>OX424536.1:13037634-13688831 GCA_949152445.1 Cerastis rubricosa
GGGAGCGCTTCTTTGGTTGCCTGAAGAAGGTACTAAATAGCCTTCTTTCAGGCGGAAACAAGGTGCCTTCAACGGTTGGGTCATGCCGGTTTTAATGTACTCTTTCGGCATACTCAAATGGACTCAGACCGAACTGGACGCCCTGGATAGGAGAGTTCGTACACTGCTGACCGCAAACCGGATGCATCACCCACGATCATCGGTGATGAGACTGTACATCCCGCGGAAGTGCGGGGGTCGAGGCTTTTTAAACGCGAAGACCCTCCACAACCGCGAGGCCTCAGAGAATATTTTTTTAAAAACAGAGGTGGGTATGCACCGAGATGTGGTCGCAGTGGACAAGGCGCTCACCCCGCTGTCCATGGCTAAAGTGAACTGGCGCAAACCTGTAATACTGACTACCGATGACCGCAAGGAAGTATGGCAAGGCAAGGTTCTTCACGGGCGCTTTTACCAGGCTCTTCATGGGCCCGATGTAGATTTTCTAGCGTCCGGTTCCTGGTTACGTTTCGGCGACCTCTTTGGGGAAACTGAAAGTTTTGTCTGTGCGATTATGGACGAAGTTATGCTGACGAACAACTACCGGAAACATATTATGAAGGACGTGTGTCGGGCATGCCACCGTCCGGGTGAGTCCATCAGACATATTATTTCTGGTTGCTCTAGTCTGGCTAACGGCGAGTACTTGCACAGGCACAACCAAGTGGCCAGGATTATTCACCAGCAACTTGCCCTGAAATATAAACTTGTGGAATCTGAGGTACCGTACTACAAGTATGTGCCCGACCCAGTTCTGGAGAAAGACCATGTCACGCTGTACTGGGATCGGCCTATCATTACTGACAGGACTATTGTTGCCAATAGGCCTGACATAGTGGTGATAGACCGATCAGCGCGCCGCGCAATGATAGTCGATGTTACCATCCCGCTTGACGAAAACCTCGTGAAAGCTGAGAAAGAGAAACAGATAAAATATCTCGACTTGGCTCACGAGGTTGTCGATATGTGGAATGTGGACTCGACTATCATTGTGCCGATTGTCGTAACGGCCAATGGCTTTATGGCCAAGAGCCTCGACGAACATCTGTCGAAGCTCTCACTTGGCAGTTGGATCAAGAGCCAGATTCAGAAGGCAGTACTTCTCGATACGGCCCGCATTGTGAGGAGGCCCTAACCACCGGTAGCTTGGACCCTGCTCCCGATACCGGCGGAAACCTGTTTTTTATATTTTTAAATGTTTTTTTTTAATTATTTTTTTATAAGTTATATGTAAAAATATAAAAAATGAGAAGAAGAAAAATTAATAAAGGAGATAATAATCGTTAACAACAGAAACAAACTAAAAAAACGTGTGCGTCTTGGGACGCTCGACAGAAGTGATAACTTAAACTAATCTAAGCCTGCTGCCGTATGCGTGAGAGAAAGGGAAGCCAGACAGATTGTCGCCGTAACGCGTTACGTTACGAAGCGGTTTACCCCTCCATAAGAAGTTATCACGTCAAAACTACACAACAGGTTTTCCTCAACATCGCCTTATTTAGCCTCTGGCCAAGGTAAAAGACAGCCCAAGAGGTCAACTGGGCGTTTTCGATATGACCTAAAACAGGTTGTGAGACCTTAGTCGTTATCATATCAAGAAAACTTTTCTTCTTGACTATAAAAATCTCAAATTTAGTCAGTGGGTCCACTTGAGTTCCCACGGGTCCCGCCTGTGCGGCATCAGTTGACTAAAGCCAAGTATTTTGATTTCACTTGTTCGAAATCTGATATTTTGAGAATCTGGTTTCTTGAGATCGAACCGTTAATCGCACGCAGTAATTCGGTAATAACAGTGCCATATCCATTTTTTTCCATTCCATCTTTTACCTCCTTGGCCATGATAGAAATATCACTGGTGAAGGTTTATGACGTAATTGCTTATTAAACTCGCGCGTAAAAATAACAAACAAACAAACTCTTTTTAACTTTGTTGCGTTTCGTAATCCGTATTGATAAGCAAATGTAACCGTGTAGTGTTCTAAATTATCTAAATAGTGTGTCACCGTAATTAATGTTATTTGGAAGCTATTATACCAATGCTGAACTCATTATCTAAGTAGTCTAACTAACTAACAAACTTGTATGCTTCGAGTACCTACTTGTAATGCATTTGTGTGGTGCAATTACGGTTAAAGTGACGGGATCTTTATTACATTCTAATGACTCTTTATTTAGTATTAAACCTTCCTCGGCTTCGGATTAAACATCATTTTAAATGGCGGTTCCAGTCTTTAAACGCAGCTCTGAACTTTAGACGTGTACTATAGTGTCTTATTAAATAAAGATAGTGTTATTATTATTACAATGAAGAAATCGTCTGTGCCACAATGTCTGTTTCTGATATCTTTGAGTTATACGTTCGAAGAAGCGACCTCTATAACATGGGCCAGTAATTCAGAAACGATAAATCTTCCACAAGGAACAATAAGGGGATCTTACGACTGGTTCAAAAATCAAAGAACTTTTTTGGGAATACCCTACGCTTCTGTAACAGAAAGATTTCAGGTACGTGTTTATTTTGCATGTTTTATGTAATTTCTTAATGCTTACATTTTCTTGACACTCCAATAATTTACGCCTTACGGCATTTCATACAAACTTTTAAGTCCTTATTTTCCGAAATGACTGAACCGATTTTAATGTTAAAGTTACTAAAAACATTTTCGAAAAATAGTTTTGGCGCAAAATTAGACCAATTATAAATTATGCATAGAAACAGACATTTCCAATTATCTTTTTTTTAAAGACATTTCGAAACTGTTTTTAATTACTTTTTAGACGTATGTATCCTGCTTATGCGTATGAAGTTTCATTAAAATCGGTTCAGTCATTTCGGAAAATAAGGACTTGTTTGTTTAAAATGCCGTAAGGCATAAACGCTCTTACTACTAGCAGTGATAGTATCACAGATGCACTTCCTGCCTCTGTTATAAAAAAGTGACATTACTTTTATAATGTATAATAATCTTTCATCAGGACCCCGGCAGCCCCCCAACATGGAACGGCACACTCATTGCAAACCGTGGGAACATAATGTGCAATCAGTACATCTCAACATTGAACACACCTGTTGGTCAAGAAGATTGTCTGGTGCTCAATGTGTTCACACCACCTACCCCGGAACTAGAGCCTTTTCCAGTAATGGTTTTCATACATGGTGGGGGATATTACTCAGGCAGCAATTCCGAACTTATTTATAATCCAACATTTTTAGTGCAAAAGAAAGTTATTGTTGTATCTATTAACTATCGTCTTGGGGCGTTCGGTTTCCTGTGCCTGGGTCTCCAAGAAGCTCCAGGGAACGTTGGTTTGAAAGACCAATTAGCTGCTTTAAAGTGGATACAATATAATATCGCCTACTTCGGAGGCGATCCCAATTCCGTCACAATATTCGGTGAAAGCGCTGGAGCAGTTTCTATCCATCTTTTACTTCTTACCAATTCTGCTAATGGATTATTTCATAGAGCCATTTTGCAAAGTGGGTCAGTTCTGATGCCACAGGATTTTAGTTACCAACCCGTTGAAAGCGCATCTAAGGTAGCCTCGCGTTTAGGCTATAACACTTCAGACCCGATTGAATTATTGAAAATCTTCAAAAATTCAACAGCTCCCGATATTGTGAAAGCTTCCAATGTTGATCAAACAAATAATGCATTTGGGCTTTATTTATTTACACCATGTGTGGAGACCACTGGAACCAGCAGGACACCATTGATAACGGAACAACCAACACAACTACTTAATAAAGTCGGTCTTAACGTGTCTGTTATTATTGGCTTCAATGATAGAGAGGGCATTTATTGGGCACAACACTATGGTTCCCAAACTATTGATAAATTTAAAGCTAGTTTCGAAAGTATAATACCTTCTTACTTGCTATTTGAAAACGATACTGATAAAGTTTATTTTATGGATGATGCGGTAAAATTCTACTTTAGCAACAGAACTTTTACAGACGGATTAATAGAATACTTTACAGACTGCCTAATTGCATTTCCAATAATGATATCATCTGAAGGTTTGCTTCGAAATCTGACGAGGACTGTGTATAACTACTATTTTAAATATGATTCGTTTAGAAACTTCAATAAATTTCTGACCCGGCTACGTACAACACCAGGAGCATGTCACGGGGATGAACTATTTTACATTTTCCAACCAGCTGTCTTCGCTATTCTGCCTCCGATTTGGAATGATGCTGCAGTCATTAACACTATGACAACGTTTTGGACTAGTTTTGCTAAAACCGGGTAAGTTCTCATTGCACACTAAGTATTGCTCTTAAAATTATAATACTGCATCTAACTTTAAAACTATTATTTTTAGGATACCTGTAAAACCAAATAATACGTGGAGATCAAGTGGAGACCAATTGGAGTTTCTTGAAATAAACAATCGAAACCGAATGACGACGTTACCGAATGAAGATCGAATGGAGTTTTGGAGGAAAACCTTTGAAAAATATGGAAGAAAATAAATAACTCTTCTTAAGTGACTATTTTGACTTTTAAATATTTTAATACCTACCTAATTTTATTAAGACGCAGTTTAATTAAATAAACACAATTGCGTTCGTCGCATAATCTACGCAATTTATGGTTGCTAATGTGGCATAGCTTTAGTTGCAACTCTTGGCCACAAGGCAAATGGCGTTTGCTATTCTAGCACATTGACAGTACTCCACCTATTCTACATACCTTTCCTAGCCGGATGTGTAAACGTAAACAGCAAGAAATGCTGCTCTATAGCAGCATCTATGTGTGACTATGAGCTAAGTGGCTGAGCTAGCCTGGGACAGGATTGGACCAGCCTGAATATACACTTGTGGTCTAAATTCGCCAACCGCACTGAGCAAAAGTGCTCGTTCCCCACTGAATGAGAAAAGATCATAGCCCCAGCAATTTCAGCAGTGGGATTGATATTTTTGGTCGTAACTCCTTAAATCAACAGCCTACCCATAGGTATACCTATACTACTATTCACCTTTTTTATTTAGAGGGGAACCTTCATATGACTACCGGTCTCTGGGGATAAGACCGGGAAGTGTGTCATTTTTACCTCACTAAAACCACCCCGGTGGTCACCATCCGCACATGAGAGGAGGCGCCGTTTCAATGCAACGCCTATTAAGGTACCTGTGGCGACTATACGGAGGTCTCCTTGGAGCCTCACTGTGCAAGAGTGCACGGCGGCACGTGACCACTGTGCTGCCAGTAATCACCTTGTGAGCGCACAAAGTTCCAACTCTGAACGTCCGTGACCCCAATGTCCTACCTGCTTTAAGTCGGCGTGTTAGGGGCCAAGGCGGTTGCCTCCTCGACGACTTCTTCTCCTACCGAGATTCGCCCTCTCACGATCACGCTTGGCAGCATCCTTTTGAGCCATCACGGCCTCACAGAACGAGGTCACCTCCCTCCAGTTGTCAGACTCCACCCGCAGAGCCCCAACTAAGGCTGGCAGAGGCAGGTCTTGCCGAATCCTGGCGACCAGTACCCATCGTTCAGAGTCCCAAGCAGGGCACCCCTCGAGCGTGTGCCGCGCTGAGTCCAGGCCGCCTCCACAATAATGGCGATTTGCTGTGGCCTCTCGCCCAATTTTATTCAGGTACTCGCCGAAGCAACCGTACCCGGTAAGTACCTGAGTAAGTCTATAGAAGATGCGCTCTTCTCTTAATTTTCGCTCGAAGTTCGGCAGTACGGCTTCGACAACGCGCTTACGCGAATATTGCGACTGTTGCAGCCGCTCACGCCACTGCACTGCTCGAGCGCGTGTCGCCTCAGCCTTACAACAGCGGTTCCTGGTACAATATTACCACTTTGGCGGGTGGCGCGGATTTGGCTACATAATTTACCTACCTACTTCTTTTTGCTTGTAAGTCCTGATATGGCGGAACCTACATAGAGGATCGCAGCATTTGGGGTATTCTAGTTTCGTTCTGGATATCCAAAACTACAACCAGGGGCCACGGGTTTAGAATCTTGGGATAATAAAATATAATTTTAACTGACTAAGTAAAAAAGTGTTTAATAAATAAAACTTAACATTAACATAAGTATTTACAACGCTTTACAGAATAAACGGAAGTAGGTACTGAAAGTAGCTTAAAATAAATATTGTGCTTATTTCAATCTTGTAACTAGGGGTGTCTAACGATTCACAGGGTTTAAGGGTCTCTTAGGTATTCTGTTATTCGGGTTAGGTAGTGCTTCATTCAACCTTGATCATTGTGGCGACTCCATTCCGTTGAAGTAACAATCTCCGGCGCCTTTGTCGGCGGACTTGGAAGCTCGTTCAACTTCTTTGTAAGCCATATCATGACGTAGATGAACACACCCAGACCTGAAATCCTGAGAATAAAACGTATCTATGTATTGAGGTTACGTCTTTTTCAGTCTTAATTTAGAACTTGAAGATAAACCTTTAAGTTAAAACCTATCTATCCAAAAAAGGTATCACCTACGTTTAGGACGTAAAATTATACCGAGTAGGTGCTGTAGTTTTACTAAATAAAACTTCTATCTATTTGTAAAGGTACTTCTTAGGCCATTTATTCAAATTCAAACTTAACATACGATAAGTTCATACTAATACTATTGTTAGTATGAACTTATCCAATGTTAGTAAATAACAAATCACAATAACTTAAAAATACACTAATTGGCCAGTCCAGAGTCTAATAGAAGGTCCTCAACCTTGTCCGCCAGTGTAGCTAAAATACTGTTATGGCTACCCCTGAATCACTGCAACATCGATGTGGCGTCAACAACGGTGTGCGGTGTGTTTGCCTATGATGGCATGAAAGTCATCTATTCGCGCTTCCGCAAACATGCCCGATGCACTGCAAAACCGAGGCAGCCCCAACAATATCCTACATTTATGTAGGATACTGAATTACTGACCCATGGGCGCCGGTGGCGGCAGGGTGCAAGGCGATGAACTTGCCCCCCCCCCCCCCCCCCGTCGGGAAAGACAAGACATACGAAAGATTTAGTTTTTTTTTACCAAATTAGAAAGCAGAAAGAAAGAAAAAATATTTGTTTGTCGCAGGGACATGACGTGCATACAAAATGACAAAAATGAAATAAAACAAGAAATAGTATATTTCATAACGAGTGCGGAAAGCCTGTCATTGCAAAGAGTTCCGACAAATGTCTACCCGAGCCGAGGCGCAGCCGAAGGTGAGGGTTGGTTGACAGTCGGAACAAGTTGCAATGACGGTTCCGCACGTGTACTGAACAACTATTTTTAATAAAGTTGCGAAAAAATTAATATGTATAAAAAAATAATAATAATTACTTTCTGAATAAAAATTAAAGCGTTCTAGGTTGCTGTGCAAATTCGTACATCGCCTTGTCAATGAATTAAATGTCCGCCTCTACTCGTTTCCTGTGAACACCGCATTCAGAGGTCACATACGCCCCGAGTCAGGGGCGTGATGCGAAATCTTGGGCAACTATAGAGAAACGAATCTATCCGAGGCGGAAAGCAAAGATTTTTGAGGTCGCTTCGCTTGCTCAGACGTGATTCGGCCCTTGCGTTCATAAGCTTTTCTTCCTAAATAGGCAGAAATAGCCCTATTTGTATAATAAAGGACAAAAGAATATCACAAACGAGGTAGAGTGCAAAGAATTTCGAGATGTTTTCATGGAACTGAAGATGCACCCCCTGGAAATAATCCTGCCGGCGCCCATGTAGGTACCATAGCTTGTTGACACTCTACACTAACTGGGGAGCCCATAGATAGATGGATACCATACCCCCATTGACCATTGGCTAAAGAAATGCTGCTTAAGAATCTTTTCCTTTTTTTTCAATTGGGACTTGAGTATTTTGTATGCACCTCACCCACTGTTTTTACTTTACAAAAAAAAGGCATTTCAAAAACACGAAAAATAAAGATCACAACAGGATATTTCATAAATAGGCCATATCTACCTGCTTACCTATACGTACTTACATGCCCAACATTTTGAAAAAATAATAATGACGCTGTATTTTCATAAACGACGCTATATATATAAACACGACTTTCCTATCACACAATTTTCTGAAGTGAGGTCTGTCTGTTGACTGTTTAGGAAAGGAACAATCATAACACGAAAATATTTATTTAAAAATAAATGCTGGTGCATTGGTGCGTAATGGTAAAGCACTGACTACATCAAATACGTAGATAGTGAGAAGCAGAAAAAATCTAAATCTTTCCCGGTTTTGGTACCTACACTAAGGAGGTTTTTTTTTACGCAAAGGAAGCAGAAGTGAAATAGAACAACGTGATACGCCATTATTCTCCTGCCGTTCTCCCAGTTAATCTGAGGTCGACGAAGCGTAATTTCCTCCATATTATCTAATACCTACCTACCTATTCGCCAGCATAAGCATCTCAGCAGTATCCATCCTTCTAGCCACGTCACCCTTAAGGCTCAGCGCAGACAGAACGGAGCGCAGCGGAGAGGATTTTATTAACGCACTTGAAAATAAACTTTAAAGTTATCACAATAAAGTGCATAAATACTTGAATTTAAAAAAAATACTCGCGCGTCTTCGAGAGATACGCGGGTAAATCGCGATCCGTAAAGAAAATGCCCGAGACCGCGCGGGGATTATTCCTCTCTAGCGTAGCGCGTTTAGCGTAGGCTGACCCACAGTGATACACAGTCCGTCCATCGTTTCTTCGGTCATCCCCTTATTATCGTCATATTCAAACAGCCCACTATGTTCATCATAACGTTTTATATACAACCATAGTATTTTACTTAGAACATGTACAATTCAAAAGAATAACTGGAATACTGGAATGAACCCATGAATTGCATTCGAGGTCATAAAGACCTAACACTTTTTAAAAGAAAGATCCACAAACCCACACAATGTTCAGTAAGTCTTATTTACTTAATGAATACCTAAATTATTATTATTTCTCGAAGTGAGAGTTCCATAGGGGTTTTAATTATAGGCCTATCTTAAAGCAAGGGGATTGTGGGGATTGTTTGCGCGTGTGTTATGCTAATTGGTCGTTCTCGTCGGCTATATAAAGTTGGATTTAAAAACAAAAGATTTTTAGATCCAGAATCAAAATAAAAATATTTTATTTTACATAGGCCTACATGGGCACTTCCTATGGAGAAGAACCGGCAAGAAACTCCATGGTGACTCTTTTAAAATCATTTGGTTCTACAATATTTGGATGTTACAGCGTTAGTACTTAAGTATGAGAGGACAGCGTAGGCCCGACAATAAGTCGTCGCTTACCTACTACAAAAAGTAAAAAAAAAAGAGAGAAAAAAAAATGGAATAGAAGTCTCAATTCTCAATTCTTCAAAGTCTTGTGGAAAAATGATGACGATCCCGAAGATTAATTTCAAATTTGACACACTTTATTGTAACCACCTAATTTTGCAACTTTACCAAGTTTGTAATTGTAAGTACTTATTTAAGAAGGTATGTAGTTATATTTACCGAAGCTGAGGTGCCTACTTCATCTTCTTCGTCTTTTCAGCCGAAAGAAGTCCACTGCTGGACATAGGCCTCCCCCAAGTGTCGCCACATTGACATAAGGGGTAAGGTTTTGCCATAATCGCCACGCTTGGCAGGCGGGTTGGCGATCGCAGTACGGTTACAAAAGCATAGAGAACGCTGCTGCCCATTCTCTGGAAAGTCCCTTAGTCGCCTCTTACGACACCCACGGGAAGCTATGGGATGGTGCTATTGTTTTAGGTCCGACACCATACAGAGCCTACTTACCTATCTATTAATACATATAGATGCTTAATTTGACGGTACTAAATGTGATGTTTTAATTTATACATTTTTGTATAGCTCCGTATAGCACTCCGCTGTGACTGACTAGTCAGCTTATTTGTAAACAAAACGATGACATTATTGTTTGTTTGCAAACATAAAATGAACGGATGATGTCAATCAATACCTAAATCATAAACAGGCGTTGTTTGTTCTTTACTTATGTCGCTCCCATCAGCATACGGCAGTCCACTGCTGGACGATTCTCGGCAACTGTTATCCAGCTGCTACCAGCCATCCCGCGATGATTGTGCCTCAACCTAGGCTTCAACTTCAACCTAGCACTTCCTAAATACCTTACCATTGTCGAAACTCGGTTGCCATCACGAATATGGCTACAGCCAAAGATATTCAAATATTACGAGCTAGCTAATATGGCCACACCTTTCAGAAGTTGTCTTGATGAAGAGATAAGGTACCTACGAAGAGAAAGGTCGACTTCATAAGTTCCGTAAGAAGGCCCTTAAGGAATATGCCTACTCGGTTTGGTGCACTGCTGGACACACTCCTAGACACGCCAGATTGTTTAATTTAAAAGCAACTTGTCATGAAGTTTTAAGTAGTCATTGAATTATCAAGTTTCAAAGAAATAATTATAATCCCGAACGGCTTGAGGGTATGATGATTGCATCTCTTGCAGTGCTTATTATAGTGTATTACCGCCTTGTTGCCGTCTTGTTCTGTCGGGGCCATCTTTCCCACTCGGCAGGACCGCAGGATACTAAGATTTTCGAACTCGCTCCGCTCGCTTTTGCGCATAGGATCTGGCTTTCCCGTTACATTGTATAAAAGGATTTTTTTATTGGCTAAGAAATTTAAATTGAAACAAAAAAAAACCTTGTAATTGGCTTAAGCTGCGGTAGCCACATGACTTAAACCATGTTCGTTCGTCACCATTCATAGCATAAATAAATAAATAATCTGTAAAATAAACCAATTTCATGGATATCAAAAATATTTTTCATGTTTTATTTCAAATAAAAAATTCCCACCCAGTATTTCTGTATAAACTGTCACAATATAAAACCTAACGTAACCGAGGGCGACTTGAGGTGCAAAAAAATCTGAGCTCGCTTCGCTAGCTCTTGCATCCTTCAAGAGGCCCATTATTCTCAAGTGCCAGGGCCTCCAATTTGTGTTATAGAAGGCCCTGGCTCTGCTAGTATAGTCTGTCAGCAATGCAGTGACCACTTGCACTTGCTATAGGTACCTACTCAATAAGCTTCCTGATGACCTCGGCATCAGTCCCTCACTGGAACACTGTTCATCATCATCATCATCATTTCAGCCGAAAGACGTCCACTGCTGGACATAGGCCTCCCCCAAGTGTCGCCACATTGATCGGTCCCGTGCGACTCGCATCCAGCGGATCCCCGAAACCTTCACCAGGTCATCGGTCCACCTAGTGGGAGGCCTTCCAACGCATCGTCTCCCGGTTCGCGGTCGCCATTCCAGAACTTTTCGGCCCCATCGGCCATCTGTTCTGCGAGCAATGTGCCCTGCCCACTGCCACTTAAGTCTGGCAATTCTTCGGGCTACGTCGGTAACCTTGGTTCTCTTGCGGATGTCCTCATTTCTGATTTGATCACGCAAGGAAACTCCGAGCATAGCTCTCTCCATTGCCCTCTGGGTGACTTTGAGCCTTCTGATGAGGCCCATTGTGAGCGGCCACGTTTCGGTCCCGTATGTAATCACTGGCAACACACACTGGTCATAAACCTTTGTCTTGAGACACTGCGGTAAGTTGGACGAGAAGATACCACGCAGCTTCCCGAACGCTGCCCAGCCGAGTCGGATTCGACGATTGACCTCTTTCTCGAAGTTAGACCTACCCAACTGGACCGTTTGTCCCAGGTAGACATAATCGTCTACAACTTCGATAGTAGAGTCTCCGATCTTGATAGGAGTGGGTGTTACATGGGCATTCAACATGACCTTGGTTTTGTCCATGTTCATTTTAAGACCCACTCTTTCGGAAGCTCTACTGAGGTCATCGAGCATTGTACTGAGGTCCTCCATGGTCTCAGCCATGACCACTATATGGTCGGCAAATCGAAGGTGAGAGATGTACTCGCCATTGATGTTGATGCCTAGCCCTCTCCAGTCCAGAACCTTGAAGATATCTTCCAGTGCAGCGGTGAACAGTTTCGGAGATATGACGTCTCCCTGTCTCACACCTCGCTGCAGAAGGATCGGTTCCGAGGTCTGGTCCTGAAGTCGGACTGACATGGTGGCGTTTTTGTACAAACACTTCAGCACCTCGATGTACCGATAATCAATTTGGCACCGTTGGAGAGACTGCAGTACAGCCCAAGTCTCGATCGAATCGAAGGCTTTCTCATAGTCCACAAACGCTAAACAGAGAGGCAGGTTGTACTCTTCGGTCTTCTGTATAACCTGTCGCAGCGTATGTATGTGGTCTATGGTGCTAAAGCCTTTACGGAATCCGGCTTGTTCGGGAGGCTGAAAATCGTCAAACCTGCGCGCGAGACGATTCGTGATGACTCTTGAAAACAACTTGTAGACATGGCTTAGAAGTGAGATGGGCCTATAGTTCTTCAACCGGGCATTGTCGCCCTTTTTGAAGAAGAGTACCACCACACCCCTGCACCATGCCTGAGGCGTTTTGCCCTCGAGTATGACGGAACCAAACAGCTTCTGAAGGGCCTTAAGTACCGGTTTTCCACCCGCCTTCAGAAGTTCGGCCGTAATTCCATCATCACCCGGTGCCTTGTTGTTTTTAAGCTGTTTCAGAGCCATCCTAATCTCGTACAGGCTGATGTCCGGGATGTCTTCGGTGTAGTGTCGGGTCAGTCTAGCTCTTGGGTCATTCGCTAGATTTACAACGGGTTTCCTGGTTGACGTGTACAACTGCCCATAAAAACTCTCGATCTCCCTCAGCAGCTCCGGTTTGGCGGATACAATTCTGCCATCGTCGGTCTTCAGTTTCGTGAGCTGGCTCTGCCCAATAGCCAGATCTCTTGCAAATACCTTTGAGCCTTTATTCCGCTCAATGGCGTCTTTAATACGCTCGGTATTAAAGCTGCGGAGGTCGCTCTTCAAGGATTTAGAGATCTGTCTATTGAGCTGCCGGTATTTCCACGCGTCGTCTGAAGACTGCAGGATCATCTCACGCCGTTCCTTCATGAGCTTGAGAGTATGATCAGAGAGCTTTTTGTTCTTCTGTGTACGACGCGTCTTGAAGAACTTAGACCCTGTCGTATGGACAGTTTCCACGAATCCATCGTTGCATTCGTCCACTGAGCTTCCTAGGCACTCGAAACGATTCTGGAGTTCAAGCTGAAAGCTCTCGGGGTTTTGGATCTGGATCTGTGCTGGTCGGAGCGTAGACTTCATCAGTCGAGACCTTTCTAGCTTAATATTGATGTTCAATGTGCCTCTTACCATGCGGTGATCGCTCCCAGTTTTCACCGAATTGATCACAGAGACATCATTGAACATTTGCTTCTTGGTTGACATGATGAAGTCAATCTCATTTTTAGTTGCACCATCGGGGCTCTGCCAGGTCCACTTCCTGTGCTCACGCTTTCTGAAGAAGGAGTTCATCATATAGAGGCCCTCCTTCTCCATAAAACTAGCCAGTTGGTGTCCCCGGTGGTTCCGACATCCAAACCCAAATTGCCCCACCTGCAGCTCATCTTCGTCTCGCTTGCCCAGTTTCGCGTTGAAGTCCCCCATGACAACGGTAAAGTGAGTTTTGGAACCATGCATGGCTTTGGAGATATCCTCATACATGGTTTCCACTTCGTCGTCGGGGTGTGCCGAGGTCGGGGCGTAGACCTGTATGACCTTCAGCGAATATCTTGAGGATATTCTGAGTATCAGGTACGCCACCCTGGTCGACACACTCTCGATCTTCACCACGTTATTCACAAGGGACTTGTGGACGATAAACCCAACACCACCCTGGGACTGCCGGTCACCCTCTCGGAAATAGAGCAGGTTGCCGGATTTCAGGATCATCGTGTCCTCCCCCTCTCTTCGGACTTCAGATAATCCTACAATACTCCATCGCAACCTGCTCAATTCCTCCTCGAGTTCCGTTATCTTCTCGTCGGTCCGGAGTGTCCGCGTGTTATATGTTGCCATGTCAAGTCGTCGGTATAGGCAGCCGGATCCCTTCCGGAGATTCTTCGCACCCCTTGCCACGCCGTAACCTCGACCGCTACCATAGTCGAGGGTAGACGGGCTGCCGGGTACTAGGGGCCATTTCTGTATTGCGCTCATAAGGGGGGTTTTGCCATAATCGCCACGCTTGGCAGACGGGTTGGCGATCGCAGTATGGTTGCTGCAAAATGCACAGAAAAACGCTGCTGCCCATTCTCTGGCAAGTCCCTTAGTCGCCTCTTACGACACCCACGGGAAGATATGGGATGGTGCTATTCTTAACGTCCGGCACCATACAGAACACTGTTATCACTATCCATCTCGTATAGTTTCCAAGGAAGAAACTAGTGTTAGATGCGAGATCAAGGTTCCTGTAACGGGTATGTAAAGATCGTAGCACTGTGCCGTAACACGAGGACTATTGTAGCAGGTCCACGCATCTGCACTTTAAACGCACGCGCCTGAACGCCAAGATCTATTAGAAATGGCTATGGACGCGTCACATTCTACGCTCGCGCGCTTAATCTACTACTATGTTCCTAAGATGCACGCGAATCGCGCTTTTCATGTTCGCGAGAGGACATTATAACTTACACATGAACTACTCGCTTAGCATGGCTTATTAAGGCGTGTATTCCCGTTCGTCCCATCGACTTCGTCCCCTCGTGGGACGAAGCCGATGGAATGGTCGTGGAATGGACGGGACTTTTACTACCTGCTAGTAATAGTCCCGTCCAAATCGATCCAGCCAGCCGTTTCGGAGATTAGTCCGAACAAACAGACAGATAGGTGGCCAGTTTTTTTTACAAAAGTAAATGATAAACTGATGTTTATTTTGCAAATAGGTTTTTACAAACACTTTTACACGTAGTCTTTTTTTAAAAACTAGTTGAGGTCGGTGTTTCGTACCCGACTACTCTAAGAAACAGACGAAACAAATTCAAAGATCACTCTCTTTAAAAGTCCAGACATTGTTCAAGTCATATAAGGACCAAACAGGTTAGCGTCCGAGATGGTCTTTTGAATAAACAACTACACAGATTGAGACAGTGCACCTGTCCAGTCAGTGCAAGCATTTGTCAGTAAGCTCGACTCACAAACCAAGGAGCTCAACGACAGACGAATTATATCAAAGAATAGTGCACTGTTACCCCAGGGGTGAAAGTAACTTATTTAGTCCCGAGACGGGGTTTGGCCAATAGTTCGAGGGACTAAATAAGTCTTTAACCCGAGGTAAACACTGTGCTTTTCATTACGAATACAAGGAAAGTAAAAATAAAAACATGAATTAACCAAAAAAAATTAGTACATTTTGTTTCGGATAGCCGCTTTCACACCTATTTTGTTTTTTTTCTCTGTGGCTAGCCAGCTATTCAGCCATTATTTTTCATTTTCATAATTGTAAAAATGGTAAATATTTTGCCCAACACTATTTTATTTCAAAGAAATTGTTGAAAATAAATTATAATAAAGGTATTATTCTTTAATCAATACTTAACTTTTAGTTATTTCAATTTTACATCGCAGCTGCATAGAAAGTTGGAACATGGTTCAATAAAAATGTGACTATAGAACTAGTTTTTTTTTTTTATAATTTGACATCTGTCAGTTGAAAGCAATTCTCCCTAGGGATGAAAAGTATTACTTTCATCCCGCTCCTCAGGCAACTTCAGACCTACTTTCAGAGTATGAGTAATGAAAAGGACATTTGGGTAGGGCGTAAAAAGCACTCAAAAAAAATATTGAAATTACAGACACTTCAATTTGGTTTATTTGTAACTGGGGGCGAGGTTGTGCCCCCGCCAAGACGAGCCAAGCGAAGCGCAAGGGCACTTTTTCTCGAAGTGTTTCGTCGGTTTTTTGAACCCACATATAGTTTTTTTTAAAGTATCCAGATATGGGAAAGTCGGTAGCCGGATCTCAGAATTATACTAATCACGCTGAAGTTGAAAACCTATTGTCGTAGTTCGACCTATTTGAATAAAAATCTTGCTTGCGCCTGCCATGAAATTATAGCTTGTCTATGATATGAAACGACTCTGCGATATACCGCACTATGGCCTTCTTTATCCAAGCTTGATCGAACCACGCATATCCAGAGTAGTTAACTCTTCATAGGGCTCTTACGAAATATTATAAATCTACTGAATGATTCTTATTAGTCGGAAATCCGAATCTATAAGAGATACCGCGAATCTTTCGTGACTCATATGGATTCAGATTTTCTCCACCTAGAGAATCACCGTATAGCAAAACAAATACTACATAGCCTTCAAGTATTTTTAAAGGGATATAAAAAACAGTGTAAAAGTCGCATCGTGGCAATGGAATGCATAAGGTCTAAACAGATCCCACTCACTCCAAAATATTGTTAAGTTTATTCGCTACAGCTCTTACTATGTTTGCTCATTGCCCCCATAAACATGATTTGTTTACCAGAAAAAGAGTATGGTCAATTTAGTAATTGAAACATTTATCATGTGCGATGTGCACGAGTGTGACCATACTAAATAGCAACACTTTGGAGTTGCTCCAATTTGTTCAATTAAACACAATAGCGTTTACTAGCGGGCAAACGGGTAATCAGACCAATGTAAATAGCCATACCGCTACCTGAGAAACAAAGGCATAAGTACGTTTGTAATATTGCATTTATTTATTTTTATACAAATTGACTAAATAACACATACACATTTATACCACTTCTAAAATTCAAAAGAAATGTTACAAAAATCGTCGATCCTGAATCTGTCTGTAATTCGGATTTCTACTTACGCCTTTATTCCCCTCGTGGTGCAATAATCGCATTTTTCCATGCTCTATCCTTTTCTGTTGCTCAGAATCGTCATATACTAGAGCGAAAAACTTAGTGTGCGGTAGCATCGACGCTGCGCTGGGCACAGTTCTGCGCCACAGAAAAGAATAGACGAATGGAATGGAAATGTGCATGGAAAAATGCGAGTCTGTGCTGATAGATGTGGTTCAACCCTAAGACCTAAGTATTATGATGAAGCACTTTCAAGTTCCAATATCGTATGTGATCTTTATGATTCAATAGCATAGAGAGCCAGTTATTCTACAAGGGTTACAGAACTACAAACATCGATAACTAGTTTACATTAAAACTCGCAACCCAATGAACCGACTTTAATGAATTGTTATAAATTGAATAATGTACATAATGCAACAAATGAGTTTATATAGTATGAATTGAGTATTTATGAGATAAGGAAGACCCATTTCTCAAAACTCTATTTTTATCTTGCATGGTAAAGTTATTCAGTCAATAAAATCTTACTTACTAGATTATTAAAGTAGGGGTGAAGGGAAGAAAAAAACAACAAAATATAAAAAAACAACATGCAAATCTGTTATGTTGCTTTTTACTATCAATTTTTGGATGTATGTGTACAAGTATGAATTCGAGGAAAATAAAGGAATATGTAATGTTTCATAATATACTCTACATCGCAGTACTTGTTACGAACCAACATTACTTATGTTATTTCGATATAGTACTTCTACTCAATCATTATTTTTGTTCGATTGCTCTTCATTCGCATAAGTTTTCATGAGAGCATGTTAATGTATTACATGTCACAAAACAAAAGAAAATACATATTATCTATAGAAATCCAATCGATTTAAATAAAAATAATCTAGCTAAGAAACACCATTCGTTCTTGCATAATATTAGCAAATACTGCATAATATTCTAACTGTACAGACACGTAAATATAATGAACATATCAAGGAAACATTCTCGGTGTCCATATGATATTTATTAAAGTCTCGCTCACAGATGCATAGAAACGAACAATATTCTCACTGCGTATAGTAAAATCGGTGAAAAAGTCGCGATAAAAACCTAAAATCCACATACTGAAAGTCTAAAAATATATTATAATAAATTTCAAATGTCTATACATAGATGAGTGTTCACTACGCGCTTATAACGAGCGTCGGGCGCGTCCATTACGTTATAATATTAAATACGATAAAACGAACCGGCGGCTCCGTCCGTACACACGGCGTCGTCGAATCGCAGATACGTCGCTACTCGTAACCGTACCAAAGGGACTAGACACATAATCCAAGAGTACCGATCGCTCGTCTACGAGCGATGACGCGACTCGCTACTGCGTTACATAAAGTTCGTATCGAAAGTAAAATTACATGTAATGTATATATACTATATATATGTGGAGCGGCTCGCTCAGACGAACACCTTGGCGAGCCCATCGGCGCCCGCGCTGGCGATGTAGGGCCGCAGCGGGTGGAACGCTACGTCCAGGATGCTCTCGTCGAACTTCTTGCGGTGCGCCGTGATCTCCTGCACGCACGTCTTCGTGTCCAGGTTCCACAGGCGCACGGAGCAGTCGTGGCTGCCCGACAGCAGGAACAGCCCGTTGGGGTCCAGCGCCAGCCCCGTCACGGCGTCCAGGTGCGCCACCATGGCGTGCGCGCAGCGGCCCGACACGCCGTCCCAGAAGCGGATGTGCCGGTCCTCGTGCGCCGTCACCAGCAGCGGCAGCGTCGGGTGCGACCGCACGCGGTGCGCCGGGCTGTCGCACGCCACGCGCAGCACCGGCTGGAACACACCGACGCAACATTATTATTAGAACCGATTATGCGAACACAGATAAATCGTATCAATGAGACTAAAACGATCGCAATCACCTGTCCAGTTTCCAGGTCGTATAGCAGCAGCGTGCCGTCGCGGTAGACGACGGCGGCGCGCGAGGCGGCCTCGGCGAAGTCGGCGGCGGCGGGCGTGGGCGCGGTGGGCTCGTCGTCGGCGCGCAGCGTGGCCAGCAGCGGCCGGGCGGCGCGCGGCGCCCACAGGCGCACCGTGCCGTCCGCCGACGCCGACAGCAGGCGCCCGTGCGCGCTCGACAGCGACCACACCGCGTCCGTGTGGTCGCGCAGCACGGCTCCCTGCGGGTTACGGTACTGGTTCAACTTTAGTCAATTTTCAGCAAGGTAGGTGTGACTTTGCCCGATTAGCTTCCCCGACTTATCACTCATCTGTGTGCGATACGTAAAACCCAACAAATAGATGTTTGAAGACAAGCACATGATGACTCGAGTGTGCTGCTCCGCCAGTCATTCAGATATACTCAAAAGACAATGCTAAGTCAGAATGACCATCGAAGTAAAATTCCAAGCGAAAACACAAGTTGTCATACCTGAACAGCAGGATCATAAGGGTCGTAGGGGTCGGCAGTGGGGGGTGGGAGGTTCCAAACGCGGATGGTTCCGTCCAGGCCGCCGGAGAAGCACTCCTCGGAGCGCGGCGCGCCCATGGCGAGGCACAGCACGGGCGCCGTGTGCGCGCGGAACGTGTACAGCGGCTCCACGTCCAGCCCCGCCGACTTCTTGGCCGGCACTGTGCGCTGTAGGTTCCACAGCTTGAGTGTGTGGTCTTCGGACGCCGTCACCAGCGCCGCCTCGGTGGGGTGGAAAGCGAGCGCTCGCACCTGAAAAATGTTCAGCTTTCGATTAGCATAATTGAGTAACAACCACGATAATTCCAACATGCAAAACATGCATTCTGTCACTTTCCTTTAAAATACTAAAGTAAACAGGAACTTACTCCATCGAAGTGTGAGCGCAGCGTGTACTTCGCGTTCCAAGTTTTGCGGAAGGACTCCTTGTTGGCGCTAGCCACGTCGTAGGCCTCGGGCTCGTTGCTGACGGTGAGCTGCGCCAGCTCGCCGAGCGCTAGCGGCTCCTCGTCGGCCTCGCCCGCGCCTGCGCCCGCTCCCGCTACCACTGCGCTGCCGCCGCTCGATCCACTGCCTGGGAAATTAAAATTTTATTGCTATTGAATATAAGGATCAACCGAAACCGCAATCCATTTATCCTAGTGCCAACTGCCAAATAAATTGCGCACCCGCGCTACACTCGACCGGCGCCCGAACAGCGCACGAGCCCCGCCCGTCCCGCGCACGTGTGATGTTGTCCATATAAGAACATGAAATACGGATGCCTGACACCCGCGCCCGCTCCCTGTATGTGATGCGCTTAAGAGACACCAACACCTAATTATGAATCCGTATTTCTTCGAGTCTGACAATAAATGCGACCGCAGCGCAATAGCCGCCTTATAATACAATAACTACAAATCGTCATTAAAAGTGATGTTTTCTTGAATAATAGAATTACTTATTATCTCGAAGGATAACTCACCAACTGGGTACTCGTCGCCCTGACCTCCGCCTTCGGCCTCTCTCTCCGTCAGCAAATTCAGCTCGTTCAGGACCTCTTCAGCCTCATGGTCGACTTCCTCGCCTTATATGATAAAGTAAACAAACACCTATTTAATCACGCATCAACCTTCCCGCGAGTTTGAAACAACACATAAGACCACAGATTTAAAAGAAAACTACCTAAAATAAACATAATTAATTTACATGCTTAACTTAATTTCCTTTTAGCTTATATTCCGCAAAACCATTGTGAATTAATAATTGATGAATGGATAATTTGTTATTACTAAACAGTATTTCCGCTGTAATGAAACAGGAAACCATACTTCAAGACATAGAACTGCAAGTATAATTTAACATTGTTATTCAGTCAGAACTGATAAGACTGAAAGATTACTCAAACATGCTAAAAGACAGAAAAGCTACATGGCTGATTTGCGCGGATGGTCGTATATTTTCAATAGGAATGATGACTATTTTTGTTTCTGTGTCTATCGGGTATATTGTTAAAAAGTATTGGACACGTACTTTTTCTTTGTTCACATAATCATAAAATTACGGAGATATATTGAGTTGAAATGGCTCATTACGTCACAGGTAAGTAAATTTTATACCTAGTTGTGACGTAGTGAGCCCCCACTCTCTTTCTCAACTTTGATGCTTTTTAACTAAGTAATATTTTGTAAAGTAATTTAATAAAACATAAAATACGTGTCTAATATTTTTGTATTACCTGACTGACGGAGAAAATAGAATTTCGTTTTGCTTTACCCAGTCATCATCCCTATTCATTAACTTTTTGTCTAAACTAATATTATACAGAAAAAAATTTGATTGTTTGTGTTTGTTTGTATGTTTGTTTGTTTGTTTGCATTGCATAGGCTCCGAAAGTACTGGTCCGACTTGAACAATTCTTTCAGTGTTAGATAGCCCATTTATCGAGGAAGGCTATAGGCTATATATCATCACGCTACGACCAATAGGAGTGGAGCAGCAATAAAAAATGTTGCGGAAACGGGGAAAAAGTGACGCAAACGAAGTTGCGCCGGACAGCTAGTTTTCTATAAATGTGAATAAAATGGACTACAAAAGTATAATTTGACGAAGTTTCCCTGAAGGCTACCTTGTTTACCAGGAGGATGGTGCGACTGCTTGGCGTCTAAGTCGTCGATCTCGTCCATATCCATCTCCTGGTTGGTGAGGAACTCGAAGTTAGCGAACACTGCAGCGGTCTCCTGAACCGACAGCCCCTCTTCATTGTACCCGCCGCCTGCGGAAACACCGCTTTTACGCGGTTCTTTTCCTGTATCTGAATGATGGCAGCACATTAATGTTTCAGTAGTAAATTCAAACAAGGTTTTTTTCTTCAAAAGAAAAAATATCCAGCCTAAAATCGTTAGTAACCCGATTTCTATTCAAGACATCAGAAATTTTAACTGAAGTTCTTAGCCTAATTCTAAACATAACAATTTATAGAGATAGTATTGTCTTGGTGTTACATTATTGTATTAGATTTAAACTTCTTTAATATTTTATTGAATCTGGATTCGACGTTCTCTAACACATACGTGTTTTAACAACACTTAGTGGTACAACTTAACTATGTACACTTACCATAATCGTATTTGCGAACCATATGGTTCATAGAGTAATCACATCTGTCGTGTTGCTGCTTGTCATAATTTCTGTAGTTTGGGTTTTCTACTTCCTCATTGTTCAAGCCAAGTAAAGCCCGCACTCTATTTGAGCGAACATCCAGTATAGTGTCTGTGTAACCTATTTCCTGTTTGGCAGAAGGAATAGATACAATAAATATGGGTAAAGATCACGTCATTAGTAATAGAGAATAAAATAGCCAGATACAAGTTTCACAACTTGAGGGAACGGCGCAGCGCGATCCCTGACATTTGCTTTGAAAAGATTGATACACAAAAGAAAAAATGAGGCAGGGTTACGAGAATTCCGGGGCAACAGTTGCACTTTACGTCGTCCTTAAGAGCATTGAGTGCTCCTAGAAAAAATATGTCACAAGAGTGATACTATGTTTTCCTGTTTACTAATAAAAACATATTGACATTCTGCGACGAGCACTATTAATAAATTAACTATTATATGATACTAGATGTTACAGCGGCATCGCGCGCGCGTTATTTCTCAACCATAACGATAACTGTCGGAATAAAAAAAAGGAAGGCGTAAGAAGGTATCATACTAAGTTACCCTTTTTTTTTTTTTAGGATGGGAAATCATCAAATGACTTCTTCCGCTCTGGGCGGAGCGGAAGGGAGTGTCAGACTTGACTGACTAAAACCCATCCATGTTCCTTCTTAGCCCTTTGCGTTCCAGGGGCACGGTATCTCTTTCGAACAACCCGCAGCCCTGGCAGGCATCGGCCCTCTCGGACCCCTTCCGATTTGCTGACATCTCCTTGAGGCGCGCGTGGAACACGAACGCGCCGTCGGCACGGTCTGTCGTCATAAGACGGACGGACGGTGAGCTAGCCCATTACTCACCGTCCACAGGCCCGCGCCTACGGTGGCCGGGGGCCACTGGTTGCCCCCCGACGCCCGGGGCGTCTCCCGCGGCGGCTGGGACGTGAGGTTCTCTATACTAAGTTACCCTCAAATTATAATAATGTGGAATATAAGTACGGATTGGATTTCCTGATCTGGAAGTCTACTCCTCACTTTTCACTTACGGACATGAGATAAGTTAGGGGTCCGAACTAAAAATTAATGACAACACGATTATCCGTACTGAAAACTCATAAATCGAAAGAAACAGGTTCATTTTGAAGTTTTTAAATTGTTTGCTACAATTACAATAAGTATCATCCAGAGATATGAATAAAATCTTAACATTTTAACAAAAAACAATTGAAACAGACGTATCTGCGTTACGTTTACCCCGCGCGCTCGTACTAGGCCCTCTGATCTAAACCAATCCTGTACATTTCAAAACTTGTAATTTACAACTTTACACGCTAGGCTTTAAGGACGCTTCTGAATCAAACTAGTTTTATAAAGATTAAAATTATTCCAAAAACCTTTAAATAATATTATCATCATAATTATCTACTTTGCTAAACCACCTAATCTTAAAACTATAATTTATTTGCTTATAAAAAAACTTCGCGTATTTTTATGTAACACGTTCGTATTATTAGTAATTTGCGGCAATCGAGAGATAACAAGTAGGAAGAGTAAAATAAATGAGATTGTTTTTTGTAGGTGACACACGGCGACACATCAAGCTGTCGATTTCCAGTATTCAATGACTTCACTTTGTATAGATTTCCCGTACAATGAGAGAACCGCTTAGTCTGGTTTTGTATAGCTTGATTGGTTGTTGTTTACAAAACATTCATTAAAAATGACTGAACCTATGGCCTTAATACTAAAAAAAATATTTTTAAAGGATCTTGAAGGCAACAGAAAAGTTGCAAATAATATCAGTATTTTTTCAATTAAAAGTTGTTTGAGTACAAATTGCACAGGAAGTATACACCTAACAGTATGCTCCTGTTTAGGCACGCATGTCTCGTATTACTATTATGGAGAACTCCAACTGCAGTTACCAGATCTATGGTTTCCGAGATATTATAAATATCTTTAAAACCATAGACACACATTTCAGGGACTGCCTTGTTGTTCTAGTAGTCGCAACCGCGACGCTGAGCATGACGTCCTGGGTTTGATTGCCGGGTCAGAAAAAATATCATAGGGTTTTTATTAGGTTTTTCTCAGAAGCAGCCATGGGTTCTGGAATGGTAACCAGTTGATGGCTTCTGCCGAAATGTGGGTTTACTATTATGTACACTTCTTTTTCCCCTTTGGGGAGATCTTTCTGATGTAAGGACAATTTTGACATAAAGACCTGCACTAGATATAGAAGAGTGGCTTTGAGTGTTGACGCCAGTTCTCAACTTTAGATAAGCAGAGGTAATAAGTAGAATACGATGGCACATACCTGCAGGTACTGTTTAATGAGCTGACGGCCTTGTTTCCATTGGGCTCGGTCAGCCGGCTCGGGCTCCGTAGGGGGCTCCTCTGGCGGCGGACGCACATCGCCCTGCTGTAACTCCACCCCATACTTGAGCTTGTGAAACTTCGCCCTCTCCTGCTTAAGTGCATACTCCAGCATCTTAATCCGCCTCACCAGGTCGTTTTTTAGATTTTCTTGGCCCTTCCTCTCACCCTGGAGGAAGGCAATCCGCGCCTGTGATCATGATTCGGTCATTTAGAAATATGATTAAAAACATTACATCAATTATCAACATTCATTTTTGTAGTTTAAAAATAAATGGTAAGCATCATGTCTTGGAGGTAGTCCATCTCTAAGTCACAAGAATGCGGCCCAACATAATCTGTTTTGACTCATCTACAAAGTAACACACACTGTGACATTCCTGGGTGTCTAATATGGGTTAAAGAACTATTAGCCATTACAGATTTTATAATATTCATATGACAGTTCTAGAAAAAAAACATCATTGAGTAGTGCCAACTATCAGATCACTAAGTCCTCTTCACCATATATGGGAAAATGAATTAAAATACTAAGATGTGCATATTATGTAGATAAAAACAAAGCATAATGTACTGAAGAATGTTTAAATAGTTTGTTTCAATTGTACAAATTGACACTGCCACTTATTTCATACTGATCAACAAACATAAAAATATATCTCATTTTCATTTTTACACAGATATTGTAAGATTTTATAACAAATAGTGGTTGAAACACAACCATATTTCATTAATGTTTTTAAAGTTCTTTTTATCCTTACTGCTCTTCATCATTATATAATCTTTAACTATGTCTAGTCATCACACTTCTCCATGTGTGCCATTTGCTGAGGGGTAAAATGTTTATCTAGATGATTTCATTAAGTAGTTTCATGAAATACTTAGATTTAGAGGGATATGATTAATACTATAACAATCTTAGTAGCTTCATGAGACCCACCAGCAACTTGAGGTAGCAGTCATGCATAAAACCAATTATTAAGTCTAGTAACATTTGAAACCTTTAAACTGAGCGACCCATCTGCAAAAACTTAGCTCTTGTCATTAATGAGGTATCGCAAAATAATATTTACTAAAATCTCAATATTCTAAGCCACTTTCCTACAATACTTACCCAATATCTAGGAATATGTATACCATTAATTTACAGATAAAAGAAGGTCACCAAAAATATGGATAGATTGTATGAGAAAAATAAGCAATGGTAAGGTAACAGCTGACAGGGGAAAATGTTAGAAAAATATATTCTGCATTTCAAGAAACATAAAGAAGGCTTCTAGCCTTACAAAAATGTGTATTAAAAACCAATTAATGTCTTTCATAATCTACAAACATTCTCTGAGAATATTACAAAGGATGCAGTAACATATTTTGTTACTCAAATTAAAAAATAAGAAAGTAAGTATTCTTTTTGCAAACTGATGGTGAGATTTTATTATTACGTCAACTTAAAATTATTTGAAATACCAATCCTTGTTTAGCAATTAATTAACATAAAAAGATGTTGTAGTTAATCTATACTCTATGCAGCCCACATAAAGTAGAGGTACTGAAACAATAGATTGTGCCTTATTAACTCACAAGACTAAATTTTGTTTTGATCAATATGTTTTACATTAAGTTTATGATGATAGGCAAAACTGATACCGATACTGTTGGCCTACATCATCCCACTGCTGGGTAAAGTCTTCTAACCATGACTTCCAATTATTTCAATCTAGGCAAAGTTCAGGGTATATTTCCAAAGAGGTAAGAATCCTATAAGAAAACTGTTGTTATTTGATTAGAATCCTTAATTCACAGCAAATTCAATTTAAGCGTTGGATATCTTTTTAACATCAATTTATCATTTGAGTAAATAGCTAAATTAAATTATCTATTCATCATAGTACTAGAAATAAGTTCTGTCAATACATGAATTATTGTAATATATAATCCCATACAAATAGACAAATAAATAAATAGACATCTGATTGTGAAATAATTTCAAAACACAATGAATCAATATAACTCGTAAGTAAAGAACTGCTAAAGAAATATATATTTGAATAGTTTTATGAATAAATGCAGAGATAATTATATACTTAACAACATCATAAAAATATAAGTAAGTACATTATAGCAGTGAGGTTATTAGAATAAAAATCATCATTTGTAGATGGAAGCATGAGTTTGAATTCAAGCACTGCTACTTTGAAGACTAATCAGCTAGTTGATCAGTATTATCAATTTTCTGATCAGACTTGGTTTTCAGTACAAAGAAGAATACAACAAAATTAATCAGTCACTTAATGCACTAAGGCAAAACTAGTGTTATAAAAAGAAACCCTGGAAAACTGAACAAAATACTAATATTTTGGTCTGCTGAATAAAGTATCAGAATAAAATCGAACTGTTTTGAAATCTCAAAATGATGAATTAGTAGTAAAATTACGTGGAGAAAAGGCATGCCAAATTAGATTCAAAATTTCAGTCCCTAAATTGCCTGGTGTCAATAAACGACACATTATTTACATAAACATTAAGAAAATAAAAAAAATCACCTCAAACTCTGCTCTGTCCACCTCCCATTGTGATCTCTCGAGCTCGAATCTCGCCCATTCGTGTTGGATGAAGTGCAAAATGCCCGGTATTGAATACTGGACACTTTGACTAGGTTCGTCATTTTGTTTGTTATTTACACTGACTCCGATTTGAGATCCAACTTGCCCTCCGTTGTGATGAGATACGGAGCTATCATCCATGGCTGTGGGGATTTTCATGACATGGCCACCATTACCATTACCGAACTTTACTTGTCACACACCTATCCTTTAAAACTACGAAGATGAACTATGCGAAACGAAATACTAACACATTATTAAAACTATATTTCAACTAATGTTCACGTATGTGACACCATCTAAAATATTTTTTATCGACGAATTCATGAATGACAAAAATTATTGCATGACGGAAAGAAAAGTCGCAACGACGTCCGTCCGCTACATTGCTTTTACTTTTTTTTCAATGTTGCCATACATTTCGTGACAATTTATAGACAATATTTAGGATGAAGCCCGTTATGTTGAAGGTGTTGATCTTTTTTTCTTTTTACTACAAACCCTGAAGCCACCTGCACGAACTTGTCGCCAATTACAAACCTCGACAAACCCTTACTCCTCGCTTCCCTTCCTTAAGGTTTCCTTGAAATTCCTTTAATCGTACAATATTCGCAAAAGCTCAGTGTTCAAGACAAGTAAAACATTTAGGTTTGGTCCGCGCTCCCGTGTTCTTTTTACAAGCTTTTATCTTGCAATGGATATGTGTTCGGCACGAATCTTGGAAGCTAAATTAGAACCACTTCCCAATGTCCAATTGAGCTAAAGTTTTTCACACACCTTTGGTTCTAAGAAAAATACTTTCTTATGACAGACATAACTTAATCCTGCAGTCAGGATCGTCATCTCACGAGGGAACTCCTCAACGGTTAATAGTGTGAATGCGAAACTTTGCAAACGAGTTCATATTTGATGGATAGGTAATCATGATTTGTATTATCATCTCATCCTACAGCCAGGATTTTCTCCTCACGAGGGAACTCCTCAACGGTTAAGAGCACATACTTGAAACTTTGTACAGATACGTGCTTACTTTTGATGAATCTAAATAATTCCTATCGTTACCAGGTCCTACAGCCAGGATTGTCTTCGTACGAGAAAACTCCTCAACGGTTAATAGCACAGATATGTAAAAAGTGTTGAGATAATGATGTGTGGTGAGAAACGATTACGACAAAACTAAAAATGTTAAAATAAAATTATTAGTTAAAAAAACCATTTTCAAAACAAGCTTTTAGCTTTTTTAAAAGCTTTTATTTTTCTTTTTGAAAGCTTTTGTTTAACTTGCAATGTATGTATGTTTGTTACGGTGGAATCTTGGAAGCTAAATTAGAACCACTTCCCGATGTCTGATTGAGCTGAAATTTTGCATAAACATTTGGTTCTACAGACAATGCATTCTTATGACAGACATAACTTAATCTTGCAGCCAGGATCGTCTCCTCACAAAGGAACTCCTCAACGGTTAATAGCGTGGACACGAAACATTGCATACGAGTTCATTTTTTATGGATCACGATTTTTATCATGAACTCAACCTGCAGTCAGGATCGTCTTTTTACGGGGGAACTCCTCAACGGTTAATAGCGTGGACACGACTCTTTGCATGCGGGTTCATATTTGATGAATAGTCAGGATTTGTATCATGCACTCATCCTACAGCCAGGATCGTCTTCTCACGAGGGAACTCCTCAACGGTAAATAAAACATGGATATGAAAAAAGTGTTGAGATTGAGATAATAATGTGTTCATAAACGATTACGACAAAACTAAAATGTTAAAATAAAATTATAAGTAGGTAAAAAGCTTTTTTCAAAAAGCTTTTATTTAAATGCTCTAAAAAGAAGAAAAATAAAATTTTATTTTATTTTTTTTAACTTTCAACTTATAACCTCATTATACACAATTTATAATAATGATCATATAAGCTTGAAAAAAAACATTTTCCAAGACCGGATCGTTTTTGTGAATAAAAACAGGAAAAAAAGTTAACAGGCCAAATTTAGTTACTTTAGGTAAAGAATTGGTGAAAGTAATATATTTTTTCAGAATTAAACATTTTCGTCAACGGAAATAACGGTAAAAAAACATTTACGAAATTTTTGGATTGTACTTAATGCAAAAATATAAACAGCGGTTTTGTTACATAAAATAACTTAAATTAAATATTACACCGCCATTTAGTTTTGTTAAACAAATTGTACTACCGGTAGTTATTATTACCAGATTTTTAACAATGCCGGTTGAGGCAAAAAGGTAACAGGGTTTAATTTAGTTTAACTTTAATCTAAAGGCTATTTCTAATCTATTTACACGAAAATTAAACACTTTATAGCAAATCGTGCAAAAAAATCAATTAATGTTTACGTAAAATACGGAAGCTTTATTCTTATTTTTGACGCAGCACTTTTATAGAAATTTGATCTTTCCGAAATAGAAATAAGGTGTACAATCGCGTAACTCAATAAAACACCGACTCTCAAACAACAACACAGTCATTCGCACACAATGAACGCTGCGCTTATCTTGTTTACGCACACTAGCACACGCCGTATGCCGCACGCTGCTTAGCGCTGACACCGTGCATCGTAATTTCATTTTTACTTAGACAATATTAATTAACGCTCTAATCTGTTTAATTTTGCGGGATTAAGGTTTGGATTCATATATTTCTCGTTCTGAAGACGATGCGTTGGAAGGCCTACCACTAGGTGGACCGATGACCTGGTGAAGGTTGTGGGGATTCGCGGGGATGCGAGTCGCACGGGACCGTTCATTGTGGCGGTGTAGGAGGTGTGGTGGCAAAGACTGAAGAATGTTGGCCTGAATTTAAGTAGAACCAAAACGGAATACTTTTTTTGTGATTTCGGCGGTCTCTCCAGTCCTGTGCCTATAGCCCTTGCCGGAACGCCCATACCGATCTGTTCCGATTTTCGGTACCTCAGGTCGAAGTTAAGGGGAAAATATACAAGTCCGTGATACGACCTGTCGTACTGTATGGATCGGAATGCTGGGCAGTGAAGAAGACGGATGAAAAAAGATTGCATGCAGCAGAGATGAGAATGTTGAGATGGATGTGTGTAGTGACTAAAATGGATAAAGTTAGAAATGAGTACATAAGAGGAAGTTTGAAAGTGGTGCCTGTTACAGAAAAGATGAAAGGGAGTCGTCTGTCTTGTTATGGACATGTGATGAGGAGGGTTGGAACACATGTGACTAAAAGAGTGATGAATATGAATGTGGATGGATGGCGAGGACGACCAAAGAAAAGATGGATGGATTGTGTGATATGAAGGAAAAAGGAGTAAATGATAGCATGACGAATGACAGAGGAGAATGGAGGAAAGAGACGTGTTGCGCCGACCCCAAATAAAATGTGACAAGGACAGGAAGATGATGTATATGATTTGGAGTCTCAACATTTTTTGAATATTCTGCCGCACCATTAGATAGATGCTGGTGCAGCCTCAGAGATCGGTGCAGGAGAGGGCTCAGTATTTCGTAATTTAGTTTTCTATACGTTTGATGTTCCAAAAACCAAAGACTCCAAACTCAAAAGTTCCAAAAAAAAAGTTGACCAAATCCTTCCGGTGGCGTCTAGTCGCCATTTTGTTCATAATAATTTTGTGTTGTTCGGTTGTGTTGGGTTTTAGCAGGTAATTCATATAATTCTGAGTTTCAATTAACAGAATAAAATGCGATTATGTCTTTTGATGTTTATTTATTACAAACAAATGATTTCTTGTTATACTTACACTAATCCGAGTCTAACTACGCATTCCGCGTACACCATTCATCCATCCACCGCCACACTTGTTTTTGATTTCGTAAATTTATACCAAGTTGTTAAAATTTCGTGGTATTTTTTCAGAGAAAATGTCACGTTATGGTGACTGTAAAGTTTATGTAGGAGACCTGGGCAACAATGCAAGCAAACCTGAACTTGAAGATGCATTTTCATATTACGGACCCCTGAGAAATGTTTGGGTAGCTAGAAACCCCCCTGGATTCGCTTTTGTTGAATTTGAAGATCCTCGTGATGCTGAAGATGCCGTAAGTTCTCCACTTGATTTGAGTAATGTTTTGGTTTCTTAAAAAGCAGATTTGATAATTAGTGATTAAATGTTCATCTATTTATAGATTCGTGGTTTGGATGGACGAACAATATGTGGTCGGCGCGCTCGGGTAGAAATGTCCAACGGCGGACGAGGTTATGGAGGACGGGGACCACCACCTCGCTCTCGCCTGCCGCCTCGGCCGTATGATGACCGCTGCTATGACTGTGGAGACAGAGGACATTACGCTCGTGACTGTACACGCCGCCGCCGCCGCAGGTGACAATAAATCCATTTACAAATATTGTGTGTTACGGAACTTAGCTTTGGCATGGAATCTTTTACGGTAAAAGAGTTCCTTTTACGAAAACCAAACTTAGTGCCAGAATCACAAGATATTAACTGGACTGGTTATTGCAAACTTCAAAATTATTCAAAGATTCCATCCCACTGTATTGGACTCACTTATACCAATGATAACTATGTTATAGGTTATCATTGGCCTGTGCGCCGAGAACGAACTCTTCAGTGTCTGCACTTCTTATTGTCTGCGCTACGTAGCTTTCACTCCGCGTCGTGTACTCCAATTGAGTTGGTTGCATCGGTAACTTCGCTCGCTCTGCGAACTACGTAGCTACAGCCTACGTGCACACTTCACTTATCGAGACCGTCATTGAGAGTAAAGTTCGTTCTGCGCGTCGCAACGCACGTCTAATGTAATCACTGCGTGCACTCAGTGAGTTACACATTACTATCCCATTTTTGTGTTCAGAGAAAGCCTGCGCTGTTAAGCCAGTCCTTTTTTTTTGTAGGAAGGTAGTATGTTTAGAATAGACATTTTAGATAAAGTGCTGATCACGAAGATTCTTGGGGACCTGCAGATATAAAACATCATTGAAGGATAACACCACTGTTTAGGTAGCCTGTTAAATGAGTAGGCTTCTTCGTTACGGTACATATTAAACAGCGAAAAAAAAAAAGGTAAAAAGGTGAAGTAAATACTATTGTTATTAAACAGTTGTTAAAAAGATGACATCTGGTTTATTAGCAATAGTGTTGCAAGATTTGTGTGTAACCTAATTTAGTAAATATGAATACCTATTATCAGTAATGTCAAGAATTTACTGCCAGGGACTGAAAAGGTTACCCTTTCTTTATGGGTAACCTTTAAAACCCATATGTTCAGTGAAAATCCCTTGAGTAGAAGTTAATCCGTATTATAGGGTTAATTGGCCTATAATACACACAGTTGGATTTTTCTGGTTAATCAGCATAATTTAAATGGTTTACCCCATTTATTATAAGGGTTAACCTGTATAATGGTTACTTTTATGAGGGTTAACTTTTTTATTTGATTTAAGGGATAACCCATGTAATGGTTAATCTAAATTGGTAAACTTTTTACCTGATTGCTTGGTCCCTGTTTACAGCACTTGTTTAGTAGTTACTAAATTAGGTTAAACACAAAGTTGTAACCACAGTGGAAACTTTTCTAATACAATATTCTGTAAATTTGCAGCCGTTCGAGGTCCCGTCGTCGCACGCGCTCCCGTTCACCACGCTCCGGCTCTCGCTCCCGCAGCCGCAGCCGCTCTCGCTCGCGCTCGAAGGCAAGGTCTATGTCGCGATCAAGATCTCGTTCTCCATCCAAAGATTCAAAAAAATCTAACTAAACATCCTACACTAGTTCTGTGCATACCTACATTGAACAAATTAAGTTTTGCTTATATTAATATCCGTTATTCTATTGTGTACAACTGTCACTCAAATCGAGTGTAATTAAATCCACTCCACCTGTTCGTCAGATGTAAGAATTTATCATTCCTGTGTATGTGTATTGACTTTTAAGTTGAAGAACGATTGATTTTAAGATCAATAAATTGACGTTTTAAAAATATTTTATGACTATTATTTTATTCAACTCACTTAGCACGGTACATGCCCAATAATTAGGGTCCCTTCACACTTTCTTCTGCCAATACCATGATCTTCAATGCCAAGAGCGCCGTGCAACAGTGGTCTATAATATATAACCTATCTATTCATCTAAATGCCAAAAAAATGGTTGTCTGTAATGTCTGTTTACGGTCGATAGTTTAACGTGACAACGTCATACTTAACAAATCATTGATGAAATTATTGGATATTAATCAAGCCGATCGTGCCTTTCGCTCGTTCGTGCAGCGCTCTCGCTCCGATTGTAACTTTACAATGAGTCATCCTTTTTCGTGCGTGCAGCCGGCGTTCATCGATTTATTAAACATTGTCACGTCAAAATGTAAATGTCGAAAGTTATTTTTAGGGTTCCGTACCCAAAGGGTAAAGGGTCAAACGGGACCCTATTACTGAGACTTCACTGTCCGTCCGTCCGTCTGTCACCAGGCTGTATCTCATGAACCGTGACAGTTAGCCAGTTGAAATTTCACAGATTATGTATTTCTGTTGATGCTATAACAACAAACACTAAAAATAGAATAAAATAAATATTTAAGGGGGGCTCCCATACATAAAAGTGATTTTTTGCTCGTTTTTATAAATAATGGTATGGAACCCTTCGTGCGCGAGTCCGACTCGCACTTGGCCGGTTTTTTTACTGACCACACTGTGTTCTTCGACTACCGTATAGTAGTCGTATTACTGTGTTCTATTAATTTATGTCGAATTGACGTACATACCATACGAATACACGTGAAAACGCACCGCGTTTCCGTAAAAATGGGCCCTTCAATCATTCTTCATGAGCCAGCCAACGACGACACGCGGCGGATTGTTGTCCATCGACTAATAAATATTACTCGAAGAACGAGTAACGCTTCCGATTCTTTTCATCGATGGATCTTCTCTCCTACTTGCTCCAGTGACGCCAGTGAAGCGTAGGCTACACGCGGCTTCGTTCCAAATTATATCACTCCAAATAATCTCTTCCTTACAGTATGACTCCTACGTGGTTGTCGTAAGGTATAAATTGGTACGCTTATCACCAAGATACCAAAAATTTACTGCGACACTCATGATTATTTTTTGGCAGGGTGCCACGCCAAGTGTGCAGAAGTAGAACTATTGGAGTAGAGGTGTAGGGGGAGGGGTGCAGAAGGATGAGGGATAAAAATATTTGTTTAAGGGTCCTACTATTTACGGATGTAGCTGAAGTTCTAAGAATGTATAATGATATAAATATTCTGAGTAAAGTCTAGGAATTAAAAGATTTTTTTTTTCAATCCGGAAAGTTAGTCAATAGATTCGGTAGCTCTCCTTTTATACCGAAATAGATGTAACTTAATGGACTTGGGGAGACAGTTTTAAGAATTGGACAGAATTATTTATTATTTTAACCCTTCACCCAGAACTTGCTTGGTCGACTTAAATTCAAGCAAAAATAGTCGTCAAAAGCGAGCGAAGCGAGTAATTGTAAGACACTAAACTTAGACATGATATTATAATTGCTTCGACTATTCATACAGGAGTTACATGGGCGACTTATAAACAAAGATTAAATTTAAGAGAAAATAGGCTGCAAGAGCGATCGTAGCGAGTACAAAATTGTATTTGTACGTACGAGGGGTAGCGCCCAAGAGCAGAAAGGAGTACCATAAGTCCGAAATTAACATTATCTCCAATTCGATACGACTGCGCGACAACGATCCGAAGCTCCCTATAATAATTACAGGGAATGGTGTGCGAAGAAAACTTGGTTTTCATTGATAGTTTGTTTATTAACACTTATTAAAACGTTCTACTATTACACTTATAAAATGGCGACTGAGTGTTAACTAATTTATGTAATTTTTCCAATTTGGCTGCTATTGACTTTAGTTAATATTATTATGGTGTCTATAAAACTATCAAACAAACATCTGAATTACCTTAAGATATAATTCACTCTTGAGATCATTTAATGATATTTAGTTTTACATAAAATTGCAACTCAGAATATTTTGCATTTTAATGATAATATTGTATTATTGACTTGAATACAAAAATAACTCGATCAATAATCTCACTTATATAATCTTTAAACTTATAAGTAAATAGGTATATATATTATGTATTTATAATCTAAATTAATTATTAATTTTGTAAACAAAAACTGTTTGAATATTCACAATTTTCTGGGCTGAATTTGGATTATTAAGTTACAACATTTGTACACCTAATTTTTTTTAATATTAATAAGCATTTTAACAGACTTTTAAATTATAGTGAGACAATACGATGACAGAGTGTAGCGAAACTGGCACTATTCAGATTTTTCTGGGTTATTTTGCAATGAGCTCCGACTTTAATATAAGATTAGGTGAACAAACAGACTAACTTCGAGCCATCAATAAGTTACTTTAAATCCTACAATAAGTTGTAGGTTCCTTTCGTAAGTCACAATACTTGATTGTTCGAAGAATATAAACATGAGATTTTCGACCCGCGTGCCAAGCGGGCTTCGTTTCAGATTGGCAAGAGCTTTATATGTATACGGCCACTGGCCAGTATCAAAAAAACTATCCGGCATTTAATTTTAGAAGGGCAAAAAAAAGAACACATTATCTTAATACAGTGCATCGTTGTAGGTATCATAAGGCCCGCGGTTATCACTTGATACGCACGACAACCAATCAAGCTATACTAAACCAGTTCACGCGGATCTCTCATTGTTAAATAGATATTAAATGGTAAAAATAACAAGATATATATTATATTTAGTTGAGAAGGAAATTGTTTAGTTTTTAAATTAGTATATTAAGTTTTGAATGAAATAAAACTAAATATAAATATAACTTTTTACGAATTGGTTAGTCCTACTTACAATCTATCTACTATAATAGCAATACATATCATCTTTTCTTACACATTGTTACAAAGAAATTAACCAGAAAAAAAACATTAATTGACGAGACTCGCACACTAATATACACACATCCATGTAAAATATCAGTACTTAAACGCACTGAACTCATAAAAGACATCTACTGTGGCAAATCATAATTATTACCAATGTTTTTACTAAAATCCATACCTACTGCGATTCAGTCAGATACTACTTTGAGCAAAACATTCGATGTAATAGATTTGCGACAAGTAAACATTTAAATTATCACCCATGCATTCGATACGTCATAATATTATGTAGAAGTACCTGCTCTAATACAATGCAACATTTTACATTATGTGATTTAAAATATAGACATTGGAAACTTACGTACTTAAAGCTTACGATAATTGATGTTGAACTTAACATGTTTTTCGAGTTACGAGGAAAACATCTGATCCTATCTATTTATTGCTGACTAAGGTAAAATGAGTTACATTAGTACAATGACATCAGTGACATATCGCAATGTAAATATTATAAATATTAGCCAGCACAATATTGCGCAGTATCAAAGCAGGCCTTTATAAATATATTTAAAAATAACGGCCATTTAAGCTATATATCCAATATGTTATGGTTCTCGTAATTTTGTGTAGGTAAACAAAAATACATTACAGATTTATGATATTGAAGGAATAATTACTGCAAGAGAACCGAACCCCTACCATTAAAGTCTTTATCAGGGAATTATTTCAGTTAATATTGGATATATATCAATAATATGGAGAACCTGACATCACATAAACCATTAAAAACAATGTAACAAAAATCAATCACATAATATACACTAATACCAAAATTCTAAAATGCTAATCATTACTATCACATACATAATATACATATCTCTATGAGAACTTCGTATGTATTAAGTCTGCATCTGCATTTATTAACACACAAGACAGACTAAACAACACGCAACATTACTGCAATGATTCATGAATTAATGGAAAAGTGAAAATAAGACATTACTAATTTAGGCCATTCAAGATATTCACCCAGGTATACACAATGATCAATGCTTGTCATTCAAAAGTCACTCTTATTGCCAGAGCCTAAATAGATGCAGACTCAATATCAAATTGAACTGAGAGCTTACATTTCAAATTAATTTTGTTCTCAACAGTCTCCAATTTCGAATCAGCTGTTATTCATATCCTTCCTCCATTGCCGCCGATCCGTAAAGGCCCCGATCAATTTAATAACATCAATATTAATAAGGAAGAACACTTTTCCAATCTTTGTAAATACAACAAATATAAAAATATGTGTACAGAGTATCCTACTCTTAAAAGCTCCTGAGAATCATTTTTAATGTTCATACAAACAATAAAACTGGAATTTTCAAACTGATCATGGTTTTATCACAATATAAATAAAACCAAATCAATAGAAAGCAGTTTTCAAATCAAAGTTTATGATAATCGTGCACAAATCTAAAATTATATGGTAAGTACCATAGTACATGGGTACCAAAGCTTATTATTTGTACAATAATTATTTGATCATATTATAACGACACTATAAAGCTATAAAACATGGAAATATCAACTTATATTACTTTCCTGTACATGAATACTTTTTGTCGTATTATTATGATCCCTCGCAGTACAATTATAGAAACAATCAAGAGTAATTTAAAGGTAAGTAAAGTATCTCTTTTTTCGTTGGGAGACTTTTGCATGATTCAGCAATTTTTTAGGATTTATATCTTCAAAACCATCTAAGCTGATAAGTTTTCGATGCTAAGAAGTTTATCCTTCTAGTTTATCGTCGATTACTTGAAGGACACAAGAAGATAATTTCAACTTCATTTCCATTAGTAATAGGTCTCAATGTCGTCATTACGACCTCTCTTCGAATAGAAGACAAAACTGGCAGCCACAATTATTCAGCGTATATCACTTTATTGCTTCTTCTCAGGTTTCTTCACAAGATGTGCATTCACTGGGTACTTCAGTTCCGTTGTCAATTGATCATTATGTTCTTCTAATGAATTCACAGCATAATGGAGAACAAGCTCATTCAAAGTTCTGGAACATTACAAGAATAAAGTTAAATTGATATTTCATAAATTGGATACTATAACATAATTATTATTTTAAAGTTTTTATAACATCATCAATAACATTTATGAAATAATAAGTTGGTAATGTTTTATGTATTTCAGAATCCATTATGAATAAAAAACTTTTATTTGATATTTAGTTACATGTTATATCATATTTTAATTTTATTTACAATTCATTATTTTCTAAAACTAAATATTTACATGAACTAACCAAATATAAATTAATTTAAAAACAACAGGATGCTTAGGCGACAAAATACTCCTTCACATCACTGTCATTCGGAAACGTGCCCATATGACTGGCAGTATTGCCACATTGAATGGCAATGCTAATTCTTTCACCAAAGAAATAGCCAGCCCCCTGGTCTCGCGAAGTGTCAACCAGTCAAAGGGATATTTCCTTAAAAAGGGACTTGGGCCTTGGGACTTGCGCACTTGGGCCCCATGACCCGATGGTTTCGACTCCTAACATATTATTGAATGAAATAAATCTTAAAAACTCCACCAAACCACTAATGGACTGGCACTCTGACAAGACATATTAATGATGCAACACCAATAATGTATTTAAATTTTAATATCTATGCCAAATATATTAACAAGCCAGTCTCTATCAGTGATTTATTATAAGCAAAAAAAGGTAACAACAAAACTTACTCATAAACATTATAGGGTTCCGCGAATCCATAACCTCGTTCAGTCTTAAAGATAATACAGTGGTAGACCGTGTTGTTACAACAAATAGATAAAGCTAATTGACCAGTGGAATTAGGCCGAATTAAAAATGTGCCTTGAGGTTTCCCCGAAAGGAGTTTTTCTGCAGTTTCTCTTGTACAATTAACTTTCCAACTAATCCACTCTCTGTGTGCATACAATTCTTCAAGTTTATGTATATTGCCATCTTCTAATAAATGCAGATATTCTTCCGTTTTTCCACGTCCTTGTAGCCATCTGTAATGAAAATTATAGAGAAAACTAGTTAAATAATGTCCTCAAATTTTAAAACTTCTTTGTGAATATAACATTAAGTCGATCTCTAGACAACAAAATCATAATGAACTACAAACAATTACATAAGCCAATTAGAATCCCATTAATGGAATAATATTTAAGATTTTTTTGTGATCCGAGTAAGAAATATTTTTCAGAATTATTGCACTATTATACAGCAACCCCAAAGGAAAAAAATAATAAAATCAGGAAAATCACATATTTTCCTTGTTTTATAAAATGAATATCCTATAGAAGTTTATAACAATTTTAGAGCAGCATTGTTTGGAATGTAGAAGGAATAATTATATTAAACATTGGAAAATATTATAGTACCTATATTCTGATGACACATACAGTAACCACATTTTCCATGATATTGTTGAAATGCATAGGAATAATTAATCAGGAATCACACACTGCATTTTATACTGGAAATGTATGGCTTGATATGTAAGCCATACATTTCCAGTATAAAATGCCTCACTTTGAACAGATTTCCCTTAGAATGAGATCCGCATAAATTGGTTTTGTATAGTTTGATTGGCTGCAGTGCATACCAGTCTGAAGCATAAACATACCTTTATTAATTTGCAAAATTCATAAACAATTGCAACTTAGAGCATACCTATTTAATTTCTGCATGGTTTAAAAAGTTAACCACATAATTTGTATCAATACCCTCAACCAAAAAAACAGGGGTGTTATGAGTTTTTGAATCATAAGTAAGTGGTATTCTTAGTTGTGAGTGTTTGAAGAATCGTTAAAGGGCCAAGGGTAATCATTTATAAAAATCACTACCACTAATTATCTGACATATCATTTTCTAGCATAATGTGCTGTATGCCTTTGCATAGCAAGAGGGTATTTTAGCTTTCAGAAAATTGTTTGAGATTCTAGAATCATTATCAAAAGAACATTACTTACACTTTATAACGGTCTTTTATTTTGTAGAGATCTGTAACATCCGACTTTAATTTAGCAATTTCTCTCTCAAGCAGCAATTGAGCTGTAACTGTATTTCTCAAAATATCATTAAGTTCAGCTTTGGCTTGCTTTAAATTTTGAACTCTTGATATTAAATTTCTATTATTTTCTAAAACAGGATTCTTTTCATGGGGCTGTGCTTCAGCTTGCATCTTCTCTTGTAATTTTAAGTGATCTTCACAGATTTTAACCGTTTCTCTAAAGGCATCCAGTGCTTGCTTTTTCATATTTACTTCTTCTCGTAATCTTGTATATTTGTAAGAGCGGCCCTCAAAGTCTTTAGTTTTCAATATATATTTTTTGTGGATTTCCTTAAACTTAGTTTCTAAGGTATCATCACTCATGTTTTCCCCACCTTCATTTTCGAGGAGTCTAGATAGTGGGTACATAAGCTTGATGTCAAGGCTGCTGTTGCAATGTGCCAGGGAGAATTCCCTATAAAACCGAACAAGCTCCACCACTGACTTGAAGTCAAATGGTTCACAAAATCCATAGCGCCCCTCATGATTGTAGATTTTGATAAGTTTGTTCATACCCCCTTTTCTCACTGTCAGAGTATAACCACTATCTTTGTTAGATGCGTTGCGCACCAGGAAGGTTCCATCGCAGGTGTCCCGCAATTTCTCTGTAGCCTCATCTCTGGAATACACAATTAGCATCATTGAGAGAAGGAAAAAAAAATTTAATGGAAAAGATCTCTCTATTTTTATTAAATGGAAGGCTGTAGACTGGTTCTACATACATAATCTAATTTATGATGCATGAATTGCTCTTAAGATGTAATATTTCATAACAATTGGGTTATATGTGACCATCTAGCATTGTTATGACCAAACTGAACATGACATTACATGTCTGTACTAGACATTTGTGTGGAAGGACTTAGGTTTGATGGTGTCCTCTAACTCTGAATTCTAACCTAATAACCAACTATGTATTTCACCAAAACGGTTTGTGATGGAATATGGAAGTAATTTGATAAACTAGATACACTCTCTTAATAAATCAAAAACCAATGCAGCCTCCAGATCTTCGGATCTTTCTTTGATAACACTATTTGAGAACAAAATGAATGTAAAATTATTTCTTTTTCAGTATATTCGTTTTTATGTTTCTGATTTAAATGTTATTAAAATGTCTGTTGCATGTGAGCAGCGATAAACAAACTGAAACATAGTTGATATAGACTTACCTAGTGATATCACCCCAATACCATTCGGCATTCTCCAAACTCTCTTCGGCTGACTGTTGAGGGGCGCCTATTTCAACCATTATATCATAATTGGCACTCAAAGTTTATACATAATAAGATTTTCACTTTATTCACCAATAGCTAAGTTATACAGAACATTCTCTAGAACATCTTCCGAGGATATTCTACTGTAAAAGCGGCTAGATGACAAAACTTCCGCGTTCGAGGTTACGAAGAAAATAACCAATTAATTCACTCTCAATACATTTTTATCAATTATTCACATTATTTTACAGCGTTGATATAAACACAATCATTTATAACACGGCAAATCTTGAACTGCACTCCGAAAAAGTGGTATCTAGATCACAAAGGAAATGGGCAAGAGTATGATGATTGTTGCTATGGCACTAACACTTCCTCAAATCTGTACAAGGGAGTTTGCGTAAATGGATATTATTTCTTTATCCAGGTAAATGGACATTGTGAATCCATGTTTTATACATTAACTCAATGAAACTTCGATCACTTCCTTTTTTTAGTCAAACACTAGCACCAAACCCGTCCGCCATCTATCTAATCGCAATAAATTATTAAAAAAAAAAAGATTCAAGTGATGCGCCGAATGGCGATATTGCAGATGTGCGACGAAAGTTGAAATCTACGATAGAATAGAATACTCGATTAAATCGAATGCAAAACAGTGAGTCAGTGTGCGCTTTAACTTGCCACCCTAAAAACTTACTAAACCGACATCACTATTAAATGTTGTAATACAGAAAAAATCCGAGGAGCTGGAGCAAAATACTAACTTTGGATTGGATGAGCAAGTATTCAGTTAAACTGTAGGCATAAAATAGGAGATGTATCAATTTAGGTCTTAGATTTTATACTTAACCATTTCCATTCTAGTTTCACCGCATCTTCCCAAACTTATTTTGTCTACTGCCCATTTTGAGAATAAATTATTTTTTAGCGCCCCCATTTGTTTTACTAAATAAATATAAAAACCACTATAACTTCAAATTAAATTAATTATTGTGAGCTATATTAGCTGAGATTAAACATTCATAAACAATCTCAGTTTTTCGTGAATTAAAGTAAAATAACTATAAGTCTCAAAAATTAAAAAAAAAGATCCAGAGGACAAAATTTCCGAAAAAAAGTCTCGGCTCCCGGAACTCCAAAAACAATATTTTTTGTTCAATGTTGAAAGTAGTGTTCCGTGCGATTTTTGATTATTTTTAGAGCTAGAGCGAACGGAGCGTAATACATGCATTTTATCTTATTTATTCAATAAAACAGGACAGATATATGAACTACGCGGAGAGAAATATCGAACCGAGTTAATTTGAGCAATCTCTTAATTAATATTAGCTAATGTTCACAAATTGTAGTCGAGAGTCGAGAGCTCAGTCAATGTCTAAGAGTCCTCCTAGTAGATCAATCACAAACAAATCGCCCTCCAAGGCTCTACACACACAACGCCCTGACTTTTTTTCTGGGTCTCTCAACGCCCCCCTTTAGGCCTGCAACGCCCACAAGGGGGCGTTGTCGCCCAATTTGGGAAAGGCTGCCTTAGAACATATTATATAGGCGAAGGCTTAAGTATACCCAGTGGGGTAGCGTGCCTTGGCAGGGCCCCTTATAAAAATTTTGTTTGGGGGCCCTTATGAAGGATAAAGATTTCTCACAAAGAAAAAAAAATGTTTGCAAACAATTAAAATTAAATATTACACTCTCCCGTCCCTTTTTTTCTGCAAACTGATTTAATAAATCATTTATAGCTGATGATAACTTTAGTTTTTCTATAGTTTTTATTAATTTTTGCTTACGCATGTCGGTGGCCCCGTATAATTGATACGGCGGTAGGTACGCCCCTGAGTATACCCCACCTAATGTTTTGTTACTCAGGGTTTTTCCGGTCAACGACGGCTGAACGAATTTTTTATGGTTTTCAAATTTTGATAATTGCATTTTTTTTTAAGTAAAACTTCTTATCCGACTTTCAATAAGGTTTCGTTAACGTTTACGCTACCATGGAGGGGTTTGATGCCAACATGCACTTGCAGTCCAATAAGGATAACTTGATGAGTTGCAGTGACTGATGCAGCATAGCTGCTCTGCTTGTGAAGAAGACGTCCACAGCCCATTGAATTTTTGCCCATTTTCAAAATAGTCCAACTAATGGGAGAAATCAATAATATGGAATCTGGTAACACACGCAGTAAGACGGGTGGCAACTGGCGTGTGAAGTGTCTATAAAATTTAGTACATCTGTCTAATCAAAAATGTTTTTTATTTTTATTTTTGCTTGGACGTTGTGAAATCAATAAAATAATAATGTACTATAGTATTGAAATTCCGGTGATATGAAACAATAGAAAGGAAATCGTCAAGAACTGCGGTGTTTTACTGAAATGTTATTTTTCTGCGGTCCCTATCACCGATTCTCAAAATGTGTATCAAAGCTGGTACAATAATATTTTGCTCCTTGTTCCTCTTCGTTTCATCCACGCATATAAAAGGAGAATTTTCGACAAATGAATTTTTCAAGTTCCTAGTGAAATTCGGGTTTCAAAAGACAGATATCCATTATCAAAAGGAAACATATGGCTATATTTTCGGGAACATAACAGCGAATGTCCAATTCAAATACCCTATAACGTTCGCTGTATTAGACAGGGGCCACTTCTTACACTATTATAAAAACCGCGATATTGATGATAAAGAGCTAGCATGCCAGATTATGTTCCAAAATTTGAATGGAACAGCCTATCATCCCAAATGTAATGCATACGGTCAAGACCTGTTTAGAAGAATCCCATGTCCGAAAGGAGGTTTGTGTGTAGATGAAGACACACCTTGGAATGTAATAAAGAAGAATCAGTTTACTTATGTTATTCAAAACTCTGGACAACCAAGGTAAATAAATGTCAATATTTTGATCATATTCATATCATTATCTTAAGTGGTAAATTTTCCTTGAGCTAATTTTAGCTATGAATAGTGTTTCTTATATGTAAGTTTTGTCCTGTTATTAGTAGAAGAAAATTGTGATTCTCTAGGTTTTTATCATGTTTTATTTTCATACAGGTTTTGGTATGTGTCAATGGTGTCATGTTACCTAGATGAGGATTCCTGTACATGGCACCATTACACTGGAGCACCATCAAAGGACAACAAGACCCTGACAAATATACCACAGACTATAAACTATGACTTCTGGCTAGTCAATGGAAGTCCCAACTTATCATTCTACAACACATTACTGTACCAGTTTTCATTTGATAGGCAGAACACCCTGGAATTGTATCTTGTTTTTTGGCTGTGCTATATTATTTTATTGCCAGTACAGATTTATGCTGTCAGGTAAGATTTCACCCTATTTTTATTAATTAATATTTGTTGAAATACATCATGTAAAATTTATTAATACATTTTCAGAGATATTCACTCCAAAAATTTTAGATCAATAGAGTAAGCAGTATTTTATGTATTACTGTGTTTTTTTGTGTAACACAAAGCAACATCTATAGAGCTTTCTAAACTGATATTTCATTGAATATAATCTTTATATAACCTGTATTTATACTTATTCCTCTTATTGCTATACCTACACTTTTTTCTATTGCATTATTATTGCTTTGGATTTTGACACAAAAATTCATAGTAAATGAACAATTTACTTTCAGAACACAAAAGCATCCAGTGACAAAGTTGTTCACATTCAGCCTTGTCCTGGAGTTTATTGCTCTATGCTTCAATGTGCTGCATACTGTGAAGTTTGCTGTGGATGGTGTAGGGTTTGCTGGGCTGGCTGCCGCTGGGGATGTTTTAGACATTATGAGCAGAGTGAGTCACAATGTTATGCATCTTCTCTCACTAATCAATATGACTGATTGTGAGAGACATATTATTGTTAAGTTTCAACCAGTATACAATAATGATAACTGCACCAGATATTTTATTTCTGTGATAGATCACATAGCAAACTTAGCCACAGACAAAGTTGAAGCTATTACTTACAATTAAAAACAAAGTGTTATGGTGTATTATTCATTATTGTAGGATATAAATATTTACTGTATGTGTTTTTCCTGTGGACGAGCTTGTGGCAAAATAATAACAGCCGCACGGGTCGATCTTTAAGGTTAAGCCGTGCTTGCCGAGGTTGGTCCGTGGATGGATGACCATAATTACACACTGAGTTTCCTCCGTGCCTCGGAAAGCATGTTAAGCTGTTGGTCCCGGCTGTCATTTGTAGATGTTTGACTGTTGTTACGAGTAGTCAGAAGCCAAAAGTCTGACATCCAGGCTTACCAAGGGGTATTTTATTACTCACTTACTGGGTTGTTGACCTCCACGGTCAGATAGGCAGTTGCATCATGGAAAATACTAGTACTCAGCTGCATCTGGTTAGACTGGAAGCCGACCCCAAAATAGTTTGGGAAAAGGCTAGGCAGATGATGAAAAATAATTACTGTGTTTAAATCTATATGTGTTAGGCTCAAAGGCCGAAAACGCTCATTAAGCAAAATACCCGGCCACAGCACGTTATGGACAGTTTTTCGCTCAATGATCATTTGAGCCTAACATGTGTATTAACATGCTTTTATTTTATATTTGACTAGCTGTACTGTGACCTTCGTCCACATGAAATTATTATATTTTAAAATTATATCGTGCCTATAACAGATTATGATAACAATTTCAAAGGTTCTTATTTTTTTTTCTTGAAACTATTTTTCTAAAATAAAAGTAGCCAATAGCCTAGGTTACTCCTTATAACAGCTATATGCCAGTAAAAGTCCCGTCAAAATCAGTCCAGTCGTTTCGGAGTTAAGCCAGAACAAACATATTGACAAAATGAAAAAAAAAAATAGTTTTTGTTATAACTACCATATATTTATACTTTCGTAATGCATATGTTATTTTGAAATTACAAACAGACACTTTTGTTTTATTTAAGTATTTATAGGATACTCACTTGGAATGATACCTAAAAAAAGCTAGGGTCAGTCTGTTGGCCATTCAGAAAGATCCACTGATAACTGCTAGTACTGGGCTGAGGGGTCACAGTATTCATCACAAATACTGATGTTTATTTGTATTTTGATTGCCTATTTCCATAATGAGCAGCATTGAGACTTTTATCAATATTATTATAATATTATGGCTTTCCTCATTACGTTGCAAATAAGGTATAGCTTTATCCTGTGTGGAACATTCCATAGATATTTCCTTATTAGCTTTTGATTAATGTTTCGACTTTTCATCTATTGGTGTACAAGGTTGAGAGGGAAGTTATGTGATCAGATTTATTCAAGGCCTTTTGCTTTCCTTTATATTCCGTCTCTTATTAACACATACTTATGTCTGCAATAAACATTGCCCTATATAATTACTCTATATCAGGCAGGGTGTTTTTAGCCTAGGTTGTACTAACAAACAAACAACAACCTCCACCATTTCCAATAGGTATGTATTGGAAATGGTGGAGGTTGTTGTTTAGCACATGAATGATAAAAACCGGCCAAGTGCGAGTCGGACTCGGGCACGAAGGGTTCCGTACCATTATTTATAAAAACGAGCAAAAATCACTTTTTTGAATGGGACCCTCCTTAAATATTTATTTTATTCTGTTTTTACTATTTGTTGTTATAGCATCAACAGAAATACATAATCTGTGAAAATTTCAACTTGCTAACTATCACGGTTCATGAGATACAGCCTGGTGACAGACGGACGGACAGACGGACGGACGGACGGACGGACAGCGAAGTCTCAGTAATAGGGTCCCGTTTGACCCTTTGGGTACGGAACCCTAATAATAGGGTCCCGTTTGACCCTTTGGGTACGGAACCCTAAAAATAGAATAACAGTTATCATTTCATATCTCTTTTGTTTGATTTGCTAATGCAATTTTAGTTATTTACATGCATTTTATAGCATTCTACCTTAATACCTATTGTTATCTATCTGCCATAAAAATAAAATACTAATAATAATAAATGTTTGTTGTATTTCAGACGCTGTTCATGTTGCTCCTACTTTTGTTAGCAAAAGGTTGGGCAGTAACTAGGTTGGAGCTCACATACAAACCACTAGTATTTGGAGTCTGGCTTGCTTATGGAATCGTTCATATTCTACTTTATGTTTGGAATACAGTGAGTATTGTTTGAATATAATTTAACAATATTTGGATACTTGGACATTGAAGGTGAAGCTATATAAGGAAGTGTAAAAAAATAACTAGAAAATGCCTGTTACTTTAATTGTGTGTAAAATGTTGAAATAACTACCATACCACTATATTGTAACAGTGACCTTTATTTGAAACAATCTCTTTTAAAACACAATATTATTTATTTATAGACTGAAGTGGATATCATAGAAGAGATAGACGAATACCAAACATGGCCAGGCTGGTTGATCCTTGCGCTACGCGTAGCGATAATGACTTGGTTCGTGCTAGAACTCAGATATACAATGATGTACGAACACAATATGCCAAAGCTAAACTTTTTACTGCACTTCGGCGCATCTAGTCTGGTCTGGTTTGTGTACTTGCCGATTATTGCGCTGATTGCGCTACAGATCAGCCCTCTTTGGAGGTTCAAGTTTTTATTGGGTGAGTGTTACAGTTTGTTTTTAATTATGTAAGTCCAGCGACAATGCACAACTCTTTTTATTTATTACTTACCAGTTACATTCACCTCAGTCGCGGTCCAATTTTGTAGCTAATAGAAAGTGTTTTTTTTTAATTACTTACATAATTGTTAATATCAGAGAAGATATTTTTTTTCTTTATTTGCATTGTACTTACACTTTCGCTGCCAAAGCGATTACCATTTCTTTTACAACTCTCATTTAAATGCAAATTAGTTTATTACAGTAGCTAAATAAAATGTGCATTATATTTTCATCTAGCAGTTTAGTAATGGGGTCTCGTTAACATTTTCACGGCCATTACAGTGTTAACCAAATACTGTCCGGTCACGTATAGGAAATTATTTTGAACAGTCGTGTTTATGAAACTTGTTGGTATACTGTAAAATCATTAAGTTATACATAAGTACATATAGTTCGCCAAACTTGTGACTCGGTCTGGGCTGGCACTATTTAGATCGCCATCGACACACTAGGAAGAAGGTTTTAACCCAATCTATGTTTAGCGCAATTATAAAAGGAAATTGTTTAAACGTAGACCATACTCTAAGGGAGTGAAGTACCTACTCATAAATATGAAGAAGTTTTATTAAGGTGGAAGTTTAATCGCGCTTTCCCATACATTGTTTTTTTCTCAAATTCTCGATACTTATATGCTTTTTGTAGAAGTAATGAAACAACATGATGTTATTACGAATTAGTGTTGTCGCAAATCCCTTCAAACATAAAGAAATAACAAGGTTTGTAGGATTTCCAGGGCCGAAAAAAAACGAAAAATCTTTGCTAGTGTGCGTGCTTGGAGTCACACCATCTACCGGATATCTAAAGAACTTCTAAAGAACAATCGAGCCCCTTGCATAACAAAACTCGAAATAATTATCTGTTGATACTAGATGGCGTGGCGTTGTCATTGTAAGGTGGTGACAGTAAGTCTTAGTGTGTGCGTGACTTTTGATTTCATTCTTCAAACAAGTAGGTAGGTAGGTAGATAAATCTAATTTGGGTAAATTAGATTTATAATTTCATAAGAATGAAGTTAAATATTCTTAAACTATGTCAAGTTGTTCACCCAAACCAATGTTTGAAAGTACCTATTAGGGATGAAATGTGTAATTCGGAGTTGGTTAATGGTTGGCTAATTTTATTGCGTGATAGCTAAAACTTATTAGTTATTAACAAGTAGGTATTCAGACATACCAAACATTCGTTATGAAGCCACAGCTTTTTGTACGTGGACTATTCGCGGTTTATCTAATAAACTAATAATGTACTTACATTATATAACATTACATTCATTCATCACACTATTTACATTCATGAATGTAGGTAAGTACTACCTGCTTACCTACTAAAACATACCGACGCAGTCAAGGTTATGTTGGGAGAAAATTAAGCGTCGTAACTGTTTCTAATAATAATGATCACAGTGAAAAACACAAACCTAACTGTCGTTTTTGCTTTTAATTTCATTCTTATGTCTACGGAATAGAAGTGAAAGTCGGTTGACCGGACTGTAAAAAAGGCGAAGTGTTAACTGAACTAGAGCTATTCGTGTTATTGTGCGATTTTCCATCATGCTTTAATCTAGGCTTAGGACTAGCAGAAAAGTTTCCAAATATGCATTAGTATTTAATTTGGTTGAAACTACGTAAACTTACAAACATTAGGTATATACATTCTTTCTATTTCCAAGAAACATTGAAGCATAAAACAAAATACATCAACGTTTAATCTCGAAAATGTAGTCTTTAAATGCTTGACAGTAAAGATTATATTGATCGCATTATAATGTCTGTTAGATTTCCGAGAACCGAAATCTAAATCACAAAATTCGCGCTATCCTTTTTACTCCGCTATGTTACCCTTAGTTAGAAAGAGAGAAAGCGGATTTCTAACTACGTTTGGATTTCATTTGGTGATGGATTTGATTGTCGATTCGGTTGGTGGTAGATCGTTAGCGTTTGGTTCGGATAGGTAGATTATTAGAATCAGATCTTCAAGTTTGAGAAATCTATACGAATCGATTTTCTAAATTAAACTGCATATAAGCGCAGACAAAATTAGCGTTAAATAAATAAAACAAAGATTTTTTTCCAGTCTCTGTGTCAATTTGATTTATATTTGATTAGGTATACAAAATTATACATTATGATTGCAGACGAAAATATTAGGTAAAAAAAAAATAAGCAGCCGTCGACCTCCTATGTTAAAAATTGCTCAGAGTAACAGGCTTTCCAAATGATCTAAAAACAAAAAGTTTGTTTCATTACCTACAGTCAATGACGTATCACTACATAGTATAAAACAAAGTCGCTTCCCGCTGTCTGTCCCTATGTATGCTTAGATCTTTAAAACTACGCAACGGATTTTGATGCGGTTTTTTTTTAATAGATAGAGTGATTCAAGAGGAAGGTTTATAAGTATAATATATGCATAATATAGTAGAGAAACACTGATAATGTTAGAGGTTTCCAATGTGATGTCGACAGACATTCTGTAGTATATTTAGTATCTGCATTGCACCCGCGCGAAGCCGGGGCGGGTCGCTAGTTATAAATAAAGCGATGTTGGCGGGCACGGGCCGTACCGCCGTACGGGAGAGGAATCAATGTCAAGAAATGATTATGTAGGTATTAAATTTATAATTTTGAAATTGTTGTGTTATACCTGTGCGAAGCCGGGGCGGCCTGCTAGTTCGATAATAAAAATAAGTAAAGCCAAGGATACACTAGGGGACAAATGTGCCACGACATGTATCGGCGCCATGTCAAGCGAAGCCGGCCGATTTCGCCTGACAAATATGGCGACAACGCGCGACTTATGTCCGCAGCGACGTCAGACGAAATCGTGCGACTTCGCGAAACTTCGCCTGACATATCTAGCGACATCACGAAGTTTCGTTTCACAAGGCAGGCGATATCCAGCCACCGAGGTAGTGTTGTTGGCTGCGGCGTACACAATTATTATTAAAAGTCAAAGAAAAAAGACGAGAAGATGGTGGGTTAGAAAGTACTATGTAAAGTATGAATTCGCGCAATGTTACGACTCGGACAAAATAGGTAAGTTTATGTGGAATTATCATGTATGTTCACACGGCGACACATCAAGCTTTACACTTCCAGTATAACGTGGCCTCGCTTTGTCTATATATTCTATACAGTGACAAATTTGCATAAACTGGTTTTTTCATACCTTGATCAGCGGTCGTGCGTACCTACTGTTATAATTACATATGTACCTACAATACAACGAAAATGTCACAAACCGTCGCAGCGTCGTGGACACTAAAAAGTAACATTACTCAAGAATGCATGTATTGTGGTCATTATTTTGACAACCTTGTTCGAGCAAAGTCGACCTTGCCGTCAACTCAAACTAACTAAATCGCAAACTATTAGTAACTAGCACCCCGCCCCGGCTTCGCACGGGTATTTAACAATACACAAACATAAATAAACCCTTCTATTTGCGTCAGGTAACTAAAAAAAGTCTCTGTGGTGTGAAAATCTGTATGGACACCATACAGAATTTCACACCACAGATAATTTTTTTGGTTCTGTATGGTGTCGGACGTAAAGAATAGCACCATTCCATATCTTCCCGTGGGTGTCGTAAGAGGCGACTAAGGGACTTGCCAGAGAATGGGCAGCAGGGTTCTGTGGGCTTTTGTAACAACTGTTCTGCGATCGCCAACCCGCCTGCCAAGGGTGGCGATTATGTCAAAACCCCCCTTACTTATGTCAATGGCGACACTTGGGGGAGGTCTATGTCCTGCAGTGGATGTCTTTTGGCTGAAATGATGAATGATGATGAACTAAAAAATAATAATTATAAACAAAGTTTGAATATTCCCCTCCCGAACGGCCCGTACTCCAGTGACGCCTACATCGTATTAGGTGATGCCTAGCCAGCTGAGCAGGGTGAGCGGCGACCACGCAACTTTTTTCTAATACTTACATTTTTAAACTCGTGATATCTTTCGAATGGAATGTTCGAATTGAATAATTCAAACAGTTCTATAAAGGTATTGAAACAGTCTTGAATATGAAGTAATTTATTTCGATAAGGATTAATACCAAGATACAAATACAGAGCCTTTTCTAACGGCGGCATTAAAATATATTTTTTTAAATAAAAGAACACTTATTGTGGCATAAATATAATAGTTAGACATATGCTGTCGCGACACTTTTTGTAAATAATGATGTGTTCTGCAAAGTCGTAACACATTATTTTATTCTATCATCAATAGTTTTCGCAGCGCACGCGATGTAAAGAATATTTTAGGTAATTTTTATACACCTTGGGTTACATAATTGCAGTTTTAGTAAGGATCCCTAATTTTTTTGAAAATAAAATATTGCTTATGTCACCCGCGGATAGTGTAGCTTCCCAACAGTGAAAGAATTTTTCAAATCGGTTCAGTACTTTCGGAGCCTATTCAATGCAAACAAACAAACAAACAAACAATCAAATCTTTCCTCTTTATAATATTAGTTTAGATTTAGACACAGATTAGGACAGATACTTCACTCAGTAGAAAACATCCAATACCTATTACGATAATTGCCTACTCCCTCGCGTCAACAACCACTGTATGCTAAAATGCGCCTAAATGCTCAAGCGTACAGCAGTGATTGCTTCGCACCGCGCGATTCCACAGTAATCGCAGGGCTGCCTCTTCGATAAAATTAAATTAACATAACTTTTTATCTATGTTATTGAGAACTGTGAATATGTTCTGACTTTTATGTGGCAGGTAAAAAATGTATCATTTATAAAATATTTAACCAACTTAAAAAAAAGGAGGTGATCAGACATACAGGCCAAACTGAGAAGTTTGACTTGTATGGTTTGTAGGTATGTATGTTTGTGCGCGATAATCTCGCGTTTGGCTAAACCGATATCGATGCGGTTTTCAGAAAAGGATTTGTTACATTTAGGAGAACGTTTTAAAATAAGTATAATAAATACTTCTTAGTTTGATGATGATCTTCGGAGATGTTCACTAGAAATGAAAAAAAAAGCCTTAAAAAAAGAGAACCGACTTCAAATAAAGCACTAAGCCGTAAGAAATATTTTATTTTTATGGTAGTGCTAACAGCTGGTAATTACGAATCGAAAAAGCACCGACATCAAAGAAAAAATTATTTCTTACGGTTTAGTGTTTTGAAGTCGGTACTCTTTTTTAAAGTTTGTTTTATTAGATTTGTAAGTTTGTTTTGTTTTATATATTGGTGCTGACTGTGGAAGAAACCTAGATAAAACATAATTATAGGCACCACACGGCATCGTAATACGCGTACGAACGAACAGCACTATTAAAATTGAACGGCGTGCGCGCGCTTCGCTTGCGAGGCGAAAACCGCACTGAATTTGATAAGCCGGCGGACCGAGACCGCTCGGCTGGGCGGTAGGCACTTATAGCGCGCAAGTACATGGAGTGACGGAGGCCTGATTTAGATATCAAACCCGGAAAGACGGTGTTGAATTTTAGTAACTGTACTGTTGTCATTTTAACTAAAATTCTAGTTTATTAATATATTTTTTATTTAAATTACTTGCTGGTTTTATTAGGATTAGGTACTTGAATTTTTGAGTAAAGCACTATACAAACCTTGGCCCACAATGACTGCTTCGCTGGTCACGCTATGATTGCCTCGAGCTAGCCTAGCTACGCTCTAGGCCTTTCAGCTTGGCCATCATTGCAGCCCTTGCTGTCGCTGTGCGCTGTCGGTCATAATCAGCGCGACCAGCAAAGTACTCATTATAAACCGCCCCCGTAATGTAGGTACTATTAGGTACGTACGTAGTAAGGTAATAAGAAAACAAACTTGTATTGATAGTACCATTATTACCTCAAAAATTTAAGAAAACAGGTAGGTAAGTAATTTAGAAGAAATAAATATGTTGGTAGAACTAATTAAAATTTTTATATTTGGTATCCACTCGGACATAAGACTAACCCGCACTGGGCCCGCGTGGTGGATTACAGGCCTGTGTCCTAGCAGTGCGAACATTATAGGCTGATTACGCTGCTGCGGAATATAATTAATCGGACATAAACTGCGATGAATTTTCAAGTAAGCATGCGACGGCACGGCGGCGTGAAGTCTGAAGACTCTCTTGAGCGATCGCTGCATAACCACCCGGGGAAAACTAAACATACTTATTTAATAAAATAAGCAATCCATATTAGGTATCTACAGAGCCCTTCAGCTGACCAGGTCATGACCTCCGACCCATATACCTATCAGCTGGCCAGGTCATAACCCCTGATCTTAGTACGAACCAGCTGATCCATGGTTACCAATATTAATTCTTCGATCGGAATTCGATTGTTTTTATTATTCAACAGATAAATAATAAATTAATTTAGTTTTGATACCTTCCTTTAAATTTTGAATTGAGTAGTAATATATCACTACCAACATTAACAATATTTAATTGAGTCTGGAAATACCGGAATTACTTTCCGGAAAAATGGCTTATCCATGTTATTCTTTCTGTGTGCATTTATGATACAAGTACCAAAAATCATTCTACCTACTCCGATCTATGGTGATAAGCATATTACCATCATTATGTATTGTTAACAATGTATTTACATTCATAGCAAATAATTTATTAGGATATTACAACTAAATATGGATTAAAAAAAAAATAGAAAAAAAAGTGAAAAATAACTTTAGTTTCAGAGAAGTTGGTGGCAAAAAAACTGAAAACAAACATGTCACCGACTTCTGAAGCTAAAGTTATTTTTCACTTTTTTGCTTTTTGAAGACAGTTTTTTTTTGCAAATAGTTTTAGTTTTTTCTTAGGTGACACTAACGAGCATGGCAGTTGAGAATTTGTCATGGTATGGGTCGCTAATGTTGGCACGTGTGTTGCACTTGCATCATACAGCTTCTTTACAACTGTTTGAGCAGAATGGCCGCTGTTATTCGAGACTGGTCATCTCTTAACTGCTAGGTCAGCTAGTTAATCTTTGTAGGTATTAAATTGTTATACATTGTTCTCGCATGTAGAAGCAAACAAAATAATGTAACCAGGATTTTGTAACAACTTGTTTTTAAAAAGAGTGTCCATGGAGTTTCTTGCACCCCTAAGACGACCCACTGACCGTACGTTCTTCTCCATAGAGAGACTGAGTCTTTGACAATTCAAAACTGCCTGTAAATGGTATTTAAATAAATGCTTTGAGTTTGTATCAATTGTATTTTTTTGCCTTATAAGTGCTTATATGATTTGACTTTGATTGTTTTTATAAACAATTTATTGTATTATGTACCTAGTTGAAAAGGGGGGCAGTGACAGCCTAGTGGAAATGGCCTTGACTAATGAATTGTAGGTTGTATGTTCGAACCCTGACAGGCTCTTTACTTTGGGTTAATGAATACTAATACTACTTGAATAAAAAGCATTACTTACAATAGTTATATAATTTGTGTAAACACAACATAACCACATTCATATTTTGTTTGAACAGAACTTCATTGCGGCATTGAAAACGGACACAATGCTTTTATTAAATGGTACACTTACACAACACATTTATGACAACTAATTTGAGATTCCAGAACCAGAACATAAGATTCTCTTGTTGATGTGTAGAAGCTGATGTATAAAATATAATCTCCCTGTGATGTTTACATACCGTACCTAGAAGTTTAGTCCCTACAACCATGTCTGCTAACTTTCGGTAGATTCGAGTAGAGAAAATACAAAAGATTTTCGCACATTGAATGTTTATTGTTCCCAACAGAGAAAACGTCAATCAAACGAGAGACATTCCGTTTCAAGTTAGGTAGGTACTTTAAAATGGTAATTATTGTAAAAAAAATAGTAACTAAAATAAAAACGTTGCAGTGACCCTTCTTGTATGTTCTTTTTTAAACATTTTTGTCATAAAATATTGATAAATATGATATCAGCATGTTTCCTAATTAAACGTTTTTGATGACAATGCCATCTAGCGGTTCAGAAATTAACCATTTACGTGTGCATGTGTGTGTGTGCATGGTGTGTACAGATATATGAAGTTGAGACGGCTGGTGGAAATTTTGAAAATCTCCGTTTGAGAAGAGTTAACAAGTAAGCTGTATATGTGGAAAAATCAAGACAAAAGGCTAGTTTACGCAAATAGAATATTGTCCATCAAATATATTTTAGTTATGCGTAATCATAAATAATACCCAAATGCAAGACTACAGCGCCATCTATTGAAAAAACGGCGGCGGGATGATCAACGGGACCACCTTAAGGGACTCACTCTGAAATATGAATAGAAATCGGCTGTTCCATAATTTTTTCCAGTTACAAATGCGACCATAAATTATACTAGGAACTTAAACAACCATTACTTTTTTTTCGCAATTTTAAGGTTTGTCCCATAATAAAAGTTGTTCAACTTCATAACTACTAGTACTACTACACGCGCCTAAAGTATTGCCCACATTTAACAAATCACCCAGTAATTGTTTTAAAACGTGTCTGATTCTGTATTAGTCGATGTTTTGAATGAGTATAAATAGCATTTAGTTGATTTTCGCTTCATTGAAATTACGCAAATCAAGTTTTAATGGAAATACCTAAGTAGGTAGTAGTTTACTGATTTACGCATGCGTTCAGGTCCGACGTCACGTGGATGTGTTGTTCGTCTTGGGAATTTTGCCTTAAAAGGAAAGATTAATTAATTGAGAGGTTCATTTGGTAAAGGAATTTGCAGTTATCATTATTTTTAGAATTTTCTAACAATTTTTCAAATCAAATCAGCGTCATTGCGCTCTGGTTTATCTAAATTAACCAGAAAGCAATGAAGCCAATAACAAAAGTTTGATTTAAAAATTTTATATTTTGAATTTTCTCTGAACCGATCTTCTACTTTTTTATTTTTTCGGTGAGATAACGAACGGGTTCACTTTTGCCTTTGCATCTTCGGATATTATACAATTGTTTTAAATCATCATCATCATCATTTCAGCCCAAAAGATGTCCACTGCTAGACATAGGCCTCCCCCAAGTGTCGCCACATTGACATTTTGGAGGGTTTGCCATAATCGCCACGCTTGGCGGGCGGGTTGGCGATCGCAGTACGGTTGTTACAAAATCACAGAGAACGCTGCTGCCCATTCTCTGGCAAATCCCTTAGTCGCCTATTACGACACTCACGGGAAGATATGGGATGGTGCTATTCTTTACGTCCGACACCATACGGAGCAGAGAGTTGTTTTAAATACCTTTAAGCAATATCAATCTTACAGAAAATACTATGTTGGTTTCCAGGTATCACATATTCAGCGGACTGTCTCGCGTTTTGTGTGATGGCTCACTTGCTATGGCCGACGCGCTCAGAACAGTACCTTTTACTCGCGCCTTCTGACTATACAGGTATGAAATAAATATTTATTACTATTTTATTAAGGTACCATCCATAGATTTAACAGATAAGACAGTGGTCAAACGCAAGGTAATAGGACAAAAAGAACTTAACTCATCAAGTATTAATGTTGAAAATCGACTCCGCAACAGTTGGCATCTTGTCCTGAATACGATCCCCTAGTCAGGCATGCTTTTCGAATTTCTAAATAGCAGCCTGACCCTGGATTTGTCACGGCCTTATTACAAGAAATATGCCCGCTCTATATTATTTTGTGCCTGTTGTTGGTAGAGGAAGGACAATAACAAATACACGTAGGTCACTTATGCCGCAGCAATTAACCCATTTAAGATTAAAACTATTGTTAACTAAGAGATTAAAATTATAAATAAGTAACTATTAAAATAAAAACACGAGGAGTGGAAGGAGGGAACAAGGCTTATATTATCGTCGCTGTGCCCGCGACTTCGTTCGCGAGGAATTTAACAAAAAAGATTTTTTTTTTATAATTCAAGGTTTTTTTTATAAAATAGAAGTATCCTAAGTTACTCCGTATTACATCAGCTATCTGCCAGTGAAAGTCCCGTCAAAATCGGTGCAGCCGTTCCAGAGATTAGCCGGAACAAACAGACAGACAGACAAAAATTGTAAAAAATGTTATTTTGGTATATGGACCGTATATACATTCATATGCATGTAGTAAAAAGCGGTTGTTTTAATATTACGAACAGACACTTCAATTTTATTTATTTGTAAGTATAGATAATAAAAACACAATGTATGTGTCAAAACTAGATCGCCTCATGTACTTTATCATTGTAATTTCTGGTTAGCCTACTTGTATAAACCACGTTTCGATTACACGCTCAAAGCGTATCAATAATGGTCAGCCATGAAATGAAACAAATCACTTTACATAGTTGAACGCCTTTTTTTTTTTTTTCGGATGGGGAAATAAAAAAAAGAATTATAAATAAGTAACTATTAAAATAAAAACACGAGGAGTGGAAGGAGGGAACAAGGCTTATATTATCGTCGCTAAGCCCGCGACTTCGTTCGCGAAGAATTAAAAAAAAAGTTTTTTTATTTTATTATTTTAGGTTTTTTATAAAATAGAAGTAGCCTAAGTTACTCCTTATTACATCAGCTATCTACTAGTGAAAGTCCCGTCAAAATCGGTCCAGCCGTTCCAGAGATTAGCCGGAACAAACAGACAGACAGACAAAAATTGTAAAAAATGTTATTTTGGTATATGCACCGTTTGTGTTAATATTACAAACAGACACTTCAATTTTATTTATTTGTAAGTATAGATAATAAAAACACAATGTATGTGTCAAAACTAGATCGCCTCATGTACTTTATCATTGTAATTTCTGGTTAGCCTACTTGTATAAACCACGTTTCGATTACACGCTCAAAGCGTATCAATAATGGTCAGCCATGAAATGAAACAAATCACTTTACATAGTTGAATGCCTCAGTACTGAAAACAAATCGTAACGCGTTATTAAAACGATGTAGTCTTTATTATTGTGTGGTGCTCTTATCTATCTATCAGTACATTTGCTAATTAGTGGTTGTGGTCGTGTCATGTCCATGATGTCGTTTACTACGCAAAGACCGGTCAGAAGGCTGTCTGTTAGAGTGGAGAAGTATAGAAATCAGGGAAACATGTGCAATGCAATGGAAGCGCGTGCTGAAGCACCTTTGGCCACACACGCAACTCATACTAGGGAGAAATGTTTCTTCTTCAGAATCCATGTTGCCGCTGACTGAACCCACCGATACGAGCGAATACGCCCGAAAAAACGCGTATACGCGCGTTCGGTTTTTGAAGCGCAAAATGTGGCGCACGTATTAGAGCATACGCCGATATGAACGAAAAATATAAAGTCTTTATTTACTGAAAAACTAAAACTAATTACAATAAAATAGATATTAAACAAAACAACAGTTACAATTCGGCGTCTTCGTCAATCAGCGTGTTCATTGACGCATAGGCCTCCCCCAGGCTCCTCGATCCGGCGATAGGACCTACGTACTAAAAAAAAAACGATTACCGCTCTTAGAGACCGCATAATAGATCCCACCTTTCATATAAATAAAATGATATGATATTTGTAATGTTGGGACTCTTATAGAATCGTAGAAAGGAGACAACCACTTTGTTCTAACGTCATTTATTGAGTCCTCCAATAATTATAATATTAAAACTTACTTGACTTTGTTCCAGAGCATGACAGTGACGTAATCTAAACATAGATTTCTGAGTTTACTAAATCCTATTTATTTATTGCCAAAGAAAATAATCAAACCATAATAAAAAGTAATCTCACATATCTGTAGGCTGGATTACTCGCATCGCATACTATTGATTGCTATCGCTTTTCGTTCTTAATACACATGATTTTATCTGTACATTTATCGAAGCACTTCATCTATCGCGAAACATCATGTTGTAATGGAAATGCTGCATGCCTGATTAAGTACATGGAGCGTACATTGACTGCGATATATTTTTGCTTCAAACAGTTATTCGGGTTATGCTTACATTCTTATCAATAAATACTTCTTGGGTTTTTGCCTTTATTTTTACCCCTAAAAAACCTTCCTGTTCCTTCCTCTCAGATTATCTCAGTTATTAAAGCATAAGAGACAAATTATGTGGTTTTATTTAAAAAAATCATAAGGTTTAAACCACAATGGTTGACGCACTCATGGAAAATGCAATATCGTTTGCCGTATCCTATATACAACATTGCCACTGCTAGGCCTGGAACCACCACTATTGATATTTATTTTATCATTAATGTACACACAAGAGAGAGAGAGATATATATACATATATTTTTATACGCCTATTTATATTTTTCCAGCGGGCATTGAAGAGCTAGACGAATTCAACGAGTCCCCTCACGTAGTACACAGCGACACCGTGGCACTCACAACTGCCGAAAGCATCAACGCAGATGACGAAGAGATCATATTCACCAGAGCGACGCACAAAAACGGCACCGCCTTCTCATAGCAATTCGAACAAGTAAGCGAGGATACCGTCAAGTAACGTTCAGGGCTCACCCCCGAACTAATGAAATTATGAATTTAACACGATCGAAATTATTTACTAATATTGGTCTCATTGAACGATTTGTCTCCAATATTTATGTAGTAAAAGTCATGTTGATTGTGTCGAGATAAATATTGTTGTTTGTAATATTTATTATGAAGAGACGAATGATGTTGAGGAAATTATGAATGAGGGATAGAAAAAAGTCGAATATAATGGCTATTTAGCCAATAGTAAATTTTAAATCGATGTATCCTTATGTGTGATATTCAAGTACATTGATTCCTTATCAAAGAAATCGTTGAAAGCACAAAATTAATTGAATATATAACTAAGAATACATAATTATATGTAAGCGTTATAGTTCCGGTCTCAAAGTGATCGTATCAGTGTCAATTAACAGTTTATTTTCATCAGTTTCAAGATAATAGGACACTAAGAGTGGAACAAAAAATATCACAAATGTACTATGTGCCAACGATTGAATCAACTATTATGTAATACGAAGAAAATATTGCCGATACCTATAATATAAGAGTATTCGTAATCATTGTGTCTTTGTGAAAAATGTCTGAATTTACCAAAATATATTTAAGAAAATGGGTGTTAAAAGTGCTGTTAAAGTTGAATGGGGTTTTTCTTATTGTGTGAATTAGTATGTATTGGTTTGTATTGTTCTGATGCACTCTAAAATAGATTCATGCTCGATTACCTTCTTCTGGTACTTATTTACTTAAATTATTTGTTGATCCTGGATGTACCTGAGTATTATAAAAATATGATATTTGCATAGCACTGAGATATTCCATTGCACAGATTTGCCATATTTAAACCGCGCTATGTATGAAATGTTATCAACCTGGTTCTTATGACTTTTTGCCAGGTCAGTTGTAGGCGTTAAACTATTTGATTATTTTGCTCGTAACACTATATTCAACAAAGTATCAGAACTTACAATATTTTGTTCCGTTTGGTTAAGTTTTATCCATTATTTCGGAATGAGATCGAATAATCATACGGGTTGGTGTTGAAGGTTCGCTAGTGAAATTGAATTCTTATGAAAAAAGCGCTGATACATTTTGTATAAAAATAGTTACTTGAATATAACAAATAGATTCGTGATGTACAGTGACTTTTAGAAATGTTAAAGTACAATTAGATCTCAAATTGATGTTATAATTGTGATTTTTATTAAAAAAAAAAACGGCAGCTGAGTTATATTTTTGTCAATGTCTAAATTAATTTGCTTTTCGTGTTATCTGTGTAATTATTGTGTATAAATTATTTGTATAGTCGCCAAATTAACTTAATTGTCAAACTAACACACTATTAAAATTATTATGCAAAAATAGCTTCTAATACATTCTTTTAGCGATCTTTAGGACATAAAATAAATTAATTATTATAGCAGAGCATGCTCTTTAAAATTTTTAGAATAGATTCGACAGCGGAACAGATCACTTTTCCGAATTTCTTTTGTTCCAATTTCCTTTTTCCTGAAAACTATTTACCGACGTCTTGTTTGCTATATAATGCTTTATTTGACATATTTTTGTGTAATCGAAGTATCATGTGTCATAGGTATTATTTTACCGACCCATCTTTCGCCGATTTACAAAATAACTTTTTGCTATTGGCCGAGCCTCTTTTGTTTTTTTTTTTCATTTTCCATATTTTCGCCACTGCGAAACAATATTTCACGGAATATTATTTGGTCACAAATATATAGCCGGTTACTTGGTAGCATTTTCATTAAATTAAAATAGTGTCAATATATTTTGTGCTACAAAATTTAGTGACAGAAACGAATCGCTGCAAAATCAACTTCACGCAGTCTTGTCTGCCCTTCCTCTAGAGTGTGATTTAAGCCCACGGAGGAGTGGGGCGGCCCGCGAGCTGAGGAGCAGGTGGTTTGAAGGCCCGCAGCAAGCCGAAGATGCGGTGGTGAGCGTTAAAACCATCTGCGACGAAAGGCCGCCCAACCCCTGCAGCGCTGGAGCCGTGACAGAAACAATGCTTGCTGCATGTTGAAACATAATACTTAAAACAAATGTTATTTGTAAATCGGTAAAAAGTTTTTCGACCAAATGAAACATCAGAGTAACGAAAAAAAAACGATTTGATAATAGGTCAACTGATACAGTGGCAGACATGACTTCGATGAAGTAAAAAAAACTAAACTATAATAGTTGGAAAAGTTTTAGGTGAAATGAAATTCGGTCAAATGCTTTTCGACCTTATGATAAGAAACATTCGACAGTCATATTATTTTAGTGTCGTCATAGAAATTAAAAGCGGACTTGCTTTTTTAGTCACAGATATAATTTGTGTAAAGCATAGAGCACGGAACCTCGGTGCTAGAGCTAGCATTGTTTTCATACAGACCAAGCGTATCACTTGTTGACTCGCACGACACACAATATGACGTGTATCTGACAGCTTTGAAAGCGATCCGTGACAGAAGTGTGCTTGAGGTACTTTCGATTTTTAGTACCTATCTCTAGAAGCAGCCGATTCCGTGCTCTGTGGTGTAAAGCATGCTCTATTCTCTATTGAAGTAAAACGTTATTGTTTCAAAAATAATGTCGTGTCAATGTAGCCTAAGAATAGAGAAGCTAGTGATGTACAGTTTTGGTTATGAAATCATATTTTATTAGAAGAAAATTATTTTATAACATTAAGTACTAAAGTTAACAGAATGTTGATTTCTAAACTTTGAAGCCTAATGCACAAGTTATGTCTATGAATAATGTGAATGAAACCTTTATTGTGCATTAGGCCCAATGTAACGAATTATTGGATACTTTAATTTACCAATAGGGACCTAGAGTGGGTTTCAACATTAAAAAAAACATGTGTGGAAATGTGTAGACCTAGTGAATCGTAAGAACCAAAAATATTTAAGTTTGCTCAAGTACCTATTGCTAAATTAAAAAGGATCACAAAAGTACTGATGTAATTTGCATTACAAAACTGAGCTCAGTAGCATTGAACAAATTTGGATTAACTCGCAACTAATGCTTTTGCTGAGCTTTTTACGGCGTCCACTCGTGCTGTTTCCAAGAGTCCAGAGAATTGCTGTTGACCACAATGGATATAGAAGGCCGGTTCCGTACAAAGAGCAAAACAGCAAGAACACAACAGCATCGTCATTGGTTGAAAATCTAGTTATGTTAATTTTGTATTTCAAAATAGCTTGACCTCACTGGTCAGATTGAGACCTAGCTATGGTCGCGCCATCTAAAATTAGCGTTTAAAGGTCTTGCCCATTGGAACAGAGGATGTAGGACGATTGGACTTAGCAGCGTATGTGCGAGTTTGCTTAATGCAGTGCTGGTTCTTTTGGCGCTTGAATGACGTTTGTAGGAGGGCGCTATCGGTAAACATTTATGAAATTGTAATATAAAAACAAGGTAGCCGTATTAGTTCCGATTAAAACCACGCGCCAAAAGATCCATGTTGAACTATAACTACATTTTCATAACATTTTGCTATGAGTCCGGAGTGTTGTGTCCATTTTGGACAAAAATGGAGCTTATTTATTTTTTTATCAAATTTTTATGAGATTTATGGACTAAGTTATATCACAATAATGACCTGTTTGCACATAGGTATGATTTTGGTAATCATGAATTATTTTTGCCCTTTACAAATGTACACTTATGTTGGAAACATGCGACAGATTTTTTAAATATCAGTATTTATTTGTGGTATTGGTTGAATAACAAGGTAAAATATAACTTGTTTCCTTACAAAGTTATTGAACTTAAATCACGATTAGATTATAAAAAGACTTGTTTGATTTAATTCTAACAATGGGCGCATTAAATCATACAGGGCAGTTCTGTTGGCCCGCAAGTTATATACAGGATGTATATTTAAATTCGAGGCTATTGTATTGAAGAACACTGTTGATGAAAGGCGGTAATGAGTAGATCTATCAAAACGGATATGGAATTTATTAGAGGGTGATAAGTAGAGATCGGATATTGGGATCCATATTTACGTAAAGTACAATTTTTCCCGGCAAATGGTTCAAAAGTGGAATCGGCTTTTAATGCTTCTCTTACTCTTCTTTTCTCTACACTTTCTTTACTCAATCCAGTCAATAGATACCGCTATGCGTTAGAATCGTTTGGAGCTAACAGATAATTGTGACTGTCAAATAATAAACAAATGATTTGCAATAAAATAATATTCCGGCTATAAATTGAGATGTAAGCTATCCTATTTTCAAGTTGGGTCAAACTGCATACTGTGTGCAAATTTGATTAAAATCGGTTAAGTAGTTTAGGAGTCCATCCCGGACAAACAACTTGACGCGTAATTTATATATATTAGAAAATTAAAAACTGGCAGAAAAATTGTAAAAAAAATTGAATTCAAAATTTTTGAAATATCGAATTGCAAATGAATATGAATGAAAACAATAAAACTGTTTTTTTTAATAAACCGGAACTTTTACGTACTGATGCGCGCTCCATACTCATAAAGTCTCAAACTTTAGGTAAATAAGCATACTAATATCCGATCTCTAGTGATATATTCTCGATTACATTGTCACTAGTCTATCCTTTTCTAAACCATGATGATGATGGGGTCAAGTAGCTGCATCTGGTCAGACAGGGGTCAGGTTTCACACTGGTTAGCCCTGTCTCTCTGAGTCTGACCAGATGCAGCTAAATTCCTGTATTTTACATGGAACGACTGCCTATCTGACCTCAACAACCCAGTAACTGGGTTGTGAAGATAACTCTTGCTTAGACTCGTTGTCAAGCGATTACGAAGAAGAAGTAATTGGTTATTTAGCATGGTAATGATGGATGCCCATGTGCTGTCAAACCTCGAGTTTTCATATAAATCCTGTTTACTTAGGTTTCTTTTTTACTTCTAGAACCTGCTCTCACTTACGCCTATTCCTAATAAAAAGTATTGTTTTATTAATTAATGTTATTTCAACCTACCTTTAACCTTTTATATTTTGTGGAAAATCCACTTTTATACGTAGTGTTACATAGTTATTTCTAAGCCTTTGTAGGTGTAAATTGATGTAAATAAACTTTCTTATTATGTACACATATCGTTGTTTTATTGTTGTAAGTATTTGTGTTAGCTCTTACTAACCGGTCAAGTAACGCTAAAAGCGTACGGCATACCGCCAAATAGGAATAAAAATATTTGGGCTCTTCATACTGTTCATGCGATATTTTGTATGAAAAATACAAAAAATATATATTTTATTCGATCAATGTTCCCTAAAGATAATTGTCCAAATTGATGGTCTGAATCACACCTAAGAGGTTTTGCGCGTTTTGTGTTACACCTTGTGTTCTAACATTTCACATTCTGACTATTTTTGTATAGCTGTATCAATCGTGAATTCGTGACGTCATTTGAAATTATTTCACGGATTTTACCGGTACAACGATCAATAGGGGATGATCATTTTATTTTTTCTTTTTCTGTCAGGTTGATTATTGAAAACTATTGGACACGTATTTTTTCTTTTTTCACGTGGTCATAAAATTACGATATCATCATTTCAGCCCATAAGACGTCCACTGCTGGACATAGGCCTCTCCCAAGTGTTGCCACATTGACATTTTGGGGGGTGTTGCTATAATCGCCACGCTTGGCAGGCGGGTTGGCGATCGCAGTACGGTTGTTACAAAAGGACAGAGAACGCTGCTGCCCATTCTCTGGCAAATCCCTTAGTCGCCTCTTACGACACCCACGGGAAGATATGGGTTGGTGCTATTCTTTACGTCCGACATCATACAGAACAATTAACAATTACGATATATTGAGTTGAAATGGCACATGACGTCACTTGTAGGTAATTTTTATACCTACTTGTGACGTAGTGAGCCCCCACTCTCCAACTTTAATGAGTTTTAACTAAGTATTTTTTTGATATTTTGATAAAACAAAAAATAAGTGTCTAATATTTTTGTATTACCTGTCTGACGGACAAAATAGAATTTCGTTTTGTTTACGCAGTATTATACCCTATTGTCTACGACTGCTGAGCAATGAGGTCCCAGGCCACTGGTCAGCGCAAAGTGTTAACTTTGATGGTGGGTTTTTCCATCAGGAGTCTGGATTTGTGTTTGATGGCAATAGGCTCTCCCCCTATAACATGACATGGGACTTAAACATAACTAGCGAAATGTGGGTGTACTAGTAGGCTCTGCCTCTGCTTAGCCCTTCAGGGATTACAGGCGTGATGTTATGTGTACGATCAAGTGACTTGAGGCTCTGCGGCTGAGGACAGTATTCAACTAGTTGTCTAGTTTTTGTTTGAGTAGGTACAGACACCGTCTGTATGTGGTTTCCTCTCTACAGTCCGGCCGAGTACGCCAGAGGGGTAACTATTTAATGACGCTGTCTGTACCAAGTTTAGAACAAACGGGCCCTCACACCACATGCACATGAAGATTCATCTGTCCCCAAGCTATAAAACATAACATTAGGAATGTTCGCAGTAGGTATCATCATCATAATTTCAGCCCAATAGACGTCCACTGCTGGACATAGGCCTCCCCCAAGTCACTTTGACATTTTGGGGGGTTTTGCCATAATCGACACGCTTGGCAGGCGGGTTGGCGATCGCAGTACGGTTGTTATAATAAAAAAAAAACGCTCCATGTGCGAGTCGGACTCGCGCACGAAGGGTTCCGTACCATTATTTATAAAAACGAGCAAAAAAAATACTTTTTTGTATGGGAGCCCCCCTTAAATATTTATTTTATTCTGTTTTTAGTATTTGTTGTTATAGCAGCAACCGAAATACATAATCTTTCGAAATTTCAACTGGCTAACTATCACGGTTCATGAAATACAGCCTGGTGACAGACGGTCGGACGGACAGCGAAGTCTCAGTAATAGGGTCCCGTTTGATTGATTGACCCTTTGGGTACGGAACCCTAAAAAGCACAGAGAACGCTGCTGCCCATTCTCTGGCAAGTCCCTTGGTCGCCTCTTACGACACGCACGGGAAGATATGGGTGGTGCTATTCCTTACGTCCGGCACCATACAGAGCAATGCAGTAGGTATGAAGTTACAAAAAAAATTCACACCTCTTTTGTATGACGAGTTAGAGACTTACCTAACTCACGATGATGTGTGCTCTTTGCACACATCATCGTGAGTCGCCGCTAACATTATATTTAGCTACTCGATAAGTACAAATGATATTTGAAGTCGAGTAAATAACCACTTAGTCAATTTAGATAGTTAATGCGAATTTAATGCCGCGATTGTCAAGTGCTCAGCTAAATGAGACGAATTCATGTACATACTTGTATTTTTATCGGTGCCTATAACAAAATGCTTCAGACTTATACAGTGAAAGATATTATGAAGATATAATAATTTTGGTGCCTACCTATCTTACACATTTTTACAATCTATGACTCAATTCAACGACTGACAACACATGGTTTGTCTGACACTTGACCTTAATCATAATCTGATAAAGATTAGGTACTTAGAGGGTTTTAGCTATATCCGTCAACCGACTGCTTTTTGAAGACCGACAGACAGTTTTCTTTATTCTAGAAATGCCTAATCACCGCTCTGATAAATTACACACTTGGGTGTTTTGATTTTCTGTGGCTGGTGGCTAAATAATAACAGCCGCACGGGTCGAGCTTTAAGGTTAAGTCTTGCTTGCCGAGGTTGGTCCGTGGATGGGTGACCATAATTACATACCGAGTTTCCTCCGTGCCTCGGAGAGCAAGTTAAGCCGTTGGTCCCGGCTGTCATTTGTAGTCTTTGACAGTCGTTACGAGTAGTCAGAAGCCAAAAATCTGACATCCAGTCTCACTAAGGGGTACTGGGTTGTGGAGGTCAGATAGATAGGCAGTCGCTTCATGTAAAATACTGGTAATAAGCTGCATCCGGTTTGACTGGAAGCCGACCCCAAGATAGTTTGGGAAAAGTCTAGGCAGATGATGACGGGTGTTTTCCATGAGAACAGTAAAGTTGTCTTGATTGCGATAGACTCTAAAATCCTCAAGTAAGTACCCTCTTACCATAATATTTGTAAAATCAAGTGCCTCGTTGGTCAAGTGGTCGCAAGCGCGACTGCTGACCATGAGGTACTGGGCGCGATTCCCGGGTCGTGTTTTTCTTCAGGAATTTTCTCAACAGCAGCTACGGAGCCCGGTTGATGGCAATAGGCCCGCACCCTATTACATGAGACTTAAACATAACTGTCGAAATGTCGGAGTAGGTACTATATTTGGGTACACGTCTGCCAAACCCTTCGGGGATTACAGGCGAGATGTTATTTTGTAAAATCAAACAAAAATTGCCAACAACAATAATTTATTTTCCCACACACTAGTACATACATCATAAAAGAATTTGAAGCTAGCATAATATAAAGGAGAAATCATATATAACAGGTACAAATAAATACATTTAAAATCGTAATTTCTAATTATATAGGTTTTAGAGAGACCAGGTACATACACATTAAGTCATTTATTATAATACTTATCAGAAATACCTTTAAACTCTAATGAAATAAATATTAAAATGAAGAAACTATGTAATTATCTAAATACTGTTTGAATATTATGTCTGCTGAATAAATTAGGAAATAAGATATGAGATTACAAGAATTTGTATAAATAGTATTTTGTAAAATACAAGACCGATTCATTCATAGATTCAACCAGATTATCACTATTAGTAATTACAAACAGCCAATTATGCCAAATTAAATAATAGTTGCAATTTTAATAGGCTCACCCTGGATTCTGTACAGATTGGGGCAAAAATGTGGTCTGATTTAACATCTGTTAAGTACTTGGATGTCAGAAGGGCCGTGCAAATCTTCACCGTTACAATATAATCTATACTAATATTATATAGCTAAAGAATTTGTTTGTTTGTTTGAACGCGTTAATCTCAGGAACTACTGGTTCGAATTGAAAAATTCGTGAGAGAAATTTTGGTGTTGGATACCCAATATAACGAGGAAGGCTGTATAACATCACGCTACGACCTATAGGAGCGGAACATCAATGAAATATGTTACTTAAGTAAACGGGGAATATGTGACGCAGACGAAGTTGCACGGGTAAGCTAGACGTACTATATTCATAGCACATTATATGTGATCTAATCCATCGCTTTGTCGCGTATACAGTTTTCTGGAATAGGGTGTGACAAGGTTTTCCATTTCCATTGCCCCCACCCCACCCCATTATGGCTGCGCCCATGCTATCAAGTGTTGTCCTCTTACTTTACGTAAGGTAAAGTTACTAATTAGGAATGACTGCAAAAAAAAACAACGAGAAATAAAATAGCTATTTGAATAATGTTTGAACTTTGTACAAGCTTGGTTTACACTTCTGTATTTCCCTAAAGCCATCTACTGTTTCATTCATAAAAGCTTTCCGCTTCATAACCGCCACCCCAGTAGGTACGGTATACAGGGTTTAAGTGAGACCGAGCGACGCGAAAACGCTTACCACGTAAATCATTATACCCACGTACTCAGTACATCATTATGAATAAACCTATAAAGAAAAAGAAAAACATCGGAAATTAAAAAAAGAAAACCGCTGTTTCCTACAAAAATGCAATACCAACACGGTCAAAAGGTATGGAAGAACTGATTTCTTTTTAAATTTCCGATGAAATATTTCTATGTGGAATGATGTACAGAGTACGTTGTAAGCGTTTTCGCGTCGGTGTCCCATAGACCTTTTTTTTTTTTTTTTTTTTTTTTTTTTTTTTTTTTTTTTTTCGGATGGGAAATCATCAAATGACTTCTTCCGCTCTGGGCGGAGCGGAAGGGAGTGTCAGACTTGACTGACTAAAACCCATCCATGTTCCTTCTTAGCCCTTTGCGTTCCAGGGGCACGGTATCTCTTTCGAACAACCCGCAGCCCTGGCAGGCATCGGCCCTCTCGGACCCCTTCCGAGTGTCCCATAGACCTTATACAAGGTGTTGTTTTGCATCCTCGTCAAAATTCAGGATGTTGTCACAAAAGACATAAATAATCAATATAAATTACGGTACCTAGTAAATTATTAAAAAACACTACGTTTTTTTGTTGTTTAAATTTGTCAATATTTCAGAATACCCCCTTAACGTGGTTTAGGGATTATAAAATTATCGAAAAAACGTATGAGGTCTTTTGTTTGTGTGTAAGCGACGTTATAAGGTGGGGATCAGACGGCCCGTGTTTAAAACACGGGTGGTTCACAGTTACCGATTTCAGTAAATAAATAAAAAAAAGAAAATTACCTACTCATTTTATTATTGATTCGGGTCGAGAATCATTAGCATAGTTACCTCCTAGAATTTGACGAGGTTGCAAAACAACACCTTGTATAATCGGCCACAAAGTGCACAAAATATTCGTCATAAAAACAAAAATTCATCATTGCGAAAATGATGAAGCGTCCTGTTTTGACCCATAGAAAGAAGAAACTATTTTGGCCGACCTTTTGTAAATGACTTGCTTAGAAATATGGGATTTGAGTCTAGTAAATCAAGCCTAACCGTCATTGACTAGATAGCGTCAATATCCCAGGAAACTATAGCCAGTTTGTTTGCAACACATTTGTCTATAGCCCGGTGGTGGCACAGGAAGCAGTGACTTCCACAATGCGAACATACATCCCAGTGTCCCCATTCCACAACAAGCACTGTGAATTGTGAGTGTCAACATCACATACACCTTATGTATATTGCCGATATCTCGGCAATATACATATTTTTATGACTTCAAAGTTATTAAAAATTCGTGGTGCAACCGTATCTATTTAAGAAAAATATGGTCATTATACTCATTCATAAATCCTGTTGACTTATTTTGTAACTGTCTCGACTAATAAGTACCGGTTTCAGGCGGGCTCCAAAGCTAACCACATACATACACTCAAATTTTCATCCAGTTCAATAACCTCACTCATACACCTAGAGTACAGACCTACCTGCCTACTTATATGTTTATTTTTTTGTGGTTGTGTATACCTAGTCAATTTATGCAACTTCGCGATTCCGCGATACAACATTATGTATAAGATGTTGTAAGTAGCCATTTATAGGACATGATTGTGATGCTTACCATGTACTATGTTATGAGAATGTGCATCTGTTCTATAATATAAACACACAGTACCGACTACTGATCAATAAATACTAGTAGGAAGCGGAGTATCGCGGATGAAATGGTTGACCATTGAATCGTAAAAAGTAGAACAGCGGTTTATACTGGAAGATATAACACCTAACTGACCTCATATGGATAAAAATAAACAGTTAGACCCTTTGAACTTTAACCGTGAACATGCTTACATGGTTATACTTGATTGACTAATTACATAATACATTGGCATGGTCTTGATATAACGTTTAAAAAATACAGTTTTTATTATAAGATTGGAAGATACATATTCAGTCTCCTAGCTGGTCTAGACGAAGTAATTGACCTTCAGAGAGATCCACGATAGTTCAAGCATTTAAATAAACTAAAAATAATCTGAGAATTTTTAGATGACATATACATAGATCGCCAGCAACAGATATCTGTTTAAACTATATATAGTTATGTGGTAGGTAGGTAGAAAAGATTGATAGCTAATGTCTGCACATCGTATCAACATACAAGGGCGCGTTTGCGTTAGCTGTCTATTTGCGCAACACGTAACGGCTTTCGGATATAAACATCAAATATATCATATTCTCCCGTGTTAGCATTGATGCCAGGGCTTCAGGTTTATAAAACGGATAATTTTAGATTTGTAGAGAGTGGCCGACCTCGCGTGAAGCCATGCAAGTGGCTATGTGCTTATCTACAGGTTGCACTTATATCCAACGCTAACCAACTATAATACGACAAACCGGTTTATGTCCTACACTACCTAGTATTGTAAGAAAATTATAAAGTGGGACCTTGATTAATTATAGCTTCGGAAAATTTATACAAATTCAAATACCTTCACCTACGGACTTATTGTAATAATAGCATACATAATTTACTGCATTGTTAGAGGAAATTAGTTATTTAAGCATAATCTGAATTGGCGATTAAAATGAGTTATTTTATTTTTATCTGATCATTTTGACTACGAAACATTTTTCCTTCTTTTCGGTTTCATTATTTCTGTTTCCACGATTCTAACACTTTCAATGTCACTAACACACTAATCAATACACTGATCAGATTTTACCCACTAATTTACCAGAGTTTTAGAAATAATTTGTTGAACCTTTAAACAAATCTTCTATATTATATAAAATATAACGAGAACATGAGACAATTTGTAAATATTTTACGTTTAGATAAGTAAGTACATTATTATAATAATTAATTTCAAAAATTTTCATAACAATAGAAATTTCTCTGAAACAGGAATGTACATAATAAAGATTATACAATTTTCTTTATGATAGATAATAATAATTAATATAATTTACTTATTTATGTTCCTTAAGAACTGAAATAATTGTGAACTAGAAAAATAATTTTATTATCTGGTTTATAATTTATAATATCAACAATATAATTATATATTTTTAATTATAAATTGAATTACAATATTGCGTTTTTAGTTATTTACTTATTTGTAACCTTAGATAATTATAAGTTATAATAACACAGTTTTCGATTGTGAAACTTTTAATTATCCAGATAGGTACCTACTTGACAATAGCCAAATAGCAATATTTTCACACTGCTGTAAAATACAAGTAGTTACCTACTTATATATATACTTATATATATGAATTAATTAGTAATATTAATTTAAGAAAAATAGTATAGACGCATAATACCTACGGTATGCAAAAATAAATAGCATTACACAAATATTTAGAATACGCACTTTTCTAATTGTAAGAAGTCTACATGATGAATTCAGTTATAGCTAAACATCAATATTCCAGAACAGATTATAGTTGTACTACCTCAATTTTTACAAAAAAAAAAGATTAGTAATTTCGACAGTCGCTAAATTATTATTTATCTCGGAATATACATCGTCCATGGGTAGGAAAAATAAATGTTTACCGGAAAATAATAGATAGGTAAATATTTATTTTCATTTAACGATCAATACGTAACCGTAGTCGGGTATCAAGTTGGAAATGCATATTAATAATATATTATTTAATCAAAAACTATCCAGAATTATAAATAAATAACAAGATATAATATCACTTAACATAGTTACAACGTCTTAATATTACTTATATGAATTGTACCATTACATACAAATGTCAGAAACAATGCAAAACTAGCTAATAAATAAGAAAAATATGTACCCATCTTATTAAACATACATTGTAATTTCGTAGTGATAAAAAATATACAAACAACTGTTAAGAACTTAAGACACAAAGTGTATAAGTTAAACAAAAGATCACGGGTAAATCTAACTATGACTGCAGATGTATTTCGAGACGTTACACTACCAGACGAGTTGGTAAACATTCTTGTTAAGACGGCGATATAAAACTTAAAATTTTACCTATGCACTCGCCATCATCAATACAAAGTAAAGATGCAAGCATGGTATCTACCAATGGCGAATAGACTAGAAACGGCACATTACCTAAGTCATGAAATTCTGTGCCGAGCGAGATTACGCTCCTCCACTATAGCATACACACGTAACATAAAGTCATAAAGATCTTCTTTATTTATATTCTGCACATTATATTATCAGTTACAATAGAAGTACGTAACAAGTTTATACAGTTAGAATATTAAAACAGTCGTTACAATATTTTAGCATTTAGGTAATATACAATGAGGATAAATAGACGGGCGCTTTCCCCATCCCGATTTACTTATTTTATAAAACTTGTTAATCCATCCTTATCCATACGCAAATCTGAATAAATAATCAAACCCGAATTGGAAAAGTAGGTGTATATAAATGTAGTCTGCCCAAACAATAGCGGTGTACCTACGTGAGACAGAATAGTCATAGTCTAAAAATGAAATGATAATATTACGACGATTGTACATTTAGCACTATTCTATCACAAACACCGTCTAACACGAGGAAGATTAAGCGTTTTAAGAATACTATAATAGAAGATTTTACTACATTAACGACGAATTCGTGATATAGATCCGCCACTTACAGGAGCCAAAAGCCGTCTAGGAACGAGAAGACGAGCGTTGCCCCTCGCAGGCCTTGAAGCTCCAGGTAGCTTTAAATCAGCTAAATGCGAAGCGTAGCCGTCATTAAGAGTCGTTGCCATATTGCTGTACTTTTTACTGATGCGCCCAATAGCATAAATTTGCTTTGGAGCAAGACCACAGTTATGATAAACAGTTATGTCTTTCCCTGAACCGTAAGCGGCATGCATAATTACTCCATGTTCAGTTATAAGATTGTTTAGATGTGCTGCCTTATGTCCTAATGGATCCGTTGAAAATCCATCAGAGAAAAATACTAAGCCATGTGGGAAGTTATGTTCAGCCAACCATGATATTACTTTCCTTTGTTGCATGTCAGGCCTTCCGGTTATGTATAAAATGAGATACCCAAGATCTTGCCAAAATCGCACGACGTCGACGGCACCTGCTCTTACTTTTGGGTCTCTACCAGTAACTGATACGCTGGCAGTAAAAGATCCATCGATACTAAACACAACGCATTCAGTTTGCGGAGGCACAACGGCTAAATGAAAATTACACATTGTGTGATCCCCTCGGACAACAACTCTTACTGGATATATGCCGCAAGCGACACTTTGTCGTTCGGGTAAGGTGTATGTGATTCGTCCAGTCTTATCAGTTACAACAGTGGACAAAATTGCCCATTCGCCTGCTGGGGGATCCTTCATCATATAAATGTCAACTTTCTCACCAGTTAAAGTTATCATATCTAATGGGCCGTACATGAAACGCGCAGAAAAGGTTTGCGGGCACCCTTCCTTGACGATAACGTCATTAGCCCTATGATTTGCAGCTACATTTTTCAATTTAACCGATGTTCGTTTTCTCATCCACTTTTCCCTCTCTTGTCCAGGTTTAAACATTGGACACTCTTTGTCGTCGGAGTGTCCATATAGAGCTAAATCAAAATGACCTATTTGACGCAATATGAAAGCGATTACATCAGAACTTTCCCAATAGCTAGCATGGAATAAGTGGGGTAAAGCGTTTGTCGGAAAGTTAGTCAATCCTTCGGGGCAGTACAAGGCGTAGTCTAGTCTTTTGGAACCCCACCATTTTTGCTGTAACGCGTTCATAGTAATTAAAGGAATGTTATCAACTAAGCCACTTACAGTACTTTGTACAGATACTTCAGAAAGTCGTCTTAACACAGGAGTTGGCGGCATTTGCAAGTGATCTCCAAATAATTGAGGATGACTCTGTATCAATTCCATTAAATGGTATGGTTGACCATTCCCTAGCGGATATTTCGTATATCTAGCAACATTAATTGGTGGTAAATTAGTGAATCTTGCTGATAGCAGCGGTTCTAATCTTGAGCCAACCGGATCTGTAGGATGAAACAAGTTGAACACTTGCTGTACGGGTGGTTTCGTAATGTCGCGAGTTTTGTCATCAGAGATTTTTCGCGATGCCAATATCAGTGACAATGGACTGCCAAAGGTGAAAAAGTCGCTCACTTCGAATTCAAATTTTATATGATTGTCACTTGTGGACGACGAACGTCTCCTGGGTGTTGGAGCTTGTAAATGCGACTTGTTGAGGTAATGTGGTTCTAATGGATCATTTGGAATAGTTATTTCAGTATCCAGTATGCTATTTTCACTGTCATGTCTGGATTGGTATTGCTGAGTTCTGATAAGAGCATCATACGCTAATACTGAGCCCATGCTGTCACCAACAAAACAGACTTGGCCATTGAAACCTTTTCCATCATCCGATTTGATAAATTCGTTGTAAGTGGCATTGGCTGAGTGTATAGTTTTTGTTACAGATTCTGCATAATCTGGAGAATTTGTTGCAATTAATGGTATGGCACCGATTGGTATAAGATCGTTTGTGAGAGAAGGAGATTCAATAGTTGAAGGTGAACAATCGAAACTGTAGGGGCTCAGTGTAGAAAGAACCCCCAATGCATCAGTGCAAATAGATGGACATGAAACCAGTTTTATTGCTATGTGTCCAATAAGCGTTGGATAATGCTGGCGCATCACTGATTCGAAAGCACCTTTAAAAGTGGTGACATCTGATTTCTTTGCAGTCATATCAACATTTGCATCTAAAACGCTTCCAGCATGAAATACTAGTATCAAAACAGTTGTTGGGCATGAGCTGTGAGCAGGCGTCTCTGGACAACCATCAATACTGGGATGACTTTGTAAATTAGGCATTCGGCGTGAGCCTCTCTCAGAAGTTACCCTTTTTAAGAAAGAGGGGTTGAATATGCTGTCTTCTTGACTATTATCGCCTTGTGATGGTGATATATCAATATCAGCTTCATCAAGAGAGCACATGGAAGACCATTTATTGAATGAGGATTCACAGTCGTAAAATTCATCCTCTGAGCCTGTTTCTGTTTCCGATTCTCTGACTAGAGTTTCCATTCGCCAATTCGCAGCTTGCGCTTGTAAACTTTTAATAGATCCTGAAGATGATGATCTAAGATTTGTCTTTGAAGAGGTCTTGTGTTCAGATGGTGGAGTCCCCTCAGGAGTAAGGTGTTTTTGAATTCTCTTGTCAACATTTTTCTTTGTGACTAATGGTGTTGGCACATCTTCATTCTTTTCTAAACTACTCATTGTAGCTGCCAGAGATTTTGAATTCTCTTCAGACAGATCTTGTTCATCACTTGTATCACCTGCCATCTTCTTCTGCAAAGCTAATTGTGTTTGGCGCTCAATTTCCCGGATGTCATCCATTGTAAGACCATACCATTCATCCTGCCAAGCCCAAGCTTGACGATGTGCTCGTAACATGGTTTTTCTTAATGCAACATCATGAATAAATTTTTCTAATTTTGTTTGCATACCCCAATATCTGAATTCAACTTTACAGAGTTTGTAAGCGCACATGAGGGATTTACCATTTGGAAGTGGTTGTGGCTTGCCTTGTACTTCACTCCAATATTCTTCAAGCCAGTTCTCAGTAAGGGGACCCCTATTACATTTTTCTGACTCAAATAATTTAGGGTCCTCCTCTCTGACATAATCTGCACCATAAAGCTGATCTTTGCAAACATCAATAACATCAACTATTCTACTTTTTAATTCACTTCCAGTTAGTTTGAAGACATTTTCTTGGTGGCCATTATCAGAATAATAATAAGTTTCTATTTCTAATGAAAACTTCTCAACAAATGGACATGTGTATCTTGTTTTTGTGTAAGGATAAGCATTCCAAGCTTCTTCAGACACTGTTAAGGCAGATTTTGGAAGCAAGCTTTTAAACCATCCAGGTAAATGGCTACCGACATGATAGATTTTCTGAGTGTACTGACCTTTTCCACCAGGGCCATCATCATAGGGTTCATTAACTAGGATCTCCACACCACTTCCTTCACCAGAACTTTCTTCTCTACTCTTTTTGGCTATCATGTACAGCTGTGCGATCCTGTACTCCTCTACAGTGAGAGGTAAAGGGATTCGGTACTCCTTTATCAGCATTTTGGTGATCTAGTTTGAGCATTCAATATAAATAAACATATTCTGAAACAAAGAGATGATAATATTGTAGTAGGAAAATATTTGGAACAATGCCACTATGAATACCAAATCAAGGGCACAAAAGTATTTAGTGCTTTCTTCCTGATTTTTTATATCTGCTTAGTAACTGTTATTATATTAAAAACAGTTTAAAAGCAACTGGCTTTATACACAATGCAATATTTATCAATAGAATAGTTGGTACTGTTAAAATATTCAGTACTCAATTATGCATTATGCATTACAAAGATGGTGTTATCAAATAAGAGATCAGTATGGACCCTGTCATGCACAGCGGCATTAAGAGAGAGGATAGCCATCTTTCTCTCAGTAACAGTAACAATTCAATAATTTTATTGTAAATTATTAGATCAATCTATCAACAATCAATCAATTAACAAAACCACGTTAGGTATTTTAAAATGATCGCCAGCTATTAGTTCATCGAATTCATCATGTAAATGTTTATTATTGGTTAATGTAAAAATAATGAAAGTATAATCATTCGAAAATCAATGCATGTGTTATCTTGTATTTAAACTGATAAGGAAGGGATAATAACGCATAAAAGTAACTAATCCTTAGTTTAATTGAACGTAGATAGTACAAGATAAAATGACTGTGTACGTTTATTTTTTTTATGTTTCTTTTTTTCACATAAACGCTGTTCTCTACGCAAAACTACGAAGAGCTAATATCACAAATATTTACCTTAACGGAGCGAAATATGCGGAGCGTCACATCACACTTCACACGGCATTTTTAATTCAATAATTTTTGTTTTTCACAAAACACATCCCAAGCACGGATATACGGATGAACTTTGACATTTTCGCGTTCGTAATGTCAATATGGCCTAAGTACCATTCCTTTTCAAGTTGTACACACGAGCATCCAACATCCAACAATAGAAAAAAGGGATGTGATTTATATAAACAGAAGCTAATGGTCGCATGCACTTCATATAACAGCACGATATCACATCCTAAGCGAAACTATTTCACAAACAAAATGCAACATAAAATCCAGTGATCTACGCGTAAAGTAAATAAATATACGTTGTATACGGTACTAGCAAAGTTTATGTTTCTATTTGCGCGAACGTAGATTGGAACGCTGTTGATTCTGCGTAGGTACGATGAAGTCGTATTCATAGCCTTTCTAATTTTAAATACAAGATTTTGCTATGGTACCTAATATTTAATTGAATATTTAATTTATGAGCGGGCCGTAAAATTGAATTCTTTTTCTTGCATGCCCAATTTATCTTAATCATTTTAGCGGTCGTCTAAATATAATCGTATAGGTACAGTGTTGTACGACCTGGCGTTCTGTGGTTTCTGCCTACCCCCAAGGGAATAAGGCGTAAGTTTATGTAAGTATGTAATGTATGTGTAGAAAGCTAACTTATGAATACCCAAGTGCTTATTCTAATTTCAAGTTTTAGATTAGTTCCCAATATTTTTAGAACATTTGCATTCCAATCTCGGTTATTCTTTGTAATTTTTTTGTACATTTTTTTTTTCTTTATTATTTTTTTTTCTTTATTTTTTAATATTTTATTATTGGTGTGTGCTAGCTGACATGTGACATTAATAAGATTCTTTGTTTATATGAACTTGAACACTATTGTGTAGAATCTGGTTCTTCTAACCTAACAGACAGATGTGTTGCTGGGGAGTTTGTTCCGCCACTTCTTCTTCCCAGCTAAAACACTAGGAAGTGGCTAAGGGCGGGCGTTTTGGGGGACTGTCTCTTGTAATTTTGACGTTCAAAAAGTGCTGATTATGAGCCTAATTTGAATAAATGACTTTTGTTTGTGATTTTTTTTTCAAAACCCCAAATTCGTTTTTACATTGATCGTCACTAAGAAGATGATGTATATTTTTATATGATTATCCTTCCTCATATGAAAGGAAGTCTGAAAGGGTAACGGTGTCTGATAAGTAGCGTAGTAATCGGTTGATATGCTATGGGAATATAATAAGTGATGCTTAGTAGGAAAGTTTTAGAAACATGATATGGCCAAATGGCGCGGGTGGCACCCTCTTTCAAGGCTGCTCAACTTGTTTTAAAGGTGGGCGAAAAGTACCTAAATAGAACTTCCATAATAAACAGGGTTACGCTTAGTTTAATAATATGTAATCTGAAAATATATCTTCTTTCATCATCATTCATCATTTCAGCCGAAAGACGTCCACTGCTGAACGTAGGTCTCCCCCAAGACGGGGGGGTTTGCCATAATCGCCACGCTTGGCAGGCGGGTTGGCGATCGCAGTACGGTTGTTACAAAAGCACAGAGAACGCTGCTGCCCATTCTCTGCCAAGTCCCTTACTCGCCTCTTATGACAACCACGGGAAGATATGGGATGGTGCCATTCGTTACGTCCAACACCATGCAGAACATCGTATCTTCTTTTAAATTAAATAATTAAAAATGAAATATTTAAAAATGAAATTATATGTAAAGAAATAAATTAAGGAGAAGGAACAATCAATTACGCACTTTAAAAACACTTTCTGATAGCAATTTATAAGTATTTGTCTTGAGTTTGTTTGTCAGATGACCTTTGTGGAGGAAAACTACCCTAATTACCAGAGATTGCAAATTTTACTCAAAGGAAACATTCCGTTATTTTAAGAAAGAAACATGTCTGCATTCAAAGATTTTCGGAAATTCGCTGGCCACATTCGGGAATCGAACCAGCTAAGACCGGAAATAAAAGACCTGTGCTTTTATGCTATCGGTCAGTAGGGTCAATCATAAGGATCAAATCTCTAGCAAACATAATAAATTAAATGAAAGGAATGTTTCCTCTGAGTAAAATTTGCTATCTCCAGTATTTAGAGTAGTTTCCCTCCAGGTGGCATTGAACAATTCCATCCTGTATATCTCTCAATTTGTGATGATGTGTCACTGCTGTTGGTTGAGTATTAGCATAACACGACAAATTATATTAGAGTTCCGTACCTCGAAAGGATAAACAGAGCCCTTATATAATCTCTTCGTTGTCCGTCTGTCAAGACCCTTTTTCTCAAACAACACGTGGTGGTCGCAATTTAAAATTATACCATTGGTCCTTTGGAGCTGGAACAAAAAATCTTGCTTCTTAGTCAACGCAATAAAAAAATGACCATTTATGTCGCATATTTTGCTCATTCGCAAATAAATCAAAACCAACAATCATGAAATTTGGTAAGAAGCAAGCTCTGACAGCACAACTAAAGGAAAAAAAATTGTGCGTGGAGTCCCTCCGCGCGGAAGAAGTGAAACTTCGTAATGTGGAAATGAGTGCTTTCATACCCCCTCCATGGTAGCGTTAAACATTTAACGCAACCTTGTTGGAAGTCACATAAGAAGTTTCACTTCAAAAACCGAAAATTGTTAATTTGTTGTTAGATTATAACAACAAAGATCATACCTAATTCATTCAAATCTTTTTTTTTTAGAAAACTTGGCTCGACTATGAATATTCTCCTCTCTACTAGATGGACACGAGAAAATCGATAGCAATCGTCGCAGAATTAAAGCGCCGACGTTGTATTTGTACATATTTATCTACTCACTTACACAATATATTTGCATTACCAGTAGACTATTTCATTGGTAATAGCACTTTTTTTTTGTCGGTTTGTAAGTAGGTAGGTATCTATCGTCGGTACTCGCCCATTCCGAATATAATATCAACATACGATTTTCATAAAAAAATATTTACAGAAATTTGGGTAATTGTCCAGTGATTTGATTAGAAACGCATAACATGCATTTCTGATACCTGTAATTAAGTTTAGCTATGCCATGAAATGATTGGCACACCTCATACAGGTTTTTAATGTTATTTGTTAATTTATTATATAATGTACAACAGTATTACATCATTATCTACCCTATTAGATGATTGCAATTATCACGCCTGTATTTATTGTAGTACAGGCGGAGCTGTTACAATCTGCCTACCTAGATGAATTAGTAAAAGTATTTAGATACAGAGGAACTCGTGGCTAAAGAGCCGGTAAACTTTGTCTGTCTACGCCCATTACATACCGAGTTTCCTCCGTGCCTCGGAAAACAGTGTCACTGACTCTGGCAGGGCCACTGTCAGGGATTTTAATTTTGTGAAACACAAAAAATTTGTCGCTAATTAGTCGAAATTTGTCGCCAAATATCAGAATTTGTCAGTCCCAGTGACCGACAGATACTGATATTTGGCGACAAAATATGGGAGAAAACAGATCTTCGCTAGGTGCCCTAGTTTTAGAGATATAAATGTGGCCCTGCTGGGGAGACTCTCTCCAGATCGGCCACCTATAAACCCTTATATTTTTTGAACCAGTGACCGACAAATTCTGGTATTTGGCGACTGATTCCGACTAATTGGCGACAAAATATGGGAGAAAACAGATCTTTGCTAGGTGCCCTAGTTTTTGAGATATAAATATGGCCCTGCTGGGGAGACTCTCTCCAGATCGGCCACCTATAAACCCTTATATCTTTTGAATCAGTGACCGACAAATTCTGATATTTCGCGACAAATTTCGACTAAATAGCGACAATTTTTTTGTGTTTTCAAAATTAAAATCCCTGATGGTGGCTCTGCCAGAGTCAGTGACACCGGAAAACACGTTAAACTGTTGGTTCCGAATGTCAATTGTAGATATACAGGTAGTCAGTGGCCTGAAAGTCTGACAACCAGTCTTACCAAGGGGTATCTTATTAAGTACCTGATACTAACTGGGTTGAGGATGTCAGATAGGCAGTCGCTCCATGTAAAATACTGGTTTCTGTTGCATCCGGATAGACTGGAAGCCGACCCCAAAATATTTTGGAAAAGGCTATGCAAATCATATATAGAGAAAATACTTAAATACCTGACAGTCGCAGGCGACATGTAATAGAACCCTGAAATTCACGTTCTGCAGTAACCCTTGTCTAGCTTAGATGACTGTAAATGCGGTAAATTTAAAAGGTTACTCAATAAATCTTCAATACCTACCTACTTTATAATAATAATGCAGTCGGGTTTTATTAAGGCCAAGGGTAAAAAAAACACTTTTGTTTCAATAAAATTATGTAAATATAATTCCGAGTTTATTAAACAGAACCACAAAAATATTACAACCACTTTATATTAGGTATAGCAAAAAATAATTTCAAAAAATACAGAAGCGTACTTGCGTGTTGTAATGAGATTATTATCAGAAGCCGTTGAGTTGCATATCTATGTTGCATTGCATCATTCATGGATTCTACAAGCAAAATCCTTGTCTGAAGCCCGTAAGGGTTAACACGTGTTTTAAAGAGAGTGAGAGTGTTCTCAACCTACATAGTACATACGGAATACTAAGGGCGAGTTTAGACGATAGCGGCGTGTGTAGCGTGGGCGGAACATTGTTTTTTTTTTTATCTTTGTATGTTACTATTACTAGTAAATGATTAAACAGGTTTTATAAAACCGCGCCGCTGTCGCTTAAAGGCAGCAATGTGCTTATTTCAAATAACAAGTCAGTCAGTTTAGTAAAAGTTATTAGTTTTCACAAAATATACAACAAAAACAAGTCTTTCTCAAAAATTTCTACGTTATTTCGTGTAAAGCTAAGGCACTTTCATAAATTGCACACATCGACATATTTATTATAACCGTTTATAATTACATTTTTTGGGGACACATTTTCCGAACTCACGTCTTTTTCAAAGCTAAAATGGCTCCTAAAATCTGGATACATGTTAATGTAAAGTTTTAAATTATGAATAACAAAATTCTGGACAAGTAACGATTAACATCACCTTAAATATCAGTAGTAAATCACAATATAAAAATATCAACAAAGTAATTTCTACTTAATCTGCTTATTTTAATATTATTTCAAAGCATAAATAATTGTGAGCAATATAACCAGTAAATAGTTTTCTTCTTATCTTTATACGGTATACAAACTTGAGGCCTTTAGACACAATACAATAATAAAATAGTTATTTCTTTATTCGTATATAAAATCAGTATTTACCTATAAGTTAGTATTGCCTGCAAACAATGCAATCTGATAAAAAAGTATAAAAAGCTCTGTTATTGAAAAATATAAATTAATATCTTACATTGATCCCAGTCACAACGGTTGTTTCATAAATATATAAAAAATGCAACAGAAAAATATTTTATTTAATTATTACATGGTGCGCTGACCGCAAACAAATGGGGCCCTCTTATCCTTGACAACAGAAATGATGATAAATGTTCAAGTATCTTCACATTCATAAATTCACGCCTTGCTCCAATGGGTGTAGAAACTACAGAACGACTACTACGATCCTGCCATACCTCTATCGCGTCGTGCACGTTCATTCATAAAATAATTATCCAGATAATATTTTGGTAATATCCAAGAATGATTTGTGCAATGCTTCAACATACTGTGTGCTGCTGTTGTGTGCCTTATAACTTGCTATGGCTGCCCCTAACTTATCCGGGAACGCCGAATAACTGAAAAAAAACAGGACATATTTTATATTATGTAAACAAAATGGGAGAGCAGCGGTGGCCCAGAGGTGGCAGCCTCGACTTACGAGCAGTAAGCCGTGGGTTCGAACCCAGGCAGGCGCATTACTTTGTTTTGTGAAGGAAAACATCGTGAGGAAACCGGCATGTCCTAGAACTAAAAATTCGAAGACATGTGACATCTACCAAACCGCACTGTGACCGCGTGGTGGATTACAGCCCACTCCCTCTCATAGAGAGGAGGCCTGAGTCCCAGCAGTGGGAACATTATAGACTGATGATGATGAAACAAAATGAAATCACGCCTGTAATCCCCGAAGGGTTAGGCAGAGATGCACCTAATACACACATCAAAAGTGTCTAGGGATCAAGCATTTTTATGCGGATTTCTTGAGATTGAGATGTGGCTTTGTAATAAATTTATGATTTTATAAATTTATATGGATCCTTTTTGGTGCATTTCATAATTTGAATCAGGAACTGTGAATCAAATTCGAGTAAAAGATGAAAATCAGCTGTCAATATTTTCCCTATAAAAACATACAACGCATTGAAGACATTATTAGTGCTACTGTTTCCCTACTACTGATTAAAACCAACGTTATTATGGAGCGGCGACGTCATTTAAGCAGGGAAGAAATGCTCAGAGCCGTGGGAATGATAGAAGCTGGTTCCCGGCAACGTACTGTGGCTTTAGCTCTGAATACAAGTCAGAGTGTTATCAGTCGACTTTGGACACGTTACCGAAGCACTGGTACCGTGGCTGAGCGCCATGGAGGACGGTATCGCTGCACCACACGGAGACAAGACCGATACATTCAAATCTTAACTCGAAGAGCTCCAACAATAACCGCCATGATGTTAGCCGTGAGGCTTCATCACTCTTCAGGGAACTTAATTAGCGACCAAACAGTCAGAAACCGCTTGCATGAAGTGAACCTTCATTCCCGAAGACCGCTACGGGTACCACCTATAGCAATGCACAATCGTAGGATTCGATATCAATGGGCTCTTGAACACAGAAATTGGGCAGAAGAACAATGGCGTTTCGTGTGCTTTTCTGATGAGTCTCGTTTTGGTATGAGACCGGATACAAGACGAATACGACACTGGAGAACCCCTGGACGCCAACAGCGATTAAAATCCTGCCAGGAAGTCCATCCTTATAGTGGTGGAACCATCATGGTATGGGCGGGTATTTGGATCGGCGGAAGAACTGAGTTGATTTGGATCAGAGGCAACCTCAACGCTCAAATTTATGCTGAGACGATTGTATCAGACGTCATCGTTCCTCTACAAGTGCAAATCGGTCCCTTATTTCAGTTAATGCATGATAATGCACGACCGCACACCGCAAGAGTTGTAAGACAGACTCTCGCCGCAGCTAACATCAATGTCCTGCCCTGGCCTGCTCAGTCGCCAGACTTGAACCCGATTGAGCATGCATGGGATATGCTACAGAGAAGAGCTCTGCCGAATATGGAGGGTATCCAGTCGCAAGAAGACCTTTTTTTGTTGTTGCAACGAACATGGGCGGCCATTCCACAGCGTGATTTGGATGAACTCATTTTGAGTATGCCAAACCGATGTTCTTGTGTTGTTAGTGTTCGCGGTAGAAACACGGATTATTAATTGTTTAAGTTACCCAATAAAATTTTAAAGAAAACTGTTATTTCAGTCTTTTTTTCGAACTTTAATGTTAGTGGTTCAAATGTCAAAAATCCCTTTATTAGAAAATGGCAAATTTCTTTATTAATGCAAAGGTGACTTGGTTTATCGTTACTGTGACAAACGAAAACACTTTATTTGATGAATCCTTAAAGAAAATTTTAATTAATATCAATCAGGAGAAAAGTTATTGCAAAAATATATGTTGATCCCTAGACACTTTTGATGTGTGTAGTAGTACACCCACATTTCGCCAGTTATGTTTTAAGTCCCAAGGTAAAGGGGGCGAGCCTATTGCCATTAACCGTGCACAAATCCAGACTCCGTGCTTGCTACTGGGAAATTCCTCTTTGCCCGCCCGGGTATCGAACCCAGGACCCCAAGTTCGGTAGTCGCGTTTGCGACCAACGAGGTAGTCAGAAGTGATGTCAGAGGAGAGTCAGAGGAAGTCAGTTGGTAGAGAATAACTCGCGCATTAAGTCCGGCTTTGTACCTCTTTGTGTGGCAAAAGTTAAAATAAATAAAAACTAGTTTTTTTTTTTTAAATAAACAAGCTTATTTACGTACGCAATTCCATATCCTTCTTTCGTAACGGGTCCAAATCCTCCCGCCATCACGCTAGGCGAAGACAAAGTACTCGTACTCAGAATTGACTTATTCAAAAACTTGTATTCATATGAGTCGAATATTTCTGGTCTGGGTATGTTGTTGTCCTCGGCAATCTTCATCAGCGCAAACATGTGACGATCGAAGCCTTGCCCCATGGCCGCATCTTTGACGAGCTCCGAGTGAAGTTTCGAACATTCTGTCAGTTTAGCTCGCAGTTCTTCGTCGGAAGTTTTATTGGAGTGCAGGGATTCGCAGAATGCCTGGAAAGTTGAAAGGCTATTTTAGCTTCTCCACTAAACTAAGTAAAACGATACAAGGTCTAATTTAATTAACTGAAGAGTCTCCTCAGATGTGGCGGGTTTCGTATGATTGGATATCAAATCATCTAATAATTATTTCTCATAATTCGTGTATCTTATATTGACTTCATGCAGATAGAGTTATTTAAAATTGAGTTTAGAAAATCATATTTCGCTATGTTTTATCATAGTTTGATATTGATACCCAATATTTCCATTTTCCATGAAGGTCTGCAGTTTTTTTTATGAGCTTATTGTGACCCACTGCAGGGCAAAGGCTTCCTTCCCTCTTTGCATTTTTCTCTGTCTTTGGCTATTTGGGCCCTTTCCTTTTGATACGAGTCCAGCTCGTCACGCCTGCTTCTTGGCCTACCGTGCCGCCGGGTTCTGTTGCTACGTAAACTTTTTCATCGTAATCTTTGCTAAGTATAATGTATAAACATGACCAGAATGCACTATCTGTGATTCGGTTCCCCCAGAAACACTGGTTCGTGGAATAAAGAAAAATAAATGGATTAGAGGATCTAATCTAACCTAACCTCGTAACAGACCAAAGGTATACGTAAAAGGGAAAGGATGTCCTTCTCCTATTAAAATCAGATTGTAATATCTACTACGTCGCTCTACATCATCATCCGATTTTCTTGAGATCACCTTCCAGTCTAACTGGATGCCTATCTGACATCTACAATTCACTTGCTGGGCAATGCGATACCCCTGGTCAAAGATGGTTTCGGACTTTCGGGCGTCTGAATACTAGTGCGGACTATCAGTACAATATTACAGCTGGGACTAATGGCTTAACGTGTTTTTTTTATGTACTGGATGGCCATCCCGTCCCCGGGTGGGGATCGAACCCGCGACACGCAGCTACTGATTGCAACAGATAGTTTTGTATGCGGTGTTCACTCTCTCGTGTTATGCATAGTGTTAAATATGAAAGAAGTCTTACCAAGAGGTATCGTATTACCCAGTACTAACTGTGTTGTAGAGGACCGAGAGGCAGATGCTCCATTTAAAAAACTGGTATTCAGCTACATCCGGTTAGACTGGAAGGTGGAAGCCGACCCCAACAGGTGGGAAAAGGCTAGGCAGATGATATCATTTAGTGCTAGACGGCGCGTAGATTAGTGTTGTTATTATGACTGAGTAAGTCAGTTTATGGGTCAATCATAAATCGCTTAGATTTACTGAAGGTCTATAAGATAATGTAATCGGATTGTAATGACATATAAACCGTTATATCATATCGCGAACCAAGTTTATCTGAACTTATATATTTATAAAATTATATCGGTTTTCGTGTCTGTTTGTTCGACCGCAATGTTCGTCTTAAATGCGACGGATTTTAAAGCCGTTTTTACCATAATTTAGAGAATAGATTGAATTTGAATTGAAGGTCTATGTGTATAGTATATTTACATTTAAAAACTTACACAAAATAAAATGATCTCGATGTATTTTCAAGTCGTAAAAACCCGTGTGATAGACGGGCGAGTGGCTAGTAGATAAAAAACCGGCCAAGTGCGAGTCGGACTCGCGCACGAAGGGCTCTGTACCATTATTTTTAAAACCGAGCAAAAATATCAGTTTTTTGTATGGGAAGCCCCCTTAAATATTTATTTTATTCTGTTTTTAGTATTTGTTGTTAAAGCGGCAATAGAAATACATAATCTTTAAAAATTTCAACTGGCTGACTATCACGTTTCATGAGATACAGCTTGGTGACAGACGGACGGACGGACGGAAAGCGAAGTCTCAGTAATTGGGTCCCGACCCTTTGTGTACGGAACCCTAAGTATAAATAAAGTTATTTTCACACCTTTGTTTTGTCCGTGCAAGGCCGCATTGTTTCTGTGCGACCGTGTTTGAAGGCCGAAGTACTGCAAGACTCGTATGTGCCGACGAAGTTTCCTTTCAAAAGGTGATGCGCCGCCTGAAATAAAGATAGTTCTCGTCAGGGAAGGTCAGGGATATCGCAGCTGCTTCTGAATGTAATGCGCTGAGCAGAAGAATGTCAATTTGTAGCACCAATAAACGTTAACCAAAACAACGCAGCAACCAATATACAGGTTTTTTTTACAGCAATCGTTTCTTTCATGCGGCCAAATAGTCCAGTATTAAACCTTTAAACCTTACATAAATGGTCGACCGTGGACCTGTGTGTATTAAATGCAAAAAGAATAACAATTGTGTTTCGACACAGCTGTTAAAAATAAAAACTGATCGTTTGTTGAAATAAAATCGAAAATAAATAAACGTGACTAACAGTCAGATCCACATGGATCTGTGAGGTTTGGTGTACTCATGAATGATTCATGTTTATTTATTTTCAACTCTATCTTAATTTAGGCAAAGTTTATATTTGTTTGGCAGCTTAATCTGTGCGTGCCTGGTCAGTGCTAGCACTGTTGGCAAAATAATAATCTGTTAAATGTTATAATACCTGGAATGACAGCTGCATAATGCAATCAGGGCTGACTTTGAACTTCTTACAAGCTGCTTTGTTAAGTCCTTCATACAAAATGTAATCTATGCTGAGCGAGTCAGTCCACGCCTTGTATTCCTTCTGGGCATTGTCAATGAAATGCTTCGATTTGTCATCTAGTTTGAATTCTGAAAAAATAGAATAATAATAATCAACATGCCACCGTCCGGGTGAGTCCATCAGACATATAATTTCTGGTTGTTCTCGTCTGGCTAATGGCGAGTACTTGCACAGGCATAACCAAGTAGCCAGGATTATTCACCAGCAACTTGCCTTGAAATATGAACTTGTGGAATCTGAGGTACCGTACTACAAGTATGTGCCCGACCCAGTTCTCGAGAAAGACCTTGTCACGCTGTACTGGGATCGGCCTATCATTACCGACAGGACTATTGTCGCCAATAAGCCTGACATAGTGGTGATAGACCGATCAGCGCGCCGCGTAATGATAGTCGATGTTACCATCCCGCATGATGAAAACCTCGTGAAAGCTAAGAAAGAGAAACAACTAAAATATCTCGACTTGGCTCATGAGGTTGTCGATATGTGGAATGTGGACTCGGCTATCATTGTGCCGATTGTCGAAACGGCCAATGGCCTTATGGCCAAGAGCCTCGACGACCATCTGTCGAAGCTCTCACTTGGGGGTTGGATCAAGAGCCAGATTCAGAAGGCAGTAATCCTCGATACGGCCCGCATTGTGAGGAGGTTCCTGTCTCTGCAGCCCTAACCACCGGTAGCTTGGACCCTGCTCTTGTCATCGGCGGAAACCTGTTTTTTATATTTTTATATGTTTTATGTTATTTTTTTTTGTAAGAAATATGTAAAAATATAAAAGATTATAGAAGATTATAGATGAATAAAGGAGATAATCAACACAAGAATATTTTGTTACACAGTATTATTTGTTGCAGTGAAATCATATAAAAGCAGCTCAAAATATTATATTGAACCTACTCAAAATCTAACTTACTCATTCATTGTGATATTTGCTCTACTTCTCATCATGAATAGAGACTCCATGATATCAGATTTAACCTTGAATCCATCTTTATGAAGTAATTTGTTACTATAAAAGAAATAGAAACATTTCTTACCTAATTTCTGAACACTAATATTACTATCTGCAGGCTTCGAATCTGGATGGATAAAAGGTTTCTTTGTAGTTTCAGCGTAAACATCTTGGAAGAACCTCAATACTGCCACACCATCACCCCAGGAATGTTCGAAGTTTACTCCAGCTACTCCATCGCTAGTTACAATCAGGCTGAATGATTTGTCAAACCACCTGTTAATTTATATTAAAAAAAACACAATTATGAACTGCTACTACTTGGTAAAACTCGAGACCTCAAGTACTAATCAATGCCATTTGACAAGTTGGTTCACTTTTTCCAACAAATAAATTATTTATTACAAATTAATCTAGCATGGTATTTACAAAGTAGGAAAATGAGTGTTCTAGAAACAGACTAAGGTCATCAAATAGTTTTTGAAATATTTCCTGCTAGTAAAATCTTAAGTATTTCTCCTACAACACTTTTCCTAGCTAATTTTTTTCTATCTACAAGATATCCTTCACAAGTTTACCTGTTACTACCATCGCTGTGTAAGTATTTCTTAAGGAGCACACGCTTATCATCGTTAATTTTGTCATCATCTAATATCAAATTAAATATAGCTGAGTCAATCTTCCTCAAAACTTCACTATTTCCAGTTGCCTCCAAATGGTCTCGATGTAAAGCCCATTCATCCCTATTCTGAGTAGTTAATATTCCTAAAGGATGTTCTGAGGCAGGTGTATTGTCATTCATGATTTTACTCAAGTTACCAAGCAGTTCCAGGGGTGACAAGAGGTTACCTGAAAAACATTATAAATGTAAATAAGGTGAATAAACTAAAATTGATAAGGTAATCTAAGGATTAAGATTTAAGTACAGTAGTAGTATTAGGCCAAAAATAATATTAATTAATTAATTTAAAAAATAAATTATTTGCCACTACTTATCATTATTTTTTTCTATTGACAGCATTGGCTTTATCTAACAACATTATCTAATAATAAATAGGTCATGGTTTTAAACCAGTCAATAGATTGGAGTAACTTAATGTCACTTTCCAAGCCTTTTCTAGTTGCTTATAATAATAAAAAAAAAACCAGCCAAGTCCGACTCGAACTCGCGCACAAATGGTTCTGTACCATTATTTATAAAAACAAGCAAAAAAAAAACATTTTTTTTTTGTATGGGAGCCCTTCAATATTTATTTTATTCTGTTTTTAGTATTTGTTGTTATAGCGGCAACAGAAATACATAATAAATAGAAATTTCAACTGGCTAACTATCGGACAGATGGACGGACAGACAGCGAAGTCTCAGTAATAGGGTCCTGTTTGACCCTTTAGGTATGGAATTCTAAAAACAATACACCAGTTAAACAAATGTATGTTTAATGGTGGTTGGTGTTTTTTTTATAAAACAAAACTTATAAAATAAAATATTACCATCAGCATCCAAAACATCAAATGCATAAAAATTTCCTTGTTTCTGTACAAGTACATGTTTGCTCTTTGGGTCCCTGAAGATCTCGTCCTTATTCAGGCGAGGCAGACGAGTGGCACCGAACAAGCCTACAAACTGACTCATGTCTAGAGGGAAGACTTTCATTAGGTAGGCACCATACCTGAAATTAGTAAAGAAGAATATGTAGGTATGTATACAAGGTGTAAGGGACATTGATGTGAAAACACTTCACATGGACTGAGTACATCATTCTTGAACCACTGCATAGAAATTTTTCATCAGATTTTTTTTTAAACATCATCTGTTTCCCACAAAAGAGTTTTGCACAACACCTGTTTTTTTTTTAAATTTCTGTAGGAAAATTTCTATGCAGGGGGGTGCAGAATGATATAATATGTACTTACACCCCATATAGAGAAAACAGTGAATATACAAGTTTGCTTTACCCTAGTAGTCTAGTACTGTCTATTTTATTTTCTTATTTATGTTTTCAAATATTTATGCTGTCTTGGCTTCCTTAAGTTATGTTACAGGTAACACTGAAAACCAAACCTGTGCTGTTTCCCCCATGGCTCAGCATCATGCTGAGTGGTAACCTGCTTGTCGCAGTCACAACGTGCAAGCAGTAACAATTTTTGTTCCATTTGTACTTTACATTTTTTTTTTCTTGCGTTGTACCTGAGTTTATTGTTTATTTTTTGTCATTTTGTAGTTTTTGAGAATTAATTATTAATTATAATAATAATTTAGAATGATTAATTTCAATATATTGTATACTTACCAAGAAATAGCTTCAGGCAGCATTCTTGTAAAGGTCCTAAACAATGGTGTGTCACTCTTCTTAGGGTTCATATGATACACCTCAGGTTCTAATATTAGTTCTCTTAATGACAACATAAACCGTACCGCAGTTATCAAAATGTTTGTAGACCTTATCAGCTGATCATTGTATTCGGGTCTCACATCATTTTGGAACACTATCATTGGATTATAATTTATGGGAAGTGGTTCTCTATCACGTAAATAAAGATCAAACCAATACTCTGAAATATAACTTGTGTGCTTGTTCCTTTTATCTTTCGTAATGAGTTTCTCTTGAAGAACCTGTCCCTCTTTAGTAATAAAAGTGGTAGTGCGCTGTTGAGCTTCTTCAAACTGATTATCATTCAATAAAGGTCTAAGGGCTTTCAAGTATCGCTCCCCTGTTTTCGAAAGTTCGGGTATCGGTAAACGGGGTAGAGACTTCTGGAAGTGCATCGTTGGTAACTTGCTCCTTTGTAAATATTGGTAGTTAACATCTTTAATATTTTTATTAGTAAAGTTTCTTTGCTGAATAAACTTTTGATACACAATGTTATTCTTGCAAATTACTTTGTTAGCTCCGATCATCTTACACTAATAAGCGAATAAAAACTTTCACTTAGAGTATTGCGTAGTTTACAAAAATATTCTTATTCTAATCTACGAAAATAAATATTTTTTATACTAAAATCCCAAGGAACATGGACATGAGATGGTACACAAACAAAATGTCAACGAACTTCAAATGCCAAAGTCCGATTCTATACAGCTCCGATAGTGTTGCAAGTTTCAATTTGTTCGTAACTTTAGTCGATGTCGATGTAAATGTCAAAACCCCACAAATGCCTCAATCAATTTAATTAAATGTCAAAACTGAAAAGGAACACTGATCCTAAAATAGATTTTTGCGTGCAAATTTATTGTAAGATAAATAAATTTCTTGATGCAACATGCAGTAAGTCCATTTTGCTATCAAGGGTCAATTGACGTATGTATCAATTGTGCTAATAAAAATTCCATTTAATTAAATCCATCAACATGAATGAATCGCCGGAGATTAGTAACAACTCTGGCGGCAATGATTTAGAAACCTTGGATTATTTACGCGGTGTCAAGTCGTCAACGTGCCTGTTACTACCGACGACACCAAGTCCTACACCACTAGATTTCAAACATCCTCTCTCTGAAGAAATGACTGACCGACCGTTTCTAACATTAAATGATGATCCTAACATGGTCAATATACAGACAGGTGAGAATATACTATTATATTTGTAGTTTTTAAATTATCTACATGCATTTTCTTAGAACAATATCTTCTATTATTATAGCAAAAGTTACCTGCTGAATAAGCTCAAATTTTCAGTATTAGTTGCATCATTTTGTTTGTGTTGTGGCATATTAAATTCTATTTAATATACCTGCTGAATAAATCTCGCAATAAATTATTTATTTCATTATTCATCATCATCTGCCTAGCCTTTTCCCAAACTATCTTGGGGTCGGCTTCCAGTCTAACCGGATGCAGCTGAGTACCAGTATTTAACATGAAGCGACTGCCTATCTGACCTCCACAACCCAGTAACTGGGTAATACGATACCCCTTGGTAAGACTGGATGTCAGACTTTTAGCTTCTGACTACTATTTATTTCATTAGTGTTGTAGCTATATTTATTTTTGGAACTGGTTTTTCAAACAAGTTTTAAGATTATTATAAAAAAAAAAAATAACTTTACCACAAGGTTTTTTTGCAAAAATTCTTTTTTATTAATTAAAGATTATTATAAACATGTTTTAACTTTACCAAAAGGCTTTTTGCAAAAAATCTTTTTAATTTTTTGGTTATTCTAATTATTTCAGATGCTTCAGCGGGAGACTCCAGTTCATCGGGAGACAATAGTTCAGTTATTCAAGATCCCGTGAGCGCTCAGCTTATCAATAACATCAGCATGCTAGACTATCAGACTCTCAGCAAAAATGGTGATCTCATCATGGGACAAGTATGTATTTGTTTACAGAACCTATACTCTATTTATTTAAATTAAATATGTACATTATTTGAAAACCATAAAAAGATCTAAAAAATAGGAAAAATATGTATATATAAATTTGTAGTTGGAAAACATAGGCTTTTCCTTGTACAGTAACGTCTAATAACATAGAAACGCCCTTAAAGTTCAAATTCATGTTGCAACATTAAATCGCAAAATACAAAAAAAATATACTAACTGTGTCCAATAATTATGTAAACGTACTTACCTACTACCTGCCTACCACCTGGCTATCACCTGCCTACGAGCTGCCTACGACCTGCCTGCCACATGCCTGTCACCTGCCTACCACCTGCCTATTACACTGTCTATCACCTATCTGCCAACTGCTTCCCACCTGCCTACCACTAACCCACACCTGCCTACCACCTGCCAACCACCATCCTACCACATGCTTAACACCTGCCTACAACCTGCCTACCACATGTATACTACATGCCTACCACCTGTCTATCGCCTGCCTATCACCTGCCTACCACCTGCCTGCCACCTACCTACCACCTGCCTAACACCAAAATCGGTTCATCCTCTACATCCACAGACAGACACGCAGATCCATAGATACACAAGTAAAACTTACAACACCCCTCCTTGGTCGGGTTAAAAATAGGAAAAAGTAGATATATACTTTCAATGTCATTTTAATGTATCCATGATAATTCCTATTACATGTATACAATTTCTATTACATGTATACATTTTGTATACATGTTTTTGAAATTATCATGGATGCTTTATAATTACATTGGAAGTGTAACGTTTTTACTGATTTTTTTTTGTTTCATTTATATTACTGTGAAACCAATGTATACCCAGTTTTCACACAGTTTAATGGTTAGGTAATTTAGACAAAACTTTCGGTCACTTATTTTTTGAATGGTGAGGTTAAGATATTTTAGAAAATGTGACAATGTAAATATTTTTGTTTGTGACTGTACTATTGCGTCATTGGTAATCTATACAAATAAATAAAATTGAAGTATCTGTTTGTAATTTCAAAATAACAACTTTTTACTGAATGTATATGAAAGTATATACGGAATATATAACAAAAAAAAAATGTCTGTCTGTTTGCTCTGGCTAATCTCTCAAACAGATAGACCGATTTTAACGAGACTTTCACTGGCATCTAGCTCATGTAATAAGGAGTATCTAAGGCTTTTTTTTATTTTAGAAAATGGATTAGGGCCCATGCTAAAAAATAAATCCCTTGAAATTGTTAACTAAATTAGTTTTATGGAAGTAATGTTTATGTTCGTTGCAGACGAAGATTGTGGCCTACAGCTAGTACTATAATAAAATTATTATAGCTGGTTTAGAAAGTTATTTTGTTCTAGAATGCGTCTATTGATTTTAATTTTAAAATTTTCAGACTGAAGATTGCAAGTTGAATGGAAACCACAATGTCAGCGGGAGAAAGCTGCCAAACTTTATCAACTGGAACTGGAGTGTCATCAGGAAAGTACTTCTTTGGATTGTTCTCTCTGGTCTCATTGCCTGTCTCGGAGCTATCATAGGTATGGTTGTGACAATTCCAAAAAATTGCAACCCTGATTTGCCATGGTATCAAGGAAAGGTATTCTATGAAGTATTTCCGGCAAGTTTTAAGGACTCTAACAAAGATGGCACAGGTGATATTAAAGGCCTTCTGAACAAACTGGATTATATCCAAGAATTAGGAGCATCTGCTATTAGGCTTAATTATATTTATCAAGCACAAAAGTATCCCGATCAATATTTTAATATCACTTCCTTAGTACAGATAGACAGAAGTGTTGGAGTCCTCAAGGATTTCAGAGATTTGATAAACGAAGTTCACCATAGAAATATGTCTTTAATCCTTGATCTCCCTGTTGTGTCTCTGGCTAAAGCTGATTCATCAGCAAATTTTACTGATGCTGTGTCAATTGCAAATGAAACTATAACCAACATTGTTGATCCCACATCTGCGGCTATTATATTTTGGGCTAGGGAGATGGTTGATGGCTTTTACTTAAAGGACTTAGAAAATTTTGTGGATGATGTAAGTTTTGGCAGTACTTTAAGGTTATGGAAACAAGTTTTAGGTAGCAACAAAATATTTATTGCCAGTGAAAATGCCTATGAAAAAGCTAAAGGCTCTACTACAGCTCTAAATATGTTGTTGTCTAGAATTGATCTTATTGATATTCATCTAGATTTAAATAAAGGTATAAAGGGTTTGAAAAATCGTATTGATGATATAGTTAAAGGCACATTGTGGGACAAGCCCCACTATCCATGGGTTCATTGGAATATTGGCAGTGTCCATCATGAAAGAATATCCACAAAACATGTCAATAACACTTTGGTGTTGACTGCCCTAGAATTAGCCTTGCCTGGAACTGTAAGCATATTTTATGGAGATGAAATCGGACTCGGTGGACTTGGTGATATTGAAGAAGATTTCCATGAACATAAAGATGTTGGCAATATAGTGTCAATGTCATTCCCAAATGAGAAAGATTCTGCAGTTATCTTGCCTTGGATTTTAAAATCTGAAAGGAAACCAAGCTATCATTTCTTGGATGTTATCAAATTGTTTACCAAAGTGAGATTAGATACACCAACAATATATTTAAGATCTATTTACAAGGAAGGCAATAATCTCAAAAATATGGAAATCCGGGAAACTGAAGAGAATCTTGTGGTAATAGAACGTTGGTTTCCTAGGAGGAACACCTGTGTATTTGTGGGGAACTTAGGAAGTAAATCTATTACAACTGATTTGTCCACCATGTTTTATGGTGGTACTGTGATAGCTGGAACAAACACCTCTCTAGTTGGACAAGTATTATATTTTGATAAAATTACATTTCCTCCTAATTCTGCCATTATTTTAAAGTTAGAAAAGTAATTATTACAATTGATGATAAACGCAACGGTTGTAACAAAATATTATTATTATATGATTAATATTTTGTAGTATTATGTCTAACATGGGCGAAATTTAAAATATTATGAGCGTAATTTCAGAAATTTGGTTTTCTCAAATTAATATACTATCTTAGGCTATAAGTATACTCATATACTGATATAAGAAAATGTAACTATTTAAGGAAAATATCTATGTAAGTATCATAGTAACAGAATCTCGAGCTTCCGAAATAATCTGAATGTTTATCTCTGTATTTCTTTTAGCAGTAGGTATTAATACTTATTTATTGTATTCAAACAAATTTTATATAATCATTTTCTCATAAACATAGATTTAGGTTTTTCACAACATACTAATGTTATTTTGTTGATTTTCTGTAGTTTTTGTGAAATAAGGGTGTCGCGAATATTAGTTCCTCATATACCAAAGATATTATGTCAGCATGTTATTCAATCATATAAATAGTTAACCAAAGGAATGTACTTACATAAAAATAAGAAAAAACAATCTCAGCATTACAAAAATTTAATATACATTTGTACATATTGAAAACAAATATTATGTACTTAGTATATGTATTATTATGTACACATTATGATATTAAAGTAAATAAATAGTTGTTGAAATTATTACACTTTCATTTACTATGATTACAAGCAATGATTTTTGATACACTTAATTATAACAGGTAATATATCGAACAGCGAGTATTTTATTACAAAGTTTTCTTACTATTCACTATTTCATAGTGAATTGTGATGGTGAGTTAATTATATTTTATACAAAATGATATCTGCAGAGTAGTAATGCTAACTCTATGGAATTCTGTTTCATTTCAATATAATATAATGATTGGGAAGGCACATTTTGTATCACATATTTATTTAGATTATATTATGTTCTCTTGAGGTGTCTAACATAGACAATACAAGATACTGGAATGCTTATTGCTTAGTTCGGAGACTTCTTACAATTTTCAGACATACCTACATGACAAAATAATTCAAGATATTATATCGCTAAGTGGGTAATTTTGATTTGCTTACCCCACAATTTTATGTGAGTGATGTTATTTTCTAAATACCTAGAATCCGCCAAATTACTTTGGTATAAATGATGTCTAAAAATAGTTTAGGTATAATTTCTATTATAATATTGAGCAATACAAAATTGAAAAATCATATGCTTACATAAATGATAAATAATCATTCTGTTTTAACCCTGACATTATAAATAGGTACCTACTATTCTTGTATAGTAAACAGTATGCAATTTCGTGCATTTTCCAATAATGTAAACAAAACATCAGCTCTCTAAATGATGATGTTCAAATATTCATTTGAATTTCAACCTTACGACATTGTAATAAGTGTCAGCGTCACAAAAATAGAACCACACAAAATAATCAGTAGGGACAAATGTTTGTGGGAGATGGTATCCCTAAAATTTTCAGTAATTTGTTTTTTGATTTTGTTTACATTTTTGGTAGACATGGTTTTTTTTTTACTTTTCTTCCGTAGGAGGATTTAAATATTAACATATATAATACAATATAAATTCGGAACCACATTTGTACCTCATTTCAATAAGTAACAATATGAATTTTTGAAAATAAATTTTAATTATTTTGCTTTTAAGGTCAAAATGAAACGATATGAGTAAACCATTGGCACAAGACAAGTGTGGTTCCTATCTTAAGTTCTGGTGGCATTAAGCTCAGTCTTTGTATCGGTGGATGAAATATCATAGCACTGGAAGGATTCACAAGCAGTAGGTAAGAATTTATCATAATGTCATGAGCTGGGTTGAGACTTTTTAATTTTAGGTACTGTTGGATGCATGACATAAGTATTGGACATTGCTCTTGGATGACTTTCAGTTACCGGCAATGCTGGGAGTTTATCAGTAGGGTTTCGTAACAATATTTTTTTCTGGGACCCTGTCATTACCCTCTTAGCATTATATTCTTGTTTATTCTTAAGATCTATGTTATCGGTGGTGTTTGGAACAGACTTTACACACTTCCGTTCACTTTCACAGTCACTACCTGTTGGTTTATTTAACTTTGGAGCACCAAACGCTTTAGTTTGTTTCAATAACGACCGATCGTTACACAACGCCGCGATTAGTGGCAAATCAAGGTTTTTACTTTTCTCTCGAAGAGTTTTTATGTCTAAATCACAATTGGAATCTTTCACTTTGTTCACACTTAGTTCACTGTGCAAATTTGTCGAGGGTTGCGGAATTTTGACTTCTCTCGAGTAATTGAGAAGTTTCTTTTTGTATTCGTATGGCGGCGGGGGAGGAGGAGGCATTCGTCTCATTTTAACTGGCGGTGGATCCTTTGCATTCAGCACATTCTCATCCGATTTCGTCCGCATAAAATGCGAAACGTCTGGAACTCGCGCGGCAAGTTGCGGCCGTTCAAGATTTATGGAATGGTTGCTAAGCGACGTCCTGCTCGTTAGCGAGTACCAGCTCGTCCGCGTTCCCGGTAACTGAACATAAGAATCCGAGAGATTTTGAATCGATCCGTACATGGACGACGCAGACATGGAAGTCGATAGATAAGGCGTACTTCTGTACTGCAGACCACTTTTATGCATGTTCGACACGCGAGACTCAGTCAGTTTGTGGTCGAGATAATTTTGCTGCGACACGGATGGTTCCTGTAGTGGATAGTAGACGTAGTCCACGTCGCTGTATAATTGCTGATGGAACATGGGATTGTGCGGCGGCGGAGGGGGTGGCAGGCGTGTGGTGGGCGGGGGCGGAGGCTGGCGGGGCCGGCGCGGTGCGGGCGGCGCAGGTGGCGGGCCCGGCGCCAGCTTCATCATGGCCACCAGCACGTTAGAGTCCACGCTGTGGGCCATGTCCCTCGATGGTGACAGGTTGTTGCTTATCCCCTGCGCTAATTTCGACCTTTCGGCTCTGCGACTGGAAGCTTGTTGTCTTTTGAACTTTTGGAATTTGTGCTCTAATACCATGGGACTAGCAAATGTTCTTTCACTAGATGCGTTCACTTCCCCCGCTTCTGCTTTCAGAATTGTTATCATGGGCTTTGATGTTACCACTCTGGCTGCCACTTCTTCTTTGTTGTCGTTCAACTGTTTCAAAGTTTTGGCTGCCGCCGCTGGGCCAGGATAAGCTGGTGGCGCCTTGGTAAGAGGAGGTGGTGCATAAGATGATACAGTTTGATGATTGTATTCATAGGGAGGTGGCGGCTTATCAGGAAATGGAGGTCTGATGGGTGTATCGCCACTTATATCAAAAATATTTGGAAGAGACAAATTTAGCAATTTACGACTATCAATTCTAGTTGGTGGAGTTGGAGGTCGATCAAAGAAAGAGTTATTCGGATAGTGATCATCTGAAGGAGCAGTGTCTTCGTGACCCTGAAGATAACTGTCACCAGAAAACGGAAGGGGTAGCCTCACGTAATCCGACACTGAATCCAAAGTGTCACTTACAGACTGGTTCTTAGGATACACGCCTCTTCCCACAATGAGGTCACTCAATTCACTCGCAGTCAGTAAATTATGTTTGTTATCAGTTGGATCGCTACCGTCACCGTGAAACGAGATAGTACTAACGTTGGAATTTGTTCTTTCTCTAAATAAGTTTTCTTTATTATGTTGTTCTTGTTTCTGAAACTTGGCAGCTCCATCGACACAATCCGAGCTAGGTTGAGATGACTGTAATCTTAATGTGCCTGTTGTATGACTAGTTCTTTCTGACTTGTTCTTCAGGATTGAAGAAACGCTATCGAAATCTGCAAGATCGTTTTCTTTTGTTGGCTTATAGCTGTCGTAATGAGAGCCATCGTAATCTGTTCTGCTGGCTTCAGATAAGGTGTCCATTTTCGATCTTGCAGTAAGTTCAGAACTGCTCATGGTGTAGACTCCGCTAGTTTCACTTGATGCCGCCACAGTAACTGGTTGACCTAAACCGTCATACAAAGCGGACGCTGTATCTTGAGAATATTCCACATCTAAGCCAACTGTACTGTTGTCACTCATCATTGAGTTCTGAGCAGTATGACTGTATCCTAATTCTAAACTGCTCGCGTTAGATGTCCTACTCAGAGTACTGAGACCAGCTCTGGCCATTATCACTGTACTGCAAGATGAGGAACATTGTGATCCGGTGCATTTTAATTTATTAGATTTTGGACTGTCTGTCAAGGTTTCGCTAATACTTTGATCAGGTAAAGAGGTTGTTTCGTCTAATTGGTTCAGCGAGTGTTGTTCTGGTTGTGTGCTTTCGTTTCTACTAACATTTTCACAGTCTTCCTTAGTCTTCTTCGTTCGGATCTTAGATTTTTGGAGTTGTAAAGACGATGTTTTAGTTAGTGGTTGATTATCTTGTGGCATATGGTGTATAAAATAGGCATTGGTGCTGTCTAGCAAATGGGCGAAAGCTAAACTTTCCGTAGATGGTGCTGGGGGAGAATCTATCATAATTTCTAATTCATCTTCTGATTGGACTCTGTCACTTACAATACCGGACGTAGTGTTCGAACTCGTAGAAGATATCACTGATATTCTTTGTTCACTTTTGTTTTGATTATATTGAATGTTTAACGATTTTGAGTAACCAAAGCAAATTTTGCGCTCCTCTTCTTCCTTTCTCAAGATTTCATTGAATTTTGGTGCTATTTTCATTGAGAACTGATGTGTCTCTCTACAAAGAGCGAACAGATATTTACATTTCTCTTCACTTGATGAAAACAATGTCATTTTACCCTCCTCGGTTCTTATCTCAAATTTCTTTCTATCGAAGCTTAGTTTGCCAATAGCACTCCATATGAAATTTGAAAGTGATCCATTATCAGGCAGAATTTTTATGCCCTTAGCTGTGACAAGGAGCCAAACTGTTCCAGGTTCGGGTTCTGATTTAGATTGTTTTAGACGGTATCTATGTGAGTTGATAGTGTCTGGGAGGAGACAAACTTCTCGAATAAACCTGGATTCAGCGTCAGCTTTTGTAAGACCACGGTGTTCTCGATGGCAAGCGCGCATGGCTGCTGCTACCCAATCCCCGGTGAGCGATGAGGGTGCGTAATCATCAACTTTGAAGTAGTCCCTGTCCTCGAAGGAGTCTGCATCACCGTATTCAGCTTGTAATGCTAGTCCGGTCAGCAGTAGTATCACTTCGGCGGGTAGGGCGTCTCGCGTGCGCACGTTTTGTCGCAGTTGTAGGAAGTACAGATGGCGGCCCACTTCGTCATGCAGGAGTAGTGGACTCTCCACGTGGAACTGCACGACCAGGTGTAATTCAAGGAGCGGCTTCCCGTTAGCGTCCAAGCCCTGAAACAAGTAATTAATTTTAATTTCTGAAGAAAGTAGTTCCTAGATAAGATGTTTGATTTCTTTTTGGTTTTAAAATTAATGGTTTAGGACTTACGTGGGTGTGGGATGATCTCCAACTCTTTGGCGCATATTTAGATAGTTTGCTGTCCAAGTCAACAAACAAGTATTCTCCATCTGAAAAGACAACATGCCATTGTAAATTGTGTTTTATGTTCTTTTAATTTGTCATAAAACATGAAACATAAAGTCATGAGTATAATGATACGGACCCCACCCCGCATACAGATATTGTTGTGTGGTCAATACACTGATATTCGTTGTTAGAGAGTACTTATATTGTCTCTATAATGTGTCATTGTGATGCCTGTACCAATATAGAACACACATGATTACCCAACAGCGTTTGTATGTATAGTTAGACTGAATGCTTACGAGGTGGAATGTGTGACGCCATGAATACATAATAGCTTTGTTTTGTGAAATCACATTGCAAACGTTTAGAACTTAAGTCAGGTACGGTATGAGTAGTATGTGTAAGACTTGTAGTGAAAACGAATAGATGATTCGACTCACTTTGCAAAATTGCTAATCCGAAGAGTTCTGTGTCGGTCATGCCCTGTAGTTGCGCGTGAGCATTGGCTAAAGACTTCAATTCTTTGACCCTTGCTTTGGCTTCGACGACGAAGTGCAGTGGTTGGGGCTGGCCGGGCATGCGCAGTGACAGGAAGCGCGCGCCCGCGCCGAGCGCGCGCGTTTCGCCGCCCAACGGCCCGCGAACCGAACACAGAGCACGCATGTCGCATCTCGAGACCACTGTTACTCGCACTGAAACAACAAACATACACATAAGCTATCACTGAGATTGAAAACTTCAATCGACTTATTTCTATGATATAAGGTGGAAGTGACAGGACCTCCCAGGATCCGCGAAATTCTTTAACGTTTTTTGCAATTTGCACGGCAGTGCATTCTCGGCCGTAACAAATATGGCTTTATAGAATAACTAGCTGTCCGGCGGACTCCGGCGCAACTATGTTTGCGTCACATTTTTCCCGTTTTTGCAACATTTTTCATTGTTCGTAGCGTGATGATATATAGCCTTCCTCAATAAATGGGCTATCTAACACTGAAATAATGTTTCAAATCGGATCTGTAGTTTCGGAGCCTATTCAATGCAAACAAATAAACAATCAAATCTTTCCTCTTCATAATATTAGTTTAGATAGATAATAATTAAAATCAATCTTCTTAAGTTCGTTTAATCACATTGAATAATTTTTTCATGAAACTGTCATTTAATGGGTTTAAAAATACACCGACACTAACCGGCAAATTGAAAAAAAAAACGTAAAAAAATTTGAATTTCAAGGGTCTGTTGCTTCCACCTTCTGACTTCACACCATAATCATTGATGGTGCTCAAATGATTTTGTTTTTGGATACTGCATAAATCCGTTCCGCGATCGTTCCGTTCGTCGACTGTGTGAGATCTTCTCTTGTTTATAACTTGGCTGCGATGATATTAGGTACGTATCAATAGAATTATTTCTAGAAGTTTTCTTCTAGATTTTAAAGGCTTTGGGATTTTAAAATCAACCTACAAGCATAATATCCCACTAGTTGAGATTTAGAGGTCATATAATAGCCCTATAAGAGATTGCTCGTATAAGTCAATGTATTAGAACCATTTTACTGGGACAGAAGTAGGCACAGGTTGGCTCGACGTATTTGATGGAAGTTATTGTCGCCAACCCTGGCAACTAAGCTACTTAATTTCTCCATTTTAGAAGTCTACCATTGCAACTTCCCTAGAATAGCTGGTAGATGGGCACTCATTTGCAGTAAAGGTGATTCTTTAAAACCTATTAATAAACACTTTGGAGGCCACTCTTATAAAACCTTAATAACATTTCAATAATTCATTTTAATTTCTTTGTCGTCAACGTCATGTAAGTATTAAGTAGCTTTGTTCTGGTTTGCGTCTTCGTTCTGCCGGATTCCAATGTGTTTACCTCCTCACGAATTCTTTGTGCGTCATAGTAGATTTAACATTCACCAAAAACTACAAATATACGTCGTAAGACGATAAATATCATACCTAATTTAGAATCACAAAGCAAATATTTTTTGTGTCAATTTGTTGCTCACTTGCTTGATATTTGTGTAGTTTCAAAAATGCAAAGAATGTTGTAATTCATAAAATCATATATCTTTCTATATCATTGTTTATAAGTTCTCATGCCCTACCTACGCTAGTCCTTTTCGGTGTAGCTTCCTATTCACCAGAGTCTGAACATGGCAGGAATGTCGGATCCGCGCCAGCTGTGCATTCCATTACTTTTTTTCGTACACGATCTCCTTTTTGCTACCTGCTGTTTTTGTGGCGCACATTGTTGCGTTTACTTGTGAATTATATTTTTGAAAAATTTAACGCGTGCGCACGTGTTCATTTGTAGATCCCTTTATTTTTCCCAGAGATTATTATAAGTATTTTTTATGATATAACCTTAGAAATAAATTAGAAATCGGTAAAACGATGTCAATTTCAAAATATTAAAATCTACTACCGGACTAAAGGAATTATTTTAAATTTGTCAATCATTGATAAATGCGTTACGTAATTAAAAAGACATAATTAAATAATTGATTGAAACCTAATAGCGTTAGTGCAGAAAACAAATTGCAAACAATATGCTGTTGGAATCGCTCAAAAAAGAGATGTAGTCGAGTAAACTATTATAGAGGAAATGGGGAAGACTTATTTTTATGTCAACAATCGAGATTTTAGACCGACATTTTCAGTTCTAAGCATGTTCTAAGTACAAAGTTGAAGATGTTGTGAAAAATTGTAGGTACCGTGCAAAGTTGCTTAACCGACAAACCCACAGGCTGAAAACCATTGACTCGCCCAATTCAGTCACAAAAGTGTTACGTCTCTCTACTTATTTCTTGTAAAAAAAATCAGGGTTTGAAATGTGTAAAGCAGCCATATAATGTAGTCATATAATGAAGAAAATCTTGCAGCATAGTAGTCGGTTCTAGATAGATTGTTATAAAGACGTAGACTTAGACTCGTTGAATCAGATATGAACAAACTAAATCCACGCCATATTAGTGGTATAATATGTTCACTGTGAGAGGTGCCTACGTGGGTACCTACATATTATAAAACATTTATAGGAATGTAGTACCACAAGATCACGTAAAAAAACTAGACGCGAATAAATTTCATCCCATCCGGTACCTCTGCGGCTCTTCAGCTCTTGATAGCTATAAGAACATGTTTTTTGTTTTAGTAAATGCGCGATAGTTTGTGATGGCGGTCAGGCGCAGCGGGGCGGGGGCAGACCGGTCGGCGCAGGCGGCTGCGGGCGGCGGATGGGGCGCGGGCCGGAGGGGGAGGGGGGGCGCTACGTAAGCGCGGTAGCAGCGGACGGCGACGCGAGGAATGCGGACGACCTTCAGATGCCGAGCGCCCCTCCCCCTACGCCAGCCGCATCTTGCGTCCTCGCATACCTAAAGCCGTCGTTGCCTCCACTTTTCGACATCTCGCCACCAATTTTGACACTCAAAAATTTTTAAGGACGATAATGGATGGTCTCGAACAGGGTCATCTATCATCTCTATATAGTTCCGACTGGGGCACAAATCCAAAAGTAGGTATGTAAAATAGCATCAGCGTTTTTTTATTTTAATTTATGTAAAATAATTCATTTTATTTACCTTGAAGATAATAATCGAATTAAAGTGGCAATGTTTATATTAAAAGTTGCTAATACAACAAACTCAATCAGTCTCGCTACAGAAAATATCAAGAATTTGTAAGATGTCGAGGTACCTAAATTGTTTATTCAGCACATTTTAGTGCCTATCCAGGTCCCATTTTGCTTGTTAAAGCAAATCATTTTTCTAGATATTCTTTTTGAACTAATTTTAAATATCCTCTGAATACTTTAAGCTGCATAAAAGTCTATGTTTGGCTCTCTCCTTAGCCTACAATATATTATCAGATTTTTTGGCGTCGAAAATAAGAAAAACGAATAGGCTTCAAATTAATACTGATGATCAGTAAAGATATCATACCTTTGCAATGTGGTTCTCAACTCACATCTCACAAAAAAACAGACAATATAAATCACAGAACGCAAAATAATTGTATTTGTTTCAAAATTTCAATGACTTTCTTATGCCAATTACTGTCAAGAGCTACCATAGCATCTTTAAGCTACATTAGCTTTGTAATATCATTATGTATAGGTTCATACCATTTTCGACTTTCATAATATCTACTAAAGAGCCATTGCAAACTAAAATGGGCTTTACGTGTCGTCATCGTGACGTTTCTTTAGAAAACTCATCCACAACTAAAACTTTTGAATTAGGTAGGTACTTAATGATTCCCTTTTGGGACTGATACGTTTCTGTTCATCGGTTGGCCTCTTAACAAGTTAACCCCACATGTAACGTAATAGTTTCCTATATTGAAGATCCCCTAAATTGGAGTGGCCGGCCGTATTCCCATATGGCGGCCAGAAGAATGGCCAGCATCGTTTTGAAGGGGTATTATTATAGTTCCTAAGTTCAATATGTAGTGAGTTCTTATAATTTCAATAATCTTAACTAAAGTGACTCTAAATATGTTTTGACTGTGCGCTTAAATGATGCACTACTAAGATACGTGTAGGTAAGTAATAAATGCCACTGAGCAAATTCGAAACCAAGGGCTATCATTCATTTGTAGTGTCTATTGAGTACCTAGTTCGTTTCGCAGCTAAACATAACTATAACGTTAACCAGAATGATCTGAACCCAGGATAAAGACAGCACATATTTTTTTGAGGCAGTAGATCAAAACGCACTCAATATTAACGGGATCCCCAGAGATCTAAGACAATTTGAGAGTTGAGACATTTTCTATCAGTTTAACGAAATCCCTCCACTAATTTCTGATTCTTAATTTCCAAGTTTTGCAATGTCGTCTGTCACACTGTTTTGGAGCTCAGAGGCTCTACGACTACAAAACTCCGTGTATTGACGTTTCAGCCCTAAATCTAAAGCGTTTAACCCGCTTATACGATGACAAAGCTTAGTTCGAATTAGTAGGTCATTTGACCATTTAACAGGAGCGTAGATTGACGTATTTAGAGTTCATGGTTCAATAGGCACATCCGTAGCTAGCGTATGACCTGGCGGTTAAGTGGTATCTGACGATTCCGAATAGAGTTTGGTGTTCAGTTTTAATTTTCTGCGGTTGACTGCATTCTGTAGCTTTATTGTTAGTTCGAGGTCCAAACAATCTGAGAGCATTTTCAGCTTGCTCATTAGGTCCAGATTTTATCAATTATTTCCATTACCTTACCGGCTTACAAGTACCTACAGTAACAGTCTAAAATCAAGTCAGAAAACCAGATTGTAATCAAATTGTCAAAGATATTGGTAGAGCCATAATAGAGTCCGGATAATCTGGATTTGTGCTCTGTTTATGGCAATAGTATCGACTTGAAATGTAGGCGTTCTATGGGTATACATCTGCCTAAAGTGCCAACCCTTTTGCCAACCGTGTTAACCCATGGGTTTACACGGATACTCGTTACCTGTATTATGTAAATCATGGTCGTCATCAATACCGCTGACCGCATGTCACTAAATCTGGCGATAAACTAACCGAATGCGCATGACCTTGCGCCATTGCCTGTAGGCATTGTCATACCTACTAATGGATACAATAGGGATGTTTACAAAAACATTCAGGTAGGTATAAAACATTAAGGTGTGTGCCTTCACACAGGTAAGTATATCTACAGAATGTTTGATTAGACCTATCAGTGATTGAAAGAAAACGGATTAAATGATCTACAACATTTTTACGTAATTTATGATGACTGGACTACCTAAATGTTTGTCTGGTGTATAGTCTGACATGACATAATAGTTTATTGTGCATTGCACTGTCGCGGGTCATATTGCAAGTAGCAACTAGTTTCTACAAATAGGCCCTTATTAGCTGACGTTAGTCAAATCTACCTTTTATTTTCTCAAATATAAATACCGATACCATTACCCCCCTAAATCGTGATCAAAACTTCTCTATTGTATGGAACTGTGACTGATTTATGTACACAATGTGTGTTCATGTGTTTTAGAGTCTACAAAACATGTCATAAAATTTTAAGTACGCTTTGTCATTGGTTAAAATTGACTTTTATTTACCTACTCGCTCCACTATCAACGGAATGCGGTCGCTATGTTAGTCGTTTATTACGAGCTAATGATTCATCGACTTTATCAATCACTGCAGTGATGAGTCTGACCACTAAGTATTACAGCTATGTAGGTACTACATCATTCGTTATGTGTGAGATGCTTAATTTGAATTGCAATTAATAACCATTAGGTACAGAGGTAGCTATTTTGTTTGTCAGAGTAAACAGTGAGTGTCGTTTGTCTATTTCTTGTACTTCGAGATTCATACACAAATTTTGCTAACATTTTCTATTTTCTTTTTTTTTTGCATTTTGGTAGCCACTTACGTTTACAGTCATTAAACCCCTATAAGCCCGTTATAAGAGTACAGGCTGGTAACACCGTTTTTACCAGCATAAACTGACTCTCTTATAGCAGTTTTACAGAGGCTTCTAGAACTATAGTTTAAAATTGTAAAAGTTTTAAATCCAATATAAATAAATCCCTAATTTTAAAGTTTTGTTGAATTTTATTATCCGGGGTCCTGAATTTTCTTTCTAAGCCTCCGTAAATCCCGGTTTAGAACTCTACCTTTGATACAAAGTAGTGTTTTGAAACCATGTTTTTAGTCTCGAATACCTTTCATGTTTTATAATGATTCAGAATCGGCTTCTAAAAACAGAAGTTATTTAATTTTCTTCGTGAGGTGGTACCTACGTAAGTATAGTAGAGAAACCTTGTTCAAATTTCTAAAACACGTGCGTTTGTTCTGTATCAGAATCAGCCTATCAGTAAGTATACCTACCTAAAACTAATAAATAATATATCGCGATGTGTTGAGTTGCTGTTTCATTAGAATCGGGTTGTAAAACCGTTTCGGATGTCTTAGAAATGTTATCAAATTAATGATTACATTTCATAAATATTCGATAGTGATCTTTATTACTATTCTGAGCAACCTGACCTCTTTGAATAAATTTAAATATTTCTTGTTAATTAGTTTCATCTTGATACCACCTCCGTTTTTGAAGTCTGATAAAAATCAGGTCCTTGTTATGTGAGTCAGGCAGGATGTTTGTTTATATGTAGACCGTGACGTGATGAGCTACAAATCCCGTTTGGTTTTCGGACTAGTTTTGCGGGTTTATTCTACGTTACTTATGTTAGGTATATTGTGCTTCTATAACATTTCTACTCAATAGCTGAGCGAGTAGTATTCAAAACTGCTAGCTCACGAAAGCAGATTGAAGACATTGCGTGGTTCCGACTGGTCTATCTGAGATTTTGACTATTGAAGAAAAGTAATGCTGATGACATGAATGTTACGGCTTACGACCAGGTTATGTTACACATAGGCCTTCAGAAATTTTAAAACGTAGTTACAATAGTACTTAATATGACCAAAACAACAAAGAACAAAAAAACGTCTATAATTTGTAACTCATTAGTAAAGTGGTAGTTAGATAGCCACCATCCTGCACGGTTTTGGTGGAATGTAAGTCAAACTTGAACATGAATGTTTATCAGTCTGCATTGACCATTCGCCACATTGAGTACGGCTGTTATTGCTGCGGTGGTGGTGTCGAGGAAGGGCGCGCGAGCGCAGGGTCAGCGGCCGCGGCGCGGTCGGCGCGGGCGCGCGGAATTCGAGCTATGCGTATGAAATGAAAGTGGCCGCATCGAGAAAGCGCGCGCATCCACTGCGGTTGTCCGTGGCGCCGTCTGGGTCCACCTCACTCACCATGAATAGATAAATCCAATGCAGCTGCACGTAAAGACACTATAATCCTTGGTAAACCGCATCCATTGGCACTTCACTTCACTATAAGTTGCGCGATCTTGTAAGCTGAATGGCGTGACGGCTGACGTCGAGGCGCACAAAGTCCATGGGCGCGCTAGTACGACTGAGTGAAGCAAAGCGGGCGCGTGGGTCGGCGGCGAAGGCACGCGCGGGGCGCGCCGCGACTTCGGATCGGTGGAATGCGGCAAGATAGTGGCGCGCGGGTACCGGCCGAGGCCCGCTGTAGGCTGGAGCCTCCGTGTGGGTACGCTGTGCGACGCGACTCGGCGGCGTCACCGTGCGGCCGGAATGCGCGCGGTCAACCTCTGCCCATTAAAATAAATAGAATTTCCAAACACTTTGAGGCCGCGGCCCCGGCGGCGACCTGCCTATGAGCACCTCTAATCTTTTGTTTAGCTTACAGTTAAGTCGACAACTAGGGCTCTAGTGCGCCCACACTGCTAAAACTTTTGACATTTGTAACTTCTTATTTAGTCTTGATTGTTTTAAACTTTAAAGTAAATACGTTTTTAGGTAAGTACCTGCTTACCAAACTACTTATAGGTAGGTCGTACGTATTCCTCGGAGATAGGTAAATATCGTTAATATTTTCTACGTGCTAAGATTTATGTTAGGTCGATCCTACTTACTTTAGGTACGTCGGTATCTACTGTAGCTGAATAATTGAAGTATAAAACTGTAGCGACCAACAAAAAAAAAGCAACTTACTACAAAAAGTACTACAGCGCCATCTATGACACGACGGCAGAACTAACATCAATTTCCTACATTTCACATGCAAAGTATACATCGACTTAGAAAAACCCGACTACAACTGTCGGGCAGTTGCCCGCCAGACACAATACCTGTCTGTCTGTCTGTCTCCCTTTTCAATGGAGTATTGAGGAACTTTACACCCTGCTCCTCATACCCCTAAACTGGTGACTCCGAAATGGACGTCAGCGCAGCCTTCGAGCAACGTGACGTCATCATCATCAACATCACTTCCTCAAGCCTTCGAGCAGCGAGTCTCACAGCCAACCAGCTTCAAATGGGTATTCCTGACCACCAGCATGCAGCGGAAGCGCATTCCTGGCCAGCACCCTCAACCTCTCTTCAAGCGACCATGGCACAGCACACGGCACTTTCGGCTGGTCGAGAGCTTCTACCTCCCGGTCGACACCTCTCTAGCTGTCTGCCACATCGCGGCGCTGCACTACGTCCGACGCACTGGAGCAAACGCAGCGCCGGCCCCGACTCACTGGAGTTCGCCTCACCACCGCAGACTGTTCCGACTCACTGTGAACAATGCGGCAACGAGTTTCCAACTGGCACTGCATAATACTCCAAGCTGACTCATTCAACTATCGACCTCCGGTCTCCGGGGGGGAGTGATGTAGCAACCAACAAAAAAAGCAACTTACTACAAAAAGTACTACAGCGCCATCTATGACACGACGGAAGAACTAACATCAATTTCCTACATCTCACACATGCAAAGTATACATCGACTTAAGAGTATATAGAAAAACCCGACTAAAACTGTCGGGCAGTTGCCCGCCAGACATAACACCTGTCTGACCGGAGGACCCTCCCTTTTCTTAGGAGTATCGAGGAACTTTACACCCTGTTCCTCATACCCCTAAAAAACCATAACTTCAAGCAATTAATTAAGTAATTAACAACTACGGTCATAATACTCAAAACAGTAATATCTCGCGGGAATTAGATGGGTATTACTACTAATTAAGTCGAACCTTCTACAGCAGCATTAGTTATATGAGGTATTATGAGGTGTAGTGTTACGGTAAGCTGTTTGTTAGTATAATTTATGAATTGATTTAATCAATTTTCTGTAAAATTATTTTGACCAATAATAATGGTGAAATTCGTCCTGGAATCCAAATTACTCGCACAATCTTTTGCACAAGTACCTACTAAAAGACCCAACTAAACAAATCATTGAGTCTTAGTTGTAAACCAAAACAATCAACCGACTTCCAAAAAAACTCAAAAATGTGCAAACTACCGAAGATAAAGTTTCGTAATTCAATTCCATGTTTCTTAAAAATAAGTAGACAAACACAAACACAGATATTTCGTAATAGAATCAGTAGTACCTTTTTATCATAATGCACTAACGGTTCGATTATTTTTATTATTTATTTATTTAATTCGAACACAAGTGATTCATATTATTTGTTTTGTATCAATATCCGGAATCAATCTTGAGTCAAGCATCTGTCTTTCAGCCTGTTGACAGCGATTTCCTTTGCCTCTCCGCTGGTCGCGCCCTCTATGCTTACCGTTGGTACTAAGTATTTCAAGCACGCCTCGGGTGATCGCCCGATTTATCGCGCATTTATCGATTAGAGCGTCGTTTTTCGCGCCGTTCGGTTGATAGCGTTATTTGAACTTCGCGAAAAAGTTACTACCCGCTTATTTTTATTATTATAGTTTCAATTCGTGAAATTGTACATCTCCGTTGTTATTATGGAAAATCCTAATAATAATTTAGAGCCAGAAGACGGTTCACTATCGCGTAAACGTGTTCGTTCTCCGACGCCGTGTGCTAGAGATAGTGATAGCAGTTCCTCTACAAGTAGTGGACCCAGCCCTGAGAAACGTAAAGTAAGGAGGGACTCCCACCTGCACGAATGGCGCGCGGAAGCACTACGCTGGGGGGAAACTCCGCTGCCGCGGCAAATAGTCGCTCAGTGGACAGACCTCCGGCGCGATATCATGGCGACATGGAGAGAGCGACTGTCGCAACCCCGTGCAGGGCACGCCACAATAGTGGCGATAAGTCCCCTCTTTGAGGAGTGGCTGGAGAGGTGCCACGGCGCCCTCACCTTCCGCCTGACGCAGGTCCTCACCGGACACGGTTGTTTCGGGAGGTTCCTGCACCGTATCGGGCGGGAGGAAACGCCCGGGTGTTACCACTGCGAGGATCGGCCGGAGGACACGGTGGAGCACACTGTGGAGATGTGCCCTGCTTGGGCTGAGCACCGCCGTGTCCTCGTAGCGGCGATTGGCGGCGGCTACCTCTCGCGTCCGGCCCTGGTTCAATCCATGGTCCGGAGCGAGAGGGAATGGGAAGCCGTCGCCTCCTTCTGCGAAGCAGTCATGCTAGCGAAGGAGGTGGCGGAACGTGAGAGGGAGAGAACCTCACGTCCCAGCCGCCGCGGGAGACGCCCCGGGCGTCGGGCACCGTATGCGCGGGCCTGTGGACGGTGAGTAATGGGCTAGCTCACCGTCCGTCCGTCTTATGACGACAGACCGTGCCGACGGCGCGTTCGTGTTCCACGCGCGCCTCAAGGAGATGTCAGCAAATCGGAAGGGGTCCGAGAGGGCCGATGCCTGCCAGGGCTGCGGGTTGTTCGAAAGAGTAACCGTGCCCCTGGAACGCAAAGGGCTAAGAAGGAACATGGATGGGTTTTAGTCAGTCAAGTCTGACACTCCCTTCCGCTCCGCCCAGAGCGGAAGAAGTCATTTGATGATTTCCCATCCTAAAAAAAAAAAAGGAGGGACTCACAAACCGGAATATAAATTATAATGATTATTAATAATTACCATACTTAAAAATCGGTCTAATTTAGCTGTAACATTATTTTTCGAAAATGTTTTTTAGTAACTTTTTAGACCTATAATACTGCTTATGCGTAGGAAGTTTCATTAAAATCTGTTCAGTCATTTCGGAAAATAACGACTTGAAAGTTTGTATGTAATGCTGTAGGGTTATAAACGCTCTTAACATAACTTTGACGATGTTTTTTACTAACCCAATATTTTACATCATACGACACATAGCGTGTTTGGGTTCAGCGCACCGTGATAACAAACACATCACTCAAGATGGATTCCGGATATTGATACAAAACAAATAATAGAGAGTTTTACATAAAATAAAACTTACCTAAGTATTATTTTTTCATCAATATCCGGAATCCAGGTAAGGTCTACCTGGTGCATCATGAATTCCATAATGACGATAAATCGGGCGATCACCCGAGGGGCGCTTGAAATACTTAGTACCAACGGTAAGCATTGAGGGCGCGACCAGCGGAGAGGCAAAGGAAATCGCTGTCAACAGGCTGAAAGACAGGTGCTTGACTCAAGATGGATTCCGGATATTCATGAAAAAATAATAGTTAATTTTAATTTATGTAAAACTCTCTATTATTGTTAGTAACACTTATACATATGTTACTAACATTTGTCATATAATCAATAAAAATATATATTAAATGAATATAAATTAAATCAAAATAAAACTAGTTTAAAAACCGATACCTACAACTACACTTCCCACTGCACCAGATCTGCAGCTGTGCGAACTACCTGCAACTGCAGCTGTGTGTTGTAAACCTCCTTCTTTTAAGGTGGAAGTGACAGGGTGGCCCGCGAAATTCTAATTTTCTTACGTTTGTTGAAATTTGCCGGTCATTGTTAGTTTTTATGTTGAATAAAATATGATACGCGGCTGTGACTAATATGACTTAACTGAGTTATAATCATTAAAGTTATCATCATTTCAGCCCATAAGACGTCCACTGCTGGACATAGGCCTCCCCCAAGTATCGCCACATTGACATTTTGGGGGGTTTTGCCATAATCGCCACGCTTGGCAGGCGGGTTGGCGACCGCAGTACGGTTGTTACAAAAGCACAGATAACGCTGCTGCCCATTCTCTGGCAAGTCCCATAATCGCCTCTTACGACACCCACAGGAAGATATGGGATGGTGCTATTCTTTACGTCCGACACCATACAGAGGTACACCATTCATTAAAGTACATAAGTAGTAATGACATAGAATGACTTTTTCACGAATAGTAATTGGGATTAAATGAACTTAAAGGGGTTGTTTTGATGATTTTAACGACTACAATTATGTAAAAACGTAAGTAAGTTTTACGGCTTCGTATCATATTTTATTCAACATAGAACCAGATGCTGCCCGGGAAATTGCAAGAAACTTAAGAAAATTTGAATTTCGCGGGCCACCCAATCGCTTCCATGTTAGTTAAAAAAAAAACATTTTTTTTTAATGTGATTTCCCAATGAATCCTGAGTAGCCATATATAACGTGAAACGTTAAATGCTCAAAACCTCAGACACCCCAAATGATTTTTTTAATTCAGTTAACCTAATTCTGAGAGAAAAAAATAATAAAAAAAACGTAAAGGTTTTATGTGCTGTTTAAGTTTTACTGGAAATTCTGATTGTTTTGTTTGTTTCTTTCTTTTTTTCCCGCGTATGAGTAAATTTAAATTGGACGACAATCATTTGTGTTTGTTTACCTATTTTGGCGGGTTTGCGCACGTTATATGGCTTGACCTATGAACAAATAGACAGGACAAAATTTTTAATGAAGATTTTTTCTTTAAATGTGACCTTTTTAAAAGTGGTTCAATTGATTCTGCTCGATATTCTGATCAAACTATTTTCAGGTTTTGCGCATATAACGTTACATGTTGTTTAAATAATACACTTTAATAATAATACACACAGCAATCTCAAAGAAAATAGGCTATGTTTTGTTTGCACGAACACTTGAACTTAAAATAGTAAATTTTTTGGGCTGTACCAATTTAATTGCAATCGTACGCCATAATCGGAACTAACGCCACTAAATTATTTTTAACACAATTTCCACAGAAAATCATTTCACAAATATGACAACAGTGCTTTACTGACAACTTCATATATATAAAAGGACCACGCAGCACTGGACTTCCACAACCTCCACAATATTTGACGGAAAGATACTTACGGACATCACTATTTTTAGTCGACATCTGAATTTGACATTCAGATAATTTATGGATTTCTGTATCATTACATATTTACATTATTTACAAACTACAAATATATCTAAAATAATAATAAAATATGTACAAAATATCAAAATTACAGGGCGTCAAAAAATTCGTCCACATCGCTGTCAACAGGAAAAGTGCCCAGAACGCTGGCCGCATTGCCACGTTGGATGGCAATGCTGATTCTTTGGGCAAAAAAAAGGCCAGCCTTCTGGTCACGTGAAGAGTCGACCAACCGTTTAGCGATATCTCGATACAGAAGGTGGGCACTCGGGCCCCATGGCCCTAGTGTTTCAACCCCAAACGGCTGAAACACATAATTACCAATTAAGTTATTGTATTTGCGCCGTTTAAGGTTTTCAGCACCTGCAGCAGCAGCCCCAGCGCAGCTCACCGTGCTAGGAAGATGGGATGGCGCAAGGGTGTCGACGCAAGTCGCATCCCACACCAAAGGCCTACCCAACTTCCATGGCATTATGGTCATGCCATCTGGTCTCTTCCCATCGACGCGTGCCAAGCCATTGGGTTCTAAGACAGCTGGCACCCCGGCGGTGGCAAGAGCACGACGAATAAGATCATTAATGCTAGCGTGCCGCGCTATCCGACCTGCACTCTTACTGCAGGAAAGGCCATGGTGTCTGAGGCCGTCGACTGCTTCACCACATCGACAGCGATGTGGAGCCCCGCAAGGAGCGCCCAATCGCAGACATGTAGCGAGCCGGAATGTTGTGTCACCTAGCATAGTGCCTATGTTAGGTGACGGTAGTGCCTGAAGCCAGAGACCCGACTCCCACTCACCCACAGCCAGCAGGCGGGCACGCTCAGCAGTATTGGTAGACGTATTAATAAGTTTATTCCGTACCAACCTGCATAGCGGCTCATCCCACTGTCTCTGGGAAAATGGGTTCTCGGGCCGATCCGTGTCCGGGCAAGCCACTTTCCAGGCGTCCTCTGCGTCCGCCAAGCACGGCACTTCCGAATCAACCAGGGAGAGAGTTAAAATCTTCCTGGTTAGCTTTTCAGTGCTGTGGACAGACGACAGGAACGCCGGTAAGCTTACACTAGAAATTTTGCGGACGCCGAGGCCACCAAAACGAATTGGTAGGGTAGCTTGCAGCCACGCTCGGTCGTCCAGGGCCACATTAAGAATGGATGTTAATGTGTTGCGAATAATACGGTCAATTTTGTCCAAAAGTTCTGGTTTCGTCCAAAGAGGCGAAGAACGGAGAAAATACATAAAATTTGGACCAAAACAGCAATATCTGATAAGAGTGAAAGCCGAATGTAGGTTAATTTTGGAGAGTCTATCCGAAATATCAGTAAAATGTTTGATTTTCTCTTCGATGAAAGATGAAAAACTTTCTTCTAAAACAGGTGAACCTAGGAGGTGCAGGGAACTTTTTTCTAAAATTTTGATTTGTGGGGCTATTGCATTAAATTTTTGGATGTATTTATGGATGTATTTATGACTCGAGGCCATAACTGAAAACGATACAATTTCAGTCAGTTCAGTCGATACAATTTCATGTCACTCTTTCATAAAATATTAAACAAGAACGTCCGGCCCCTATGTCAATGGTCAATGTCGTTCAAGTGTTATACGATCTTTGTAGCACTGTATCGTCCCATCACTAACTGTCAAAGCTGTCACCGTTCAAATATAATGCACGCTCATAATCAACGACGCACAGAGAAATATGTAATACAGAAGTATGGAAGAACGAGACATGTTGCGGCGACCCCAAATAAATTGGGATAAGTGCAGAACAATGATGAGGACGTTTTACGACGCACAGAGCGTTCAAGAACCCATTCAAGGTTGGCCGGTCAATGGTAAAAAATCCAAAATACGTTCCGAGTGTCGTAGATGGTGAACATACGTAATAATTGAACGTACCCGTGCACTGAAACAAACTGTCAGAGAAGAAAGAATTATGAAATGTCAAATCGAACTTTTCTTATTGACTGTAATTGAAGATAATATTTTCCTGATAATTTAATCCAGACGTTATATTCTTTAAATTTTCCTGACTCAAAATCAAAAGATATTAAGTTAAGAAATGATTCCTTCAAAAAGTACTTTATGGTGTTTGTGTGTGCTATTGTTGATATCAATTTTTATGGCCAATATTTTAAAAAGTATCGCTACCGATCATAATTTTTATCTTGAAGATGAAAACGAAGGTATAAACTATACAAAATATCTAAGTGAAAAGTATGGTAAAATTTCAGGCACTACAGAGAACATAATTTGGTTTCTACAGGTATGATAATTTAATTCATAGTGCTCACTTACTGGTTCATTTGCTTGCTCTTTTGTGACGTAGTTAAAGACAAAGGCTACTGGTAATAACGTCTCTATTGTAGTGATAAATAATACCAGCACTTGATGCATTAATTTATTTTAATAGGTAATTAAACAAATACCGATTAAAATAAATTAATGCAGACAGAAATGCATTGTTTTCACTATCAACAATGATAGAGACAGACAACAATGCAGAAATAAATTCTAATAGTGTCTCTTAGATTTCAGATATACATATCAGTATTTTTCGGGATCCCGGAAGAATATCGCAGTTTCAACAATTTTGTGACAACACAGTAAAGAATATAAAACCTGCAATAGTATTAGCTACAGGAGACCTGACTGATGCTAAGGCCAAAGATAACTTAGGTAGTTCTCAAGTGAAGACAGAGTGGGTTTATTATCATAATATTATAAAAGAGTCAGGAGTTAATGAAACTACTGTCTGGTTAGACATAAGAGGAAATCATGGTAAGCTAAGTTTGAATTAAAACATAAATAAATAGGTAGGCCGCTACATGGCAACTGTACTAGCAAGAGGGGTGGACACCCATTTTTGGTTACCTACTATAATTACTTATCTATTTATCATTGTTAAGTTAAGTATATTGCTTGTTTCTGGGGCACCATGCATTCCAGATTTGTAACATTTTTTAAAACTTTTGCATACTCCTATTCTATGGTACAATTAGTCGGATGAGTTGAAATATGAGTCAGAAAAGTTACTCATATCAATGATTTACTATTAGGAAAAAGTGCACAGGAAAATCCTGTTATGATAGCTTATCAACTCCTACCCAAATGAGTGCTCTAGCAAGGCAGAATTGAGTGGAAAAGGGAGAGACAGGTCTTTGCCCTGCAGGAACAACACAGGCTTTATAGATCATCACTATTAGTTTTTGTTTATAAGAAAATACTTATCATACTTATTATTTTGGTTTGCATCTTATTAATGGAAAAACATTCATTTTTTTATTTAATTTTAAAGGGTTTTGGGTAAAAGTGATTGAAAAAATGTAATTATGCTTAATGAAATTATGTGTAACATGTTATGCATAAAAATTTTTATGCAAAAATATAATTAGGAGAAACAAAAGTATGCAAAGTAACTTAAGATTTTATGTGAATGGATAGAGAACCTTAATTTTATTTATTTAATGTCATTAGTATACCTATTTTGGTATACTAATGACATTACCATAAGAAAAACTGTCTGATCCAAAAAGGGCATTTGCCCTTTTCGGATCAGACAGAGTTTTTTTTTAACATATTGTATATCCCTCTATAATATGTTAGAAACAATTATCTTTGTGGCTGCTGTGAAAAAAAAACATGCCACTGGTTAATACAAAGTTACCCAAACCCCTTTATGATAGTGAAAACAAAGTAATGACATTGTGACTCACAAAATATTTTTGAACTGTTCATTTTAATCTGAGTAATCAATTCAATATGGATTACTTTTATCACCTTGAGCAATTTTGGGATGTGCACTGATAAAACTTGAAATATGCCTTCTACAAAGCTTTTGTTTCCAATCAGAAATTTTATATTTTTAAAGGCTTTTATTTTTTGTTAAGTATTTTATAATGTATGACACGAAATTTATTTTTTACAGATAATTTTAATATTGGAACTATAAATGCTCAAGAGAATTACTACAGAAATTATTCAGTTCAAGGACAAGTACACGTTAAATCTTATGTGCATTTCCTAAAATTAAATGGTGTTAATGTTGCATTCTTGGGTATTGATGCTTGCCCAGAACCTGGAATAAGAAGGCCATTCAATTTTATCGGCATCCTAGATCCCGCAGAACAACTTGCTGTCCAAAAGCTCAAAGCAGAGGCAGAAAAGGCTGATCATATTGTTTGGTTTGGACACTATCCTACCTCATGTATACTGACCCTTGAGAATGAAGCCCAAAAACTAAACTTGCGCCAACTTATTGGAAGCACTTATAAATCACAGGTTTATGTTTGTGGCCATTTACATTCCATGGGTGGGATGGTACCAAGAATGTACACCAAACAGCAACACGGGTACTTAGAGCTTGAGTTAGGAGACTGGAAAGACAACAGAATGTACAGATTGGCAGCTATAGACCATGGGCATTTATCATTTGTTGATCAAAAACATAATGTCTGGCCACTCGTTCTGGTCACCAATCCCAAACATGCCATGTATATCATGCCTGGGAGAGAACCTTTGCAATTGATATCAGAATCAAGTCACATAAGAATGCTTGTATTTAATGATGTGGCTATTAAGACTGTGGAAATATCCTTTGATAAAATAAGTTGGATGGCTTGCAAGCAAGCTAAAGGGCCCCTTTATGTTTGTAAATGGCTGCCATATTTGTTTAAAAAAGGTGTTCACTATTTATATGTGAAAGTTAATGATGAGTTAGGAAGGGAGGCTATTATAGAACACCCATTCACATTAGATGGAAGTTTGATGAATTTTGAAATACCAGCCAGAATTTTGTTGATGTGGGATGCTCGTGTGGTGGTAAGTTTTTGAGAAGTTATTTTGTTCTTTATGATCTCTATTTTATTAATTTAACTGGACTGAAGTATGAGGTTTTAACAGTTTCAGGCAATATTCGGAACACTTCTAATGGCTAATGTTTTACCACTAGTCTTTTTAAGATTATTGAAGCAGCCACCGCGGTACCGAAGAAAATTGGGACGGCTGATGTTAAGAAGAATTTGGTTATTGAGTAAAATTGATCGAATCTTTTATCCACTTGTGCTATATGCAGCATACTTACCAATTGGACCATGGTCAATTGGAGAGCTCATAGATGGTCATGTGGGAGCAATTTTCGCCTGGGGTATATTGATAAAGGGTTCATTTCTACCAGAACCATTTACTTACATGTACGGAAGTGTGCAACTGATGTTTGTGCAAATACCTTTAGTATTTGTATTGGCCAACTGCTTAGACATGCGTCTGCATGGGCAACATACAATGGGAGTGAAGCGGCTAATAAATAATTTGCCATTTATCTTTTTATTGTCAATACAGCTGCTATTAGCATACTTCTTTTGGTTGGAATATGGAACTATGTCCCTTATATTTGGACCCCTAAGGACGTGGAGTATTGTTTTAAGTATAGTATTATGGTATAAGACACTGAATTTACCTCCAGAATATTGTAGGTGAGTTCTATTGATGCGATGATGATTATTTTTGTGGTATGGCAAACCTTTTTATTTATCTTTATATTTTTATGTTATGTTTTTTTTTTTGGTTACAGTAATCTGAAAAGACTTACCGGAATACCATCATAGTATTGTTACGGGAGACATCTAGAACAATTTGTGTAGCACCAGGATATATCACGGGTTACATGTTGAAAGTAGTAGCTTTCCAAGTCCGCCAAAATAGTCTTGGCTTTTGTGAAAGATACGTAATGAATGTATGTAATGTTATATAAATAGTATTGATGACTAAAAAGATGAATTTATTTCATAGTTTATGTGATCAAGGGCCGACTTTTTAATCGCCAGATAACTTTCTTATTACCCAAAACCGAAAAGAAAAGTTCTATATAAGTTACCTGACGATTGAAGAATGGAAGAAATTAATTTCGCCAAAGATTTATAAACTTTAACATTGCAAATTTATGAGAAAGTGATATACTAAATGGATGGAGAGAACGTTTGATTTATGACAGCATTGTTTTAAAGACGTAATGATTCTTCGTAATAATTATTATCTATAAAATTACATTTTACTTAAAGTATTGTACATTACATGTATACTGGGTGTAAGTGACATCAACGCGCAACTTGTTAGGTAATTTTTAGTTAACCATTCAGACTGAGTGATTCATGATTCTAGACCTCCAGCGTATAAATCTGCTCTTTCATACAAAATTACAATACCTGTAGGTATTGTAATTTTGTATGAACGTCAAAATGTAATTTACTGCTTCATAATTCATTTACTGGGCGGTCTAGGATTATGTACTTACTAAATTTATTTCCAAAGGATACGCGTCACTTAAAAGTTTTGTTGTAAATAGGTAGGTATATACAGGATGTAACGGAAAGGGTATATATATACTTAAGGGTGTGCTACAGACTATCAAACTGAACATGTTTCGCTATCGGACAAACATCGTAATAGCGAAAAAATTATCAGTTGCCCCATACGTTGGGTCGAATAGGTATTGAAATTTTGTATGGGGCAGCTGATATTTTTTTCGCTATTACGATGTTTGTCCGATGGCGAAACATGTTCAGTTTGATGGTCTGTAGCACACCCTTAAGTATGTATATACCCTTTCTGTTACACCCTGTATACAGGCTATTGATTTGCATCTTCATCAAATTCAAGGAGTAACTATGCTAATGATTCTCGACGTGTATCAATAATAAACGCAAAATCAATAACCACCCGTGTTTTATACGCGGCCCGTCTGATCCTGGCCTTATAACCGCGCTTTCACACATACAAACAATCTCAAAAACGTTTATCCGATAATTCCTTATTCCCCATGTTAAGTGGGTTATTCTAAAATACTGACAATTTCAAACAACAAAAATGCAGCGTATGTTAATAATTAATACTTACCGTAATTTAAATTGATTATTTATGTCTTTTGTAACAACTTCCTGAATTTTGACGAGGATACAAAACAACACCTTGCATATTTATGTATATCGTGCTCTTCTTTTGAAAAAGATTTTTGTTTTTCTTGAGTTTATTGATTCAGGACGTAAATATTTTAACCAGTGATCCCTAGTCTGAAACGTTTTACCCCAAAACGAAGTATTCAGTAAAGGCATTTATCTAATTTAATTTACTGTTTAAATTGACGAAATTGCTTGATTGCAATTAATAAAAAATGTGCCCAATGCAAAACATAATTCATTTGAATTCGGTTAAAAAATGACCACGTGTTTAACAGTTCCTGTTTGTTTTGGCCTAGAAGTCATAATCCTTATTTTATGTGCAAAATAGATCATAATTATCAGAAACGAATAGTAACAAGTAAAATGGTGTACCTACCACATTGTAAAGGAAAAATAAATACAAATGAAACATGATGTATAAAAATAAAAAGTATAATTGAAATAATCTGTAATAATAACATTCACCTAAGTAGCTTACAATAAGTTTTATCGCTTAGATCCTAAGAGGCTGTGATGAGTCTAAGTTTGAGATATTTGAAACAAACGCACTTATTTTTGGACTTCTGCTTTTGTATGAAATAGCTTTTTAAGATATTTACACTTGGTTCCTAATTGTTTTCCTAAATTCATGTCTGATTATCTAGTTTAGTGACTACTTACTGGTTTTTAAATAGGTAAATATTCGTCCTCCATTCATGATTATATGAGAATCTAACAGTAGCAACAGAGCTGTTTTCATGGAGGCTTTTACAAAATTAAAGCGCTCAGTTGTAGATACATTCCATGGCGACCAAACAGCACCTAATTCAAATGTTAGGTCTTAATAAATACAAGTTACTTAACCAATTTGTTTACATCTTAATTTCTAAGACACAAAGACAGGCAAATTTGGCAATTTTGGTGAAAAATAATGTGACAGCGTCCTTCATAATAGTGATAAAGTGCTCATGCTGCTGTTACCAAGTGTTACTCAGTTTTTATTTCGTTTAGTAATGTATCCTTAGTTTATGTTTATTATATAAATGTTCCGTCAAGGAAAATAATTCGTAAGCAAATTGCATCCTATATCAACTGTTCAGTATTACAGACATTTCACACAAGGTCATCAAATAATGGCAGTTGTGTTGTGTTTAGGTACGGACTGTGTAAGTTGGTAGCGAAGTTGCTTAACAATTATTTTTTCTGACTATACATAGCAGCTTTATAGTAGAGCTGTAAAGCGCACGTCAGATGGTAAGCGGAGCGGGAGCGATTTCTTGCATTTCAATAAATAATAATGTTTAAAGTTTTTGAAATGGGAATTTGTTTTATTCAAAGGATTTGGTGAATTGTCATAATTGGACGGTTAGAAAGTTGAAGTTAGTTGCTCATTCCAAAGCCTTGTTTCCTATAAAGAAAAACTGGTAAGAAACTTCATGGTGTCTTTCTATAACCTCGCTCTTCTCTTCTCACGTGCGCTTTAATGTAACTACGACCATTGCATGAAGACAACCGTGGTGCTATATCCAATTGAAACATAACGTATAAAACTCTTTTTGTAGTGTGGAAACGTAATCTAATATATTTTTCATAAAATGGTCGTAGTATTAATGTCGTACCAAGTAACTGTGTTTGTATATTGTCATAGTCTTAAATGTCTAGTCTGGACAGTATTTTTGTAACGTATAAATGTAGATGTATTGTCAATATTATAATATAATATTAAACTTAAATTGTACTGAATGTTAGTCGTAACTAATAATAATCATATAAATATGCTTCATACTTTGCTAAGATAAAGAGAGCTTTTTCATCGAGTCAACTTTTTCATTAAAAAGACAATGGTAGCTTTTATTGTTTTCTTATAATTTTCGTAAATTCATTGCTTATTGATTGGCCCAGTGCCAACATACGACATTGCTTATGATAATGATTTGAGAACGAGGGCAAAGTTTATTCGCTCAAATGAATTGCGAACGATACATTTCCTTTTATATTTTAGTTAGGTATATAAAATTAACATTGTCTTTCGCGTTTTAATTTACAAATTAGATAGTGCTCAGTTTATTTTCACAAGTGTCAAACACTAAAAGAAAAAAATCAAAGAAAATTTTCCTAATTTCGCTTTGTTTGTGTAAGTGTTTTCATGGCATGCACTGCTCTCAAGTATGTATGCTGGGCACTCTATAAATGACAAAGACAGTCTTGTTTGCAATTTTAACTGTTGTTGGCAGACTTAGCAATATTGGCTGATATCGGACTATCAAGCAATAGTGCGGACTATAGATGTATATTACGTACAGTGAAATATTGTACCTACATTATTTACAAATATCAATGAAAACAAATTAATGGAATAAAATAATTTCATGTCGAGTAAGAGTATTTTAAATTACCTAGGTACACTGTATTAGGGTACACCCCAGAGTCGGTCCTTCTTCCACTTATTTATGACCACCATCTAGAGATATCTAGATTTTTTTATTTTGAACCGCACTCGAAATCGCATAATCTCACCATTGTATAAAATATCAGTAGACGCTTAAATCCACAATTTCTTCTTGATCTTTTAACAAAGAAACTCATTCATATATAATAAATCGAAATAAAAAGAGATCGCAGATCAACATAAGAATTCTTCGTACACATAGGTGTGTATGTAGGTTTACTGATGTATTTCTGCGATTCAAAGTAGGAATATGCTTAGAGAGAGTCAAGATAGACACTGACTATTTCTGCGTCGATATTCTTATCCTGGTTTTGCGACGAAGATATCACGTCTAAAATATAAACCTATTCTTAATTTGAGATTAGCCAATGAACAGGAATTCAAACCTATCTGCAAGCCTTATAAACTCTTAATAGTAAAACAAACACCAGTGCGATTTGTAACAAAACAATCCATATGACCAAGGCAAAAAAGTCAGCACTTAGGTTCCTAGAAATACCTAAAAATTCTAGATGTTTGCTAGGATCCTTGAACATACAAAATACGTCATAGCAGGGTAGTTTTCCTCGACCAAGACCATACACGGTTTCCAGAAAAGCGTCGAACGCATAACGGAAGTATGAAATAGTGGCGAATGGTCGAAGGTACACAGGCATCTCTCGGTATGGAATGAAGAACTCGGAAAACATCAGCATTGGAATGTTTGCCGCCGGAATCACGAACAGTCCCAGCTGAAAGTCAAACACGAGTTTAGTGATGGTACACTGTTTTTTTTTCATAAGGTAGTCAGTACGCGAAGAATCGATACCATTTAGGCACATTTTGCTCATAATAAAGTTTTCCCAAAATTAAAGATCAGCAAAATAAAGACCGGTATTGATGGCCGAATAAAGATGTCATAGGACCAAAAACTCGAAGACGTGACATCTACCAACCCGCACTGGGCCCGGTGGATTACAGCCCATTCCCTCTCATAGAGCGGAGGCCTGTGTCCCAGTGGGAACATTGCAAGCTACTTATGCTTAAGATCAGCTGAAAGCTGTTAACCACTTATTGTTGACCAATTCTTTATCAAAGGTTGTGTATGTGCAGCGAAGGTCAAAAGTAATATAATTATACCAAAAGGTGAAGACTCTTATTGCTAGTTATCTAATATTTGGTAAGCCTTACCTTCATTCCACAAGAGGCGCCGACAACAAATCCGAAAGTCTGAGCCAATATGGTGACTAGTGCACATGTGAGCCACGCTATTCCCATACGGTTTATTTCCAATGGCTGAGAAGTCAAGTACCATGCAGGGAATAAGAATACTGTCGCACATAATAACTGAAACCAAGCGGAAACGAAATATTAGAGCTGAAAGTAAAAGTTACTATGTAGGTAGGTAGTTATCAGGCTCGTATAAAGATTGCCTAGGAATTTCTCAAGAGGTTTACAAAAGCACATACCTACGTTGCCAAGTGCTGTACACGTACTTCAGATTATTTGCTCTTTAGACTACTTATTGGCGTCTTAAAAAGTCATTGACCTTTAATTACCCCTGTGCCTAACCCTTCGGGAATTGCAGGCGTCATGTTATGTTATAAATATAGATCGGAGTAGGTAGATTGAATTGGGGTCATTGATCCGAAACGTTTATATTAATATGGACATTCCTCCGGAATTGGTTGATTATTAAAAAAAGTTTTCAACAGATAAATAATAAATTAATTTAGTTTTGATACCTTCCTTTAAATTTTGAATTGAGTAGTAATAATATCACTACCAACATTAACAATATTTAATTGAATCCGGAATTACTTTCCGGAAAAATGGCTTATCCGTGTTATTCTTTCTGTGTGCATTTATGATACTAGTACCAAAAATAATTTCTACCCACTCCGATCTATGGTTATAAATGAATAACGCGGGATTCTTAAAGAAAGGGATTCAATGTTCAAACTTGGCATACCTGTATGGGTAAGTCCACAATGATTTTGGAAGCACAGTATGCTGGCAAAGAGTACCACCTGTTCAGGTGTTCATGTAGGACCACTTTTGCTTCCACGGGGACTGAAAAGAAATAGGTAGAGATTTTAGAGACTTTCCATTTTGAATAGCTTTAGCAAGCAAACATTGCGACATTAATATCCGTCGTTTTCACTAGACAACAACTAAATGTGATGTCTATGCAAACACGCAATGTTGGATTTTTAACGCTAGGCCAAGCATCGAGAGTTGGAAATTTAACGTACAATTATATTTGTGTGTTGCCTAGTGTCAGAGAAAGCGGGAATAAGAGCCCATACTTCCCGAGAGACGAGGCGGCCTCTTCTCGCGGGAATCATGTCTAGTCAACAAATACACCCCTCCCGAAGAGGTGTAGGTATGCGTTGCGACGTCGGAGAGGTACCGTTCAGTTGTTTATGTGGCAGAACCTCTGTTCGTCTGTCAGCAACTCTCTATATTTATGGTGAAAGAACTGCCTATGAATTTTTTTTAAGACAATAAAGGGATTAATAAAATGTTGTCTTATGCTTGTACGTCGATTTCGGCGTTGGCCGACATAGGTAGGTACTAACTAAATTCTGCATTTAAAAAAAAATTGCCGGTTGCCAACGCCGCGATGCCGGCGCCGTTACGTCCGTTTTCCCACCAATGCGGCGAAATCATGCCGCGCCGCGCCGCCGCAATGCACCGTGCATGTGCATAGGCTCTTAGTCTAATATGTGGTCTAATGAGGGGTTTGACATTCAGCAACTTCATATCCACTTAGCTACAACAATTTTAGTATCAATAGGTAGGTAGGTACTTTTTTTTTGGGAATTCATCAAAAGACATCTCCCGCTCTGGGACTTTTTACTTGGGAAATCATCAAATGACTTCTCCCGCTCTGGGCGGAGCGGAAGGGAGTGTCAGACTTGACTGACTAAAACCCATCCATGTTCCTTCTTAGCCCTTTGTGTTCCAGGGCCACGGTATCTCTTTCGAACAACCCGCAGCCCTGGCAGGCATCGGTCCTCTCGGACCCCTTCTGATTTGCTGACATTTCCTTGAGGCGCGCGTGGAACACGAACGCGCCGTCGGCACGGTCTGTCGTCATAAGACGGACGGACGGTGAGCTAGCCCATTACTCACAGTCCACAGGCCTGCGCCTACGGTGGCCGGGGGCCACTGGTTGCCCCCCTACGCCCGGGGCGTCTCCCGCGGCGGCTGGGACGTGAGGTTCTCTCCCTCTCACGTTCCTTTTCTAGCATGACTGCTTCTGCATGCTGCAGAAGGAGGCGACGGCTTCCCAGCCACTCCTCAAAGAGGGGACTTATCGCCACTATTGTGGCGTGCCCTGCACGGGGTTGCGACAGTCACTCTCTCCATGTCGCCATGAGATCGCGCCGGAGGTCTGTCCGCTGAGCGACAATTGCCGCGGCAGCGGAGTTTCCCCCCGGCGTAGTGCCTCCGCGCGCCATTCGTGCAGGCAATGGACGCGAGGACTATCGCCTCCAGATCCCATGGCGGCAATCCGGCCAAGGGGCTCGTCGCCTCGCCGGAGATCGTGCGGTACCCCCGGATCAGCCTTACGGCTACCACCTTCTGGGGCGCGTTCAAGTAATAGGCGGCTCGCCGCCTCAAAGAACGCGCCCACACCGGGGCCCCGTATAGGGCCATGGACCGCACGACCCCAGCGTGGAGCCTCCGGTGGAGGCGTTTGGACCCCCCAGGTTGGGCAAGAGCCCCTTGAACGCAGCCCCTGCCCGTTCCAGTTTGGGGGCCAAACGTCGGAAATGCTCCACGAAGTTCCACCGGCTGTCGAGGACAAGCCCTAGGTACTACAGCGTCGACTCGACGCCGATGGGAACCCCTCCTACCGTCAGTATGGATCCCGACGGTGGCGCATTCCGAGGCCCATGAGAGCACATGGCCTCGGACTTGTGCAATGCCACCTCGAGACCCAGTTGCCGGATTCTCTCCACGACTATCGCAAACTCAAACTCAAAGCATTTATTTCAATTAGACCATTACAGGCACTTTTGAAAGTCAAAGAACAAAAAAGAAGAACGCGAAGCTACAGTCCCAGTCACAAGACATAATAACTTGGGAAAGTACTGTAGTTGCCCATTCCAAAGCGTAGATCTCAATGGAGAAGAATGGGCAAGAAACTCCATGGACACTCTTTTAAATCAAAATATGTTACAAAAACTTGGTTACATCAATCGTGTTAAGAATTACTAGTATGTGAGAACGATGTAGAAATACGGGCAAGTTAAGAGCGTCCAGAGTAAAAGACGAAATCAATAATTCGAAAATAAAGTTAAAAATAAAATAATTAAAATAAACCGTGGCAGCTAAGAGATGACCAGGCACAACTGACAGCGCCCGTTCACGAACATGACGCATGTATCAGCCATCATTCAACTCAACCATATTGAAGGGAACTAAATGACCCGACACACCCGCCGCCATCAGCGTGACATTTAAGTGAGCATGACATTTACTCAACCGCCAGGGTAAATTCGCGTCAGTGTAAGATGTAGGTACTCAGTAAATGGTGGCTTTACAGTACATAGTTTTCACACATGTGCTATGCAATTATATAATACTAAGAGATTGAATCTATACAAAGCAAAGATATTTATACAATCTTCTGCAGCTTCCACAGTAACTTCACATGGTAATTTGATAGCTCCTATGGTTGTGGAGCTGGACCAGCATTGAGCCAAGCATTTTTATCATTAATGTAATCCCCCAACTTATAATATGCTTGCCTACATAGTGTGCGCTTTATGCAAGATTTAAATTTCGTTTCATTCAGGTGTAGAATGGGGGGAGGTATTTTATTGTAACATTTTAAACAGTACCCCATGAAAGATGAGTCTACTTTAGCTAGCCTGAAACCTTGCTGAACCAGTTGGTCCCTGTTTCTAGTATTATAGTGGTGCCGGTCACTTCTTTTACTAAATAAATGCAGATTTTTCCTAACGTACATGATATTTTCATAGATGTATTGACAAGGTACCGTCATGATGTTAATTTCCTTAAACAGTTCTCTTAGAGAATCGCGCCTACGTAGATTATATATGGCTCTGATAGCTCTTTTCTGCAGAATAAATATAGACTCGATGTCTGCAGCCCGTCCCCATAGTAAAATACCGTATGACATAATGCTATGAAAATAACTAAAATACACTAGCCTCGCGGTATCTACATCTGTAAATTGACGGATTTTCCTGACAGCATATGCTGCTGAACTCAGCCGTCCTGCAAGAGATGTTAAATGAGAACCCCATTGTAGCCTTGAGTCGAGCGTACACACAACGTCGCAACCCCGCGTGTCATAAGTTCGACCGCCGCCTCGTGCGACCTCCCTTGTGCCAGCACCAGCGTGTCGTCAGCGTAGCAAACTACGCTGACACCGCTGGTCGGCGCGCAGCATCCAGTCGTAGCCGATGTTCCACAAGGGCGGCCTCAGAACCGATCCCTGCGGAACACCGCACGACACCTATCGCCGGTTCCATTCTCCGGTGCGACCGGGGTAGATGACGGCCCTATCCGTCAAGTAGTCCCCGACCACACGATGAGGTAGGTAGGTACTTACATGTATGTATAGTAGGCATGGCATTCGAGAAGAAAAGGAACAGTAGGAAGAAAAACAAGCATCCAGTGTTTGACATCATCCGTCCTGCTTCTGCGCCTGCGCCGTTGTATAGGGCGCCAAGAAGCAATGCCACGACGAAGTGACATACAAGCCGAATCTGCAAATATTTATACAATGGTGTGATGATAACAACGCACCATCAGCCCTGTTTTCCTCAAAAGGTTTGGCACAGGTTTACCTAATAACCTATACAATAATATATCCACATTTCGCTATAACGTTCCCACTGATGGGACATAGGCTTCCTGCCCGTGAAAGGGAGTGGGCTGTTATCCACTACGCGGGCCGAGCCGGTGGATCTCACGCGTCTTTGAATTTGAATTTTGGCTCACAATATGTGATTTTTCTGGGCTATCCTCGCCGTTGTACATAAGCTATATTACTTATTTATATGTATATCTATTAATTTTAGTGTGCAAAAAAGAATAAGAACATGTGTTATGTGAGAAAACCTCATAGTACCTCATTCGTCTTGTACGTTGCTGTAGTAACCATTCCATCAAGGACCTGCCTTGTAGACGAGTAGGTAAGTACGTACCTGGGTCAAGTAGACGTCTCTGACCACTCCTATACAGCATCTCCAAAGCAACGCGTGCAACTGTTGACAGATACTGGCGGAGTATCCATGCGAAGGACCGGGGCTGTCGCTTTTCAGTAGAGCTACTGATTCGGGTGGATAGTCTGCGAACATATGGCATAAAATTTCAACTTAGAAGTTAATTATTAGGAAATTACGAGAAACTTATATTGTAAAAATATCATAACATCAACCCTGTGAAGCCCGAAGGGTTAAAGTGTTAAATCTAAAGTCCCATGTGATGATAGGGATCGAGCCTCTTGTCATAAATCTGGCACTAAGTACTGTTAGCAATAGCAAATAAAATGGTGGAAACCACTGAAAAAATAGGCACGGAACCGCAGCAGTAGCACATGAAATAAAAATAGATATCAAGTTAGCCTTTTAAGGCTAGGTGAGACTCGTGCGTATTATTCGTGGCTTTATTGGGTGTGTGTCGGCGAACGAAAATACACGCCGCTTGTGCAGATTAATTGAGTTGTTCCTGCAACTTGAACAAAATTTTGAATGACCTATCACTCTGGGTATAATGACTCTGTGGTGTCGTGACAACTGCAACGGGTCGTATCACCATAGGATTTACAGATTTAGCGGAAATATAATTATCAAGTTACCTATTCCTTTTCTATTGTGGATTTCATTCTTGGCGATCTTTCTCATCTCATAAGCATAACTGTTGGCTTCTTTCTCCAAGAGATTCATGTCACCAGCGTGTTCGTTGCTTGCTATCTCTAACACTGAAAAACAACGGTTTTAAACTAATTAAACAATAATAACTTATGAATGTATGTACGTTTTTAAATTGGGCATTACTGGGAACTTAAAATGGTGCCTTTGCGAACTCCCTAAATCATTCGAACTCGGCTGTTTACCTTTAAAACGAGAGAAGTGTGTCAACACTCCCTTGTTTTCAATCATTATAATGGGTTGGTTAATTGATTTCCTGCTTCTGAACTATATACATTTATACACTACTTATACCGCCATTTCAAGGTAAATACCTTGAAATGACGGTATAGTATTTGTAACTCGTGTTGGCGTGTTGGGGCTTTGGGACCGAAAGGACTCAAAATGGAACCACGCAAAATTTCAAGCTCACATGATTTTGATTTTGACGAATAACGCGCTAAATTGCTATCTGTTGCACTTATGCGAAAAATATAATATTTTTCATCAGAACAAACCCCTAGATAGCCTTGAACAGAACAGATAACAATCGATTAAGTACCTACTTTATTTATGGTTGTACCATGTGAGATGAACTGATGACAACAAACTTATTTTAGTCATATTATTATGGTACTCGTTGAAACGATAACAGATTAATAGTTATTTGTTATACAAGAGTGCAAAGTTGCTTTTTAACCGCGTGTTCAATTTTGATGACCGAGCAAGCGAAGGATTCTAAAATTGAATCACGAGCGCAGCGAGTGATTCAAAATTAGAATCCTGAGCGTTAGCGAGGGAATCAAAAGAGCACAAGGTGAAAAATCTTTGCACTCGAGTGCAACATGTAACTTTTCATTCCACCTCAGCGAGGAAATGACTAAATGCAAAAAAAAAGGTTTACAATCACAAGATAGGTACACTTTTATTTCAGTTTAGGTATTAATTACTACATTATGACAGGTAAGTATTACAGAATAATCTTTAAATTATAACAAAATACTATTACGGTATAATTAACAATGACGTGAAAAAATGCCGCGTAAAGAACCGCGTACAAAGCAAATTGAAAAAAGAACACCAAGAAGGTTCCGAGTCTGAGTTTTTAACAAATTAAAAAAAAGTTGTATGTTATATTCGGCACCATAGAGGTAGCAGTAAATAGGTTTAATGTTTTTTTTTAATTCACAAACTTAGTGCACACGATGTTCTAAATTCAATTTACTTTATCCTACTAGAATAAAAACGGCTTTTCCACTCAGATATTGAAGATTAAAAATACTCTTTCCGAGATGGTGGGATGAAAAAGTATTTTGTCACCAGCAGTGATGTCTCCTGGAATTTTACAGTAAAAGCCTTCTATCATTTAATTAAATCATTTCAGCATTTAAATCTCAATTTATTACCGTGACAACAATAAAATATGGAGATAATATTTATGTTTGTGTTTCTGTATCAAAAATAATCAATGTAATACTTACAATAATCAGCTATGTTATAATACTGTGGGCACATGAACCCAGCTCTGGACAGTGCTGCGGGTACATCTGCTATGGCACCCGCATAAAGCGTCTTGCCATTGGCTAACACGATGACATCATCAGCGGTGTTGAATAGTTGTGATGAGGGCTGGTGAAGAACACACGCTATAGTTCTGCCACTGCGGGCCACTGTGTGAAGAGCTCGCGCCACGGACAACGATGAGACTGCATCTAACCCACTGGAACAGCATTCGAATAGTATTAAGTTGTATCTTTTTTGCATAGTCTAGCGAATGCTTATAACAAAATTAAAGGTAGTACAAAAACTAATCATAATTTTGGAAGATAATAAATTATGTATATGATTATGTAGATATCAATGCTACGGTATACCTAGTGCCAGAGGAAAAGGAAAATTCAAGTAGGGTTGTAGACGAATTATCATAACAATTAAAGATTTTAGAAAAACATGGGAATCGTCTAGATGTTACGTCGTTACGACATCTAGACGATTCCCATTCGTGTGCTACAACGACGCGATTGTACGACGAAGTAGTAGTATTTTTTAAAACTACGAGGTTAACATTCTAGAATTGGATGGCAAAACGGTGCTACGGTGAGTAACTAACGAGTTCCTAGAGCGGATTAATTCTATAATCAATTTACAAGGACATTATTTTTGGAATCATTTATAAAAAAACACAGATTTAAAAATCAATCAACGAGTTTATTATATCAGATACCTAGATTCACCATCTAAATCGATCTATCCTATTATAGAAGCACACGTGAACGACGACATTAAAATGTACCATTCAATTCTAATTCGTGTAAATTAAAATTTTGTCGATAAAATTGAAGGTTGTCACAAAAATTCTCACACGATACCGTTCAGCCATGTGGCAGGCCTATACCTACGTGGTCGGGCGGAGGTCGCTAAGCAAACGTATTGGCGGTGCGCCGCGTGGAGAAGCGGTGAGTGCCGCTTGTCCGTGCGGTGGGGCGGTGGACGTGTGTTAGGCTAGGTATAAACGGATTTGATACAAGTTAATGCGTCGTGAGATCCGCTTCACAGCACGACCGCGCGGACGAGCGGTGTCGTTTGCGAATCCCCTTCAGTACCTTATTATTTTTAAAGTACAACTAGCCTATGATTACCTGGTAGGCTCATCTAGTAACATGATAGTGGGGTCTGTGAGGAGTTCGCAGGCGATGATGAGCCGCTTTCGTTCTCCACCGGAAAGGCGACCCGTTCTTGTGTTCAGGACTTCATGTATACCAAGTTGCTTTGTGACTGTATTGATCTGAAACAATTGGATTGACGGTTTTAGCAATGCAGATTGCAGAAGGTGAAAATACTGGTTGAATTGGGATGTGGAGCTCGCTCAAGTTGTTTGTGTTAGTACCAATGCTGAGGTGTTATATTTCTAAATGTTAAAAACTACAATAAAAAGATTTTTAATAATTTTAAGAAATAATAATTTAATAATAAAATAATTACTGCGAGCTAAATAATAACCGAAGGAATCGATTGATCAACGAGCCTAAAATGCGTTTGCACATAGTTCACACATGATATGTCAAGTCGAGGCCATTCGTGCCTCGGTGAACACAATAAAGCCCTTGGTTCTAGTGATCATAAGAATATTTATGACATGTCTTACATTCACTATCAGAAGTGGGAACATCCGACACCTTCCCACTTCTGATAGTGAATGTTGATCCAATAAAGCATTACAAAGAACAAACTTCACCGTACTTACTGCATTGCTACGTTCTCTGTTGGAGATATTGGGCAGCTTGAGACTGGCGGCGAATCTGAGGGTCTCCCCAGCAGTCAGGGTGTCAATGAGCGTCGTGTCCTGAGCCACCAGCACTGAGCTACGACCTGCACCGTACAAAGAGCCGGTTACACCTGTATTTCTGTAACAAGTGGTCTTTGTTATCATTTGTGGATTTATTAAGGTTCTAAACTTAACTCTTTAGTTTTCGTTTACCCTAAACTGAAGAATTTTAGTCTATTTGTATGTATGAGGTTTACGTCTCAACTACTGAACCGACTTCAATTAAAGAAGCGGTGTGCTAGTTCCCTTTAGGATGGAAGCTTTTTTTTGAGATGGGTTGCTCTTGACTCTAGTCAAGTTGGGGCTTGTTCTTTCTTGATGGTACCATTAGCTTTACAATATGATGATAAAAGGATGGTGAGTACGGAGCACGGATGTCAATAAAAACGGTCTGACATAACACCCATTGATTCTAGTGCTATTTGTATACTTAATTAAACAACACAACCAATAATATAAATACTGTTTCAAACCCGGTAGTAAATCGTTATTATTTGGCAATTCAAATGAACTTGAATTTATAATATATCTACTTATGTGTATTAAATCAAACCTATGTAATAAGAATCCTTTTGGGCAGTCGTATAATTAAAATAAGTTTCAAGTTTGATTTTATACCTATAGTTAAAAATAGTAACATAACTAGCTGTCCGGCGCAACTTCGTTTGCGTCACATTTTCCCCGTTTTCGCAACATTTTTCATTGCTGCTCCACTCCTATTGGTCGTAACGTGATGATATATAGCCTATAGCCTTCCTCAATAAATGGGCTATCTAACACTGATAGCTTTTTTCAAATCGGACCAGTAGTTTCGGAGCCTGTTCAATACAAACAAACAAACAAAAGCAAACAATCAAATCTTTCCTCTTTATTATAATATTAAGTTTAGATTAGACATTTAAATAGGTTTTGTAGGCTTAGAAGAAGGTATGTAAGTAAGCGGAAGTTATAGGCATATAAGTCAAGAACAGCAAAACGGGTAGCAAAAAGTCTGTGTTACGTCATCATTGGCCTACCATTTTCCCAACTATGTTGGGGATGGGGTCGGCTTCCTAACCTTACCTTTTTTTTTGGCGATGTGGTAATCCGCCCGGATGTCCTCCGCCTGGGGAAGGCGGAGGGGTCTGTCAGACTCCAACTGACTAAAACCACACCGGTGTTCCCTCGCACACTTGCGTCGGGGGCAGCGGGAACGAATGTGACTTCCGCTGCCCCGGACTAGTGCGGTCCTTGTCCCTGGGGGGAGTGAGGTGTACTCCCCCCGTTGCGTCATGAGAGGCGCGTCTGGAACACAACGCGCCGCCGTCTCGGGTCCAGTGAGATGGGGGGCGACGGATGTCCCCGAATCCGTCGCCCCTGGACCTGTTTAGGGGGGCCGGAAGAGGGCGTTATCCGCCCTCTGCCGACCCGGTGCGTCTGCTGCGGGATGGGAGGGAACTCGAGATCTCCCTCTCCCTTTCCGCAGCTTCATTCTGCGACATGACGGTTTCGCAGAAGGATACCATCGCGTCCCAGGACTCTGTGCCGCCGACCATCGTGCGAACAACGGCCGGCAGCGACAGGTCTGCTCCTACCTCTGTAACGAGGGCACGGCGCGGCTCGTCCCACGCGGCACATTCAGACAGCGTATGCCGCGCCGTATCCTCCAGACAGTGGACGCAGTGATGGCACCGAGCGTCCGGCTCCCTGCTGATGCGACACAGGTACTTCCCAAAGCAGCCGTGCCCCGAGAGCACCTGCGTCGCCCGAAACGTCAAGGAGCCGTGCTTCCTCCCGATCCAGTTGTCAAGTACTGGCCGGATCGCCATTGTGTGGAGGCCGGCGAAGGGATGGTCAAGCCTCCTCCGCCATTTCGCCACCATGACCTGTCGGAGCTGAGACCGGTGCAGCGTGATCTGTCGCTGCACCAGCCCTTCGCCGCGATTCTTGGCGTCCTCGCGCCACCGATGCAGTGTCGCGAGTGTCCTCGCCTCCAGGTCCCACGGCGGGGATCCGGCCAGTACGCAAGCCGCCTCGTAGGAGATCGTGCGATATCCCCGTATGACCCTGACGGCCATCACTCACTGCGATAGTGCGGGCCGTCAGGTCCGTCGCCCACAGCGGGGCCCCGTAAAGGGCCATGGATCGCACGATCCCTACGTACAACCGCCTACAGGCGGTGCTCGGGCCCCCCAAATTGGGAAGCAGCGTTGACAGCGCGCCCGCCGCGCCCATCAACTTGGGTTCCTAACCTTACCTAACCTAACCTAACCAGGTGCAGCTGAATACTAGAAGGTACTTTACATGGAGCGAGTGCCTAGCTATCTGACCTTCACAACCTAGTCACTACTGGGTAATACGATATCCATTGGTAAAGTCAGGGGGTTTAAAACTTGGCACTAAGTTATTAAAAATCACTATTATTGTTGTATGCTATGTTATATTTTTAGTAAATGTGGAGGAAAACATCTTGCAGAAACTTCGAATTCTTAGAAACATTGTACCCATAGACGTGCTTTGATTACGCATTCTGCTCGTAACCTCACTTTATGCAGTTATGAATAGGCATAATAGTGAGGAAAACATAGGCTAATGTAGGTATCTAGCTTGGGTAAAGCCTATGTTTTATGTATGGTTATTTCTTGGATGATGGAATGACGGAAGTTACTATAATTTATCATATGTATAAACAAATAAATAAAATTGAAGTGTCTGTTTGTAATATTAAAATAACCGCTTTTTACTACATGCATATGAATGTATATACTGGACATATACCAAAATAACATTTTTTACCATTTTTGTCTGTCTGTCTGTCTGTTTGTTCCGGCTTATCTCTGGGATGGCTGGACCGATTTTGACGGGACTTTCACTGGCAGATAGCTGATGTAATAACGTATAAATTAGACTACTTTTATTTTTGAAAAATTCAAAAATTAAAAAAAAACCTTTTTTTGTTAAATTCCACGCGGACGAAGTCGCGGGCACAGCTAGTATGTATAATAAGTAAGAATGTCTTCCTCAATTTAAGATTAGCAATGTGCAAAGATTTGATTTGCGCAATTGTTTTAGTAATGTTATAGTATGGGAATCGTTATGTTTAGGACCTACTGCTGTAGGTGGTATACCTAATTTTCGTTTTCGCATCCGTGACCTTCATTCATAATCGTTAATTTGAATACGTAATCATCGTAACTATCAAATTAATGCACATAAAATAAATAATTACACATTAGACTAGGTACCGAGGTACGCACAAGTTACAATAGAATATCGTTTACAAAAGAATGTCTGACTCAAAAATAAATGTTGTTAATAATTAGGGATTAAACTTTTGCATAAATTTGTTAAATATAAATTAACCTTTTTTTACTTTGTCGTTAAAGTTGTCCTTAAAGATATGCGCATACACATTAATTTAAATAATATATCTTTATTTATCTTGACGTCAAGAATCACAAGCACAAATCTGCTTGCAAGCATTTTAAAATTATGCATTGGATAAAAAAACATAGGGTTCGAAATAAAATTTTAAAACAAAAGTATAAAAGTGTAAATGGGGTGATGAAACTGCATATACACAGATGTGTGAGTAAGGCTCCTACAGACAGGCGCGAGGCGACAGCGCGACGCTCCATAGCGGTGTCGCCGCATCTCGCACACAGGCGCGACGCCTGTGTGCGAGGCCCGTTTGACGAAGCCTTAAATGTGAGTGTAAATAAAGAGTATAAATAGACCCTTAACGAAGCCGAAGGGCACTTGTTCTCCCCATCATAGCGATATTTTTTTTGGTCTGGACCATACCCTGGGAACCTTCTAGTTACTGACATATAGGAGGTCAAAGTTCCAACTTTTTCACAAGTTTTTTTTAAATACTAGATTTTAAGGTACTTTTAATACCTTCCTATCCCGTTTACTATTCAATGCATCCATTAGCTAAATGTTTTGAGTGCGTTACATTAAGGGCTCTGTATGGTGTCGGACGTACCCGCCTGCCAAGCGTGGCGATTATGGCAAAACCCCTCAAAATGTCAATGCGGCGACATTTGGGGGAGGCCTGTGTCCAGCAGTGGTCTTTTGGGGCTGAAATGATGATGATGATGACATTGAGTTTTACCGTAAAACGTGGTTTTACGCCCAAAAAAAAAGTCGTTTCCCAGCAATAATTTTGCGTAAGGTTACTCAGTTTGATGTACAGAATGCTTGGTTGACGGCTTTGTGAAGGTTTCGTTTATAACTTGTATTTTATTGTAAAATTGTGAGTGACACAGGTTTAAGATAAAAAATATATACGAACATTTTAATAATCATTAAGCTCTGATGCATGTGGGTTCAACAAACCTAGAGTCCTTAACTTATTTATTACAGCGTTTTTTATCATTAAATAAAAAATAAAGTCGACTGAGTGTAGTCGAGGGTAACCGTTTTCGCGTGGCCCTTTCATCTTGTGTAGGTACACACGTGCATAGCTTAGTCACGTGCAGAGCAGCACCTTAACTCATAATAAAAGTGGTAGCAAATATCTTCAGCAATATTCTTACTTTCTTCCAGCTAAAATTTTCATTAAAGTGGTCTTGCCGGCTCCTGAAGGACCTAGTATGAAGGTCATCCGCCCGGGCCTGAGGGCTCCCGAGGCACCACGAAGGATGATATTTTTATTTTGGTCATTTGGATCTTCAATCAAGTCTGGTTTTTTTCTCCAACATCTTCCTGAGAACAAAAAAAAAAGGTTTAAAAGATCCCTTCGATGATCATAAAAAAATATGATTATGATTACGGATGCAAGAGCAAAAGTTCAATGACGTGTACGTGTTGGCTGTGTAGGTCTGTTTATTCTAGATGGATAAAGTGTTCTCCGCATTAAGTCATGATTGTTTGTTGTTGATATACCGGTACCTAATGTTAAATGTTTTATCCTTTGTAATGTAAAATGCAATGCAAAAGTAAGTATATTTAATTGCAAAAAAAGAGGTACTTATAAAAAAGATGAATGTTTTAGAGCCGGACACATTCCGACATAAAACACGCTGTCAAAACAAATAAAAAATTGGTTTTACATCACATTAACATGAATAACATTAATCTTTATTAGTAGATATCGATAGATAAAATTATGTAAGTAGGAAGCAGGCCATCATCAAACAAAACAACAACAATATCTTTTTTTCTGTTTTTTAAGAAATATTTAAAAATGTATGAAATAAGATACTTAAATGAAAAAAGGACATAATCTATACTGATATTATAAAGCTGATGAGTTTGTTTGTTTGCATTGAATAGGCTCCGAAACTTCTGATCCGATTTGAAAAATTCATTCAGTGTTAGATAGCCCATTTATCGAGGAAGGCTATAATAGGCCAATAGGAGCGGAGCAGCAATGCAAAATGTTGCGAAAACGGGGAAAATGTGACGCAGACGAAGTTGCGCGGGACAGCTAGTAATAAATAAAACCAATGTTAATATCAGAAAGTTAAAATGATTTCGTGTCCTCTACGGATCTCTTTTTTTGATGGTTATTATTAAAGAAAAACAGAACTGACTAGGTAGTCGGAGGTACATTGGTGTTGGTGCGATGCGGAGTTTTTTGGGCTATAAAATATGAGAACTGGTCATTGAGTTGATTGGTTATATAGGTAAATGTTTTTATCCGCTGCGTGTGGTTGAATTATTGTCTTGGGTACTTATTTTTATTAGTTGAATGGTGAAACATTTTTTGTTGTAATTTGAATAATAAATAAGGAAAAACTACATGTGTGATGATGGTTGAACGTTTACGTCCATGGATTTCGTTGAATGCGAGATGTAGAGGACCGTTCGTTACGGCAATGCTTGTGCCCGGTTGGTAGCAATAGGCTCGCCTTCTATTACGTGGGACTTAAAGATAACTGGCGAAGCCTAAACTTTGCCTAAACTTTCGGGAATTACTGGCACGTTGTTACGTGATGCGATTAAAATTTAATTTCATCACAATGTTGAGAGGTGTGCAAACTGCAGTTGTCTTGACTTAAGTGAAGTCAAGACCAACAATTAAGTCTTAATCGTTGCAATTAACATTTGGCATTTGAAGTAGGATTGTGGGAGGTAATTGTCTAATCGCTGCAGATTTATCTACAGGTTATTCTCAATTGCCATTGTCTTACACCACGTTGTGATTTGAACTAGGCAACTTCAAGCCTTGAAGATTTATTTACGTCCATGATTTTTATGAATGTTTATCCTTTTATATCTTGTTATAATCTGAGACTGCACTGACAAGTTTAGTGAGAGAAACATCGTGAGGTCGAGACTTAAAACTTAAAATGGGTGACTTAATTCATCATCATCATCATTTCAGCCGAAAGACGTCCACTGCTGGACATAGGCCTCCCCCAAGTGTCGCCACATTGATCGGTCCCGTGCGACTCGCATCCAGCGGATCCCCGAAACCTTCACCAGGTCATCGGTCCACCTAGTGGGAGGCCTTCCAACGCATCGTCTCCCGGTTCGCGGTCGCCATTCCAGAACTTTTCGGCCCCATCGGCCATCTGTTCTGCGAGCAATGTGCCCTGCCCACTGCCACTGAAGTTTGGCAATTCTTCGGGCTACGTCGGTAACCTTGGTTCTCTTGCGGATGTCCTCATTTCTGATTTGATCACGCAAGGAAACTCCAAGCATAGCTCTCTCCATTGCCCTTTGGGTGACTTTGAGCCTTCTGATGAGGCCCATTGTGAGCGGCCACGTTTCGGTCCCGTATGTCAACACACACTGGTCATAGACTTTCGTCTTGAGACACTGCGGTAAGTTGGACGAGAAGATACCACGCAGCTTCCCGAACGCTGCCCAGCCGCGTCGGATTCGACGATTGACCTCTTTCTCGAAGTTAGACCTACCCAACTGGACCGTTTGTCCCAGGTAGACATAATCGTCTACAACTTCGATAGTAGAGTCTCCGATCTTGATAGGAGTGGGTGTTACATGGGCATTCAACATGACCTTGGTTTTGTCCATGTTCATTTTAAGACCCACTCTTTCGGAAGCTCTACTGAGGTCATCGAGCATTGTACTGAGGTCCTCCATGGTCTCAGCCATGACCACTATATCGTCGGCAAATCGAAGGTGAGAGATGTACTCGCCATTGATGTTGATGCGTAGCCCTCTCCAGTCCAGAACCTTGAAGATATCTTCCAGTGCAGCGGTGAACAGTTTCGGAGATATAACGTCTCCCTGTCTCACACCTCGCTGCAGAAGGATAGGTTCCGAGGTCTGGTCCTGAAGTCGGACTGACATGGTGGCGTTTTTGTACAAACACTTCAACACCTCGATGTACCGATAATCAATTTGGCACCGTTGGAGAGACTGCAGTACAGCCCAAGTCTCGACCGAATCGAAGGCTTTCTCGTAGTCCACAAACGCTAAACAGAGAGGCAGGTTGTACTCTTCGGTCTTCTGTATAACCTGTCGCAGCGTATGTATGTGGTCTACGGTGCTAAAACCTTTTCGGAATCCGGCTTGTTCAGGAGGCTGAAAATCGTCAAACCTGCGCGCGAGATGATTCGTGATGACTCTTGAAAACAACTTGTAGATATGGCTTAGAAGTGAGATGGGCCTATAGTTCTTCAACCGGGCGTTGTCGCCCTTTTTGAAGAAGAGTACCACCACACCCCTGCACCATGCCTGTGGCGTTTTCCCCTCGAGTATGACGGAATCAAACAGCTTCTGAAGGGCCTTAAGTACCGGTTTTCCACCCGCCTTCAGAAGTTCGGCCGTAATTCCATCATCACCCGGTGCCTTGTTGTTTTTAAGCTGTTTCAGAGCCATCCTAATCTCGTACAGGCTGATATCCGGGATGTCTTCGGTGTAGTGTCGGGTCAGTCTAGCTCTTGGGTCATTCGCTAGATTTACAACGGGTTTCCTGGTTGACGTGTACAACTGCCCATAAAAACTCTCGATCTCCCTCAGTAGCTCCGGTTTGGCGGATACGATTCTGCCATCGTCGGTCTTCAGTTTCGTGAGCTGGCTCTGCCCAATAGCCAGATCTCTTGCAAATACCTTTGAGCCTTTATTCCGCTCAATGGCGTCTTTAATACGCTCGGTATTAAAGCGGCGGAGGTCGCTCTTCAAGGATTTAGAGATCTGTCTATTGAGCTGCCGGTATTCCCACGCGTCTTCTGAAGACTGTAGGATCATCTCACGCCGGTCCTTCATGAGCTTGAGAGTATGATCAGAGAGTTTTTTGTTCTTCTGTGTACGACGCGTCTTGAAGAACTTAGACCCTGTCGTATGGACAGTTTCCACGAATCCATCGTTGCATTCGTCCACTGAGCTTCCTAGGCACACGAAACGATTCTGGAGTTCAAGCTGAAAGCTCTCTGGGTTTTGGATCTGGATCTGTGCTGGTCGGAGCGTAGACTTCATCAGTCGAGACCTTTCAAGCTTAATATTGATGTTCAATGTGCCTCTTACCATGCGGTGATCGCTCCCAGTTTTCACCGAATTGATCACAGAGACATCATTGAACATTTGCTTCTTGGTTAACATGATGAAGTCAATCTCATTTTTAGTTGCACCATCGGGGCTCTGCCAGGTCCACTTCCTGTGCTCACGCTTTTTGAAGAAGGAGTTCATCATATAGAGGCCCTCCTTCTCCATAAAACTAGCCAGTTGGCTAGGCAGTTGGGTGACTTAATTGTATAACAGTAAATATTCGACTAGGATCTTGAAGTGTGTAGCCAAAATTGTTTTTCTACTACATTTCACAATTCCCACAAAATATTTTTCACCGGTGGACTGTCTCGTTGGTCAGTGGTCGCAAGCGCAGCTACTGAGCATAAGGACCTGGGTTCGATCCCCGGTTGGTCAGTGCTTTTGGGTTTTCCCATCAGAAATTTCTCAGTATAGCAGCCACGGAGTCTGGATTTTTGCCCGGTTGATGGCAATGGGCTTGCCCCCTATTACATGGGACTTAAACATAACTGACGAAATGTAGGTTTACTATTAGGTACACCTCTGCTCTGGGTCTTTATGGTGTCTGTATGGTAACGTCATTGTGTCGAAGAAAATATGTCTTCCCGTGACTAAGGGATTTGCCAGAGAATGGGCAGCAGCGTTCTCTGTGCTTTTGCAACAACCGTACTGCGATCGCCAACCCGCTTGCCAAGCGTGGCGATTATGGCAAAACCCCCCAAAATGTAAATGTGGCGACACTTGGCGGAAGCCTATGTCCAGCAGTAGACGTCTTTTGGGCTGAAATGATGATGATGATGATGACACCTCTGGTTAATCCTACGGGGATTATAGACGTGATGTTATGTTATGTAATTTCACCAATGTCCACCAACAGCAACAACATTATTTGAGTGTCATAAGATCCTTGTAGCACTGTATGTTCAAACGAATGTCCCGAAATGCTCATTGTTTTATCTATTTGAGAAGTGACCTTTGCCCTGCAGCGCAGCGGGGCGTTTACAGATCCGTACTGTTGTTTAAAGACCGAATATTTTATTATTTTAGTGTTCCTGCAATTGTTGATTCCTTTAACGAAAATATTTTGTATAGTAGGCAGCTTACGTTTTTGCATTCTTGCACGGAATTTGCTTTTCAATCTGCTAATAATACGCGCGATGGAGAATAACATATAAAGTTGTAAACAGTCTTTAGAAACACGTTGTCATTCTACGAGGATACATTAATATAAACAATAGAATTATGTTCAGTACCAAATCAAGGTTACTTTTCTAGTTTTTTCTTGCCCACTATGCCCGACAAGATTTTGACACATGCATGACACATCAGCTGAATCGGCGGGGTGATGCGAATTGTCATGAATTTCACGAAATTTTCATCAACTTTCAGCATTCGAATTTATTGTGAAAAATATATCACGGGATCTGTTTCATACAACAAATTTGAGGTTAATATCTTTAATATCGTGTTGAGGTCGGTAAAACGGAGTCAGTCTATTGCCAAATATGTGTAAAATACATATTACTACACCCTTCCAAAAAGTAGGTACCTTAGATGCGCTGGAAATAATGTACAATGTACATAGGCATGCTTATCGTTTGCTAAAAGAACTCGAAAGGGCAAAATAAAAATAGTAACATTCTATCTGCGTTCTTATTTTTGCCATTATTCACACACAATTTCATATAAAACACAATCAAAGTCTTGACAAATATTACTAATACCGGTTCAGAGACCCAGACGCTTTGCTCTAAGTCTTCTGTTTTCCGTGAGAATCTTTATTTTTAAGATACAACAGTAGTATCGACATTGAAATCCGGTTTGATGATGATTTTTCCAAAACAAGAGCGCAGAAATGAATTACAAAAAAAAAACACGTTATTTTAAATAACATATGAACATAATAGAACAAAAAACTAATAAATATATTTGAAATGGAACAAAATATAGCATTATTGCATCCGAAGTTGATAATATTATTCAACAACCTTGTTTTTACGTAGAAAAGAATAAAAAACATCACAAAGAGTAGAAAAAATCTCACAGACTAATGATATTTTTAAAATTTTAGGAAAAAGGAACGAATAAAAAGGCTACTTAATAGCAATATTCCAACTCAACCAAGCTAAGTTTGCACCTCGCTGGAATGCGTATATACCTATGTAAAATACCTATATTATACATAGGTTAAAACAATAAATTCAAAGTAAAATATAACAAACATTTCTTTACTTTTTTAAAGTCATAGCGGATCCTTTTTTGCAGACCATACCTAAGCGTCAGTGCGACGTAATCGACGCGAGGTGCAAACTTAGCTTGGTCGAGTTGTAGTTGCTTATTTTTTTATAAATTAGGAAGTTAGGTAGGTTTTTTTTTATAATCAATCTTATACATGTATGTGGTATTTTTCAATATTGTTGTTTTGTTAATTTTGTATTTCCCAGCGGCGCGGTGCGGTGTAGTGAACGCAATCCCTTTTTACTCAAAAATGCATGTAATGTGGTCATTATTTTGACAACCTTGTTTGAGCAAAGTCGACCTTGCCGTTCTGTTTCAAGGAGCGGCCGGCAAAGTTTTGCTGGCCGCTCTGACAGGCCGGCTTGTTATTGAGCGGTTGGTTATTGAGCTTCTCCATCTAGACCTCACCAATATATAGTCTATTTGATTGCGATACTTGCCGTCAGGGGAGGTCCAGGTATATTGGCGTCTAGGATGGTGTTTGAACACCGTGTTCATTATGGTCATGTTGTTGTCCGCAGCGAACTCTATGAGGCGCTCGCCTCTGGGGTTACGAACACCATGACCATAGTTTCCAACAATATTTCGAAGGCCTGTATCCATAGTGGTGTTTCCTACCTTGGCATTAAAATCTCCAATAATGAGCAATATCTCTCTTTTTGGTATCTTAGATATAGATGACTCAAGTTCACAATAGAAGTCCTCTATTTCCTCATCCCCAGCAGAACTTGTAGGAGCATAGACTTGAATAATGTTGAGTAGGGTCGGTGATGCGCTAAGTTTAATGGCGATGATTCTATCATTAACAAGCACCGAGTTTTTCCAAAATTTAGGGATAGCAATAGCCACTCCTGAGAAGCTACTCTTATCATTGCCAGAGAAATAGATAGTGTGTTTCTGTGAGTCAAAGTGGCCGCTATCTTTCCAATGTCTCTCGCTGAGTCCTGTGATGGTGAGCTTGCAGCGCTCAAGTTCTTGTTCCAAAATATGAAGCTTTCCACCGTGAAGAAGTCCTCGTACATTCCATGTACCGATATGATGGTCTTTTCTTAAATTGTCATTTTTTCTTCCAGTAGCATTTTTTCCATAGAATTCCATTTCCCACCATCATTGCAACTCTCATGGGATGAATAATGTAGTAGGTTCCCGTTACTTTCTACATCGCGGTACTATAACCTCAGTGGCTATAGTAATCCATGAGTGAACCGATTCAGAACATATGGTTCTTGCGCTTCACTTCGGTACTGATGGCTACCGCTTCCCTCCATCAGGATCCAGGAACTACGCCCCTGTGGCTCGCCTCCTCCGCTAGTTCGGCCGTACCGACAACTATTGTCTACGCCCTTCCCCACCGTTGAGGTCTTCACCCGTAACCCTGAGCACGGGCTCCGCGTTATACCCCGCAGAACTGGGTCCCTGCTGAACTTCGCCATCTACACACTCTGGCTTACTAGAGTATAAGATGCCCACCCCCGCGACGTGGACGCGCCAGACAGGAATTACCCAAGTGGATGGTAGAAAAGGTGACCCTACACTCCCAGGGGCCGGGTTAATGGTCGTGTATGGCCCCACGCCCAAAAGCGTCAAAATTTTGCCAGCAAAACTTTGCCGGCCGCTCCTTGAAACAGAACGGCAAGGTCGACTTTGCTCAAACAAGGTTGTCAAAATAATGACCACATTACATGCATTTTTGAGTAAAAAGGGATTGCGTTCACTACACCGCACCGCGCCGCTGGGAAATACAAAATTAACAAAACAACAATATTGAAAAATACCACATACATGTATAAGATTGATTATAAAAAAAAACCTACCTAACTTCCTAATTTATAAAAAAATAAGCAACTACAACTCGACCAAGCTAAGTTTGCACCTCGCGTCGATTACGTCGCACTGACGCTTAGGTATGGTCTGCAAAAAAGGATCCGCTATGACTTTAAAAAAGTAAAGAAATGTTTGTTATATTTTACTTTGAATTTATTGTTTTAACCTATGTATAATATAGGTATTTTACATAGGTATATACGCATTCCAGCGAGGTGCAAACTTAGCTTGGTTGAGTTGGAATATTGCTATTAAGTAGCCTTTTTATTCGTTCCTTTTTCCTATAATTTTAAAAATATCATTAGTCTGTGAGATTTTTTCTACTCTTTGTGATGTTTTTTATTCTTTTCTACGTAAAAACAAGGTTGTTGAATAATATTATCAACTTCGGATGCAATAATGCTATATTTTGTTCCATTTCAAATATATTTATTAGTTTTTTGTTCTATTATGTTCATATGTTATTTAAAATAACGTGTTTTTTTTTTGTAATTCATTTCTGCGCTCTTGTTTTGGAAAAATCATCATCAAACCGGATTTCAATGTCGATACTACTGTTGTATCTTAAAAATAAAGATTCTCACGGAAAACAGAAGTACTTAGAGCAAAGCGTCTGGGTCCCTGAACCGGTATTAGCAACTGACTCAACGTGGTTGTTAAAATTGCACCTATAACGTTTATTGGGCCTTCGGGAACTTAAGTAAACGAGCCTTTTACGTGTATGATATGAATGTATGAACCATGGATGAAGCAAAAAGAGTACCAATACATCATCATCATCATCATTACAGCCGAAAGACGTCCACTGCTGGACATAGGCCTCCCCCAACGCCACATTGACATTAGGGGGGTTTGCCATAATCACCACGCTTGGCAGGCGGGTTGGCGATCGCGGTTGCGCCAAAGCTCACCTAAATTTTCAACTCCGATAATTGGAAATCCGAAAATGTTCTTCCTAACATTTTTCATCCTAACAATCGCAATTCCTAACTACTCTGTCTCTAATGTTCATAATTCCGAAGCATTCAACTTCATAATGTCAGTAGCAATAAACATTTATTATACTTTTATTTGTTTTCCTATATTTTCTCAACATAACCATCTTTTACACTATTATTCAAAGTCATATCTTTTTTGTTTCGATTTCTTTTTATTCATAATAATCAGTATTATATACATTCATTTTGCGTAAGTTTTACTTTTTTATTTATTGCGGTGTGTACCTGGAAAGATATCCAGAGGTTAGGTTAGGTTAGAACTGTGACCAACTACGCGCGAGCCGAGCGAGCGAAGCGAGCGGTGCCGCGGTAGCGGCCGGCGAGCGCTACTTCGAAATTAGTCGCAAAATTTTTCTAAGTATTTTTTTCATAGTGCCCCCAAGACGACACTCTGACCTAATCCCCACCCAAATTAATATCATCTTCTACCCACATATATTTTTATTACACTTGGTAAATGTTTCTATCTGAGTATCAGTGAAAATATTATGGTAATTATGTTTAGGGATAAAAGAGTTATGATAAAAAACAGTAGGAGTTTAAATTATTTACATTAATGATATTATTAATTACAATTTTCGGAAACATGAGTGTTATGAACATCGCCGGTAGCACTACAAATAGTATGAATGAAAACTTTAGGATGAAAAATTTTAGGAAGAATGATCATTCGGATTACAAATCGTTAGGAAGAACAATTTCGGGTAAAGAACTTTAGGTGAGCCAATATGGACCCGGCGATCGCAGTTCGGTTGTTACAAAAGCACAGAGAACGCTGCTCTGGCAAATCCCTTAGTCGCCTCTTACGACACCCACGGGAAGATATGGGATGGTGTTATTCCTTAAGTCCGACACCATACAGAACCAATACATACAAGGGGGAAAGGACACCGACGCTTACAGTGTTACCCCGGGGGGTTCAGAATAATGAACTGAATTTATTGCAACCGTTATAGCGTGTCTCTTTTCCAACCTGTATAGGTAAGGAACGTTAGCGTGTGGTGTTCCAGGCTTAGGAAATATCTAGAGTACCCCATGCCATCCCAGAGTCAGGTCATGTATGTGTAGGTCTCTTAATCAAAAGAATTCGAATGAAGTCTTAATCTGATAATGGTTTGTCCAAACAATGAGTCCGCAAAAGGCTTGCGTATTGATCAGATCGATGCATTAGGTGCTGGCCACTTATGATTCACGGTGCACGTGCATTCGGTCACTAGTGCACAATGCAAACAGAAAACCATTCGACTCTTAGTATCATTAGTAGCTCTGCAGATGATGAAGTGGTGGAACTAACGGCACTCGACCAATCATCATCATTATTTGAAACAAAATACCTCAAGTTTTAGACAAAGTGATCCCCTCTGCATCGTCAAATCGACCCGTCCTCGACCTACTGTAGCCACCACAAAGTCATCGATCCACTTTGTTCACAATATTATTAAAATTGCAAGAAGCTAGAGTCAACGTTTCCGGTCTGACTGGCGCCTGTGAAAATAAACGGTGACATTGGACTCGGCACGTGTAGCATAACCAGTGTAGAAACGAGTTTTGTCTACGGAAGAATCGACATAATGACAGATAGACAATGTACAATTTGTCAGTTCGTCGATTCTTCCGTCGGCATAGCCTATTTATACGGCGGTCATACTACGCGTGAGGAATCCACCCCCAAACGGACTCGGAAGTATTTCATATTATTTATTATATAGGGTGGATGGAAGGCACAATCGGTTACCATGAGTTCGGTACATTATATTGAGCCAGGACTTTTAAAAAATATCCTCAGTATTTTGAAAAAAAAAACTACTGTTTCCTACAAAACTGCAATACCTACACGGTCAAAATTAATGGAACAGCAGATTTTTTTTTCGGTTCCAGGTTCGGAATGATGTACTTAATATTTTTTTAATATGTATGCAGCCAGGTACATACTATTATTTTTGTAGCGTCAGCGCACTATCTTTAAAAAAGTTCCACAACAAGTCAAGCAAATTCTAAGCTGTTACAACAAACGGCCTGAGGAGTGCAATAGTCTTAAATTGGTGTATGTTCATTGAAAGTTGTTCTTACGCTCTACAATCTTAGATTTCTTCTGAATTTTCCTCCTCCTACTTTAGAAATTAGAAGAGGACACACACACACACACACACACACACACATTACCACTTTGGAAATGTCTATCTTTCAAACGGGAAAAACCATTTTTCTCAAAGTCAATAGTTTGAGAAAAATGGTTTTAGGGACCTCAATCTCATTTTTAAAGACCTACATTTATATTAATAAATATTTTTGTTTTAGCTCCATGTATGGGGAAATCAACTTTACAAACACTATCATTTTTGCAAATGGTGGATGTTAAAATTGTTGAAGAGGTCATCACAATCTGACATTCTGACATGCTTACAGATATAAGCTCGATTTAAGGGTTTACATAAAAAAAAACCGGCCAAGTGCGCATGAAGGGTTCCGTACCATTAAACGAGCAAAAAAAAAACACTTATTAAATATTTATTTTATTCTGCTTTTTGTATTTGTTGTTATAGCAGTAACAGAACTACATAATCTGTGGAAATTTCAACTGAGTAACTATCACGGTTCATGAGATACAGCCTGGTAACAGACGGACGGACGGACGGACAGCGAAGTCTCAGTAATAGGGTCCCATTTCAGCCCAAAAGACGTCCACTGCTGGACATAGGCCTCCCCCAAGTGTCGCTACATTGACATTTTGGGGGGGTTTTGCCATAATCGCCACGCTTGGCAGGCGGGTTGGCGATCGCAGTACGGTTTTTACAAAAGCACAGAGAACGCTGCTGCCCATTGTCTGGCAAGTCCGTTAGTCGCCTCTTACGACACCCACGGGAAGATATGGGATGGTGCTATTCTTTACGTCCGACACCATACAGAGCCAGTCAGAGATAGGCAGCCGCTCCATGTAAAATACTGGTACTCAGCTGCATCCAGTTAGACTGGAAGCCGACCCCAAGATAGTTTGGGAAAAGGCTAGGCAGATGACGACTGTAGTATTAGGCTAAAACAACATAAGTCCGACATAAATAATCAGTAATTATTAACATTAGTCGTCAATTTACTTATTAAATCCGGAAACGTGAGTGAAAGTTGCCATGCCTGCTGCGTATTGCATGCAGCATGCAAGCAAGCATTCAACATGCAGCGTGGAATCAAGCATGCAACAGGCATAGTTTCTGTCACGGCTCCGGAGCTAGAAACCACCTGCTCCTCAGCTCGCGGGTTGCCCTACCCCTCCGCACCTACGTGGGCTTAAATTATATTCTAGTGGTAGGGCAAACAAAACTACCTAGTCGGTTTTGCATCGACTCGTTTCTGTGACTAGCTTTTGTAGCACAACATATTGACTTTTATAGACAAAATTTTAATTTAAGGTTAATAATTTTGTAGAAATAAAATACCATGGAAACATACATCGAACAAACAAAATTCGATAAAAATAACTACTGTTTGATAAGTTTATTAAATAAAAAATGTGATTGTAAAATTTATTTAATTGTGTTTCTGTAAAATATGTCTCATTCAAATAAATAGTAGTTGTAACAAAAATTATGTGAAACCTTTTCTGTGAAACGAAATTCTATGCAATTTCTGTCTGCGAAACAAGGGGACACCCAGGTTAATTGTCTACATATTGTTTGCTGTTATAAATTATTTGATAACAGACCAAATCACTTAATTACATTATTTATTGAACAAAACAATAAACGTTTCTAAATTATAATAATTGGTGCTATGTCAAGTATCGATTATGTAATGTGTTACTTATAGAAACGAATGATCAAATCAATTCAAATCAAAATATTTTTATTTTACATAGGCCTACAGGGGCACTTATAAAACGTCGACCAAAAGGTGAGCACCTTTTTGTCGGTTCGGGTTGGTCGTTTCCTATGGAGAAGAACCGGCAAGAAACTCCATGGTTACTCTTTTAAAATCATTTGGTTTTACAATATTTCCGTTACAGCGTTAGTACTAAAGTATGGGAGGACATCGTAGGCCTGACAATAAGTCATTGCTTACTACAAAACGTAGAGCGAAATAAAAAGTTACCAAGGATCTAGGAATCTATAAGGCCTACAATGCCCACACATTTACAAACAATCGGTAAATAAGAAAAAGAGTCTAAACATCAACAAAAAAAAAATAGAAAGTATCACAAAAAGACTGGATCAAATAAGAGACACAAATGTTGTCTTCCGTGCTGTTACTATTCTAAACAAAAGGTGCAATGATTTAAAAACTCTTGTAAAACATCTGATTAAAAAGAAAGGAAAAATAAATAAGATTGAGAATAGTTAGAGACATCCACACATTTGTGCCGTTTATGAGCTACCAGGGAAGGCGCATGTGCGAAGGGGCTAAGGCCAAACTTCTCTATCTTCAACGTAGTCCTTAATTTTTTATATGCTTTTTTAATTAGGACACGTTTGATACAATTTTTAAATTTTCCATCGGTCAGTTCTGTAACTTCGGCAACTTATTATAAAAGCGTATATTGTTTATAAGAAAAGACTTGCTAGTTTTGGTTAATCTGAATTTGGGTAGACAGCGCAGACTGAATGATTATAACACATGTTATTAGGGAAACTTAATTTATGGCAATTACAAGTTATGGCTATTCATTGATATGTCAAGCGTTGTTAGTAAAAATGTTAATAGTGCAAGTAAATATTACGAGGGGGACGATTATGAAAAACAATAAAATTATTTTATGGAACAATACCAAGTTGTTTGTCTATTTCATTGTATGTACTTATCTAATATTTTCTTTTACAAATTAGCACTTCTAGCCAGCGTAATCTCCGACATAATAACGTTCTAAATGGTTGGACCCGGATTTACAAAGTCACAGCGATTATAATTTGAAGCGTAGATAATAGATATTTTGAGTAAACGTTGTATTAAAACTAGTTTTGCAAATCCTTTTATTTTTTGTTCAGAAAACTTGCTTGGCCAATAAAAAGTCATTATATGATCATATCCCGTAGACTCCTACACTGCAGTTTAAGAGTCTTAGGTGTCACTATATGACTCTATTTATGTTATCCTTGTTGGATTACAAGTGAAAAAAAACACCCCGACAAAAGTGTTATTTTTTAATAAAATATGTAGCAATACAGGGGTGAGGGCGGCGTTGGGGTAGTGACGTCATAATATCATAAACCGATGACGTTAGCTATGAAAATATTTTTTTGACAATTATGAGTTTGGATCGTGTGTAAGATTATTCAATGAAGACGCCAATGCAATGGCTGTGACGGAGATTCTGTTCCATATTTCTACCTCCAACAATGATACAGGTCTGGCATCGTCGCACAAGCTTAACACGGACACTTTGTAGCCCATTTGTGTCCGGTTTATGCGGCTGCGCTTCAATGTTATCATCATTCACTCGCGGTCTTCCTGCATGATGCGTTTCTTGGCCCTGAACCCTGCCAGTAGCGTACACACGGTTGCACAAACGTTCAGACGTAACGCGGCACCGTGGTACAGCGCGGAACCGCAAAACGTATGTCTTACCTAATCTCTACGTGCCTCTGCATAATTGCAGTCAAAATAACATGTTAAAATACTATGGCTTGTAAACGACATATTTTCAACAATCGCAACAGCAGACCAAACATTCTAAAGCTATGTTTACGTAAAACTGACAATTTTAAAAGGCACTGATTTAAAGAGACAGTTGTAAATAGCAGTTTTGGTAAGTTAAAAATTATAAATGGTAGGTTTAATAACAATTTCAGCAGTTAAAACTAAGCAGTAAAGTAAACAAAAATGAATAATAAAAAATAATGAAATGGATCAGTGAATATATAATTGAGCAGGAAAATAATTAAATGGGCGGCAAATTATTGAACGAGCGGTTACGGGCGGTAGCGGGTGCGGGCAGTAATAAATCGGAATTTGTCGGTAAGAAATCTCATTCTAAGCAATTCTATAAACAATGAGGTGTAAGGGGGTTGTACCTCTTCTCCCCTGGCACCACTCCCATCAAAAGGTAATGCACCGTTCTTGAGAAAAACCAATTATTGTAACCTAACATCAAAACATTTTATATTCGCTTTTTCTATTTCTGTGTTATTACTATTTCTGTCTGCAGGTCGACTATTTCTGTCTGCAGGTCGACTTTTTCTGTCTGCAGGGTTTACAGTAACCTGACACGAAGGGGAAGTCGGGGTCTTAGTTCGCTCGCTCCGCTCGCTCACTAGCCATCCCCTTCGAACCTAACCTGTCCGAGTCGGAGTGCCCCAACTCCGATGATCTGCCAAACTATTTATCGATCCGCTTATTCCATATTTTTTACCGCTCATTCAGTTATTGGACTGCTCAATTATTTTTAGAATTGACTATGTATGATAAAATAACCGACTAATTGATTTTTTATTACTCTCCATGTTTTACCGTCGCAATAATTAATCAACCGCCATTAAATTAAATAACTGCTCAATATGTTTTCCAACTGATCATAATAACATCTCGAATATTTAAACAACAGTTCAAAAAATTTGTTCCCATTTTAAAATAACACGAGTATTTAGATATTGTCGGTTTGTTTATTTACGTCACAGTCTTTGTTTTTACCCCCGACCAAAAAAGAGGGGTGTTATAAGTTTGACGTGTGTATCTGTGTATCTGTGTGTCTGTCTGTGGCATCGTAGCTCCTAAACGGATGAACCGATTTTGGTAAAACTGGTGTCGTTTGAAAGATATTTTAATCGAGAGTGTTCTTAGCTATGTTTCGAGAAAATCTGCTCAGCCGTTTGAAGATCATCACCTCTTTTCTAGTTAATGAAGGGATATAAACAACTTACACAGGTAGTCTATTTGAAATTTGAAATGTTGTCGCTTGTCACCATGGGCATTGCTGAAGAGAGGAGGTTTAGAGGTTTTTTATGTCGGGGGTTTTTTAAATTTCTAATTTAATTTTTTATTACGAACTCTTTCAAAACTACTAAGCTGGGGTTGTCACGTTTAAAAAAAAATTGGGGAAATAGTGCTAATTTGGGCAAGAAAACCGTAATTTTAAAATTCTGTTTTCAAATCATGTTAACTTTCATTTATATTTTTTTTTTTTTATTATTTGATTATGTGTTTGGGATACCTATATATTTCGGATCGGACAGGGTTTTTACATATTGTATAGATTTAATACGCACTAACCGGTATATTAAGCTAAAAAAAAAGGTACGTAGGATTAATAAAAAAGGTTCGTAACCGGTTGAATTGGCATGATAATGAGGTAAGTGTAACCGAGTTTTTTTTTAGGGACCTTAGTTTTTGTTGGATGCCTATAACTTGTGCTCTTAGCTTCGACAAGGTTGACGTCCGAAACTATATTATTTTGGGCAAGAATAAAAATAACTATCCTAAAAGGTAGAGATAGATTTTCTTTTGCATTGATAAACTTGGTATGTTTTTCAAAATAATCCACAATAGTCCACAACCACATAATTTTATATTTCCTAATGAATCCTTTGTTTAGTGTTATCTTACATCGTACTAACGTCTCTACATTTGCATGAGTCGACAACTACAATGTCAACAGAATTATTTTCATACCCGTTATGTTGCAAGCCAGGATTGCATACAGCAGGCTTTGTTATAAAAATAATATAATTATGTAGAATCTACCTTTTCTTTGTTTATCAAAACATAGATTCAATCAGGTACAAACAACTGTATAGGAAGCAATTGATATCAACATTGGATCTTAGATAATGGATAATAAACTAAGGTGTAAAGGATAATAGAATGTTAAGTACTTAATTCATAGACAGTGCTATAGGGACATCGGTATATAGCCTTAAGCCTGGTTTTCACAGGCCCAGTAGCTGACCACCCAGTAGTCAGCAACTGTACATTCTGCTCTATATAGTACTGTCACTGTCCCGACGTGTTCTCACTACTGGGTCTGCATAGGAGACAGCAGTACTCAGCTACTGTAAACACAGTACTGGCCAGATGCTTCTGACCCATTGCGTTCTGACGATGCCAGCAAAATGGCTGATCAGTGCGATATAATTAGAACAACTGTATGAGTATTGGCATTACTCCTTGGTGAACATTTGATGGAAATTCTCAAAAGTCGGGAGACAAAAAAGAAAAAATATGGACAAGGTGTTGGTTACAGAGGATAAAATGATTTCAATCTAGAATACTGTCCTTTGGCACTGACCGGCCACTGTCTAGTTGGGTTCGTTCGTATGGAGCCAGTGACGACCCAGTAGCTGTCCTTGTGGGAGTGGGGGTTGACCGACAGCAACTGACCGGTCAGTACTGGCTCAACTTTGTTTTCACGGACCCAGTAGCTGTCAGACAGTAACTGTCCTTCACTGTCCGCCAGCTACTGGGCCTGTGAAAACCAGGCTTTGGTCTTAGGTGGTTTTCACAAGTCCTAACCGCGCAGACGAGGGGCGCGGCGAAGCAGATTCCTGCGCTTGTTCGGGCGGTGTACGTGTGTTGTGCGTCAACGGATTACAAAAAAGCCAATGCGACGTGAGATCTGCTTCACCAGCTGCCGCTGTGTCGTGTGAGAATTGCCTTAAAAAGCTAAATTTTGCGCGTGTCTGTCATCCAGTACGTGGCTTGAATCTCTGCAGTGTGCAACCAAGACACTGCGTCGTATGGGTCAGAGCCCATTCGTCCCCTAAGATTCGCACCCTGTGCCCACTCGTCCCCTGGAACTTTTGAGGGGCCCATTCGTCCCCTGAAGAATATTTATTTTTATTCACTCTTCTAATATAAGTACATGTATATGTGTATACTGCAGCTTGGTAGTCCTGGTACGGTCGCGCAGAAAAGGCTAAAATAAAAAATATAGTAATTCGGTAGATATCATGTGCATTTCAAATAAGATTAACACATACAAAATCACAATGTCCTAGAAACTAACAAAATACAGCTCTTTTACAAAAATCAGCCTTGATAGACCATCATTTAATACATTAAATATAAAATATGCAAAAAAATAGAACACATATCAACAGTAAATAATCACTTCTTATTTTTTTTTGTATATTTACCAACTACATACATGCAAAATCATAATAACTTAAATCTAAAAAATTATAACAGTACAAAAAAAAATACTAAAATCACAGTAAATATTGAAGACTAGATAAATCAACATATATTTTTTTTGTATATATTATTATCATGACGGATTATCATTCATCATAGCTCTTTTTTCAATGATCTGTTATGATTTATTAAATTAATTCCGATAATAAACTGTTCACAAGTGTACTATGTTAACCGTTTCTTATGTAAAATATGGCTAATTTTATCTCAGGGGACCAGTAGGCACCTGAATAGGTGCCGAATCTTTAACTTATATTGTATATATATTAGAGGGGACGAATGGGTACCTTAAAAATAATATTTTTTATTAAAATATTAATTGGTCCCCTACCAGGAGACCAATGGGCACCTATATAGGGGCCGAATCTACAACTTTTATGCTGGGGGACGAATTTTAGGGGACGAATGGGCTCTGACCCCGTCGTATATGTTTGTCGATCTAATAGTAGTAAGAGAGATTACGTATTTTTTTAAAATCTATTGGTACAAAGTCTGTTACGATGTCATGACGACAACAAGTAAGTATAAAAGCTCCGCATGCACCACGAATGACTTAAGGCTTTACTACGAACGCACTGACAGGTGGCTTGTTTAGCGCCTAGAGGCTAGCGACTCGCTTAGCCAGTAGCAAAGTGAACGATCCTGCGTTTAACTTTGTTACTCACTAGACAACTCGCTTAATATTTAATTAGACCCACAAACTTTAAACATTTCAGTTGTTATGCAAAAAAAGCATGCATTTTGGAACATAAATGTTAGAAGTATTATAAAGTATTTTTTTATTTCTTTGAGTCATAACGAGACGGATAAAATGTTCTTATCACATTAGTCTAGTGTATTTTGGCATAACTAAATGTCGTTTGCAAGTTATTAAAAATTTTCGCTGGAAATTAGAGGTCAATTTATACAAAAGTAATGACTTTGTAATGAATAATAAAGTAGTTATGGTAATCTAATCTTAATTTTATATCATTGTCTAAATTAATATACAATAGCACGGTACAAGGCAAAAACGAAGTAATTCTCATACTTGGCAGCCTACAAATACTTTACTTATTTTTAACTTAAAAATATCTGTAATATACTGCGTCAAAATTGGTTCGTAAACTAAAACAATAGATAAGTGTTGTTTAAATGACGTTGTAATTATCGTTTCTGGAGATAATAGTCACATAATATGACCTATGTACGTAGGAAGGCTGGAATAAAAAATATGACCTCAAATGAAATGATAATCAGATGAAACGTTCCACTGATATAGTAATAACTAGCAAAAATTGTACTAAATAATAATATCAGAACTGCACAATTGACAGCCCAAAAAACGGATCACCAGTGATTCAGAACATTACTAATCAAATCAAATCTTTTGTTCATAAGATAGATTATCAGCACGTTTTTTACATAAAACAAGGCACTAAAATACATGCTTTATTTATTTAATTATACAAAGTGTTGTTATGCATCCTCGTCAAATTCAAGGAGGTAACTATGCTAATGATTCTCAAACCGAATCATTAAAAAAAAAGGTATTTTTTTTTTCTTATTTGTGGAAATCGGTAAGCGTGAACCACCCGTGTTTTAAACGCGGCCCGTCTGATTCCCGCCCTATAACCGCGCTTTCACACATACAAACAATTTCAAACGTTTATTCGATATTTTTTATTCCCTATACCACGTCATGGGGGTTATTCAATGTTGTATCAAAGTGGGCGTGGATGGCCAAATCCGAAACCATCTGCAAATGCAAATTATCTGCCTTGCCTTTTCCCAACTATGCTAACCGGATGCAGCTGAATACCAGTATTTAACATGAAGCGATTGCCTATCTGACCTCCACAACCCAGTTAGTATTGGGTAGGTAATACGAATCCTCTTGGTAAGACTGTACTTTCCAGCCCCTGACTACTACGTTTACAACTATCAAAAATATACAAACTAAAGCCGGGACCAATGGCTTAACGTGCTTTCCGAGGTACCGAGGAAACTTGGTATGTAATGAGTGGTCACCCATCCAATCCACCAAACTAGGCAGGCGCGGTGTAACCTGAAGATCAACCCGAGTGGCTGCTTTTATTTAGCCACGAGCTGCTTCTGCATAAATTAGCATTAATCTTTTGAAGTTAAAAACCAAACAAAACCACTTCTCTAGCATTATGTTGAAGGCTTATACTGAGTTAAGCTTGCCTGACATCGATTGTGTCTGATGTGCCAGATGTTAACAAACCTTCAACTTGTTAGTGCGTACATAAAATGACTGGATGGGGGAAAGCCTACTTGTAAATATATAACTCTACATTTCAGTTTTTGCAGATAATTTTGTATTTACCAGAAACAGTAAAAAAAAAATTGTTTACTTGTTTTAAAATGCACACTTATGCTGGTCATACGTTCAAACCAAGATGCAGAAGGTGAAGCAAGCATATTATGCCTTGCAAGAGATTATAGAAGTAAGCGATAAGCTCATTGATGATGAAAAATATTAAGAAAATACCGGCAAGGTAAACGAACTCACTGCTCCTTCAAGTAGGTACCTACCATCAGAGGAAGTGATTTTATACACAAGAGCCTTGATATAAATATCTCATTTCCTTTACCAGCTGCATTTAAACTCAAGAATATTTTAACGCTAAAATCATAAGGAAAAGTAACCCGCAACCACTGCAGTTACACCATTACAAGTCGTACAGCAGATCACCGCCAAAAGAAAACTTTCACTTGTAAAAAATACTTAATTACCATTAGGAATCCTAAAGTGTATATCCAAGAACACAGACACATCACATTTTAGTTTTACTTCATCAGACTTTCCAAGTTCGACGTCCATTTTTGGGACTCTAAATGTACTTGTAAGATTAAAGTTATGACTTATTTCGATCGCGACATTGATTTGTTTGCGCGTGCGATGAATGCGCGAGCGGCTGTGAGACTGACCCGCGGTATCAATGTAACGCTTGCATCGTAAACACTCGTGGCAGAGAAGGGTTCTCTACAAACTCGTTAAATTATCTTGTTGTACTGTGACATTAATTTGATTAATAATTAAGCGCAATAGCGATATGTTTTGGCAGTGATTGCGGTTGTATGTTGATAACTCTTTAATATTTGGGTGAAGTTTTCCGGAGATTTATGTGATGCTGGCAGTGTCTTTGCTGGAAACTAAGGGGAAGCGATTTTGGTAAAACATTGTTGTAATTAACATTATTATTAAACCAATACTTTACGATTCACAATATTTCCTAATTTATCTTTTACACACATGTTTAAACATTCCATAAAACAATAAAAAAAAATATAATAAATTGTGGTCCGCCGCTGTAGGGGCAGGATCCAAGGTGCTAGGCTGGTGCAAGGTGGTTAGTGAATAACATTATTATCTAGGAATATAATCTCTAGAATCATATAATCAATTATATAATCTAGCTCTCAAATCTAAGTTATTCTTAGAGAGTATAGTGAAAATAAGTTCGATATGTGGTGTACACTAGGTGGGATTCCATCAGGTACACATTTACCTACATACGGAGTAAAAACAACTAATTCGGTTAAATGTAGATCAAGTAACGTTCTGAAATATTCAAAATTTTATGTTTGCAAACTAGCCTTACCAATATCGATTACGTTTTTTATGCCTTATTATCAATCGCACAAGCCATGGTAGGCACCTGCTTAGTAGAAATCGCTTTTAACAATGTTTACCAATGTTTCCTGACTGCAATGGCACAGAAAGGTAATAAAGGTTATTTCAATATCCTTGAAACTCCAGCCAATAAAAGTACTTCAAGTTCAACGAGTTCCTTTAATATTTTTTTTTAAATATGTAATATACTATAAGGACGAAGCCTTTCTCTTACTTCTTGTCTGGGCTTCCGTACGTAGCATAACGGTTTTCACGGGCGACCAAGGAAAACCAGAGTTGTACTATGGGCCCCCCATAGCACAGCATCATCCTGAGTGGTAACCTGCTTGTTGCAGTCACGACTTGAAAACTGGCAACTTTTTGTTCCATCTTGTTGTATTTATAAATATTTGTTATGCATCATCGTCATCATCAGCCTATCATATTCCCACTGTTGGGACACAGGCCTCTTCTCAATGAGATGGAGTGGGCTTTAATCCACCACGCGGGCCCAGTGCGGGTTGGTAGATGTCACGTGTTTTCGAATTTTTAGTTCTAGGATATGCCAGTTTACTCACGATGTTTTCTTTCATCGTTTTGAGAGCAGCGGTGACGAAATAAATTACACAAAGTTACGCGCCTGCCTGGGTTTGAACCTATGACTTACTGCTCGAAGTCTGGGCTGCTACCCCTGGGCCACCGCTCCTCCCCATTTGTTATTATGCGTTGGATATTTATTGTTGTTTAGTCGTTTTTTATGTACATCAGGTCCCTTTTTCTTTCTTTCTTTACTAACTTGTACTTGGTTGAAAGCTAAAATGATAAAATTCTTTATAAAATTCTCATTTACTGTGTTAATCAATTTAGTCACGTTGGTGAGTATCAACAGATAAAAATAACTAAATTGATTAGAATATAATACAATGCAAGCGAGTGTAAATGCAGTCTAACGCGCCTGCGCATATGATGCAGTTTTCCGAAACGGATTTATAATACTTATCTGGTACACAAATATTTAAATCATGTGCAGTGTTGTATTTTAAAAGCTGCAAGCAAACACGTTTTTAATACAACCTGTTTCTTTTTGTAATGCCCTATTGCGGAGAAACCTTCAAGTCAAAGACCTATAAGTCTTAAAAATAAATAAGGACTCGACGAGGTCCAACCCGCGGGCTTAAGTTCGTGACGATTTAGATTTTTACCTTAACAAATTTATAAAAAAAAAGTCAAGAAGGGTTCCTTTAAAAAAATTGTGTGATTGTTCACTTATTTATATAAGAACTCTAATTATTTTTTGGTTGGCTTAAATTTATAAAAGAACTTCCTGTTAGTAATTAAGAAATTCGACTTTAAATATGAAACAGGATGAGTCTCCATTATACGTGGGACACTCAGAAAGTTTTGCGAAACTAAAAAAAATTGTTCTATACGTACATATATTTTTATTAAATCTTTTCAAAGTACTTTCCACCAGCCTCTATACAAAGATTCATGCGCCTAAACCAGTTTTCAAAACACTTTTTCCAGTCCGCCGCAGACACCTCGTTTACAGCCTGCTCGAACCCAGCCAGCGCATCTTCCGGCGACGAAAATTGTATCCCTTTGAGCTGATTTTTTATTTTTGGGAATAAAAAGAAGTCACACGGTGCTAGATCAGGGCTGTAAGGAGGGTGACCCAGGAGTTTGACTGGCGTGCTGTCCAGGAAGTCCCTCGTTTTGAGTGCGGTGTGCGCAGGTGCATTGTCGTGGTGGAGCAGTAGCCCGCGGAGCCCTGTGTTTGGTCGCTTGTTGCTTATAACAGAGAAAACTTCTGGCAAACATTTGGAAGTATACCATTCGGCATTAATGCTTCTTTGATCCCGTAAGGGAATTGATACCAAGTGGCCAGTCAAATTAAAAAAGCTAGCGATCAAAATCTTACCCCCGCTTCTAGATCGCTTCACTTTGGTAGGCGTTGGCTCATTTTGAAACACCCAAACAGTCGACTGGCGCTTGGTTTCTGGGTCGTATTGATAAATCCAGGACTCATCACCTGTAACGATGTCGTAAACACGCCGAGACGAGCCTGCTTCAAATTTGTTAAGCATATCACGGCACCATTCCACCCGGGCCTGCTTCTGAGCATCGGTGAGGTTGTGCGGCACCCAGCGTGATACTATCCTCCTCACGCGAAGATGGCTGTGTAGAATCTCGTGAACGCTTCCCGATCCAATCTTCAATATGTGTTGAATCTCCTGATATGTAATTCGCCTATTGTCTTGGATTAAATTTTTCACTGCTAGCACGTTTTCTTCGGTAACAGCCGTCAAAGGGCGACCGCTTCTTTCGTCATCCCCCAAAGTTGGTCGACCGCGCTTGAATTCGTTATACCAACGATACACGGTTGCCTTGGAAGGGCCTTCATCCATGAATGCCATTTGAAGTCTATCGTACGATTCATCCGGTTTCAGGCGACACTTGAAATCGTATAAAATCATAGCTCTAAAATGTTCCCGGCGCAGATCCATATTTCAGTGAGACACAATACTTTGAATTAACTCGCAAAAAATGTGGAGGGAAATTTTGAAATTGGAACTTACTTATTTTTACTTATAAATAATCATATTTTCGAAAAACATAATAACTGGCCAGTCTCCCATATATAAAAACTTTTTTTCGCAATACTTTCTGAGGGGCCTGGTAATTACTAATTAGTTAGCTCGAGGCAAGCCTACATCATTGACAACCGATAACAATTGAGAGTTTATTAATAAACCGTCCTAAATCAAAGACAAACAGATAAACCGTGAAAACGGTTTTGTGGGGCATAGTTCTTATATGAAGATTTGTATTAACCTTGTTTTTAATAAATAAATAATAATAAACTGCTAGATTATCTTTCGATTTTAGAAACTCAGAAAACTACAGGTAAAGATAATAAAAGCATCAGTAGTCCGCGCTATTAGTAACTACTATGTCTATATTACGCAAAAAAAAACATAGTTATAGAACCTACAGTGTACCAAACAGTCTATCCAATAGAAGTAGAAGTTTTGCCCAATCAAGTTGCGAAGAGCTTCAAAGTATGGTGTATATAAATCATCAATCGAAGTATAGTGTATATATGCTACTTATTATTGATAAGTTCAGTGAATTGTTGCAAGTATTAGCTAATACTTGATAAGTGAGGTGCAGTCATATTATGTGGTCCACGAGATATATTTATTCATTGACCTTATCTCCGAATCTGCTCTACTGGGAAAAGGTAAGTACGCAGTGATAAAGATTGTATGATTATTAAAATCCCCATATTTTAATTACAAAGTGATATCCTTGCATATGTTACTTTAGATAATTTCGATACCTACATCGATGACTGATAAGCGTACACTTATATGTCTCCTTGCATGTGACGACACGAAATCAGCTGGTTTCCGTGGTTAAGATTAGTTACGTTAAGACTTATGGATTAAGATTAGTATAAATGACTAGCTATCCGGCGCAACTTCGTTTGCGTCACATTTTCCCCGTTTTCGCAACATTTTTCATTGCTGCTCGACTCCTATTGGTCGTAGCGTGATGATATATAGCCTATAGCCTTCCTCGATAAACGGGCTATATACCACTGAAAGAATTTTTCAAATCGGACCAGTAGTTTCGGAGCTTATTCAATGCAAACAACCAAACAATCAAATCTTTCCTCTTTATAATATTAGTTTAGAAAATCAAAATCGAAAGATTTATTCAAATTAGTCTGATAGCTGACTATCAGACTAATTTGAATAAATAACTTTCGATTTCACGTCATGAAGTCGGAAATTTCACAAGATAGTCCCCCGAATTCCTTTCGCCAATTCCTTAGTGGTTTAGCTGGATGGAGGAAACGCTGTACGAACGCCCCAGCATCCATAATTAATAATGTTTTGATGTTCCTTGGAGAAAAATATTCTATTTGCCTCTAATGTGGTTGGAACTAAACAATAATTTCTTCAACTATAACAATGGCTAACAAACAGTTTTAACGCGTGTAAATATAACAAAGTCACCACGCATTCAACAACCAGTGAGGTTAGGGCTAGGCAGTAAAGCAGATCTGTAGTTAGATAAACTTTAATGTTACACATTGTCATGTGGATTAAAAGTAAATTGTCATGTTGGTACCTTAGTACAATTACTTGCATATTTATATCTTTATATCAAGTTTCAATTAAAGGTTGAATTATATTGTTAAGAATACTTCTAGGTTAAAAACATCTTGTACTTATTGAGTTTGTAACCTGACTGTTAACAGTTTTTACGAAATATTCTTAACTGATGCAATTTTTAAATAACGAAAACCTCCAAACTTAACAAGTATAAACAATACACGTAAGGGTACGTCAGACTCGCCTAACAAACAGAAACGGGACACATCTGAAACGTTTCCAAGCCCTGATGTGAAGATTGAACCCGAAGGAGATGCGACTGTTGTCTAGAAATCGAAATCGCAATAACACATATTTTGATGACAAAACCATTCCATCGTACAGCAAGAACTTGTTTGCTTTCACACACTTTTCATCACAGGTAGTTTAGCAAACTATTAAAAAATTGCGACAAATAAAATACACCTAGGTAGAGGAGGTTACTCGATGGAAAAATTTGAATAAACCATAATTTTGTTTATCGCTGTAGCTTCTACAACTAGCTACTTACTTGTTTTACTTTTGACGCCGTAGACTATATCAGTGTAAACAATGAAATTCCCATCTTCGACACTAATATCATCGCGAACTGCTTCCACATCCATCGCGGCACGCAAAACTTTAATTTCGTTATTTTAGTAGGTATATCAAGAACTAGAACGGATGGTGATGATTATCACCTATTAAGCGCGGAATTGGAAAATTGGTGCGTTGCAGGCGCTCGACGGTCACAAGACCGCGAGACTTCCTCTCCGCGAGACTCTACGCATCAACGCACCAGTCGCTACTAGCAGACTTTACTGGACACTGGAACACCGACTGGTGTATATTTATCATATAATTATTTATCGCCTGATACACAATGACCAGTGTTACTTATCTTTGCTTATTAACTTATTATAATATGGATAGTGTCCTGTGTGATAATAAATTGGACTTAGAATCTTAGAGCAAAATATTCAATGCACAAGGATTAAGATTTAAATATCACGTACTTTTATCGGATTTTTTGATAATTTTGGTAATAAATCATACACGGTTCCAGATAGTAAGACTAAAACATCGTAGAAAGCAGTGTCACAGCAAGATGATCTACCCTCGGTTTTTAAAGTTATTTTAAGAGTAGTCCTTAATTAAATAAAAAAGAACACAATAACATATAGCATTTTTATAGGTACCTAACTTATGGAATCTACTTGCTATTATTTTGGTAGAAAATAAAGCATGAAATCTGGTAACAAAGGTAATGCTGAAGAACTTATGCAATTAAGGTATTTGGTGTCCCTCAAGGCAGTGTATTTGGTCTAATTCTATTATTTATCCTCAAAAATCTCTCTGAAGCTGATTTATTGCTCTCTTTAATTATGTTTACGTGGACATTGATATTCTTGCCTCAGAATAGACATGCGGAAGTTATTTATTATCTGAAAATATTGATGCTGTTACGTAAAAAAGGGATGCCCAACTTAGTTGTAGTATGTATAAGGTATTTCTTCCAAATTATTAGAAATTGAATTATTTTTAGAAAAGACTATGTTTGATATTATTTGCTTTACTGAACATTGGCTAAAGGATTACGAAATGCTTATTAATTATATGAAATATACGGTGGGTAGCTGTTTTAACCGTAAATCTATGCTGCGTGGAGGTTCCCTAATATTAATTAAAAATTGTTTAAAATTTAAGCAACGTAATGACATAATAGGTCTCTCAGTTGAACATTGCGTCGAACTGCCCTGTGTTGCGCTAGATAAGCATGTAATTGTGTGTGTCTACAGACCCCCAAACTATCAAAACTTTTCTTTATTTGAATCAATAATGGAAGATGTCCTGGCAAAACTTACAGCCAGTAATAAATCTGCAATTATCTGTGATGATTTTAATATAAATATTTTGGAAGAAAATTCGAATAGCAGTAGGTTATTAAATCTTTTTAAGTCATTTGATTTAGCCAACATTTTTATAGAACCAACTAGAGTCACTCCATCTTCTGCTACTTGTATTGATAATGTTTTCTGCGATTGTGATTTCATAGATAAAGCCATAGTAAGTTGTCTGCCTTCGGATCATAGCGGACAAACGGTAACTTTTAGTTGTATTACACCGGTGCAAAAAGTTCAGATTAAATTTCGTCCTATAACAACTAGCAAATTAAATATATATAATACACACATCAAAAGTGTCTAGGGATCAACATATATTTTTGCAATAACTTTTCTCCTGATTGATATTAATTAAAATTTTCTTTAAGGATTCATCAAATAAAGTGTTTTCGTTTGTCACAGTAACGATAAACCAAGTCACCTTTGCATTAATAAAGAAATTTGCCATTTTCTAATAAAGGGATTTTTGACATTTGAACCACTAACATTAAAGTTCGAAAAAAAGACTGAAATAACAGTTTTCTTTAAAATTTTATTGGGTAACTTAAACAATTAATAATCCGTGTTTCTACCGCGAACACTAACAACACAAGAACATCGGTTTGGCATACTCAAAATGAGTTCATCCAAATCACGCTGTGGAATGGCCGCCCATGTTCGTTGCAACAACAAAAAAAGGTCTTCATGCGACTGGATACCCTCCATATTCGGCAGAGCTCTTCTCTGTAGCATATCCCTTGCATGCTCAATCGGGTTCAAGTCTGGCGACTGAGCAGGCCAGGGCAGGACATTGATGTTAGCTGCGGCGAGAGTCTGTCTTACAACTCTTGCGGTGTGCGGTCGTGCATTATCATGCATTAACTGAAATAAGGGACCGATTTGCACTTGTAGAGGAACGATGACGTCTGATACAATCGTCTCAGCATAAATTTGAGCGTTGAGGTTGCCTCTGATCCAAATCAACTCAGTTCTTCCGCCGATCCAAATACCCGCCCATACCATGATGGTTCCACCACTATAAGGATGGACTTCCTGGCAGGATTTTAATCGCTGTTGGCGTCCAGGGGTTCTCCAGTGTCGTATACGTCTTGTATCCGGTCTCATACCAAAACGAGACTCATCAGAAAAGCACACGAAACGCCATTGTTCTTCTGCCCAATTTCTGTGTTCAAGAGCCCATTGATATCGAATCCTACGATTGGGCATTGCTATAGGTGGTACCCGTAGCGGTCTTCGGGAATGAAGGTTCACTTCATGCAAGCGGTTTCTGACTGTTTGGTCGCTAATTAAGTTCCCTGAAGAGTGATGAAGCCTCACGGCTAACATCATGGCGGTTATTGTTGGAGCTCTTCGAGTTAAGATTTGAATGTATCGGTCTTGTCTCCGTGTGGTGCAGCGATACCGTCCTCCATGGCGCTCAGCCACGGTACCAGTGCTTCGGTAACGTGTCCAAAGTCGACTGATAACACTCTGACTTGTATTCAGAGCTAAAGCCACAGTACGTTGCCGGGAACCAGCTTCTATCATTCCCACGGCTCTGAGCATTTCTTCCCTGCTTAAATGACGTCGCCGCTCCATAATAACGTTGGTTTTAATCAGTAGTAGGGAAACAGTAGCACTAATAATGTCTTCAATGCGTTGTATGTTTTTATAGGGAAAATATTGACAGCTGATTTTCATCTTTTACTCGAATTTGATTCACAGTTCCTGATTCAAATTATGAAATGCACCAAAAAGGATCCATATAAATTTATAAAATCATAAATTTATTACAAAGCCACATCTCAATCTCAAGAAATCCGCATAAAAATGCTTGATCCCTAGACACTTTTGATGTGTGTAATTCCCTACAGAACAAGTTAAGTGTTATGAGTCATCATATGGACGACATTAAGGTAAATCAGTTGTATGATCATTTCTTTTCAATAGTTCACACTGAATTCAATAAAACTTTTGAAAAGAAGATGAAAAGCATTTGCCCTAAATTTATTTTTAGTGATTGGGCAACTACAGATATAAGAAAAAACCGGCCAAGTGCGAGTCTTACTCGCATACAGGGTTCCATAGCTCCAAACAATATAATAACAATATTTTGAACTGTCATTCATTAGTTAGTAGTATTAGTTAGTAAACTTCCACACAACCGCAAAACTAAATTTGTTTTTCATAGTATGTTTATGAAAAACAAGGTTACTGCTGCAGTTTGATGAAAAAGTCCCATATCTCAAAAACTAAACATCATATCTTATTGAAACCAATTTTCGTTGATAGTTTTTTTTACGTTCTACAATCCTAAATATTTTCAGAATTTTCCTCCTCTTACTTTAGAAATTAGAGGGGGGGGGGACACACATTTTACCACTTTGGAAGTGGCTCTAGCGCAAACTATTGAGTTTAGAAAAAAATGATGTTAGAAACATCAATATCATTTTTGAAGACCTATCCATAGATACAGATACCATAGACACGTATGGGTTTGATGAAAAATTTTTTTTTGGTTTTCAGTTCTAAATATGGGGACCCCCTTAATTTATTGTTTTTTTTTTCTATTTTTGTGTGAAAATCCTAATGCGGTTTACAGAATACATCTACTTACCAAGTTTCAACAGTATAGTTCTTATAGTTTCGGAAATAAGTGGCTGTGACATACAGACGGACAGACAGACAGACTGACAGACAGACATGACGAATCTATAAGGGTTCCGTTTTTTGCCATTCGGCTACGGAACCCTAAAAAGTAGGGAAAGACTATTTGAGCTGTATGGCCTTAAGCCTTTCATAAACACTGAAACTTTTAACAAGTATGTTACTAATTATTCAAAAAAATTTAAAAATGTATGCGAGGTTGCCATAGCCTTGCACATTAGCAATAAGATCAAAAACGCAGAAAATAAGATAAAGACAGTTTGGAAAGTTATAAATAATGAGACTAATAGGAAAAAAATCGTTAACACTAGCTATACATTAGATATAAAATGTGGTCCTAAAAGCTCTGATCAGGAAGTAGCTCAAGAATTTGTAAATTTCTTTACCGATATTCCGCTTAAAACTACGGAGGCTCTAAATTCCTCACCGGAAGTCTCACTTGCTTTATTAAAGGCGAACGTGTCTGGCTGCCCCGCTGAATTTAAATTTAAACACATAAACCCTTTGACAGTTATTAAAGCTTTCCGGCAAATAAAAATCATACTGACCGAAGATCTATGGGGAATGTCTATCAAAGATTGTACATCCATCGTTGAGACTATAGCACCATACTTAGCTTTAATTTTTAATTTGTGTGTGGACCAAGGAGTTTTCCCTGATTTAATGAAATACAGTAAAGTCATCCCTCTTTTCAAATCCGGAGACAATAAAGATACTAATAATTATAGACCTGTATCAGTGTTGCCAGTTTTTAGCAAGGTGTTTGAAAAGATAATGCTTAATCAAATGCTCAATCATTTTAACACCAACAAAATTTTGCACGATCAACAGTATGGTTTCACCAAGGGACGTTGTACAACTGACGCCGGTGTAAACTTATTAAAGCACATATTTACAGCGTGGGAAGAGTCCCAAGACGCCATTGGAATATTTTGTGACCTCTCCAAAGCATTTGAAAGCGTAAATCACGACACATTACTTTTGAAACTTGAGCATTACGGACTTGGTAAACTTGCACTTAGTTTGGTAAAATCATATTTGAGTAATAGACAACAGCAAGTTCAAATAAATGGTGTTAATTCACAGGGTTTAAAAGTAAAAATGGGGGTTCCGCAGGGGTCAATATTTGGTCTTTTCCTCTTTCTAGTATATATTAACGATCTACCCTCTTTATTGAAAAGCCAACCACAAAATATGGTGTTATTTGCTGACGACACTTCCTTAATTTTTAAGATAAATAGACAGGCCCAAAATCTAGATAACGTCAATAATGCACTACTTCAGGTACATAATTGGTTCACAGCTAACAATTTAGTATTAAATGAAAATAAGACTAAATGCATAAGATTTTCATTACCGAATGTTAAATGTAGTGATTGTGATATAATATTGAATAAAGAGAAACTAGAATTTGTCGATAAAACGGTTTTCTTGGGGGTTACGCTTGATTCAAGGCTTCAATGGGGTCCTCATTTAACATCTTTTGCGGGGCGGTTAAGTTCAGCAGCATACGCTGTTAGAAAAATCCGTCAATATACCGATGTTGATACCGCGAGATTGGTCTATTTTAGTTACTTTCATAGTATAATGTCTTACGGCATTTTGTTATGGGGACGGGCTGCAGACATTGAGTCTATTTTTATTTTGCAAAAAAGAGCCATCAGGGCCATATATAATCTCCGTAGGCGCGATTCTCTAAAGGAACTGTTTAAGGACATTAACATCATGACGGTACATTGCCAATACATTTACGAAAACATAATGTACGTAAGAAAAAATCTGCATCTTTTTAGTAAAAGAGGTGACAGACACAATTAAAATACTAGAAATAGAGACCAATTAGTTCAGCCAGGCTTCAGACTCGCTAAAGTAGACTCATCTTTCATGGGGTACTGTTTAAGATGCTATAATAAAATTCCACAGAGTATTCTTGAACTGAGTGAGACGAAATTTAAAACATGCATTAAACGCACACTTTGTAAGCAGGCTTATTACAAATTGGACGATTATATCGCTGATAATAATCCTTGGCTCCATGCCGGTCCTGCTCCACAAGGACAGGTTCGCATAAATTGATAGCATTAAATAGTATTGTTGGAGCTGCTGAAGATTGTACAACTATCTTTGAATTGTATAAATTCAATTAATTTAGTATTATATAATCGCATAGCCCATATTGTGTGAGTCCTATGTACTAGATAGCTATCATTTACTGGAAACCTACGTCTTTTATTGACTTGAATGTGCCCTGGCGGTTGAGAGTATGTCATGCTCACTCAAATGTCACGCTGATGGCGGCGTGTGTGTCGGGTCATTTAGTTCCCTTCAAAATGGTTGAGTTGAATGATGGCTGATCCATGCGTCATGTTCGTGAACGGGCGCTGTCAGTTGTGCCTGGTCGTCTCTTAGCTGCCACGGCTTATTTCGAACTAATTATTTTATCTTTTAATTGTTTTTTTTTTGTTTTTGCTATGGACACTTTTAACGTGAAGTCTTGCTACATCGTTCTCACATAATGTACCATCTCAACATGAATGATGTAACCAAGGTTTTTGTAACAAGATTCGTATTTAAAAGCGTGTCCATGGAGTTTCTTGCCAATTCTTCTCCATAGAGATCTACGCCTTGGAATGGGCAACTACAGTACTTTCACAGTTATTATGTCTTGTGACTGGGACTGTAGCTTCATTTTTATTGTTGTTCGACCACTCAAAAGTGCCTGTAACTGGCTTATTTGAAATAAATGATTTAATTTGATTTGATATGATTCATCCTCATCATTATTGTCAAGAGGTTATTTGAAATAAAATAAAAAATTACAGGTTTCATTATTTATTCGCACGGCCATACCGCATTTATTTACATTTCTAATTTTAATGTTTATCTTACACGTTTATTTAAGCAATAAAAAAAAAGTAGTTTTTTCAGAAACGCAGCAACGAAATTTTTTTACTAATATTCATTTAATTATGTCCTTTTCGAGCCCGAGTCGGATTATTTCTATAGCTTACATAATTATATATTTTAGCTGAACACTTAAATAATTTAAGAAACTCAAGCGCAATAACTATATTATTAATAACAATTTCCTGTGTTTTTTGTAATAAAAAAGTTACACATTCACACAACATACGTATCGTAACTGCATTTCTGACAAGTTACATCAAATTTATTTGTATGTAAATTAAAAACTTACCTATGAATACCTAATTTATGCTTAATTTATTTAAATGACTTTGCATTTATCATATTTTATGACACTAATAAACGTTATGGCAAGACTTTGGTAAAAATATATTTAATGCAAAAGATGAATTTGCGACATCAATAAAGTGTTTAAAAAACTGGAAACATTTAATATACAATTATATTTTTTTTTACACAGGTACTACATCCGGGTAACATCTTCTCCGTCCAAACATTTACAAGCATAAATGAAATCAAACATAAATGAAAAATATTGAATTGTTCGAAGTATAGAACCTGTTAGAGCACTTTTGTTCCCATGTATAGTCTAATACATCAAATACAAATAAAAATATTTACAAAAGGTTAAACTGGTGTCTTACTCAACATTTAAATAACGTCCCATTGTCATTTATTGTTTTATTTACATTTATAAAAGTCTTAATTGTTATCTCGCAGTAACATTTTGTTCTGTTATTATATTATATGAGCACTGTAATACAGGTTTACCATCTATATGACATAAAGTGTTTTAAGATTAAGAAATGAAATCCCTTATCAAAAAGAAAACAATGTTGGGCCAGAAATGCTACCTTGAGGTACTCCTTGGTATTTATTTTAGTTCTGGTTTGAACATTAACCCAAACAGTGGCTTTGATGAGTAAAGTTAGTTTCATACTAGTCCAATCAACGTTTTGAGGTTTTTGACCAATTTATTTTGTTTATTCTATATAGGATAAAGTTTTTAACGTTGTCTTATGGTTTTGTTAAATCTGATTTGTAGATTTTTATAATATCGAGGGCAACAACAAGGTAAAGGAGTGACAGTTTAATTTTGTTGGAGCTTGTAAAACAGAACAAAACAGCATACTATGATCACTGATTAAATTATGAAACTATTTTTGGTAATACGTATTTTCTTGATGATTGGAAAAAGCACGAGTTTAGAACCCAATATCAAAAAAAAAAACTTAAAATATACAATATTTACATCGGAATGTCTACATATTATCTTGAAATGTACAGTACAGTTTGTTTGTCAGAATAGACATTTCTCCCAAATTCAAATAAAGAGATTTTCACATCGTTTTTGACAGTAAGTAAAAATATGTTTATTACATCATAGCATATATTTCTATTAGGTACATCATGTGTTATTTTAAAACTTTGGAACACCTTAAACCATATCGAAACACGTAGTTTCTATGAACCCAATTTCACGACGATGCGTTGTATAAACGTCGTTTGGTAAAAATATCGTAATAAATAATGCTTGTATGATTCTCGACCACGAATCGACTAGTTGTGTTGTCATATTCTCTAAGAAAACGAAATTTTCACATCCCGTCTAACAATCGGTATTTTTAGTTCAAAATATATTTTATATGTCCGGAAATTACCATTTTCTCTTTAACCTTATTTTTAGTATTAGGAATGCTAATACACTTACAATAAAGCCTATAGAGACTAATGCAACATAAAGCATGGAAAATCTCTCTCCAACGATGTAGTTGTCTTGTAGGAATTGTGAGGGGTATGCGTAGTGGCAGTATAATACTGAACACTCGAGGTTAGGCCGGTCCATGCCGTAGATGGAGAGCACGAGGCCGACGAGGCCGTGCTTCAGGAAGGAAGACTGGAACAACCAGCGCACGAACACCGGCGCGTCGTAGTAGCGGAGGAAGAAGCCGGAGAAGATCGTGAACGGCATTATGAAGAACGGGCCGAATACCACTCCGTTCTGAAATAAGAGAACACTGTGATTAGCCATACAAAATTTTTCACATATCTTGATCCTTTATGGTACCTTTTAGGTATGAGTACCTACAAATCATACGAAAGATATGATATTTTAAAATCCTGTGAATATCGAATCGTTAGCAAAAATATACTTACTAAACAAGCGACCCGTATTTGTTTCGAGTGACATAACCTAAGCACCACCGGGTCCAAAACTATCCTAAGTCTTTCAAGCTGGAACCAACCATACTGATTTAAAAAAAAATTAAATTTATTGGATGGTTCCGAAGATTAGCGTGTTCTAACATTGCATGTAATAAGACGTAATTTTTATACAAATATTAAGAGAACATTTTAAATTAGAACTAACCTTGACATTAAACAATGATCCAATGAGTAGCCCTTTACACAACGCCACATACGACACCAGCAACAGTACAGAACAGAATCCAGCAAACCGTTGTATTTCGTTCGGCTGTCCCGTGAGCCAGTACACGATGAACGCGTAAGACAGCGTACACACCGTCTGAGTCGGGAGCGTCGATATAAAGGTGGATGTGTAGTATGCTCCGGCCGTATACCACCTGTTGAAGTGCTCACGACGGATCACAGGGATTTGTTGGGGAACTGGAAGTGAGAAATTGAATTGTCATTTGTCTTCCTGGCGAGGAGGGAGAGAATGGTATTTTTAAAACTATTGGTGTGATAGAAAAAGTTATCTCATGTTTTAGAGATTAAAGAACATGATACATAATGTTTTATAGGTGAGGTAACTGTAATGGTAATCAAATTAGTTGTAAGAACAAGGGAATAGTAACACGAGAATAGTCTATTGGTGGAGCGTGTAAGATAAATATGAGTATGAACATAGTAAGCCATATTATTGGTAGAAAATACACTTTAGTAAACAATAATAATTTAGTAGCTCTTTCATTCGCTATGTTTACACACTTTTTCTTGTTTGTGTGTGTGTGTGTTCTCGTGTTCTTGTTTATTCATGTAAATCAAGTTTTGATCATTCAATTATAGCTTCCGTTTGACCTAATAACGTTCTGAGTCAGAGATGTAATTGCCAGTTCCTTCGCGTTTCAAGTTCAACGACGCAAATGAATGCGTACGTGAAACCTTTACAAAACATTTAACTTGTAGCACTCTACTTCGAGGTGCACATCATTTTATAATTAAGACTCTTTCATAAAAGACACTGTTTCTTGTAAAAAGCAATATTGCTTCGGTACATTGACTCAGGTTTATCAGAATTAAAAATGGTTAGACCTTCTAGAAAGCAATATCAAACCAGTGAAGGTACTAAGGGCGAAAAAGAAAGAACCACAAACGTAACATTCAACCAAGCGGTTGGTTGGTATCGCAAAGAATCAGCATTGCCATGCAACATGGCAATGTGGCCAGCCTTCTGAGGCCTTTTCCTGCTGACAGCGATGTGGACGAATTTTTTTATACTTGTACATATTTTATTATTATTATAGGTCTATTTGAAGTTTGTAAATAACGAACATTATTAAAACAAACTATACTTACACTTGATAGAAACAGCACTGAAAGCTGTGAACATGAGGAACATGAGGCTGAAGTACAAGAAGTTGTAGTTGTTGCGCACGTCCTTAGCGTCGCGTCCCATGTTGTAGAACAGAAAGCCAACAAAGAGCGCCATCGCGCAGTGGATGCCCGTCGTCATCACTGTGAACGATGGGTCTCGCCAAAGTGTCTGGAAATGAAAGGCTATAATAATTATAACCTTGTATATACTACTTTTTAAAGAAAGGACATGGAGACAAGGGGTGCACAACTCTTACAAGAATGTATTTTTTAACCAGCCTAAACCATGGTTAATGATAAATTTTAATATTAGGAACATACACCTACAGTGAATGAGAGAAGAAATATTAACCAAACTTAGCATTGATTGCTTAAGATATCGGGCTGAGTACTGCCCTTATTTTGCAATAGAGCTTTCAAATGAAATGAAAGGCAAACGAAACGTATCCAAAGCGTGTAATTTTAAAATGATTACTCCATACATCATTAAATTACTGTTATTTTGTAATTATGTTGTTTTTTTTTTGTTGAATTTCGCTTGACTGTATTCCGATTTTGATTACGGTTATTAGAATTACAGTTATGGAATCTCAACAAAAAACTTAACGATGAAAGTAACTCAAAGACAGTAAAATATAATTAACAAGATTCGTTTACCAAAAGTGATCTCCTTGTGAGTGTGGTGAATTGTTTCATAAACGACGTAGTGTAGGTGCTCTTTAGTGCTAATAGTATTTTACTAGTGGGGTCCTCTTTGGGAGATGGCAGCATCGTCAGGCAAACCTCATCATATGCAGCTAAATTAAATTTATCTGAAAAAGGATTTACAAGGAACATTAGAATGATGTCTAATTAACTATCTTTCTTTTGTCTCTCTTTGGACACGGAAACAATAATCAGCAATAGCATCATGCTGTAGTAACCTCATATCACTCATCATTATAGTCTTCGAATGTACAAGTAAAATTCTTATTTTATTACTTTACCGTGTCAGGTTTTCATTAATATGATAATTTATATAATAAATTCAGTCTGATTGAACGAAGTCCGTCCGTATCATGTTACAAAGCGACGTGCCAATGTTATAGTCATCGGTTCAAGGATTCAACATGGTTTGCATACCGTAGTGTAATCACAGAAGATGTACTTGCTATCCTTCCATATCATAAAATAGAATTTGCCTGTCTGCCCATTAGAGCATCTATAAGTTCTGTATCACTTATCAGTTTTACGTGATCACTGTTTTAGAATTTAGATATTTTCTCTACCCAAGCTTTAGTATTATAAATTAACGTTTAGATTAGTATTTAAGTAATACATACCTATCATATTACTATCAGTCTCATGAGATACGTTTGAAATCCATCTTTTATTTCTTCCATTTCCCGAGCTTTCTACGAGGTCACTCGCGTTTTCCACACATATTTCGATTACTGAAAAGGAAAAAAAGAGTAGCGTCAGTTTGAAAAAAAAATTGAATATGGCTGAGTCATAAATTGAAGACATTTGTTTTAATTACGTTGATTAGTGGAATAGTAGGTACAATGCGTCTGAATGATCGCTATGTATGATTAATATAAATGCTGGAATGTACCCTTAATTTTGAGTGTTTAGACAACTGTTGGTTCATTGGCTGTGTGATTCAGAATTATAAAATTTTTAAAGAATCTTTTATAAAACATCCGTCTGTTTTTTAACAATTTTGTGTACAAAAAAATGCTTTGGTGATCAAAACATTTATTTGCTAATGAAACCATAATGGATTTTCTAGAAAACATCAAACCAATAAATAACAAAAATATGCAAAAAACATCTTTTTTCCTTCCATACTGCAGTGTTGCTATGAAATTAAATATTCAAAAATATACCAATACTACACACACTGGCTTCTGAAGAGGGGACCGGTTTATAACTATGCTGGTTTCTACTATGAATAAATTATTCCTATGATTCTACAGATCAGTAACTGATTTTGTTTGCAGTAGAGATTTAGGTGATTAGTGAAAAAACAAGTATCAAATGTTTGTATTCAATGGTGAATTATAGGTACTGTAAATAAAAGTAGACATGTTAAACAAACCAGCAAGAAAAGTTATGTAGATGGTATGAGGGATGATATGAAAGTAAAAGGAGTGCATAAAGGGAACTGAAGGAGGTAAAACTTATGCAGTATTTCGGCTGAATGGTGATACTCACAATGATATGAAAGAAAAAGGAGGAAATGATGCCGTGATTTCTGACAGGGGAGAATAGGAGAAAACGTGTTGCGCCGACTGGCCGACCCCAAGTAGAGGAAGGAGAGGAACAGGAAGATGATGGATGGTGATGCTGATAATGATGTTTATAAAAAGCTAGATCACTACAGGCCCCCTTTTCACAAACGCTCGGATTAAATTTCGATTCGATAAATCGTATGTCACTCATGCTCTGTATGGTGTCGGACGTAAAGAATAGCACCATCCCATATCTTCCCGTGGGTGTCGTAAGAGGCGACTAAGGGATTTGCCTGAGAATGGGCAGCAGCGTTCTCTGTGCTTTTGTAACGATTGCCAACCTGCCTGCCAAGCATGGCGATTATGGCAAAACCCCCCAAAATGTCAATGTGGCGACACTTGGGGGAGTACTATCTTGTTTTGGCATTACGAAAGCGAGCGAGATAGAAATACGAGTTTTCGAATCAAAATCGAATCCGAGCATTTGTGAATACGGAGGCAGGATTCAAAAGAACAAAACCAAACCATATACTTACAGAAATCAACAGGATTATGGTAAGGCGGGCACATCAAGTTCATTTCCTCTAAGCACGGCAGCAGCTGCGGCACTGACCCGACGTAGGCGCAGCGGCCCGCGACCACAGCATACAGGCGATCCACCATGTGCAAGAGTGCGGCGGACGGCTGGTGCATCGTCACCACCACCGTCCGCCCTTGCCGCGCTAAAAGGTGAAGTAAATATACTATTTGCTTCGATATTGAACTATCCAGCCCACTGGAAAGAAGACATATTTACGTTGAAGTTTTTGTTTCTTGGACTTGTTGTTTTATGTGTCTAATTAAAATCATAAACCCTCACAGTGCAAGGAAAAAGGGGCAGTAGCTAACAAGGGAAATTATCAACGAAATATTCATCATCGCTACTTTGACATTGATTGGACAATCTGGAAGTTAAGTCATTTAATAACGATTTATAACATTAGTAAGTAACAAAGTACACTCTAAAAAAGCATGCAGCCTGCCTGGGAAGATCACGGAATCTAAATTCAAGTACAGTTTCCTTCAGCTGATAGTATGAAAAGCGAGAAAACTATTACCTAAATGTACTAGGTGTGCTGTGTGGTGTCGGACGTAAAGAATAGCACCATCCCATATCTTCCCGTGGGTGTCGTAAGAGTCGACTAAGGGACTTGCCAGAGAATGGGCAGCAGCGTTCTCTGTGCTTTTGTGACAACCGTACTGCGATCGCCAATCCGCCTGCCAAGCGTGGCGATTATGGCAAAACCCCCCTTATGTCAATGTGGCGTTGGGGGAGGCCTATGTCCAGCAGTGAACGTCTTTCGGCTGAAATGATGATGATGATGATGAAATGTACTAGGTAGAATTTCCTAAATACAGTGATAGGCAGTAGGTATGTAGTCTAAATATCTTGAGATAATATAATATTTTCATATCTGGTTGTTTCAAAAGTCAGGTATAATGGCAATAAAAAGAAAACTATATCTACAGTGTACAATATAATTTATTGAAATAAAATAAGATTTACTCATATTTGTGGCTAAATGATTGTACGACTCATGCATACCGGATTTGTTGAACGGTACATTGTAATAATCAACAATATATAGATATAATTATATAAATGCCATATATTGGATTAAATTACAATGTTTTAGGCTCACTTCTTATCAAGATAATGTTATCATTCAAATGTCAACAGATAAATAGTTTTGGAAAGGAGTCATGACGTTATGTAACTTTACATTTATTTTGATTTTACCGGTTTTGTGAAGACACGCATCTGCGTGTCTTTGTGTGTAACCGGATAATGTAATTCTGGTCAATCCTCTAAAATGATGATGTCTGAGTCACTGATCATCATCATTTCAGCCGAAAGACGTCCACTGCTGGACATAGGCCTCCCCCAACGCCACATTGACATAAGGGGGGTTTTGCCATAATCGCCACGCTTGGCAGGCGGGTTGCCGATCGCAGTACTGTTATTATAAAAGCACAGGGAACGCTGCTGCCCATTCTCTGGTAAGTCCTTTAGTCGCCTCTTACGACACCCACGGGAAGATATGGGATGGTTCTATTCTTTACGTCCGACAACAGAACAAGTCACTAATAGTGGTAATAAATAAATGATTCAATTTATTAATTTCAGTTATAAATAATTGTTGTTGAACAACAAAGTTTAGTGCAATTAATTTCACAACTGCCTGAGTCATTTCATTACAAACGTGGCTGTAGTGTGATATTTAGCACGCGTGCCAATATAAACACTGCACCATCTTTTAAACAGTACAATTAAATTAAATGTAGTTTCTAAAAATTGTGTGTCGTTATCTAGAATATTTAATTCCACGACTAATCCTTCTGATTTGTGTTTGATAACGTTGTTCTAGTAATATGTAACTAAGTTGTACTTTTAGTTGATTCATGTGACGGTAACGTGTTGTTTGAGAACTGTTTGTAGATAGATAGTTGATAGACTATAAATAGAACCAGGACGCGGTCTGTTGACTGTTATTAACAATAATGCAATTATTTCATTTCGACGGCTTCCAAAGCCTGTTGACAAGAATGATCCTCACCATTACAGTGGCCATGAGTAAAATATTATCCAGCAACATTTGATATTTTTATCATTGCTTCGTATTTTTACGATACAGTGCCTTAGTCACATCTGGCCACTCCCGAAAGGAAGTAGTGGGACGGTGTTATTGGTTGCCAAGGCCACAAACTAAAAAGTACAGACCCATTTTTCTTTTCTTTGTCGTGCTATTGAGCATTGTATGTAGTTGATATATAAAAACCATTTACCTGGTAGGTTCGTCTAGGAACATGACCGGAGGGTCACTGATTAATTCCAGACCTATTGCTAGCCTTTTCTTCTGTCCACCAGATAAATTGCCTGCTCTAGTATTCCTAACTTTACTTAAACCAAGGGCTGCGATTATTTCTTCTACCTGAAAAGAAGAGGAATCATTAGGCTATCTTTATAGTAAAATAAATACTTTTACAGTAACAGTGGCATAACGTGGTTATTTTTAGTAGTATCAAGACATGTTAATTGCTTTACACACAATATAATAGGCTGTCACCTTCTTGCTTTATAATAAAATTCCACTTTTTTAATAATCAAATATTCGGCGGAGCAAGTCGCAGAACTTGTTCTTGCAAGTCTCAGCAAGCTTATTCTGGCCATTATGACTGCTGTAAATGCTTAAAAAAAATAAAATTAAGTGAACGATCCTTAAAGGAGTCTTTACTGATTGTAAATAACGTTTTATTTAGATTCCCGTAATTACTTTCAACTGCTTATCGATAGGCCCTTGTTATATACGGTACATTTACCATTTATAACTGATATGATTATTTTAAAAGTCGTGAACATTTTAATATTATTATGGTTCGACCTCAAAAGATAAGACACACGTGTGATGCAATCAATTTAGATAAGTATTGAAATAATCCGTTGTTGAATTTGTAGGTAACACTTACGCGTCGTTTTTTCTGATGGCCGCTTATATGATTGCCTAATTTGAGATCCGCTGCTATGCGTAGTGATTCTTGTATAGTGAGCATGTCTTGTACTTGGTCGTCTTGTAGAATGTAACATGATCTTCGCCTGAACATCTTTTCATTCCGTACGCGGCCATTGACGCAAATACTGCCGCTTGTCGGTTTCCTGAAATTTAGAAAAAATTCTAGTGAGAGCTAGTCCAGGAGGCTGCTTAGCTAGTTATTTTGGTATGTAATTATGTATCTTTAGATCTTTTTTGAACTACAACGTAAATTGTTAAAATTTTCAATCTAATAAAATCTTCTTCTTCATCAAGATTGATTTTGTAGCTCGATTTATTATGCTGCAATGTTTTAAAAATCTTATAATGAAAATATTATGCGTGTTTCAAAACCTCGAGAAGACAATTCGAATTTCATGTTTGAACAGCTGTCTTGGAGTCATTCACCTTAAAATACGAACTAAAAACTAGTAAGGACGAATCTTTGATATTTTTACTGTATTTCATCCATTCCTCTATTTATCATTTCGTTACTCTAGCTAGCTCTTTATGCATTTACTTTCTGCTTTAACTACTCTACTTGCGAATAACCTTTGAGTAATGTTTGCGCTTATTAGAGGCCTCTATTTTTATCGCTATAGTTATGAAAAAGGCTAGTTTCGATATTTTAACTGTAGCTTATCAGAAACCTTCAAAAAACCAAAAATCAATAACACGTTCCATGAATATGGTTTGCGTTACTAATGATAATCTAATCTTATCCAAATAAGTGTGACATGGAGGTAATGGTAGATACTCCATCGACCTCGTCTAGCCCATACGTGGCTACCTATCTTCTTTAAATAGTTAACCCTGAGAACGTTTCAGTTAGTTTCCTCGATCATCATCAGCGTAGAACAGTCCACTGCTGGATATAGGGCTCTTCAATCGCACGCGACTTAAGTCGATTATCGGCAATTCCCATCCAGTTGCTACCAGCCACCCTGCGAAGACCGTTGCTCCACCGAGCATGAGGTCCCACCTTACGCTTGTCGTTTCGGGGTCTCCACTCAAGAACACGTCTACCCCAACGGTCATCAGTTCTACGGATAATATGGCCGTCCCATTGCCACTTCAGCGTACTTTTTCTTGAGCTAAGTCGACTACTCTGGTTCTCTGTCAGATCAACTCGTTCCAGATGCGATTCCTCAGAGAGACTCCAAGTATACGCCGCTCCATAGCTCCCTGAGCGATCTTCTCCCGTATTCACAAACGTTCGGATTCGATTTCGATTCGGAAAGTCGTATGTCTAATACGACTTTCCGAATCGAAAAGAATCCGAGCTGGGGGGGGAGCTGGTCCCTTTTAGTTTCCCAATACGACAAGCTAATGCTTTATCCCACGACAAAGTTGGCAACGTTATACCTATGTGATATAACGTACGTACCTATATTACGCAGCGTACAGATCGTTATCTATAGATTTGGGCTTTAGTTTCTTGTATCTAGCAGGTGCAAGGATTTATTTAATCTTATTAGGTACAATGCGTCCCTTTATTGGTAAAACCGATTATCTACACTTTTTTTCAAAAATAATTTATTTACACCAAGCTACTCAACTTTTTGAGCTCTATCTACAGATAAAACCGATTTTCCGATACGATGCATAGTTTCCGAGATTAATACGCAAAAAAACAATTATAATATAAGCTTTTATGTAACATCTGCATTCAATAACAGCTAAAGTCTTATACCAGTACGATTTTATTGAAGCCTTGCAATCAAAAACACATTCCGTTTCATATCTTATTTTAGTTGCAGTTTGCTTACACTCTGAACATACTGTAGCATTGTACTAATACAAATTAAAGTATTTTAAATGGTTCTGGTTTTGCGGAATTATTGAAAAGTACTTAGAATCTTACACATTAAAAAGAAAGTAAGTAGTTCTACTTGCTTTTAACAAAACATAATCCTTCGCGCTTGTGCAGATTTTAATTCAATTAAAAGAGATTAAGCAGCTTTATTTGTTTTCCACAACATCAGAGATCGTATCGTTTAGATTTAAATACAAGTAAAAGCAACTATGCATAAATAGTTGTTTTTCACCGAAGCGTATGGTGATATTTCTACATAAATATTTTCAGCTAAAACCAATTATCGACGCTTGATCTTTTATTTCACTTGTACTCCGCGCGCACATCTCTGACTTAGTCGCCATCTGTGATGGACGAATCGTGTGCCGGCCGGTTGTAGTGTTTTGTTTTTTAAGTTTATTTCTTTTTATCGTAATTCACGTAAGTGTTTGTGGTGATAAAGTTTGAATATGAGTGTTAAGGAAGTTGGAGAGTCATTGGATCCAGGAGAAAATGCTTTTCAAGAAGGTAATTGTTTGTGTTAAACAGTTTTGAGGTTATATTTACCGGTATTTTGGAAATAATCATTCATTATTGATAAAAATATACGTACGAGGAACTATTTAAAGACTTGTTTCATTAATTATGAATAAGCATTGGCCTATTTAACGATATTTCAATGTGATTGTCGTTTATTGCAGAAATAGAAGACGCTTGGATGAATGATACGCCAGAAGATTTGTTCATATCTCAGGCATACGATTTTTATATGATCCAGTCTGAGCAAAAGGTTGTGGATGACAATACTTCAGCGTCGAAAAAAGGTAAAAGAATTTAATAACAAAAGTACTTAGAACTTGCCTATCTCTATACAATCAGGTATACCTACTTTGTGATACACTTATGTACCTAATCGCTGTGTTTGTGATTTCGGCCGCATGGACTTATTGTAGGTAATTAGTTAGGTATTAGTTATTCCTGTTATGACTATACATTTTTCAGAATTATTAGGGTACACTATGTAACTGAAGGTAAAGGTACTAGCTTCTGCCTGCGACTTTATTTCTGCAGGATTAGTACTTCGAGTAGTAGTATAAATTATAGCCTATGTGTTAATCTAAAGTACGAGCTACATTATTGAAAATTTTCATTAAATTCCATTCATTAATATTTGTGTGAAAAAATAACAAACATCCATACATTAAACCATCCTTCCAAACAAACTTCCGCGTTTATAATATAAGTGGATATCCCACTAATATTATAAACGTTATCACATCATCAAACATTCATTGACCTCTATCCTGTTGGCTGCACTTATTAACTTGTGATTAAACCTGATGAGTGACTTACCTATTAAATTGTTAACAGATAATGGTGGTACTTCATCAGAGGTTAATTTTTGTGACGAAACGCCGAAAAAAAATGTTAAGAAGAAGATTAACTCACATGTCAATGAACATTTTCGAAATTTGACATCAGGTATGTTTGTAATTAGTTTTAAAAGTATTATTTTTGTTATCATCAACATCATACTTTATGTTTTATATTTTAGAAATATATATTATGCTATATAATGTATGTATAATTATAATATTTATTATTTATGTACTTTATATTTATATCAAACATTCCTCTGCTTTACGCAGGTATCCATTACTTTTCTACCACTTTGGTCTAGTACAAACTGGAACCAAAACCAACCAACTGGTAGGTACCTAACATGTTATAATGTCTTAATATCTAAATTAAATTAATTGTTTTCAGGAAATGATTCACCATCACAAGTTTCAAATAACAAAGAAAGGTGCGTAGAATCTGACATGGAATCACTATTCGGTGGCGATTTTTCTGATGACGATCCTACATACCAGCCTTCTGATATTATTCAAATGCCCGCTGAAGCGGATTCGGATGATTCGGAATTAATAACACTAGAAGAACTATTAAATCCAGATTCTGTTCATGCTGCTGAAGAAAGGAAAAATAATAGCCGTCGCAGAGCTATAGCTCGGTTGTTTGGTAATAAGCAAAAACATCCCAAAGATAACAATAATAATGAGTCTTTATTAGTAGCACAATCAATAACTGTCGAGCTTTTTCAACGTTGTTGGAAGGTCTTAAAACCACGAGCTCGTTGGCACCAAAGAAATCCTGAAACCTGGAAAGTTAATGTGGTAAAAAGACAGCGAGCTGAAGGCTTGCCATATGTTACAAAAAAGAGATTTAGAAGCTCAAAAAATCCTAAGCCTATTGATTGTTCTAAATGCAAATTCGAGTGCAATGATAAAGTTACAGATGAAGAGCGCCAAATAATATGCAGAAAATATTGGAGTCTAGACTATGTCTCAAAAAAGTCGTTTATTTTGGCTCACGTAAGGGTTAAGTCAGTAAAGAGACTTCTTGTAAGTAGGAAAAGAACGACACGACGCTCTTATGCTAAGCAATGCTTTTTTACAATAAAAGGGAACGAAATATATGTTTGCCAAAAGTTTTTCTGCCAAACATTATGCATTGCTCCGTGTGTCGTAGCTGATGCTATAAAGCACCGTGATAACTTAGGACTTTTTGCCAAGCAAGAAGACCCTCGCGGACGTCATGAGCCTCCGAATAAAACTGCACCTGAAAAAATTGAATACATAAAAAAACATATTGCATCTTTCCCTACTATGGAAAGCCATTACATACGGAAGAAATCAAAACGCAAGTATCTAGACAGAAACCTTACATTATGCAAATTGTATTCTTTGTACGTCAAAAAATGCGGAGACGAAAATATGGAACCTGTGTCGGAGATGACATATCGTAGAATTTTTTCTACAGAATTTAATTTGGGGTTTTTCATGCCGAAAAAAGACCAATGTCTTTTGTGCACTAGGTACAATCGCGCTAATCCAGAAGAACAAAATAAAATACAAGGAGAATATCAGACACACATTGATAGGAAGCAAACTTGTAATCAGGAAAAAGATAAAGATAAAAAGAGAGCTGAAGAAGAAACAAATTTTCTGTCTGCTAGTTTCGATTTGCAGGCAATTCTACAATTGCCATGCACTGATGTTGGTCTCCTTTACTACACAAGAAAATTAACTTTATACAATTTAACGCTGTACGAAAGTGCGCCTCCTAACGAAGCTTATTGTTTTGTATGGTCCGAGACAAATGGTAAAAAGGGAAGTTCAGAAATTGGAACTATCTTGTGTCACTATTTAATGAAATCTGTACCAGAGGAAGTCACGGAAGTCAGTTTGTTCTCTGACACATGTGGAGGACAAAATAGAAATCAATTCGTGGCTGCTATCCTATTGTGGGTAATTCAAAACAGCAACCATTTACAAATCATAGAACACAAGTTCTTAGAGTCAGGTCACAGTTACATGGAAGCTGACTCAATGCACAGTGCGATTGAGTCTGCCAAGAAAAATGTTGATCTTTTTTGTATGACTGACTGGATTAACATTTTCAAACGTGCTAGATCAAAAAAAAAATACAGGAAAGACACAAAGACTATAACAAAAAATTGTTATCAAGTCAAGGAATTTAAATACAATGAGTTTAAAGACTTGAAAAAATTGGCTAATACAATAATTTTGAATAGAACCAAAAACACAGATGGACAGCAAGTGAAATGGTTAAAAATAAAACGGATGAAGTACATAAAAGGAGACAAAAAAATATACTATAACTATGACATGTCAAATTCATTTATGGCAATGGATGTAACTGTTTCAGACACACAAAATAAGATTAATATAAATTCAGCATCGACATCTTCAGCACATGGACACCATAGCTATGCAACAAGAAACAAAGCAAAGCGATTGGCAACAGAACAGGTAATTGAACTACCAACTACCTCGGAACTCCAGTTCCCGCCGCTAGAACAATTGTATGATGGACCTCTTCCAATAACGGAAGCTAAGAAAAAAGATCTCATTAATCTATGTGAGAAGGGGGTTATACCAGAAGAGTACCATGGATGGTACAGAAGTTTGCTTGTAGATAGGGATCGCATTGAACGCGTCCCTGATGTGGCCGCCTCTGAAGAGTCACAATCTGAGTCATCTGTGGATTCATCAGCTGATGAATGAAAGATACATTATTTTAGTTTTTCTATCTAAGTATACTTGACAATTTGTGAAAACATGAATTAATTTCATGGTTTCACAAATTGTTTTGTATGTACTTAGATAGAAAATCTAAATTAATTCATTTTTTCACATTTTTTTTTTTTTGTGTACCTTAAATATAAAAAGTTACTAATAAAGTTGATTATTTCTTAATATAATATCATTCTTATTATTTTCCTACTTTATTTAGTTTTTACTTTCATTTAAGTAATGATTTTTTGGTATTTTTGTAATTATAAAAATAGACCAGCAGCAGCTTACAGCTGCAGTTCGTTGTATGAACATTTTGCAGATAGTCTATCACAATTCTTAATTTTACTCAAGCAAAACCAATTATCATTTTTTAAATTACAATTTGTAGAATGTTTCAGAGTGTTATTTTTACAGTTGTTTTGGTAACTTATTACTTTCTTCGAAAGGTTACGGTGAAGCTATAAGATAAGCTCCAAGTGATTTAATTAATGATATATATGCTTATGTCGTTTTTCAGGAAAAACCAACTAAATGACCTCCCTGAAGATAGTGTTTGGCATTTTTTCAAGCATTATCAATGAATTACTTCTATTTTTATGATTTACAAACATACTTTATTAATTTTTTCATTAGAATTACATGATTGCAGGTAAGATATATGTAATAAAGTTATATAATTATTCTGTCAAAATTTTAAATCATTATTGCCACAAGTTTAGTTTTCGGTAGATAATCGGTTTTACCAATAAAGGGACGAATGATAGATATCTTCTAAAGAATCTAATGTAGAAGTATATAGATTGGTGATAGAATTAAATCTGTAGGAAGTTGAGTTTAAATCTCTACTTATCACGAATTAATTTGTACGCAACATTTTTGAACGATTATACTTCAATTTACGACTTCAAAACAGTCGATTCAATTCTAAACTTCATAACTATATTATTTATGCATATATGTGTTCAATTTGTGCTAGTAATGTCCCCCCAGCTTCATAAAAATAGAATGTGCTAACTTTTAAGTTGCAATGGTAAACAGTGCAGTAAAAATTGCGTGCGTGTATAAAGCATGGTCTACGGCAATTCGACATGCTTGAACTATGTACCGTGTGCCACGATAATAAAACGACAGCTACAATAAGCCGATTATCATTAGGAGAGGTTAGTAACAACGTAAGTACTACCGGTGACTTCTCATCTCCTACGCTTTGACTCACCGTCACGGTTAAATGTAAGAATTTGGAGCATGAGGAAATATCCATTAATTGTCCTGTATGTTGCTTCCTTTGTGTAGGTATACGAAGAATGTTAGTTGTTTCTTATGGACTTGTACTGAAGAAATATTTCCACTGCTTTGTATCTGAACTCAGCATGAATTCTGTCGGTAACAAAGCAGTAAGTATTAACAGCATTTATGTTTTTTTCGAAGTTGGCTGTGATCATATGATCTTTATTTTTTTATTCAATGTAAATAAAAGTGGTGTCCAGTAGTAAATTCGTTATACTTTTATAATAATTATTACGAAAAGCCTCATGACGATTTAGAAATAATAGTATTTTATAAGCATGCTTGATTGTGCTTTAAAAAGCTTTGAATGTTTGAAAAAGGTGTTACGAATAGTAGAATACTGTGCAGTAGCCTTATTCTATTTAGAGCGATTCATTCTAAGATAACTACAAGGAAAAATCGTGTCAAAATATCTGTTTATAACTTGTTAACCGAATTTATTTTATATCTCAGTTGTTATGTTGGCCGGTCAATAACCTTCCATTAAACGTGGTCAGGTTAAAATTAAAACTAGATTTTGTATTTTTAATAATATTACCAAGTTGCTTTAACCACTTTGGCTGACGGTAGATGGCTAAATATATTATTATTTTTATTTTATTTGAATTTTATTTATTTTGTTGGCAGTATGAGGTTAGTAGACAAATCAATATAATTAATTAATTATGTAGACTTGATGAACTACAAATTCTTCCATTATTACATTTATTAACTTAGTAACAGAGAAACTATGATAAAACTTTTTGTTAATAGGTAAACGTGATATTTGTATTTCAATTTAAATGACTGAAACCGTTGTTCATATTTAATCAATTCATTAATTTAAAATCTGACATTACAGCAAACCTATTTTAAGCAGGTATTTAGGTAGGTATTTATACTAACAGTTCTGTATGGTGTCGGACGTTAAGAATAGCACCATCCCATATCTTCCCGTGGGTGTCGTAAGAGGCGACTAAGGGACTTGCCAGAGAATGGGCAGCAGCGTTTTCTGTGCTTTTTGCAACAACCGTACTGCGATCGCCAACCCGTCTGCCAAGCGTGGCGATTATGGCAAAACCCCCCTTATGAGCGCAAAACAGAAATGGCCCCTAGTACCCGGCAGCCCGTCTACCCTCGACTATGGTAGCGGTCGAGGTTACGGCGTGGCAAGGGGTGCGAAGAATCTCCGGAAGGGATCCGGCTGCCTATACCGACGACTTGACCTGGCAACATATAACACGCGAACACTCCGGACCGACGAGAAGATAACGGAACTCGAGGAGGAATTGAGCAGGTTGCGATGGAGTATTGTAGGATTATCTGAAGTCCGAAGAGAGGGGGAGGACACGATGATCCTGAAATCCGGCAACCTACTCTATTTCCGAGAGGGTGACCGGCAGTCCCAGGGTGGTGTTGGGTTTATCGTCCACAAGTCCCTTGTGAATAACGTGGTGAAGATCGAGAGTGTGTCGACCAGGGTGGCGTACCTGATACTCAGAATATCCTCAAGATATTCGCTGAAGGTCATACAGGTCTACGCCCCGACCTCGGCACACCCCGACGACGAAGTGGAAACCATGTATAGGATATCTCCAAAGCCATGCATGGTTTCAAAACTCACTTTACCGTTGTCATGGGGGACTTCAACGCCAAACTGGGCAAGCGAGACGGAGATGAGCTGCAGGTGGGGCAATTTGGGTTTGGATGTCGGAACCACCGGGGACACCAACTGGCTAGTTTTATGGAGAAGGAGGGCCTCTATATGATGAACTCCTTCTTCAGAAAGCGTGAGCACAGGAAGTGGACCTGGCAGAGCCCCGATGGTGTAACTAAAAATGAGATTGACTTCATCATGTCAACCAAGAAGCAAATGTTCAATGATGTCTCTGTGATCAATTCGGTGAAAACTGGGAGCGATCACCGCATGGTAAGAGGCACATTGAACATCAATATTAAGCTAGAAAGGTCTCGACTGATGAAGTCTACGCTCCGACCAGCACAGATCCAGATCAAAAACCCCGAGAGCTTTCAGCTTGAACTCCAGAATCGTTTCGAGTGCCTAGGAAGCTCAGTGGACGAATGCAACGATGGATTCGTGGAAACTGTCCATACGACAGGGTCTAAGTTCTTTAAGACGCGTCGTACACAGAAGAACAAAAAACTCTCTGATCACACTCTCAAGCTCATGAAGGAACGGCGTGAGATGATCCTGCAGTCTTCAGAAGACGCGTGGAAATACCGGCAGCTCAATAGACAGATCTCTAAATCCTTGAAGAGCGACCTCCGCCGCATTAATACCGAGCGTATTAAAGACGCCATTGAGCGGAATAAAGGCTCAAGGGTATTTGCAAGAGATCTGGCTATTGGGCAGAGCCAGCTCAGGAAACTGAAGACCGACGATGGCAGAATCGTATCCGCCAAACCGGAGCTACTGAGGGAGATCGAGAGTTTTTATGGGCAGTTGTACACGTCAACCAGGAAACCCGTTGTAAATCTAGCGAATGACCCAAGAGCTAGACTGACCCGACACTACACCGAAGACATCCCGGACATCAGCCTGTACGAGATTAGGATGGCTCTGAAACAGCTTAAAAACAACAAGGCACCGGGTGATGATGGAATTACGGCCGAACTTCTGAAGTCGGGTGGAAAACCGGTACTTAAGGCCCTTCAGAAGCTGTTTGATTCCGTCATACTCGAGGGCAAAACGCCTCAGGCATGGTGCAGGGGTGTGGTGGTACTCTTCTTCAAAAAGGGCGACAATGCCCGGTTGAAGAACTATAGGCCCATCTCACTTCTAAGTCATGTCTACAAGTTGTTTTCAAGAGTCATCACGAATCGTCTCGCGCGCAGGTTTGACGATTTTCAGCCTCCCGAACAAGCCGGATTCCGTAAAGGCTTTAGCACCATAGACCACATACATACGCTGCGACAGGTTATACAGAAGACCGAAGAGTACAACCTGCCTCTCTGTTTAGCGTTTGTGGACTATGAGAAAGCCTTCGATTCGATCGAGATTTGGGCTGTACTGCAGTCTCTCCAACGGTGCCAAATTGATTATCGGTACATCGAGGTGCAGAAGTGTTTGTACAAAAACGCCACCATGTCAGTCCGACTTCAGGACCAGACCTCGGAACCTATCCTTCTGCAGCGAGGTGTGAGACAGGGAGACGTCATATCTCCGAAACTGTTCACCGCTGCACTGGAAGATATCTTCAAGGTTCTGGACTGGAGAGGGCTAGGCATCAACATCAATGGCGAGTACATCTGTCACCTTCGATTTGCCGACGATATAGTGGTCATGGCTGAGACCATGGAGGACCTCAGTACAATGCTCGATGACCTCAGTAGAGCTTCCGAAAGAGTGGATCTTAAAATGAACATAGACAAAACCAAGGTCATGTTGAATGCCCATGTAACACCCACTCCTATCAAGATCGGAGACTCTACTATCGAAGTTGTAGACGATTATGTCTACCTGGGACAAACGGTCCAGTTGGGTAGGTCTAACTTCGAGAAAGAGGTCAATCGTCGAATCCGACTCGGCTGGGCAGCGTTCGGGAAGCTGCGTGGTATCTTCTCGTCCAACTTACCGCAGTGTCTCAAGACGAAAGTTTATGACCAGTGTGTGTTGCCAGTGATTACATACGGGACCGAAACGTGGCCGCTCACAATGGGCCTCATCAGAAGGCTCAAAGTCACCCAGAGGGCAATGGAGAGAGCTATGCTCGGAGTTTCCTTGCGTGATCAAATCAGAAATGAGGACATCCGCAAGAGAACCGACGTAGCCCGAAGAATTGCCAGACTTAAGTGGCAGTGGGCAGGGCACATTGCTCGCAGAACAGATGGCCGATGGGGCCGAAAAGTTCTGGAATGGCGACCGCGAACCGGGAGACGATGCGTTGGAAGGCCTCCCACTAGGTGGACCGATGACCTGGTGAAGGTTTCGGGGATCCGCTGGATGCGAGTCGCACGGGACCGATCAATGTGGCGACACTTGGGGGAGGCCTATGTCCAGCAGTGGACGTCTTTCGGCTGAAATGATGATGATGAATGATTATACTAACACTACGTATTTATACTGAGTTTCCCTAAAGAAAGGCATGTTGTTTATGCTAAAGAGTTAACAAACTCAACAAGACTTACGGAATTCTAGACTAAACATACATAAATAAGTTAAACATTTGTCAACATTAATGTTAATTACTTCCACGAAGAATATTTAACGAAATCCATTCAAAGACAGATTAATCAATGATAATGTTATGCGCTACCCAATTGCGTCTTTGCATGACATTTTATTAAAGGAGCACAATAATCGTCAGTAAAAAAATATAAGAACTAGGTTTAAATTAGTCGTTTTTATAATTAAAAGACAGATTTAACTAAATAAAAATACTTTACTTTGGAATACGTTGGTGATGCATGTAAATAGGTAGAGCGTCTGCAATTAAACAAAACTGAACTAGTGGTTGTGGTATCACACAATCTTGTGAATGTTTAGAAAAAAACCGGCCAAGTGCGAGTCGGACTCGCGCACCGAGGGTTCCGTACAAAAGTTATTAACAATATTTTTATTAGATGATGTAACTAAAAATTTACGGTTTTCGCAATTTTTCTTTAATCTGTGCTATAAGACGTTGCTTCGTACCAAATTACAAGATTCTCACTCGCAAGGGAATCAAAACCTAAGGGTAATTCCCGTGAACTCATCACGGGAATTACCCTTAGGTTTTGTTTCCCTTGCGAGTGTCGAAAATTTGCGGAAATTTGCGGCATAAACGGCTGTATCTTTTGATTGCGTTGGCTTAGAAGTTTGATTTTTTCACAGCTCTAAGGAACTGCAGACCTGAATATATGGTTTTAATTTCAACTCAATACCTCCACGCGTTACCGAGATAGAGGGTCTTGACAGACAGACAGACGGACAGGCGGATGGACAACAAAGTTTAGTGATCCTATAAGGGTTCCGATTTTTATTTTCGAGGTACGGAACCCTAAAAAAACATATTTCATCTCAAATTGTCAAGCCATTCAGAAGAAAGAAATCTAGCATATATCTTTATTAATACACATACATTTAAATAAATCTCAATCTAAAGCCTACCATAAATTATGCGGGGCAAGACAATGTAGCCTAGTAGTATTTTTAATCTACAAAATCCTTTATTATCTTAAGCATTAAGATAACTAATGATGATTTTTACACGTCGTCTGTGTACCAAGTTTTATATTTGAGAATAGAAATATATAAGTAATCACTATTACCATTTTATGAGAACTTGCCGAATTTATTACTTTTTATGGTTTTCAATAATAACATTAATGTATGATCAGATAGCAGAGTTTGGGATATAAAGGAAGGTGGGTCTCTTTATCTGTAGATAACGAAAACATTGCTTATTTCTTTAAACTAGATTTTAGGTTTGGTCACATATATCTAATATAATTATTAAACTGACCGTTCCACATATCAAAAGATTCTTGGAAGACTTCAGACAAAGAAGTGATTGACCAAGTCATTGTGAGGGACTGGTCTGACGTACAGATAACGCACATCTACATATTTAGTAACCATGATTACAACTGGTAATTAAACACTGTCGCCAGGTAGTGATAAGAGAATGGCCGATTACAACGGCGACGATTCGGTATTCTGAATTTAAATCCATTTTTGATTGTTAAATGGCCAGTTTTAGTTTTTTTTTTTATTTATTTTTTTAAGCTGTTGCATAGCTTTTATCGCGGGCTTTGAGCGCGGCGACCGAATCAAGAAATTCCGTAACGATAAAAACCTAACACGGGCGCCGGTGGCTGGTGCAACTTTTTTATTGTTCATGTTTCTTCTTTAATCTTTTATTTTACAAAGGAAAAAGGACTTTTCGCAATAACTTGAATTAATATAAAAAACTTGAATTAATGTCAAAGAAAAAATAATATTGCATAAATATTATAATTGCATAAGTTGATAAACAATGCTATGTAATAGCTTTACCGCGGCAGTCCCCGAGTGCCACACGTATTGTTTTTTGTTTTATGGGCTTCTCCTGTCTAGACCATTTCTCTATTTGCTTCCTTGAAAAATACGTAATCAAAGATCTCGTTTTGTGCTGTTCAGAAAAAAATTATTATGAAAAATGTATTTCTATCCATTTTAGATATCTCTATGGCCCATTTTACATCGGGGGTATAACTTGGTTTCATTATTTACAAATATTCGAGGAAAGCATAATAACAAAAATATTTTTTATAAAATTTTATATATATTAAATCATTAAAATTCTTAGAAAATCAATCCAAAATAACATCAGTCTTTAATTAGTCAAGTGTTTATGATTATTTGAATCTGACTATACCTACATCGAACAGTAGAAAGGGACAAACTACTAAATAACAAACTTTAAAACTAACTATTTTTAACGTCATGTATAAATATTATTTATACATGACGATCACTTTGCAATAATGTTCATGAAAAGTGTTTCTTACCTTACCCATTGTTGTCTAGTAAATCAAGACAAAAATATAAACACTGTGATTAATTTATTTACTTTTATTTAGCTCTGTTTGGAATATTGTCTGTTTATTTGCTTAGTTTATTTATCACTTTCATTTCTATGGCAATCTTACATTAAACATGCAAATACAGTAGTATAAACTAAACAATACCTCTATATAGGTACTAGTCAAATGTTTGAGTGTAATCTGAGTCCAGAGTACTATACATATTTGATAAAGGTATCTTGTCATTGAAATTCCAATACTGTTATTTATTAAACTGAGTCAATTTCCCTATCTATAAAGTTACGAAATGTGCTAATTAGGCTAGAATGCTGTGCTTTTTACTTGTGTAATTATAAAAGTATAAGTCGATGCATAACTAAAGCACGTTAAGCCGTTGGTCCCGGCTGTCATTTGAAAATCTTTGACAGTCGTTACGAGTAGTCAGAAGCAGAAAGTCTTACCAAGGGGGGGGTATTACCCAGTTACTGGGTTGTGGAGGTCAGATAGGCAGTCGCTTCATGTAAAATACTGGTACTCAGCTGCATCCGGTTAGACGGGAAGCCGATCCCAAGATAGTTTGGGAAAAGGCTAGGCAGATGATGATGATGAAGTCGATGCATAACTGGAGCTGCGAACTTAACATTACCTATCTATCTTTATATGTATACTGCCGTGTATGTACATTACTCATTATCATTATGACTCATAGTTTAGACCTAACTAAACAGAATGCAAAGTCAATTAAAGTTCACTGCCCCTAATTGTTTACAAATAAAATTATAAACAATTCTGTAATTTATTCTGTTTTTCTGCATTCCACGACGGCATTTCTGTCTTCCTGCTTAGTCTGCCTTTGTCATCTATACGGATGCTTCAATCTCTTTTCAATATATTTTATCTTAATTTGCAATGTAGAATTTACAAGTTTGAATATAACTTATGCCGATTTGACTATGTGATTAGTGTGTCATTGAGGAAGACACATTGTGGACGTCGAAGGTGGAAAACGCAGAAGGATCAATATTTTTTCCAGTAATCGAATAATCTAGATAGTTTTGATTAATAAATCACAATCACAATCTTCTACTCTTCTGACGTACTGCAGTTGTATGGATGACGGCTGTTTTTCTTATTGATCTAATTTGTTTATATTTTATGCGTGTTATTTTGAATGATTGTGTTTGGCCAACAAATGGTAATAGTAAACAAATATTACTGGGCTAGTATGTTAGTGGGGTCTTGGCAACCTTGTAATTATTATACGCCTTCTACAATTATATTAATAAAAAAATACGAGTAACATTGACGATAGGTAATAGCGCATGACGTTTTAATGAGTAATTAAAACGGACAAGTAATTAATAAACTTTTCTGTTTCTGAGATTGACGTGTTTGTCGTCAAATCGTTACAATTTACAGCAAAATTAAAAAATTAAATAAGAATATATTTTGTTAAAACTTTGGTTAATGTTTTTGATTATTATTTTCTCTTTTAAAGTACTTACTTATTTAGGAACGTTTTTGTAGAGACGTATTAAATAATTCAAGTAATTGTGAAATAGAACAGACGTTAATTAGACTAGACGTAGCAAACTCAGTGATGAATTTTATGTTTGTAGGGCACAAATAAATAAGTTTAGCCGTGATTAATACGACCGGTTATCGCCTACATTGTGTTAAACTTATCAGACACAACACACCTACTATATGTATAGGTATACGAGATCAAGTTATGTCATGTAAGTAGTTAACTAATGAACCTTTTATTTAGTAACCATTTCTGTGGACAGTTGATATTTTACAAGTTTTTTTTTAACTAGGTATTATTAAAAGTTTATTTTAAAATTAAACATAGGCACAAAATTATGTCAGTATAAAAATAAGTAAGTTATCGTACTATGGGTCATATTGCGCGCATGTTACGATAACTCGTTATGTACCTATAAATCAAATTGTTCAGTTTAATACTAATGCACCGACAAAACAGAAATATTTAATAATTTTGATAATTCTACTTTAAGACAAAGTATACCTTTATAATTACAGCTTCACCACACAATGCTTAATATTAGAATAAGTTCATCGGCCAATATTTTAATCAAAACATTCCGATTTTTTTAATTTCCAACCTTACAGCACATATTTTAAAGTCGATAAACACACGTCAAATCAGAACCACAGTTGAACTGTTATCAAAAGTGGTAATGAACTAAATACAGTCATTAGTTTTGTTGCTGTAACCGTTCTTAGTAGTTTCGAATATTAATGGGGTCAGTATTAGTAAACAATGCGTTCATATCGTGTGTGTAAGTCTTTGTGTCTTTGGCACGGGAAGTTTGTGGTTAAAGACCATCTTGAAATAAACTTAAGTCAGAGTATTTATTTTTCGTACATACAAAAATGATTTTTTGGCCGTTACGAAAGGGATTTTGTGAGATTTCTGTTAGGGGAAAAATGATTCTTTAACAAGAATTGGATGTAGTTCTACCATTATGAGCCAATCCACAATCTCGAATCATCATCATCATCATCATCATTTCAGCCGAAAAACGTCCACTGTTGGACATAGGCCTCCCCCAAATGTACATAAGGGGGGTTTTGCCATAATCGCTACGCTTGGCAGGCGGGTTGGCGATCGCAGTACGGTTGTTACAAAAGCACAGAGAACGCTGCTGCCTATTCTCTGGAAAGTCCGTTAGTCGCCTCTTACGACACCCGCAGGAAGATATGGGATGGTGCTAGGTTCTTTACGTCCGACACCATACAGTACACTCACACACACACAGTAATCTCGAAACAATTCAGTTTAATAGTCTAACTAATCCAACATTATAAATGTGGTTGGTAAATTACTGTCATCTACAACCAAAATCTTAACTTCGAACAAATTAAAATTAATCAGCGTTTACTATTCAAAAGTATTACAGTAGTTCGAAAAAAGGGAAGAAATTTGATGTGGGTTGGTTAGTTTTGGCAGAATTACGCTCAATATCACTCATCGAGGAAAGACACTGTCTCGATTTGTCTCGGTAACAAAACCGGTAAGCCACAGGAAACGAACATAAAATCAAATAATATGTAAATTAAATATGATAACTCTATCCAAGCAAATTGTAAAGCTAGAAGTATATTAAGTATTTGTTAATTAAAATCAAGGCTACATAAAAGCAAAAATTATCAAATCACGACTGGAAACGCTGATAATGATGATGGCCTAAGATATCAGCTGGATGTTACCTTTAATATTACATAAGCTACGGATAATGTAATTGACGAAGTAGAATAAAATACAACTGAATGAAAAAATAAAGAAGGAAAAATTTTATCAGACTAGGTCTGTATATATGTATAGCTCTGTATGGTATCGGACGTTAAGAATAGCACCATCCCATATCTTCCCGTGGGTGTCGTAGGAGGCGACTAAGGGACTTGCCAGAGAATGGGCAGCAGCGTTCTCTGTGCGTTTGTGACAACCGTACTGCGATCGCCAACCCGCCTGCCAAGCGTGGCTATTATGGCAAAACCCTCCATATTTTGTCAATGTGGCAAAATTTGGGGGAGGATTCTGTATAATCTCTATTATTTTTTCTCAATAATCCAGTGCTATGTCACCGGATGAATATCTGAATAAGATAAATTATTTGTATTAGTATTTTTCGTATTTTCCAGCGTTCTTTACTTGATTTGCTATGGAATGTCATTGAATGGCAAAACAATCTTTACATTAAGCCAATATTGTCATTATTTTTTTCGTCCTGTTGTCTTCTAATGCCGATCATCATCATCATCATCATTTCAGCCGAAAGACGTCCACTGCTGGACATAGGCCTCCCCCAAGAAGGGAGGATTTTGCCGTAATCGCCACGCTTGGCAGGCGTGTTGGCGATCGCAGTACGGTTGTTACAAAAGCACAGAGAAGGCTCCTGCCCATTCTCTGGTAAGTCCCTTAGTCGCCTCTTACAACACCCACGGGAAGATACGGGATGGTGATATTCTTTACGTCCGACACATCGACACCATACAAACAAACTAATGCCGATGAATAATCGCATATTAGATAAAAAAAAAATTGGTAATTATGAATTAGCAAATATAGAATGTAGGTAGGCGGTGTAAAAACCTACTTACCTCAGTACCTGCTTGTGTGAGAATTAACGTAGTGAGCGTTGGGGTTGAGGTCAATGTTACATTAACCTACTAAGTCTAGCAAAAAGCTCAAGGGCGTTAGATAACACGATCTATCAATAACAATTAAATAATACAGTTATTTATAACAGAACTAGCTGTCCGGAGCAACTTCGTTTGCGTCACATTTTCCCCGTTTTCGCAACATTTTTCCTTGCTGCTCCACTCCTATTGGTCGTAGCGTGCTGATATATAGCCTATAGCCTTCCTCGATAAATGGGCTATATACCACTGAAAGAATGTTTCAAATCGGACCAGTAGTTTCGGAGCCTATAACACCTACCAGCCTACAATGCAAACAAACAACAAACAATCAAATCTTTCCTCTTTATAATATTATAGTTTAGATCAATTTAATGTTTCTAATTGAAACGGGCAAATTGTTAAAGCAAGCCTTTATGTGCAGCCTTGTGATATACATATTTGAGTATTAAAAACAAGCTTAGGTGTACCGAGTTTCTCCTGTGCCTCGGAAAGTAAGTTAAGCCGTTGGTCCCGGTAGGTTGTCAGTGGCCCGAAAGTCAGACAACCAGTCTTTTTAAGAGGTATCGTATTACCCAGTACTAACAGTGTTGTGGAGGTCAGATAGGAAGTCGCTTATGTAAAATACTGGTATTCAGCTGAATCCGGTAAGACTGGAAGCCGACTCTATCATAGTTGGAAAAAGGCAAAAGGTGAAACAAGCTTATGTGTTTTTTAGAAATGCCCTAGTTTTAGATTACTTTGTAGCTAGCTGTATCTTCCATCTAATTGAAAATACCTTGGCCCACTGTATGAATAATAAATAAAAGAATAATTAATTAGTTACTTTCAACAATGGTCTGTTACATGCCCTTTAACATCTATCGTTACATAAAATCATGGACATTCATAGTGTTTAACCATTGGTACCATAATTGGGACAATATAGTTACATTTCGTTTGTTTGCGACAGAATTGACATAACTCGAAAAAAAAAAAGAAATAAAGTACAACGTTATTTTAAGTAAGACTTAAAATTTTTTCATTATATAGCCATTTTTTTTTGCACAGAAACTTTTTAAAGTTTATTTCACGTATTTCGTTACTTATTTTAATACTTACTTTCGTTAATTTTATATTCAACCACAAACAACATCTTAATTTTTGAGTTATGTCATCCTTGTCGCAAAGGAGCGGTTTGTGGAACACGTGTCTAATGTATGTCACACAAGAGGGGTCCAACTCAGTAACCCAAACAAAAAACTACTTACAGACCAGCATTGGATTGTTTGTTTATTGTTACGCTTTGAAACGTTGAACGTTTATGAATCGTAAGGGGATTTGGACTAAACCATTGGCCTAATAAGGACAAAGACCCGATTGATCCGATGCAAAACTTGTTTATGCGGATCTTTCAATGTATGGGAAATGTATACAAAGCTATAATATACGGAAATGATGATGTGTCGCCGTGTGTACTAAATGCGTTTAGCGTTCAATAAAATTTGCGTAGTGGTATGTTGAGCGTTTTTATTTCGAACGTTATTTTACGAGATGACATGAATGTAAATTGTTTGTCAAATAATACGTTATCAAATAAAAGTTTTATTTGATAACGTACTATTATATATATTTATTATATATTTTAGAAAGTGAATTATTTGCCAAACTTATTTTTTTTAATGACGAAATAGGTAACCTATCATTTTTTGCCAATCGTTGGTTGTCAAATAAAAAATTGTTAATTATTTTTTGGTGAAAAAGCAAGATACCATTGATTTCATAAGATCGAAAAAAAAGTATTCTTCAATCAAACTTCACGTCTTGCCATACCGATACCAGTGGTAATTAATAAATAAACATGTGCTACTTAAGTCTACTTCTTTATTTGGAAGGTGTTGCTAAACTGGTTTTATTTTTGAGCTCCTCATAGCACAGTCATTGACCCGATTCGACTTTGATTACCAGTCTTCTTAGCAGTTTTTCGTGTCGGTTTTATTAAAACTGATCATATCTTTGTCCCACTGAATGTTTACTTAACTATATTTTGTATTACCTACTGCAGATACCCAAAATACGCTCTGTGGACTGATACCGTTATTTAAAATACAATACAATGTTTTATTTACTGGTGCACATTGAAATGTGGAAAGCAGAGCACCGATACGGTGGCGCCACTTGGGAGAGGTCTATAGGTCCAGCAATGCAATGCCTGCCATTATTCGAAGCAATGTGTAAGTTAATATTCATAGTTTTAATTTTCATACAAAAGAATTTAGTAGAGCTGCTAATTTTATTTAAAAGGCCAACGAAAATTTGTGTAAAATGTCGGTGTAAACGAACTCTATTCAAAAGAGTACAAAACCAATCATCTTTCTCCAAGATAAAGTTGATTTTCCATTGAAAAGTTCCACTGAAATCACTTTACTTATAATATTTAGGTACTGCATGAGCCATTATATAAAAAAAACGATGTCTAGTTACATTTATACTAGTCATGGATGATAACGAGTAATAAAGCCGAAGAGAACGTTTATGTGTTTGAGTTGTCTTTAGAACGCAGCTGAACGAAAATGCGCGTTAGATAAATAGCTATTATGTGTAGTTTATGAAACATGCTCTTTTTAAAATAAGCTAATACATTGTTGTGTTCGTGCTACGGTGGAGTAAATCATTCATATTATGCGTCACGATTGCACACGTTTATAAGGTGGGCTGAAGAAGTATTGTGCGCAATACAAGTTGGGACGTTGTTCAGGTATTAATGCCATTTTATGATTCTTAACATATTTTAGAAAACTGTGGAAAGAATTAAAATAAATAGTGGAGGTCATTCATTAAGTTTTCATATAAAGTTGCTTTCAACTGACCTGATTTATTTGATCCACGTCGAATAACCACAAGACAGGTAACAACAGAATGTTTTCTCGAGAAATGGTTTAGAAACGTTCAATTTATAATTACACAAAACTTACTTGCATAATAAACTTAACTTACTTAAGAGCGTTTATACCCTAAAGCGCATACATTTCCCGACAAGAAAGGCAAAACAGTACCATGACAGAAAATAATTTATTTTAATTACTAATGGCCAGTACTGAAAACCCCACACATGGACAACAAAAAGTTTGACGTTTAAAATACAGGATTATTTTAAATAATACAGGCACGAAAAGACGAAAAAATGAAATATTAAAAACAAATATTTTAATGGCATCCACTCAATAAGTATATAAGATATATATGTTCTGTCTGTGCTCATTATTTTGACGACATAAGGCTTCCAATTTTAGTTCATGTCATTCATCAACTAAATAGGTTGAACCGAATTAATTAATTATATTTAAAATTCGATGAAACAGCCTTTTGATGAATTTAATGTTTTGATGATTTTAGTAATTATGAAATTAATGAGTAAATCGCTTTTTAGTACGATAAGATAAACTTTTAATTCCTGTTTAGGTATTTTAAATCAAGCACAAAATATAGAACAAAAACAAGATAGTGTATTGAAACACAGCCAATGTCGCTTCCTACTATGACGAATTATTTGATAAATGCACGCTTTGCAAATAAAGAAGAATATTTTAAATTAAACGTAAAATAGTTTAACTGCAAAATTTGGTTGAATAAATGGCCAAATCCTTTAGCGAAGTGTCCTAAAATCCACGAGCAGTTTTTATTGCGGAAGTCGTCTTCCGCAAACGTTTTGCAATAGAACCACTCTTAGCAAGTCAAATGAATACCATAAACGGGAAGCCAATTTGAAAAACTTCCTGATAGAATGGATCCGTACCGTGAAAGCAGAGGAGTCTGAACTTCTGAAGCCAATTGATTTCCGTCTATATTTTTTAAGTATGGGTGTACTCGCTACAAGCCATGTTAAAGCTTAAAAACGTGTTACTTAACTACGTTACAAGTAAACAATACTACTGCCAATAATAATATAGATTTAAAGGAACAAGTGACCTTTGGAGCAGAAACACGTGTCACATTGTGGTCGGTTCTCGGTAACGCCACAGAGTAGCGAAGTGCCGTTGCTTTTGTTTTGAATTATGTCAGTATAACAACAGTAGTGAGATAATGCATTGTTTGGTGTTATGTAAACGTTTGTACGTGTTGTTGTGTACTCTGTGATAGTTTTAAGTACCTTTGTTGATTGTGAAGTTTATTGGTGTTCAAGATTCACATTTAGGGAAACTAAAATAGGATCGAATAGTAGAATATTAATTTCTGTAAGGTAGTGACCACACTTATCGTATTGAGCCGATCGGAAAGAGCTTTATTTATTTATATGCAATAAAAGGGAGAAAAACTTAATTCGCTTCACTTCGAGGCTCAACACGCTAATTTCAGGAATACTGGTACGAATTGAAAAAATATTTTAGTTTTTGTATTAAATAGCCCGTTGATCGAGGAAGGCTATTTAACATTATGCTACGACCAATAGGAGCGGAACATCAGTTAAAAGTGTTGCAAAAACGTGGAAAATGTGACGGAGACGGAGATGCGCGGGTCAGCTAGTTTAGGATACCATCATCTGCCTACCTTTTCCCAAACTATCTTGGGGTCGGCTTCCAGTCTAACCGGATGCAGCCGAGTACCAGTATTTTACATGAAGCGACTGCCTAACTGTCCTACACAACTCAGTAACTGGGTAATACGATACCCCTTGGTAAGACTGGATGTAAGACTTCTGGCTTCTGACTACTCGTAACGACTGTCAAAGATCTACAAATGACAGCCGTTACCAACGGCTTAACGTGGTTTCATAGCCACGGAGGAAACGCGGTATGTAATAATTATGGTCACCCATCCACGAACCAATGACGGCAAGCAAGGTTTTACCTTAAAGATCGACCCTTGCGGCTATTATTATTTAGCCACGACCTCCTCGTTTTGGATACCGCGGCGAACTAAATGCGATAAATGTGATACGTGATCGGTTCAAGCCAATTCCACGTCAAAAAGCTTAACCCTTACTACAATACCTTGTCCTCATTCTTTACTTAGACAATCTTAAGTTTTATTATCAGTTTTATTATAAGTTTTATTATTATTATTAGTTAGTTATATTTTTGAAATAACATTTTTCAAATTATCCTTTTAGATAGATGTTATCTTCGAGGTAAACTAAATGACTTCCGGTCATAGGTGCCTCATTAGTAACTTGTTTACACTAATGGTATTTTTGACAAACTCTTGATGTTTAAGTTCCATGCTAAGTTTGTTTTCACACGAAGAATATAAAACAGTTTTGTATATTTTTTTGTAGTTTTTCTGATCCCAATAGTATACAGATACAAATTAAATTATATAAGAGACCTACAACTAATCAATTGAAACTAGAAAATTCAAAAATCTCAATACTGTACCAAATATTTTGGCCACCGATGGTAAGTTTCATGTTTAGATTGTATTTCGTTAGTTATTCATACTAATACATGCGAAATCTGTCTGCCTGTTTATTTATCTTTTCATAGTAACCATGTCCGTCGGTTTTTCTTTATACGCCTTAACGGTTGAAGAGATTTGGATATGGCACTTGGATTGGATGAACCATAACCTGGTTTAGAACATAGGACCTATCCCGGTAGATCTATTTCTTGACCCGGTACAATCCTTTGGGATAATTCTAGACTCACACGTGGTTGAAGCCGAAGGCAAAAGCTTATCATATAAAACCAGTTTACTGAGTCTATGGTATGTCCCATAAAAACATAATGCGGAAGTTACAAAGGCCCTTTAAATGTCAAATGAGTTATGTATGATTAGACCAACAAGAATTGTTACTCTACGCTTATACAACATGTTTTCTGGTGTACCTTCATTCTTTAGGCTCATTCATGAATGCCGATTGTGTTCTTGACCTACCTTTAGTATAGCCCTACATGGATCTTTTGGCGTGTGGTCAAAATCGAAAATGCCGCCGTTATATTTCTTTTCAATAGAATATGTCAGGTATAGGATGGATATATTACAGTGTTCACCTGACAACGTCATTTGAGCGCTAGAAAAAACTTGTAGCACTGATTAAGTTTGCCGTTTAATAAATAGGTACTATCCATACTAATATTGTAAATGCGAAAGTCACTCTGTTTGTATGTTTGTTTGTTACCTTTCACGACTAAACGGCTGATCGGATCTTAATGAAATTTGGCAAGAAGATAGATTTCAACCTGGGGAAGGATATAGGCTATATATCATTACGCTACAACCAATAGAAGCGGAGCAGCAATGAAAAATGTTGCGAAAACGGGGAAAATGATGCGCAGACGAAGTTGCGCGGGACAGCTAGTATCATATAAATTTTCACTCAATCCAAACAAAACCGATTGCTGTTTTTATTACATTTAAAAATATATTAGGTAAGTATGTCTGGCTATCAGTCGCATAGTTACAATGAACTTGTATGACACATACAGTAGAATACAAATTATATAAACCAGTGTATATGTAGCTACGTTCCCAATATGTACATATATACATGTAGCGAATGATAAGTAATGGACCTATTAGCTGCTTGACCGCGATGCTTGTGTTGAAATACGCGTCATAATTAACTATTGTTATTATCGTGCATTAGCGGACGTTGTTTACATGCAGAATAACTTTTTATAACAAAAGTGACATATCGGAACATCCTAATCGCGTAAATATTCAGCTGTAATAATAACGTATTAACAACATATCGTATGGGAAAATTTTAGTCAGTTTTTTTTTTTTGATAAGCTCTTTATTGTAAAATACAGAGTTTTACTGCACAATGGTTTTTTCAATTTTATATGTAAAATTGAAACAATGTTTTATTTTTTAAATATTATATCATTCTCATGAATGCGATTATTATAAAAATATCTAACAATGCCGTATACAACTCCAAATTTGAAAATAATTGGGATCCGTATTTTACTAATCATCATCAAAAATTTATACATCCTGAACTGGTGCAATGCTACATAAAATTGCAATAATTTTATTTGTGCCAAAGTATGACATATAAATTACAGTTGTCAAAAGTGATTTAAACTAAAAGATAAATGCTCCAGCAATTAAATTAAAAATCAAACCTACCATTAATTATTAACCAAAACAAGTACCACAACTAAAATAGTTTTATTACGACGTTGATGACTTCGACAGTTCGATTGATACTTACCTAAGTACTTACGTATCTGTCGAAGGTACTTATTGAGCAAGGGCTTGTGTTATATAATGTAATAAACATATCTTATCGTAATTATTGTTTATATGAAAGAACTTTGAACTACAACTATCCTTGCGCCTCGTATTCTGTTACGGTTTTTTTTTCGAATCTCCGATGTTGAATAGTAAACTTTTCAAACTTTTTTTTTAAGACAATTATTACACGTAGAAACTGGTGTTTCAATATGTAATGCATTATTTTACCTGAACTTGAAAACTGACATGAAAGTCATGCTACGCCGTAGCAAGCGGCTACGACGTAGCAGGGGATGCAATTACAGATTTGCCATGCACGTCTTGAGCTTTTTATTTTCCAAATAAATTGTGTTGACATCACAATACTTGCATATATACATCATATACTTAAGGCCAATATTTGTACAGTAAGTTTGCAAAAAGCATTTTGTATTTAAAATAATACTACTATAGGCGCTATAAGATATAACAGGATCTAATAATATATGTGAGCAATGCCAGTCCACTAGATAAATTCCACGTGTGTTTTACATTTCAAGTATTATCTCTAACACCTGAACATTGAATAAAATTATTAGTGACGTGTGATGAACTGATGGCTATCAGTTTGGTGATTAGCGTACCGCAGTAGATGATATTGTGGGTCAATACCACCTGTTATCAGATAACGTAATTGATTGTGGTCACGTTTTCACACAATGAGACTTTTCGTTGATGCAACTTTGTAAAAGATAGTAGTCTACATTGTTGAATTAAATAAATTATTTATTGGCGTAATACTTGATTACAATTAGTGTCCCAACGAAACATGTTTTTTGTCGAAACCGAAATCGAACCTTTTATAAACGTGTTTAAAATGTTGAATAAAATGTCAGTGGGCCGTTCTTTCCAGATATATGAATAATGAAACATCTCGCTGGCCTAATATTACAGGGTTCTACGTTTCACTTTTAGCGCATTGAAATTTGAACATTGTCATTGTGACACTGAAGCAGCGACTTGTCATTGTCTTGCCGACGGCACCCGACGTTAGCCGACCCGAGAGTACGATGCTGTCTGTAAATTTCGGCGGGGCTGAAAAGTTCGACTGTTTTTGGCCAAAACCGAACCATTGGCCAAAACATGGTTATTTGGCCGAAAACAGCCGAAACCGAAATTAAAACTTCAGTCGGACACATTACAATACAGCAATTGAAACCCTGACTTTGAAGGTTTGTATTTCAGGAGCCATTGACATCTTCTCGAATGAGAAAGAAATGATTAGTCTCACGGTATAGCTGTATTTTAATTTCCAAAATAAGTCATTGTTTCTTAAATATTACAATACTTTTTGTAGTTTTAAATTGTAATGTCAAAGACCCCAACGATTGTCAGACAGCCGTTCAAAGATATCATATTTCTGTCGAAAATACTTGACGTTATGTAAAAGTCTTATTTATTGCACATATCGTTTGTAGTTAGCCATTACACCTAGATGTTAGGAATTTTAAGACTTTAGGAAGTTTTATCATTGTAAGATTGATATTATTAGAATGACCTAATGTAGATAGGTACTTCGCTTTTTATCACTTAGTAATAGACCAGTAGCTTATTACACTTCTACTCACTAAATGTGTTTAGCACTAAAACAATATTAATGCATTCTATTTCTGCTAATTCTTTGAAGATAATAGAGACAGAATGATGATACAATTTAATAGGAAATCGTATTTTTTTAAACTTATTTCTGTCTTTGTTATATTATATAATGTCGGTGTAAATGTTTGCGATGTTAATGATGTTGATACTATTTTAACGAGTATGTTTTCCTTTTCCATTAATCTTGTACGATGTTTTATTGTGAATTCATAACTCCTGCCTTACGAAAATAACTATTTGGTTCTGATTTTTAATCATCTGATTATAACAAAATATAAACAATTATATTGCATTGATAATCTTGTCAGCAGTACCGATTGGCCTTACTTGTCTCTGAAGGTATTATCGCCAAATATGTATGTTAAACATATTACGCGAGACGTGTGACATAGCTTCATGCTAGCAGTTTATTTTATTAACTTTCCACTTTCCGTCTAATAATGCACACTTGTAAGTAGCCACGTAGGCTACTAATTTTATATGAGTGTGACTGTACAACGTTTTAAAGATAAACTTAGGCCATGCCAACCTCCTGCCGGGGCTGTTCCAAAGAGATACCGTGGCCCTGGGCACAAAGGGCTAAGAAGGAATATGAATTAGTTTTAGTCAGTACAAGTCCAACACTCCCTTCCACTCCGCCCAGAGTGGGAGGGGTAATTTGATGACTACCCATCCAAAACAAACCATGCCATCATAATTTTACTGCTAAAAACCACACACCCAAACAATTCAAATCGGGTTCAAGGATCTGTTAAAAGAATACAATCGAACACAGACAAAATTCTATCATGCTTCAATTATAGCTTGCCTACATTTAAAGTTCGAACGCCAAAAATAACAATGGCGCTCATGTAGATTATAAAATTAAAAAGTAGACTCACGTATATCCCGCTAGAATGTCCATGAGCGTGCTCTTGCCGGCCCCAGACTGTCCCATGATGACCGTCAGCTCACCAGCGTTGAACGTGCCGCATAGCGCGTTGAGGATCGTTTTGCGTCCTGGGACATACAGGAAAATGTGTCACACTATTGAGAACGAATTTTAAAAAGGGTCTGGTTATTTTAAGAAAGGTTTTCCTTCGCGGTAAAAACGCTAGGTAATCATTGAAGTTATACTATATTGGTGTATTTGAGATAAACCAATTGCTTTATTACAATTTTTTACTTTGGTACTACATTTCTAATTACAATTTATTGATACAAGATAAGTGTAACAACAGTGAACATTAGATTTGCTTAGCATTAAGTAAGATTTCGATCGCCCACTGTCACTATAGCAGAGTTTCGTAGTAAACTCCTACGACATCCGTATCCGCTGGAAGACGCAATAAATTACAAGAAATATTGTTTTTTAAACACACAGAGTGGGAATAGTCATCCTTAAAGGTAAATTATAAGCGGCATATGTACTAGGGAATGATAAATATAGAGCACCTCTTTCACAAAAACTATCCCATGAAAAAATAATACAGCAATGTAGAATACGATAATTGTTGGCGTTGTTGACGAGGCTCTTTGGGTTTATAAAGTTTAATAATCAAAGTGCCAAGATGACTTGTCTATACCAAGGTCAGATAATTTCTGGTCATTTATTGCCAATACTGGCTAAATAGACAAATAATGAGTAAGCTGACTTATTGCAGAGATACTGGGCTATAATAAAAGAGACCTCTGTCCCTTAATTAATCATAATTAAATATTAATACCTATGTATTACATAGGTACATGTATTATGTACTATACATAGTTCAAATAAACTAAAATAATGTTACGTAGGAAGAATATTTTGTGTATATTTTATAGTATTAGCTAAAACCAACAAAGAAAACGAAACTAAAGTAAATAACCTAAGACAATATTATCACCATTACCTAAAAAGGGCATAACCTTGTGCCTGTTTGCCCATATGAGAGCATCGTTTAAACTGACAGAGTTTTGGGAACCGACTATTTCTGGTAAACGAAGTTGAAGGTATCTAGGTAAACCTGTCATACTACTGTCATGTTTATTTATTACTTTCTTAATTTGTTTTGACGTCGTGTTAAAAATAGATAGTCTAACCCCCATATCTATAAACAAGCCAAAATTATAACTTGAGTCTCCTTCTTTTCGTTTCGATCATCATCATCTGCCTATTCCTAAACCATAATTGAGGTCGGATTTCAGTCTAACCGGATGCAGCTTAGAACCAGTATTTTACATGAAGCGACTGCCTATCTGACCTCCACAACCCAGTAGCTGGGTAATATGATACCCCTTAGTATGACTGGATGTCAGACTTTTGGCTTCTGACTACTCGTAACGACTGTCAAAGATCTACAAATGACTGTCGGCACCAACGGCTTAACGTGCTTTCCGAGGCACGGAGGAAACTCGGTATATAATTAAGGTCACCCATCCACGGAACAACCTCGGCAAGCGCGGCCTTAACCCTGAAGATCGACCCATGCGGCTGTTATTATTTAGCCACGAGCTCCTCCTTTTCTTATCGATGATATATCAATATTAGACAGTTTGCGCCCAATAATTGGCCACGTTTATTGCTTATGAACGTTTATAACTTCAGTAAGTAATTATTAAAAGTAGTTTAGAAATTACTTGAAGTTTGAAAGTTTAAAAGTCAGAAGTTTATGATTTGCTTTCTTTAACGTTTAAATTCTCGTCTATTGCATAAGTAATAAATTAAACTCAAGAAATTACTTAACTTTGAAGGAAAACATCGTGAGGAAACCGGCATGTCCTAGAACTAAAAGTCGACACAGACATGTGACATCTGCCAACCCGCACTGGCCAGCGTGGTGGATTACAGCCTACTCCCTCTCATAGAGAGGAGGCCTGTGTCCCAGCAGTGGGAACATTATAGGCTTATGATAATGATGAATTACTTAACTCGACTGTTGATACGGGTGTTAGTGAGTTATTGTCTTGATTACATCCCTTGGCTAATTATATGCACGGTATAAACGGGAAAAACGTTTGTAAAAATATTGTATGCTTATTCTACATATATGTATAAACAATAAGAAAATAATTTCAATTGTTATCTACATATTTCTCTTACGATAACACATACTGTCTCGAAAGGAACGATGACTTAGTTATTCTGTTCAAAGATAAAGGAAATGCTTGTAACAATACGGACGTTGACTATTTCATTATTATAAGCCTACGTGTATAGTGACAGTTTGGTCCAGAATAGTCTGGATTTTGTTAAGAAGGAAAAAATTGGGAAGGATTTATTAAATGTCTAGACTTAAATGTGTGTGCGCGACAAGTCGAGTAAGGTGTTATTGGGTTTTTCCATCAGGGATTTCTCAGCAGCAGCCATGGAGTCTGGATTTATACCCAGTTCATTGCAATAGACTCGCCCCCTGTTACATGGGACTTAAACATAACTAGCGAAATGAGGGTGATGATGTTCATCATCATCATCTCTCTAGCCTTTTCCCAAACTATCTTGGAGTCGGCTTCCAGCCTAACCGGACGCTGCTGAGTACCTGTATTTTACACTAGCTCTCCGGCGCAACTTCGTTTGCGTCACATTTTCCCCGTTTTCGCAACATTTTTCATTGCTGCTTCACTCCTATTGGTCGTAGCGTGGTGATATATAGCCTATAGCCTTCCTCGATAATTGGGCTATCTAATACTGAAAGAATGTTTCAAATCGGACCAGTAGTTTCGGAGCCTATTCAACGCAAACAAACAAACAAACAATCAAATCATTCCTCTTTATAATATTAGTTTAGATTAGATGAAGGGACTGCCTATCTGATCTCCACAACCCTGTAACTGGATAATACGATACCCCTTATTAAGACTGGATGTCAGACTTTTGGCTTCTGACTACTCGTAACGACTGTCAAAGATCTACAAATGACAGCCGGGACCAATGGCTTAACGTGCTTTCCGAGGCACGGTGGAAACTCGGTACGTAATTATGGTCACCCATCCACGAACCAACCTCGGTGAGCACGGCTTAACCTTAAAGATCGACCGATCTTTAAGATCGAGATGTTAATTAATTATGTTTTTTCGTTCCAACGTCTTTAAAGTGGCCTACTGATTAAAAATACTAATCTATACAAAAAACGACGCGGTGGTCACAGGTGACGAAGGTAGTATGCACCAGAAGATACTTTACTACAAGAAAAGATATCACACGAAGTGGTTTTATAACATCATCATCATCTTTCCGCCCTTCTCCCATTCTACTTGGGGTCGGCACAAGACGTTGAGAGAAAACAAGATGTTTTACATAAAGGTCTTAAAAATGTTGCAAACCATTCTTTTCCCCATTCATACATTTTTTCACATATCACTAAATATTTAAAAATTAAGTCACTTTGTTCGTGCAGCTAAGTTAATTCAGTAGGTATAAAAACCAGTATTGAATTGTAGTGCCACTTAACTTACTCACTTACTTGAATCAAGTAAGTGAGTATTACATCAATACGGCGTTCTTGACGCATAATATCTTGGCATTAAAGTGGTAATTAAGAATTAATAGTTGAGCGATAATATATGTAAGAAATAATAGTTGAGAGATAATAATATGTTAATCCACAAGTGAATTGCTAAAATAAAACGGAATGTAAACAAACTTGACGAAGACCATAGCAACCAGACTTAAAGTTGTCTTTCTATACTCTATAATATACAAATAAATAAATTTTCAAAAATTTTCAAAATTATAAATTTTTAATAAATTTTCGATTTTTTCTACATGCATATGAATGTATATACGGTACATATACCAAAATAATATTTTTCTCCATTTTTGTCTGTCTGTCTGTTTGTTCCGGCTAATCTCTGGAACGGCTAGACCGATTTTGACGGGACTTTCACTGGCAGATGGCTGTAAGGAGTAATAAGGAGTGACATAAATACTTTATTCAAAAAAAAAAACAAAACTAAATAACTTTTTTGTTAAATTCCAAGCGGACGTAGTCGCGGGCACAGCTAGTAAGTTAATAAAACTGAATTAATTAGCTGAAGTTATGACAATTTGTTGTATCCTTCTTATGGATTATTATATTTATGGATGTGTTTGGTATTTTTTATCTAACAGGTATATAAAAATCTGTCTTTAAATTCGTGCGTGTATTCAGATTGATTTTTTCTACAATAGTACTTGCAAAGTTCTATAAAATAATGTATCTTGAATTATTCATCATCATCTGCCTAGCCTATTCCCAAACTATCTTGGGGTCAGCTTCCAGTCTAACCGGATGCAGCTGAGTACCAGTATTTTATAAGAAGCGACTACCTATTTACCCTAACCCAGTAACTGGGTAATACGATTCCCCTTAGTAAGACTGGATGACAGACTTTTGGCTTCTGACTACTCTACTAATGACAGCTGGGACCAACGGCCTAACGTGCTTTTCGAGGCACGGAGAAAACCATCCACGGACCAACCTCGGCAAGCACGGGTTATCCTTAAAAATCGACCCGTGCGTCTGTTCTTATTTAACCACGGGTTCCACAAGATCCTGTGTCTTGAAAGTAGTTGTGTATTACACTCATAAATGCAGTTGTGTTTTTCTTCTTCTTCTTTCAAATAATAATAACTGACCAGTACGTAGGCCACCTACACGGAGCTTTTGTTGGTTTCATTATTATACTGGAACGTGCAGGTGGTTGTGCAGGATAAGCAAGAATGGAAGTGGGGTTTATCCTGCAGAGGGGCACTAGACTGGCCTTGAATTTGGACTGGTTGAGAAAACCCCATTTGGCTAGATTATTTACACGTATAAAGTAAAGAATAGCACCATCCCATATCTTCCCGTGGGTGTCGTAAGAGACGACTAAGAGACTTAGCAGAGAATGGGCAGCAGCGTTCTCTGTGCTTTTGTAACAGCCGTACTGCGATCGCCAACCCGCCTGCCAAGCGTGGCGATTATGGCAAAACACCCCCTTCTTGAGGGAGGCCTATGTCCAGCAGTGGACGTCTTTCGGCTGAAATGATGACAGGGATATGAAAAACCATGGTGTAAAGTTCTTCATCCCCCTTTGAGGAAGGAGGAACCTCCGACCAGACGAGTGTTGTTTATAGTGGGCTACTGCCCGAAAGTTGTGGTCGTGTTTTTCTATATAGTCTAAAGTCTGTTATAACTTTTACAGCGCGATTCAAAATTTTGATGTTAGGACATTTACGACATCTATGCTACAAAGGCGGAACCTTTGTAGCATAGATGTCGCTGTAGTCCTTTTGCCTGTCCACTACAACACGTTATAGCTTTTCTTACCTTATATATTATTTACTAAGTAACCCATTAGAATTTATTAGATTGCAAAATTTTGGTTATAAACATGTTGGTAAATGCTACTCATTTAGTAAGTAGCCCTTATCTTGATGCCGGAGCGATTGTGTCATTATCTTTACAAAGTATAATGCTAATTGCCTATTATTTAACTGCATTTATTCTGTTGTAGATTAAACTAAACCAAATTATTAAGAAACTTTTATTTTTTCCAATATGTATTTGTCCCAGGTCTGATTCGTGTTCATGATGAATGCTTTGTTACTCGTATAGGTATGATTGCAAAGAAATAATGAGATTAAAAATGGAGTCTTAGAAGTCTAGTACAGCTAAAAGGAAGCTAACTTGTAAGGAAACAGGCTTATATGTAGATATATTAGCAACACGGACACGGAAACGTACCGGCTAACTGCGGAAGGTATTATACCTGTTTATGGAAAATTGTGACACGTCGCTAAACATTTTTTAAATGAAACTTTATTTGATATAAGACAAAGCCAAAAAAGTATGTAAGGATCATATTACTGCGATGGTGTTTTGTGGGAAAAAGCTATGCGTTTATGTATTGTATATACATATATGTCATTTTATTTTTGGCACTGTACGATTTTTTTTTACAAATTTGAAATTTCGAAATCAAGTTTTTGTGCACCTGCCTATCGTTTTCACAATTTGTCCCAGCAAAACAAAATCAAATTAAAGACCAATTTAATTCTACAAGAAACTGTTAGAGTTTAATTGTTTCATGTTAAGAGAATCTTTAAACCTAATGGTAACTTGCTAAACGATTTAGATCGAAACCATAAAACGAGATGTAAATGTCTTAAGAGCCTCTAAAGGGCCTGTTCCAAGATAAGTAGTTTATGTTTAAGCTCCTACTTGTTTATAACGTACTGGGAATCTGGGATCCAATCAGCTTTACTTAATTAATGTAATGCGCTACGTGAAGAGAAAACTTGAATAATTATCTGAAGAGCTTATTATGAAATAATTAATTGAACTACTTAAATCAAACATTTAATCTTATCAATAGTCACGTAAATATCTCAATCATATCTATACTTAATTAAATAGCTATAATAGTCGCCAAACCTTTAGTTTTATAAAAAAAAAACTAGGGTATTATGATTTATTCGAATTAAGAATTTGAATCCACGGATTTAGTACAATCAGCTACACTTCGCTTATTTACAAACTTAGCAAATTTATTATAAACAGATGTGACATACCACTACTACAGATGCTACTAATAATAAGCGTAGTTTTCGTAACGCAGTGTAGAGCGTGGCACTCTCTCGTCTTGATTCGAATAGTTAACAATACCAAATAGTACGTTTACAGTAATAGATGTGAAGTTGTATGCAGTAGAGTTTTAAAATATTATTTAAATCAATCTTATCTTGTTAGCGGGGCGAGTGAGCCCCGATACTGCTAAAGATACATAGGTTTGGTAGGAGAAAGGGAAAGCAGTGGGACACAATGCAGGGAACACAAAAATATATTTTATAAAATAATCATTCTATTTATTCTTTTATTTTATAAAATAATCGTTCCATGGCACTAAGTACTCTTAGCGTAACGTAAGTAATGAAAACAGTCGGGTAATAAAACCTATCATCATCTGCCTAGCCTTTTCCCAAACTATCTTGGGGTCGGCTTCCAGTCTAAACTGATGCAGCTGAGTACCAGTATTTTACATGAAGCTACTGCTTATCTGACCTTCACAACTGGGTAATACGATACCCCTTAGTAAGACTGGATGTCAGACGTTTGGATTCTGAATTCTCGTAACGACTGTCAAAGATCTAGAAATGACAGCCGCAACGCAACCAATGGTTTACCGTGCTTTCCGAGGCACGGAGGAAACACGGTATGTAATTATGGTCAGTATCCACGGACCAACCTCGGCTTAAAGATCTACCCGTGCGGCTGTTATTATTTATCCACGAGCTCCTCTTAGGGTAATTAAACCTATAATGGTGTAAAAGTACCATTAACGAAGCCGAAAGGTATTTGTTCTCCGTCATTGCGACTTTTTTTTCTACGATACTATAAGTAGCTGGGATCAAAGTACAATACAAGTTTTTAATGTTATTACCAGAGGTCGGAATTAGGTAGAGTTATTTTATTTTTGTACTTGCATCGAAATGTTGATATTAATAAGGATCTTCCCTTGCGTTTGCGCATTGGAATTTTGCAACTTCGGACATCCGATGTCGGAACGTTTAAATTGTGTAAAAGTAAATAACTTTTATATTTAATAAAAAAATCACGGGATTTTTCTGCTCTTTAAAATTAATCTCGGGATTTGAGGCATATCCATTTTATTCTTTCGCTGTATGAAATCAGTGTTAGTACACAAATAATGTACACAAATCATATGGCTCTGTATGGTGTCGGGGTTCTGTATGGTGTCGGACGTAAATAATAGCACCATCCCATATCTTTCCGTGGGTGTCGTAAGAGGCGACTAAGGGACTTGCCAGAGAATGGGCTGCAGCGTTCTCTGTGCTTTTGTAACAACCATACCGCAATCGCCAACCCGCCTGCCAAGCGTGGTGATTATGGCAAAACCCCTCAAAATGTCAATGTGACGACACTTGGGGGAGGCCTATGTCCAGCAGTGGACGTCTTTTGGGCTGAAATGATGATGATGACACAAATAACTCTACCTAATTCCGAGCTCTGGTTATAACTTTACTTATATCCCCGTACGTTTCAATGCATCCATCAGCACAATATTTTGAATGCGTTGCGTTGAATCCTGCCATAAAACGTGGTATTTCACCCCAAAAAAAAAGTAGTTTCCCAGCAATCATTTTTGCGAAAGTATGGTTACTTAGTTTGAGGTAAAGAACGCTTGGGCCAACCAAGCGTTGCGTAAAGGGTCTGTTAATATCTTGTATTTTGTCTTGTCGTGTGACCGTCACGCAAAGTTTTAATACGTCACTGATAAAGAAATACATAAATTATTATTTACTTAATAGCTATATGCATGCACCTCTATGCACGTCATCGTGTCATAGATTATGTATTAATGACAATAGAAAATTCAATTCCAATGAGTGCATCCGTCAATGAGTACAGAACAATACAAGCAGCATAGATATTATATTTTATTAGCTAATGAATGATTGTTTAGAAAGATCTTTACTAAAATTAGTATGTTATCGGCTTCTTCAGTACCGAGTAGACATTATAAGTACAACATACACGTAACACGTTTGTATTGAATTTTTTGAAGTTTTTATCAATCTCCATGATACCTACTTATTATTAAAAACAGTTTAACATACTAATTTATCATCAAGTATGGCATCCCCAAAAGGCTGTTTTTGTATAAAGTTTATTTCATGTTTGATCAGTATGACCAATGAATTAAGCGATATGAAAATGGAAAAAGAAATTAAAAAATTATGTGAATACCATTCCAAGCTCCATTTTCAAAGTTTGAAAAGTATAGTAGCATTTGATTTTCGACAAACCGGCTGAAACTTTTCGAATTTGAAATATTTTGTTGTAATCCTATCCTGGTTCATTGTTTACAATGTGTTCTACAGTGAAGTATACAGAAAAGTATTGTTTAATTTAATTTTAAAACAAAAATCTTGATAATTAACAGCTGCTCTTTGGAAAAGATTCTAAGAACAATATACAAACAATGGAATGGGTATGCTTGTTTACATTTTGTGCAATAAAATAATACAGTTTTTAACCAATTAGGTAAGCATCGCTTATTTGTTTTGTAGATGTTTGGTCCTGCCTCTGGTGTAGTGATCACGAGCTCCACTTCAAGAGGTTTTTCATTCTCAGGCCGGGCAGTGTTTTTGAGTTATTCTACCAGGAATTTGTTAGTAGCAGCCCGAAGTCTGATTTGTGTGCAGTTGATGGCAATAGGCTCGCCCCATGTTACATGTGAATTAAACCAGGGACTCAAACTGTAACCGTAATAAGGTGTTTTTATTAACACTGTTTTTAAAACAGTTTCAACAGAATAACACTTTTAAATGAAACAGATACAATACTGTTACCGAATCAATCTGTAACCTTTTATATGTGTTTTTCTGTTAAAACTGTTTTAAAAACAGTGTTAATATGTGTAACTGAAAAAATCAATTATAGATTTAGTACGCTGCGTTTATCTGTTACACTTATTAAGACTGTTAACACTTTTATATCTGTTACAAATACATATCTGTTACACATTTGATTCTGTCACCGATTCAACATGTTTCACTTATATTTCTGTAACCTTTATGAATGTGTTTTTAAGTCCCTGAATTAAACCTAAACTCAACTCAAACTCAAACTCAAAAGCATTTATTTCAATTATACCATTACAGGCACTTTTGAAAGTCAAAGAACAAAAAAAAAAGAACGCGTAGCTACAATCCCAGTCACAAGACATAATAACTTGCAAACTGTGTGTGTGTGTGTGTTACTAACTGGCGAAATGTGGGTCTCTTTAGCTACTCCTCTACCTTACCATTTAGGTATTGCGTTATGTTAGGTTTGATGGGCAGGCCAAAAAATATATAAAGGATCGCAACTGTATGAACTGTGTGAGAGGAACAGGAAGACGCTAACAAGCACCGGATATATCTCATAAAGAAAAAAATGATTCGGGCCATCTCGTGATTACTTTTAGGCGCATTATGTTGCTACGAACAAATTTTACGATAGCGATCATTGGTGATTCGATTAGTGCTCATAGTAAGAAAAATCAAGTATATTTTTGGTACCTGCTTATATTTTGTGTGGTTTGCCCAGCATCATTATCATATTTTTTTTGCCCTTATCCCAATTTATTTGGGATCGGCGCAGCATGTCTTCTTCTTCCATACTTCTCTATTACTTGTCACGTCAGAAACTTTGTTTAGTCCCTGACTTGCACTGCAATAGCAGAGTTATACAAGGTGGTGACAACAATACGAAGATATAGCTAAAAACTGGTACAACTAGTCTGTTCATACGAATATTTTTAATCTATCATATAAATCCTAGCATAGAACGTTAAAAAAAAAACAAACCATACATATAGTATAAAACTGTTAACAAAATAGAACATCATTTAACCTGGCTGGAGGCCTTACTCTTAAGGCACCCACAGGATAGTCCGGTTAAGCAGACGACAACCTCCTAGGTTGAACTGCGAGATGCCATTTCCAAAAAAAAAACATCATTTAAAAATATTGGTTCAATAATCTTAGGTATAATCAGTTGCATGTCCACTCGAACTATATTTTTATTAATTCGCATCTGGAAATAAAATTTATGGAACGAATTTGGCAAAGGGGTTTTTGAAGTAGCGAGTTGGCAACAAGTGTTAGGTGTGAATAATGTGAGGGTCTTTACCTGTCGGTTCTAGCCTATTAATCTACATCATGGAGAAAATGCTAAAAATGAAAAATAACTTCCTGTGAAACTATCGGAAATATACGATTGAATTTTTGTATGCAGACTGAGAAAGTCGATGACTTCATAAGGTAAAGGCAGTTTAATTTATTGTCGTATTGTCGTTGCCACCCTGCATACATATAATCAGGTATTGTTGGTTCATGTGTTTGTGAAGGTCATCTTTGAAAATATTAATCCGATTAAAAAAAATCTTAAACATATAGTAAGTTACACTACTGCCGTAGTGTCACAGATTATGTCTAATGTAATTATTTGTTCGAGTGTTTTATGTTTAAATACGCGGACGAAGTCGAGGACAGAACCTAGTAGAAAGTAAATAATCTTTGAACCGCCAGAAGAACGGCACGGTTGGCGCAGTGGTTGAGCGATCGACTATAGCGCTGCGTGTCGCGGGTTCGATCCCCGCATGGAACAAATATTTGGATTGCCTACAGATAGAAGTGTTTGTAAACGCACCCACGATACAGGGAAAATGCCATGTGTGGGGCAAAGTTTATAAAAAGAGGAAAAAAAGAATAGAATAGAATAAAACTTTATTGTACACCAAAAATGAAACATTCGTTATGTTTAATTTTTTACAAAACTGCTAATTTCCAAACACTTTTTTAACATAATATTAGTTTTTGGATTCGAGACTTGTTATCAGAATAATTATAATTTATCGTATTAAATACCTACATGCAAAACATTGATAAATTAGCACTAACTTTACCCGGCTAATCGCCCACTCTTGAATTTGGTAATGATTATCATAACATAACTTGTTCTGGAACTTTTATTTAATATTTTTTTTGTCAAAACTGATCATGACTATATTCGGCCATTTTGAACGTGTTATTGGTACGTACGAGACCTTATCGCAGACCTTGCAGATATCGATATGATAAGACAACCGTAATTTGTGACACCATGGTTCTATTATGGTGTTTATTTATTTATAGTTATATTACTAATACTTATGTATTACTCATTAGCCCACGTAATTACGTGATCACATTAGATAACCTCTTTCTGGAGCCCTGACACAGCCAGAAGGCGTCGCGGCAGATCTTGAAGACGATGTCGGGATCACCTGGACAAAACCAGTGACCAGTGGTCCACATTGGCCCTGGATCAAAACAACTGGAAGTCACGGGGAGAGGCCTTTGCCCAGCAGTGGGATGGCGCAGTCTAACAATATCAGTATCACATTAATTATCAACATAGATCGGTTTGGCTTGAGTCGGTAAAAAAAGCTATATGTGTATGCGAGCAGATTCGGTGTTGACAAGGGGTCTCTGAGACTTGCACTGTCTTTAGATTCTCAAACCAGCAGTCCACATTGTAGGCTGATTGTGCTATACAACCCATGGACAATGAGGTGCGGGATGCGCAAATAAATATACAAAAAAAAAACAGAATATACCTATAGGGTGAACTGGGGTAACAAAAATTTAACAAAGGATACCTGGAAACTAGTATTTAAGTAAGAAATAAGCTTCATCAAGCTTTTGTTATGGGACTGAATATCGGGGAGGTTGTACATTCTTCCTCCCACATCCCTATTATTTTCTTTGAACACTTGATATAACGAGAAATAAACAGGTGCTTTCTATTTCTAACGGTTATTTGTTACCAAATCTAAGTTGTTGAATGAGACACATATTTGAAGGTAAAAATGTGGCAAATTTTTCATCAAAATTTATTGTTAATTGTTTGTTCTTCCGGGCAGTAGTTCATGTTCATAGTTCATGGTTAAGTGATAAATTATGTCAAAAAGCTGTTTTTTGTGTTATTTGTGTTCAATTTCCTTAATCTTTATAACTAGTCAAAATAAATAGACTGCAACATAAAAATTGATCAGAAAGGGCACGAAAATTACATCAGTTGGTATAATCGGGCGAAAGCAATGCTACATATTTTTTTACTATTCATCAGAGTAACCTATTAGCACCGTTGGTAACAATAGGAGAATCATCTAACACCGATTAAGATTTAGAAATACTAAATTCTATGATGTAATTAGTTAATTCGTTCATTCTTCATTCATTCGAAAATAATTTTCGGGGATTCCTGCGTAACGCGATACCAAAGTTGTGACATTATCATAACCCTGCGTTATGATAATGTCACAAACTTTGGTCTGTTCTCATATCATTAGAATTAATTCAATGATAAGCCGGACTGCCAACCAATCAGGCAAACAGAATAGGTAGTACCTACTGAGTTTTATCAATATTGGAACTTGGCAAGATGTTGTAACGAGTTGTGAAGTTGAACCCTGACCGAAAGTCTTTAACAGTTTTTCTTTGTGCCCTTCATCATCGACAACCTGACTATACCTACACCTGGGCATAGGATTTCCAATGTTTAGCTACCCTTTTTAACACTTTATTTAGGGTCACGTCGACATCTTTGTGAGCCCTCAGTATACTGTCTTTCTAGCGACACTACATTTCGCACAATCCATGCATATTTTCTTTGATTAACAATAATCTTTTTAAAGTCATTTGAATTCATGCGTAACCCTCATCTGATGACATATCCTCTTAAAAAAGGGTCTTGACAGAAAGAAAGTAATCTTATAAGCGTTCCGTCTTTTCCTTTTGGAGTGTGGAATCTTCATTATCATCTGGCCTTGTCCTATGTTACTTGGAGTGTTACGTCGGGCACTCCTGTCAACCGTCACACAATCATTTACTCCTTTTTATTTTATATGATTCGTCATACAATCCATCCAACCTCTCCTGGGTCTTACTCCATCCTTCAACATTTATATGCATCACTCTTTCAGTCACATGCGATTCGTCCCTCCTCATCACATGGTATGCAATCTTGAAAACCGTTACCGTCTAGGAGTTATGGAACACTAAGTGTCGTTGTATTAATGAAGTTTCAGCTGTAAAACTATCTTCAGCTATTAGATTTAAACACAATGTGAAGTCAGCGACCTGAGTCAAGGCCAGCTTATTTTATTTTTATCACTTCGCATAGCAGTTGCTAGTTGGGCTTGTTAGCTAGCAGGTCTGTCCACACCCACTAACAAATATTGAATGTCTGTGGGTCTATCAATAGTTTCTCCTAGATTATAGGAATATACCAAAGGTTAAGTACATAAGGGGTAAGGGTGTCTCTAAATATAGACACGACGGTAAATTTTGTCAATTGCTTGCGAAAATTTCTATGTTTGGATAAGATTTAATGGTTATTTGGTTTAACCTGAACCTAACATTTACTCGGGAATCTACTAGATACTTATTCTATTTGAATTTAACTAAACAAAGCATTGCTTAAACTGTACGGTTTCGTAGCACGCAGTAGCTAATCTTTGATTGTTTTCCGCCCTAGGTCATGTTAGCAACTGTTTGCGAAGGACACAGAGTTGTAACGATTTGTGCTCTTTATGTTATTTCTATTTTAATAGTTTCAAGTGCCATTACTGCATATAAATAACGTCTGAGCTTTTCAAACAAAAGAGGTTGTGTTAGTATTTAATCATTTTCCTTATTTTGGTTTGATTTCTTTCTTTGTTTACTAAAGTTCGATATATTAAAATATACTAATTGAGTTATTAAGAAGCAGATTATGTAAATTTACAAATCTTAAAATCTGTTATCTATGAAGTTCATAATTGGTAGAGTTAATATTCTAATCTTGAAAAGCAGCGGAACTAATAAAACATCGCAACAGTCAGTACAGCCATTGCACGCATATAATTAAACTATCGTTAATGGATTACAAAATAAATTGTATTATTCAATAACATCTACTTAAGTGAGTGGGTATCATAATCTTGCTTAATGGGAGCTGCTATTAGAAACTCGTGTAAATAAACTTCGTAATAGTGTGAAGGTTCTTACCTCCCGCCAAGATGCCTGTTCGCACCGTGTAGCTGATGTCTTCAAACGATATGTTTAGCGAGTCCTCCACGAGCGACGTGGAGTTGGTCTCCTGCGACTCTGAATGTTCACTGGCCATGTTCGAAAACTTTCACTCACACACAAGAAATAACTATAACACAACAGAACGCACTTTATCCATCGCGCGCTAATTTGAACAAAGAAACGCGTCCGATGTAAACAAAGAGGGTAGCGCAACAGTTGCGCGTGAGACGGCCTGACGCGTTGGCTCGGAGACGCGAACTGCGCTGCGCAGGCGACTGGTGCTGCTCCGCCGACGATTATCGGTCGTTCTCCCCCACTCCCCACATGGCCGTCAGCTGTCAAACCAGCAGTAGGCAACTCGCGCGGTAGCCGTTATCGCTGCAAGACAGATAGGCTGTTGTAGAACTAGAGACAACACAGACAAGACAACAGTAACGCAACATCGGTCAATGCCGCAGCAACACACCGCGTTTATTGTACCTTAAACAATTGTTGTTTCGAATTTACGACGTCGATAAACTATCACTAGTTATTATTGTGTACAAATCTATTGTCTATTAGCATTCGGAGGCAAGCTGTTTAGTTGTACATATCCAATAAAACATGAGCCGATTTAATTCGTATGTCGTAATTAAAAGTGTGATGACCGGTACTAATTATACGCGAACAAAATTAGTCATGTTCAATTCGTTTGTCAAGGTATGAACCATTTTGTTGGCAGCAAACTAGGTGGACAATCAAGTGACGTTAATCGATCGACTTGACAAGATTTACTATGGAAAATCGACGTCAGCGCTTTCCATTTTCATCGACAGCATAATCGCTTTATCTTTTCTTATCACGCTACAGATGAACTGAGATACTATAATATCTACTAGGTTAAAAATAAACTAGGTAAATCACCCGTTGCAGTACGCATTTTGATTACGGTAACACAACACATTGTGTATGATATCTATTAACACTGCATTGATAAACTATATCCGGATATGGCAAATTCCGCAACACTTTCACGCAAACTGGAAAATATTCCAGTTAGCAAGTTGTTAATACGGAGTAAATATTGATCTTGTCTGTGAATCTAGAGGTTTGGCTTAGAACTTAAGCTCAAGTTAAGTTATTATTTTTTAACAGTCTTTTTAATAATAGAAAGGAGGTTAATGGGATCCCTTCTTTTCGCATAATATGCTTTGTCCTAAAATACTTCGGCATAACGATTTTGGCACAATTTGTTTTGGCATAATAATACTACGGCATAATTTTTATAGGCATACATTTTATGTTGGCATAATCATCTTAAAGACTAATTTGTTTTAGCATAAATTTGATTCGCATAACGTTAGTAGGCCTAATGACTATTAGCATAATAATATTTAGGCATAAAATTAATATAAATAACAAAATCAATTTTCATGAAAATGATTTATTATACATAACATTATGTAACTTAAACGATTTTTCAATCGTGAGATAACTTTTATCTGAAGAATATATTAGATGTGAGACTTTGGGTGGAAATGGTGGTCGTGAACTTGTAGTGCCGTACATAAAATACATAATACTAATCAAACCAATTTGCTATAGTTTCTGTAACAATTAAATTATATTGTTGGTTAAAAATTTAATATGCTGTGCAACAAAAGTTAGTGACAGAACCGAATCGCTGCAAAACCGACTCCACGTAGTCTTGTTTGTCCTACCCCTAGAGTGTAATTTAAAATCGCGTAGGCGCGGAGGGGCGAGGCGGCCCGCGGGCTGAGGAGCAGGCGGCTGCGAGCGAGCCGCCGCGGCTGAGGCTGGCCGGCAAAGCCGGCCAACAAGCCGAAGCTGCGGAGGTGAGCGAAAGTCGTCTGCGACGATTAGCACGCGTGGGGCCGCCGGAGGCCCGCAGCGCCGGAGCCGTGACAGAAACCCTGCCTGCTGCATGTTGCATGCTCGCTTGAATGCTGCATGTTGCATGCTTGCTTGCATGCTGCATGCTTTTTGTATTCTGCATGCTTGCTTGCATGCAGCATGCAAGCAAGCATAAAAACAAGCGTAAATAAATTTATGATTTAGGATATTATGCTTAAAAAAGTTATGCTTTAGAACTTTATGCTTAATAAATTTATGCTTTAGAATATTATGCTTAATCATTATTATGGTTAGAGAAATTATGCTTAAAAAATTATGCGTAAGCTGTTATGCGTAATTATATTATGCGAAAATATAATTATGCCAAACAAAATTATGCTTAGTTATATTAGGTCTTAAAATTTTATGCAAATGGATAGGGAACCGAGGTTAATACCTACTATTAACGTTAATGAGGTCCTAAATTCTGTTTGTTAAATATATATACAGTAGCATGAACTGTAAAATATGAAATTATTGTTCTTGAAACATGTGAAAATTTTTTTCATGCGACAAAATCTAAATTGCGTGTAATCCACTTTGTTTGAATGTAACACATAATGGTTCCAGGTGAAGCTAATTTAACAAAATAACTGAACCACCAAATCCCCAAAAGGATGAAGTATCTACACAAAATATATGTAAAATTGTATAGTTATGTATGTCAAATTAAAACCGTGTAAGTATAAGTAATAAATTTTCTGTTATTATTGTAGAGCAATATTAACAGAAAATGTATTACTTATTTGTCATAATCAATGATGACATAATTATCTCCCTATACCCATACAATATACGTAATACTTTCTTATTGACGTCAGATTATTAATAAATAAATAGAAAATGGTCATAAATAAGTAGAAAATCAACGTAGAACACTTTCTCACTAACAACTGCGCAGAAACGTGCGCAGTTGTCCACGGCTTATCTTGTACTATGCACAATATTTGTGACTAAGATATTACAATGTATTCATGTGTCATTTTATATGGTGTACGTAGTACATGAACATTTATATTTATCACAGATTATTCGTTCTTAGAGCAGCGGTGGCCCAGTGGTGGTAGCCCCGATTTACGAACAGAAAGCCGTGGGTTCGAACCCAGGCAGGCGCATTACCTCATCATAATCAACCTATAATGTTCCCACTGCTGGGACACAGGCCTCCTCTTAATGACCCTCTCATTAAGAGGGCTGAGAGTGGGCTGTAATCCACCACGCGAGCCCAGCGGATTGGTAGATGTCACATGTCTTCGATTTTTTAGTTCTAGAACATACTGGTTTCGTCGCGATGTTTTCCTTTACTGTTTTTGAGGGCAGCGGTGATGAAATAAATTACACAAACTAATGTGCCTGGCTGGGTTCGAATCCACGGCTTACTGCTCGTAAGTCGGGGCTAGCACCACTGGGCCATCTCTGCTCTGTCTTATACCTATGTACATCAAAATATAGGTACCTATAAAATAATTCGATTTTTATTGTTTAAATAAAGCTCGGAATAGCCTCGCCATCAGCGTGTTGAGACGAAAAACTCATAGGACCGAAAGTGCGCTAAGCTGTTAGTTCAAACATATATATTTTGAGATGATCTGAGACTAAGAAAATCTAAGAAATCGTAACAGTATCGAATCGTTCAGTATCGAAGCGGGCGAAGAGTGGTAGTGCTTTTTCCTTCTTTTTGAAGGCTGTTCGAAAGCTGTTCATGTTTTTTGTCACCAGGTCACGGTCTGCATTCGGAGCTATTTCTTTAAGTTTTTCTATTAGTTTTTTACAATAAGCTGCATTCCGCTTATCTCTGTCATGGTAATCTTTATTTTTGATGTTCCATAAACAGGTTTCATTTCGATATATTTGTATTAATTCTTCTAGTACATCGCGGTTCGACATATTGCAATGCAACACGTCCGCAAGGGAACACTTCCGTAGCAACAACTGAGCGCTCGCAACAAACACACTCAAAATTTTAATCAAACAGTTTAAACAAACTGTTTGGTCAAATAAAAATTCGGAAATTCATATTTCTTCCTTCCATTTGATTTCTCATTAAATTTGATCAAATTTTACCACAGACAGTCATGCCAATTTGACCAAACTGTTTGAACTAGCCTGTTTGATCAAATTACTTGAACGTCTATGGCAGCCATTAATTATTTTCACAAACTCGAAGCCAAAATGAAATTTAGACCCTACTAGATGACTTTTTAAATAAAGAAATCCCATGTTAAGTTGAACAGATAATTGGCCTATAAGCTAGGTTTTCATTACGATTCTTTTGTGTAGTTCTTTTGTTTATCATTCATATGATTAATGATAGCATTAAAAAAAAAAACGTCTGGCTGTTGCGTTTCCTTGTTTTTCATGTTGAGGTTTTAACAAAGACCTAATAATGGTTATAGGTATATTTTTTTTTTAAAAAAAACGTTGCTACTACTGCACACTAGGAATTTCTCCTGTATCGTGGGTGCGTTTACAAACATTTAAACTCACATACACATACAGCCAGACCCGGAAAAACTATCTGTAGGCCATACAAATATTTATTCCCCGCGGGGCTCGAACCCGCGACACGCAGCGCAGCAATAAATCGCTTAGCCACTGCGCCATGCGTATGAGTCTTCTGTAACTTGATTCGCGAGTAAATAATAAAAAAAAAAACTAGTTTCTCAGTAATCGCTGGTCAACTCTAAACCACATGATTTAACAATTAATAATTATAAATATTTAAATGCACCTCTCAAATCATATTCACCAAATGCGTGAAAAATAGCAACGAATAGTAACAAACTTAAATTTTCAGGTTGTTTTTTCAATGTAAATAATAATTTATAAAAAAAATTTTGCTTAGCATAGCAGAATAGAAAATTAATTTTAAATCATAAAATAATAAATTTAATACTGGTATTAAATACTCACGTTGTAATCACTAATGGCATCCGAAGTGTAACTTTATTGTTAATAAAACTTTTATTTTTACCGTTAAATCGCGTAAATTTTCAGGCAGTTTGGAAGTAACCCTACGGCGTACAATGTTGGTGAACTAATGGTAACTATCTATTGAAAACCTGCGCGTTTTATCAACTCGCACTACGCAAACATTTGGACGTAATATATTATATTTTTTATCGCAAAAAATATAGACACGGATTTTTTATATAACTGGATCACGATGTTTTTAGGTAAGATAAAACTATTGTAAAAATAAAGAGCGTTGTATTAGCCTAATGCTTTTTTATAGGTGTAAAAGTAATGCCTACTTATATACCCGTATTTTTAAAATGAAATAATATTTGCGGTTTATTCATTTATTTTCAAAATGAAATGATAGCGTGACAGTTTACAAAGGAGAATGGAAGAAATAGGAGAGTTGCGCCGACCCCAATTAACAAGGGTGGGGCAGGAAGATGATAATGATGATTCATTTGTAATTAAGGGTTTTCTGTTTTTCTTAAAGCGTAGTTAATAGAAATGAAATAACGATCATGATTGAATGAAAATTGTCACATGTAGTCAACTGTCCTTTGCACCTTTTGGTGTCAAGCACAACATGTGACCGTCCTCATTTCGATCTTATAATTTTACAACATGTTCCTTTTTTCAAAGTTAGTAAAACTTTGAAGTCTTCGGAAGTTATAGATTTAAAAATAGTTCTTAAAAGAAGTGTATCAGACATTATTTTTATTAAAAAGAAAAGAGGAAAATCGCGAAAAAAATTCAAGTGGACTAATTTGTACTTGTACACAAAGATGACTCATACAATTTTAGTGTGCAGGTGTATCACCAAGGTACCAATTATATGATAACAAGATCTAAATGTGTTGTAGCGTATAGATACTGTGATACGAACCTAATATCACTTTTACGATGATGAATCATACTTTCGATCAAATGACTCATGAAAGGTTTGGAGTCCTATCAGTTTGCAGCTTCATATTTGAATTTGAACAATATATATGTATGAGTCAGCGAAGAGGAAAAAAAGCTTTAACTTTTTAAGCATAGGCAAATTACTACACGACCCCTGGGGGTCCAACGCACAAAAATAAGTAAAACTAGTAACCATAGAGATTTTTCTGCCCATTTTCCTTCATGAAGATGCGTTTTGGAATGGGAATCTAAAACTTTGATTTTTAAAACATCATTGCCAATGGCCTACCCAATTGAAATACACAATTTTGTGTTTTTAACTCAGAATAGATAATGGATTCGCCTCTAATGCCGTGTTCACGACGTCAGGGGATACGACTTCTGACACGACTTATATCAACTTATACGTGCGCGCGTGACTATCATCTCTTTGCAAGAGTCATAGCGGCGACTTATTTTTCACTTATTTTAGCATATAGCTCATGGCCAAGGAGTGAACAGGACGTGCGACGCGTGTTAAGGATTAATTATCATATGAAATAAAGTCCTCATTAAAGGTAACGTTATACCTAATTCAAATGAATGGTCACGGTATTTTGTCACGATTAAGAGTTAGGTAAGTATTAAGTATGAAGTATTTTCATGAAGATTATTTAATACTATAACAACAAAAGCCCACAGTGTCATGTTTTTAAATAATAATAATAATAATAAATTTATTTGTTAGAATATTGTTGTTACATAGGTGTTACACAAAATACAATGTCCATGATATTCTGCTGTTTCCAGCGTACAAATATTTCAAAGAATTAAAATTAATAACAAACCATACAATGTCGGGAATTAGGAAAACGTTAACTACTATCAAATACAATGTCAGGGGTTATCAATTATAATGTAAGAATTATTCAATACAATTTCAGGGGATATTAATTATAATGTTAAGAATGATTAAATATAATGTCAAGGCTTATTAGTTAAAATGTTATGAATGATTAAATACAATGTCAATGGTTATTAAATAAAATGTCACTAATGATTAAATACAATGAAGAGAAAAAACAATACAATGTCATAGAAATGAAATTCCATTCAATTATTGTGAGGTAATTCGTTGTCTAATTTAAATTTTGAATCAAATTTTTCATTTAAAAATTCATTTGTTGAGTAGTAACACTTTTGCAACAGAAAGTTGAATAGTTTATTTTTAAATGTCATAAGGTATAGACTTTTAAAGACATTAGGTAATTTATTATAAATTTGAATAGCCATACAGTAAACATTTTTCGAAAATAGTTTAATTCTTCGTTGTGGTGCACATAATTTGTGGATACTTCTACTTTTCCTTATTACAACATCATTGTGTACTTTAAATAAAGCTAAATTCTTACGTACAAAGATACAGAGTTCGAATATATATAAAGATGGGAGTGGTAATATTTTTAATTTTTTAAAGATTGGGACACAGCTTTGTAATGGTTGGGCTTTAGTCATTGATCGAATACATTTCTTTTGGGCTCGGAATGCTTTAATAGTATCCACAGAATTTCCCCATATAATGATGCCGTAGCGGAGAAGTGATGCTACGTAACCATGATAAGCATAAAGTGCTGCATTGATACCAGCTACGCGAGTTATTCGATTTAAGACAAATACAAATCTTTGCAATTTAGTGCATAATTTGTCAATGTGTACTTTCCAGTTGCAATACTTATCTAATGTTATACCCAAAAAAGTTGCACTTTCAACCTCTTCTACAGCGTTATTTGCATATCTGATTTCCAATTTTTGACGGTTGCTATTGTAAGTTTGGAACTGCATAAGTTTGGTTTACAGAATTTTTTCGTCGGCGTACAGAATGCATGAATATGGGGTTACGTTGGGCAAATCATTGATATATAGCAAGAATAAAAAGGGTCCCAATATACTCCCCTGGGGAACACCACATGAGTTTTGACGATAAGCGGATCTATATTTTTTTTTTTCTGATATTGTATGCCTCGATATTTCTACGCATTGTTGGCGATTATTTAGATACGATTCTATCCACTGTAATGCGTTTCCCCTAATACCATAACGATTCAGTTTAAAGAGAAGCAGTTTGTGATCTACGAAGTCAAATGCTTTAGACATATCCAGAAATATCGATGCTATTGGCCTTTTCTCATTCAGGCATTTTAACAAGAGAGAAACATGCAAGAGTTGTTGATTTATTTTTTCTGAAACCGAACTGTTCCTCTTTTAAAATAGAATGTTTTACTATAAAGGAGTGAAGTTTATCGTACATAATTCTTTCAAAAATCTTAGAAATCGGTCGATAGTTATTCATGTCATTTTTATCTCCTTTTTTGTATAACGGTTTGACTATCGAAAATTTTAGTCTGGCGGGGAATAAACCTTGAAATAATGATAGATTAATTATGTGGGCGAGTGGATGAGATATATATTTAGAGCAACGTTTAAGAATTTTTGTATTGATATCGTCATACCCGGTTGAGTTAGTTGAGTTTAAAGAATTAATTATTTTATATACAGTATCTTCGTTAGTTCGTTCGTTTTTGTTGGAGTCAACAAAATGGTATCTGATATGTCAGTGATGGTATGTTTGTAGTCAATGTGTGTTTTAGAATTAGGGATATTAGGTTTGTTTGTCATGTTTATAAAAAAGTCATTAAATTTATTTACAATTATGTCGGCATTAGTGTATGTGCTCTGATCATCTATGATCGATGTAATTTCAGCGTTATTATCGATATCTGTACTATTCTTTTTAATAATGTCCCAGGCGGCTTTACATTTATTGTTCGATTGAAGGATGTAACGAGTATTATAAATTTTCTGAGCATGTAATATACATCGTCTCAGTATTCTAGTATAATTTTGGTAGTTTTTATTTTTATTGGAATTTGATAGTCTATATTTTAGGTACATACTTCGTTTCCTAACACAGCATCTTTTTATTCCTTTAGTTAGCCATTTAGTTTTTGGCGGTTTGTTTGTGATTTTTACTTTTAGTATGGGAAAACAGAGATTATAAAAAAGGGACAGTATATCATGAAAGTGATTGAACGCTATATCAGTATAATCTGACTCGTATATTTCTGAAAAGGAAAGGGACGATATGCATGATATAAACTTTTCTATGCTGTGTTGACTCAAATCTCTTCTCTTTTGAAACCAAAATTGTTTTCTGCGTTTTGCAGTATCTACAGACGAATGGAAACATATGGACTAACCGGTCTCATGATCAGATAATGCAAGGGTATGTATTTCAGGCTGTGCATTAGGTATGTCGCTTGCGATGAGATCTAAACATGATGATTTTCTTGTGGGTTTAGTAATATGGTTAGACATGTTATAGTTCTGTAAGATACATTCTAATTCTTTATAATTATTGTTACGCTTTAATGCGTCAATGTTCCAATCTCCACAAAGTATTATTTTATTTTGTTTTGTTATTTTCCTTAAAATATCCTCTAGGTTTTTTAAAAACAGACTTAAATTTGAGTTTTTATTAATTTATTTATTTATAATTTGAGTTTTAAATTTGAGTTTTTAGCGAAATCAATGATGGAAAAGTACAGAGCTACAACGCTCGTTTGACTCTCGAATGGCTTTGAGTAGTGCAATGGATAAATCCGATTCTGACCACGTACCTAGATAGATAGATAGATAAATAATTTATTAGATATATACCTAACAGACCTTGTACATGATTCATCATCATCATTCTTCATTTCAGCCCAAAAGACGTCCACTGCTGGACAAAGGCCTCCCCCAAGTGTCTCCATATTGTCATTTTGGGGGGTTTTGCCATAATCGCCACGCTTGGCAGGCGGGTTGGCGATCGCAGTACGGTTGTTACAAAAGCACAGAGAACGCTGCTGCCCATTCCCTGGCAAGTCCCTTAGTCGCCTCTTACACGGGAAGATATGGGATGGTGCTATTCTTTACATCCGACACCATACAGAGCATGTACATGATTAATGTTGACAAAAGGTAACATGGCAAGAAAGGAAGTGTCTGATGAGATGATGAGTAATAGAGAAGTATGGAAGAAATGATATGCTGCACCGACCCCAAATAAATTGGGATGGCAGGAGAATGATGACGGTATTAACAAAAAGTACGCAAAAGCTGTTGAAGATCGTTGTCGAAATTCGAAACACTTTGAAAACAATTGCGACGGGTCGAGACCCTATGTCTTAATTTTCTGTGCGCCTGATCTGATTCCATAGCCAATATATTGTGAGTTTAAGTAGATGTCATAACTCCTTAGCAGGGTAACTGTAAAGTTATTTATGAAAAAATAAAACATAAAATCACGCCGGCCATCCCCATCGGGTTAGTACATAAGTACACACGTTTTGGGTTTCGTATGAATATTCTGTAAGTAATCTGTGACACCCTGACTAGAGTGTTCTATATCTTGGAGAGGTACTCCGAATTTCAACGGAGACTGGCCAAGTAAGAAGGAGTCATTATAGAGCACATTTTTGAGTACGGAAAAGATTACGGTAGAGAACTTTTATAGTATCTTACAACCATTATTAATTGGTATTGTATTCTATTAAATACTATACCGTCGGCTGTTCAGACGACAGATTCGAGATTTTTCCTTGCCAAGTAAAAGTCTGCTTTAACAAGTTTTAATAAAATCCATGTTTAAACATGGGATAATATTACTCGCTACTTGTATAATATTATGAGTTTGAAAGATTAAAACATTTTGTTTAATCTAACCAGGAACACCTTCAATCATCATATATCATATCTGTACAATATTGTGACAAATCTCCCAATGACTCAGTCACTGCTCGGTAAAGCGTTTCTTATTCGTCATTTAGGTTTATTTGACGACTAGCTGTCCCGCGCAACTTCGTCTGCGTTACATTTTCTCTGTTTTCGCAACATTTTTCATTGCTGCTCCACTCCTATTATTAGTAGCGTGATGATATAGATGATATAGCCTTCCTCGATAAATGGGCTATATACCACTGAAAAAAATTTTCAAATCGGACCAGCAGTTTCGGAGCCTATTCAATGCAAACAAACAATCAAATCTTTCCTCTTTATAATATTAGTTTGGATGTAAGAATCTTATGTATGTAGATTTAAGATATCTAAGTGGAACCTTAGGAGAGAGTTCGGTACAGTGTAGTTTTGTAGGTGTAGATACGTTTTACTATAGATAACAATATATTGTGGAACGGACATCGACGCAGAAACTGTTACCAAACGTTTGGAACATCATTAAAAAAAATGGCAGTAAAAAAAATAGCTGTTCGTTGCATTTTGACCGTGTAGGTACATTTACAAATTACCGATGAAAAAGGTTTATGTGGGGGCGGGGTAAGAATATTGTACTGAATACGCGGTATTCGTTTGTGGGTAGATTTCCCTTCCACCCCGTATGTTAGGAGACCTCCGAGCGTTATTCATCAAGCATATTCAGCATGATAGCTGAGTACCCACTCAGCTAACATGCTGAATGAGGAGAAAAGGGCGTGGTAAGAGAGCGCTAATGCAATACTATGAAAGGTTTCAGAAAAGAGCATTTCGGACAGCGCTTTCTGTTTTCAAAAAAGGCAAAAAACTTACAACGGGCTGTTCAGTAACGTTGATTTTCATCTCATCGAAAGGGGCCTGAATAAAAACGACTTGAATGGGCAAAATTTCTCGGAGACATTGTGACCTTTACTAAAGTCGAAGAAGCGTGCCAATAATAACAGCCACATTTTTATCTTTTTTTTTGAAGTGGAATAGTATATTTCATTACGAGTACGGAAAGCCTGTCATTGCAAAGAGTTCCGACAAATGTCTACCCGGGCCGAGGCGCAGCCGAAGGTGAGGGTTGACAGTCAGAACAAGTTGCAATGACGGTTCCGCACGTGTACTGAACAACTATTTTTAATACAGTTGCGAAAAAATGAAGCAATTTAATAAAGAACATTTTTGGAAAATGGCGCCAACCTTAAAAGAATATAAGCAGAGATTTTTTTGTTTTCTTCACCCATTCTGAGTAGGCAAACGGAACTATGCCCATACAGCCAAGTCTTCAGTAGATTTTTTTTTATTGATATGAAATGAAAATGAAATGAAACCTGAGCTAACTCATTGAATCAAATCATAAATCTGATATTGAAACAAATTAGTAGCTTCTTTTTAGAAATATTTGCATGAATCATAAAAACTTCTATGATTTTTTTTTGTAAAAACTCCGTGGTTGGTTTTTTTTCTTTTTAATAGACATTATTTTGACAGTTGGGAAAGAGAACGCACGAGTTCGGAAAAGGTAAAGAAAAAGCTCGAGTGTGTAATAGCCCACATCCCGAACGCTATACGTCCCTGCAATACGCCACTTTTTGAGCAACTGTATTAAAAACTTATTTAGCGGTGTTGTGCACTTTTGTGATGGGTAAAAAATGTTAAACTCGCGTCAGGAGTCACGTGTCCTGATCGAAAATTCGTAAGACGGATTGACATTAGGTTACGAAGGTATATGAACTTTATGACATCTGTCACTGAGTTTGGGTTTCCAAAACTGGATAATTATCTTATGCACAAACAAAACCTGCGGTTTCTCCAAAGAGGTAAAATTCGTAAGACGGATTGTAATAGTTCTGAAGTGATACATTTTTAATGTAATATAAATTGTCATGTTTGTGTACGATAGCGCAACAAATGAACATGTATTTTACCACATAAATGATAGTACTTTATACTGATAATTAAAGCAATTCGTGCAAAATTATTCCCTTACAATTCCAAAATATCAAAAATGCACAAGGTTAATATTAAAGTACTGCCGACAAATTGCTTTGCAGTTTGGCATGGCAGGTGTTATGTAAAAATAGAACTCTATCATTATCGATGAAAAGTTTTCACTTCTGGCGGCACTCCCGGAGTGCATGTTTTTAATTCTTATATTTCATTGGAGCCTTTTATCCAATGAAATATAAGATTCTTAAGATAAGAGATTTCTCAAAGGCAAGTCAGCCTCTTCAAAACTTAACCAATTCTAAACTAAACTACATTTTATCTTGTAGAGGCAAACTCTTTTTGGATCCTTACGATTTTAATAACTTAAATATGACTAAATATCACATGACATAATTTTAGTCACTCACTCTTTCCTAATTATGAATACATGAGATTATAATATTATTGAACCAAACTAAGTATGTTTGGGCTTGTACCACTGCCCTTAATACAAGTTATTTAATAACTTAGTAAGGGTGCTGTTTGCAACACCTTCTTGTTTTTGTTAACTAGCATTAAGTCAAGTGCACTTAATTAGATAAATTTTTAATGTTAACATTGTAATTTGATTATATGAATAAATTATTAAATTATAAATTATTAAGTTCATCAATGAGCAATGAGCATGGTCACCTGCTTGCTTTGGGTTAGTGGCAGTCTGGCCTTTGGCATCAGGCACTACTGTCACCTAATAATAGGCACTATGTTAGGTGCTATCCAACGTGCCCATGATGCCAGCCTTCTGTGTACTTTACCTATTGACAGCGATGTGGACAATACTTCGACGTCCTGAAAATGTTATGCCATTTTGATACTTATTCATATTTTTATTAGTATTCTAGTTCATCATCTTTTTATTTTTTACCATGTATATTAAATTATGACAAATCTCCCAATGACTCACCCACTTGTCATGAAATCTGGGGATCGATAAAGACTAATTCGTCATTTAGGTTTATTATTAAATAACGTAGGAATACGATAACAAAGAGATTATATTAGATCTACCTTTATCTAGTTAAATATTTTTTATTAGAAAATTCGTCATTCTTTTCCCAATAACAGTAACTCGCATTAGTCGTACGCGTGCTGTATAATCGTAGTCAAGATAGTATATAGTAAGTACTAAATAAGAGGGATATTTTATTGAATACTATATATCTTACTACCTTCTGGCGTGTTTAGAGCGAAAAACGTCGAGTCAAGGAAGTTCGCAAGTTATAGAAAAATGATTTAACTGTTTACGAATTCGTTACGAAATAAATAAATAAAATACAGTAGGAATAAAACTAGATGGATGGAGAGGGAGAGGAAGACCAAAGAAAAGATGGATGGACTGTGTGAAAAATTAAATGAAGGAAAAAGGAGTAAATGATAGCATGACGAATGACAGAGGAGAATGGAGGAAAGAGACGTGTTGCGCCGACCCCAAATAAAATGGGACAAGGGCAGGAAGATTATGAGTAGGAAAAAGACTAGATAGAAAATTATAGTTTTCATGTGGGAATTCATTCCCCTTCTTATCAAGCAGAAGAACCACTGGCACTTATGGATTTTGCAACTAGGACAATTGTTTTTATATGTAGAAGGTACTGCAGAAGTTTTGTCAGGATGGCTTTGCCAACCGACCTCCACAAATATTTAACAACTTGATGGGAAAAAGAGTAGACCATCTCAAGTCTACATGCGATTCCTTTTACAGAACCCAGAACTCGACTATTATTTCTGGGCCACACAGAGATGTATTTGGGGAGTCTGCTTGCTATAGATGCGGTTGTGAGTATGAGAAACCAGGCGAAAGTCCAATAAGGCTCTATTGGTTACTCACAAAAGTGTGATAGCGCCTACCTGCATTTATTTGGAGGTGTTTTAAGAATTGCATAAGTGACATGGAATTAGAATTAATACTGTGGAAATTAGCTCCTTGTATTTATTTATTTATGTACACACAAAACACTTAAAAGAACAATACATTAAGATACAAGAGCACAAAGGTACTGCTTATTTCAAAAGAAATTTCTTCCAGCAGACCTGCGAATGGAAAGTTGGATTAGAAATGTAGACATAGTGTGTAGAAAAGATAAAACAGGAAAAAATTAAATTAGAGCTTAAAACCACATTAAGGCTATATAAAATAAACATACATACAATTAAATCTATATATATAAAAGAAAGTCGTTTTAGTTACTTCGCTTATAACTCAAGAACGGCTGAACCGATTTGGGTGAAAATTGGCAGGGAGGTAGTTTAGAGCCAGGAGAAGGACATAGGATACTTTTTATCCTGGTCTGCGCGGGTGAAACCGCAGGGCGCAGTTTGTTATTATCATGTTCTTGGCGAGCGCCACGCGCTACAGGGGAGGCGTTTTCGGGATTGAGGTACTAGGAGAACATAGCTTACCGGGAGATATATTATGTTCTTGGCGAGCGTGTCTGAGCGGCGTGTTCGGGATTGAGGTACTAGGAGCACATAGCTTACCTCGAGATGGTTGAGCGTAACCTTACCTACCTACCCATGAAATCAGAAAAATGAAGGAATAGGGTAGGGTTGTGTAGGGTGGTAGAGTAGGGTAGAGTAGGGTAGAGTAGGGTAGAGTAGGGTAGAGTAGGGTAGAGTAGGGTAGAGTAGGGTAGAGTAGGGTAGAGTAGGGTAGAGTAGGGTAGAGTAGGGTAGAGTAGGGTAGAGTAGGGTAGAGTAGGGTAGAGTAGGGTAGAGTAGGATAGAGTAGGGTAGAGTAGGGTAGAGTAGGGTAGAGTAGGGTAGAGTAGGGTAGAGTAGGGTAGAGTAGGGTAGAGTAGGGTAGAGTAGGGTAGAGTAGGGTAGAGTAGGGTAGAGTAGGGTAGAGTAGGGTAGAGTAGGGTAGAGTAGGGTAGAGTAGGGTAGAGTAGGGTAGAGTAGGGTAGAGTAGGGTAGAGTAGGTAGGTAGTAGGTAGGTAGAGTAGGGTAGGTAGGGTTGGGTAGGGTAGGTGGGTAGGGTTGGGTAGGGTAGGGTAGGGTAGGTAGGTAGGAAAAGTGCATTGCTTTAACTTTTGACAGAACGAAGTCTGTCCGGGCAGCTAGTACACATATAAAAATTAAAATAAAAGTAAATATATACTTAAAATATATATCAGAATATTACAGAATAGAGGAAAGGTAATGTTCTTTGACTTGCTTTTTGAAGAGAAATAAAGTTTTAGATTCTCGTATGTTCGGCGGAAGTGAGTTCCATAGTCGTACTGCATGAACGGAAAAGGAGTAGGAATAGAATTCAGTTTTATGAGATGGGAAATAGAGATGATGCCTAAGGTGGGATCTACACAGCGCATCAGGAGGACGGGTAAAAGAAAAACGGTCGCGTAGGTAGCTGGGATACGTAGAATTAAAAAGGATGTTGTATAGGAGACATAATATCCGAGTGTTCCTGCGAAGACGGATAGGGAGCCACTTGAGTTCCTTGCGTAAGTGAGAAACATGGTCATATTTCCTAAGACCAAACACAAAACGAATACAAAGATTTTGCAAGCGCACAAGCTTATTTAACAGCTCCTCGGTGGCATCCAAATAGCAGGCATCAGCGTAATCAATGATCGGCTGAATCAGAGTTTGAGCCAAGTAAATTTTGGTTTTAAACGGCAGGAAGCTCTGTAAAGATTTAAGTGAGTGGAAGGAAAAGTGCACCTTACGACTAACCTCATTCACTGTATTGTAAATGTGCTGTAAAAAAAATTGAGAAACTGTGTGAAATGTGATGATGACTTAAAATTTAAAGCGCACGATTGGATGGTTTGGTCCTGTTGAGAGGATGAGTAAAAAGCAACTAACAAATGGTAGATGTGAGTGGCAGCGTCGGACGCCTTGTTGGTGATGTTTTTCAGAAAACTTGGGAGCGTAGTACTCGCAACTCCGCGTGGGTGAATGACCAGATGTATGAACATTGACGGATGAAAGGAGTATGTAGGGATCGTAGCAGGCGTTCAGTAGTTTCTGCGTAAGTGTATGTATGTACTCGTATGTACTGGTATGTACTGGAATGTACTCGTATGTACTCGTACGTACTCGTTTGTACTGCGTAATTATAAGTATTGCCGTTCAGGCATTTCTCTCCTCTTCTTCAATTTTCTCTAATGCAATTTTTACACATATTAGCCTTGTACTTCGTGGTATCTACTTGTTTCCTTCCATCAATAACTACTGAATGTTATAATTTTCAAATTCAAGGAATTAATAAAAAGCGTATAATCACTGGATCTATTTTATTTATTCGGTAAACACATGTTGGAGTTAATTATTCGTATCAGTCATCAAATCTCTGATCACCTCTGAGATTCATATTATAGGTATTTGATATCTGCGTGATTATTATATGATAGGAACAGGTGTCCACTTGTTGAGAATACTCCAGAAAGATATTCGCCATTATTTCGAATATCTCGTAGGACTTATCTCGATAAGTGGCTGGCTATGTTATAGTTTAAGTAAATTTGAATAAAAATGTATCTTGAGAAACATTTCGGTTTCAATTCACGTGACCAGAGGGCTGGCTTTTTTTTGGCCAAAGAATCAGTATTGCCATCCAACGTGGCAATACAGCCGGCCTTCTGGGCACTTTTCCTTTTGACAACGATGTGGGCGAATTCATTGACGCCCTGTAATTCTTTTACCATTTTGATACTTTTACATATTTTTATTATTATTTTAGATGTGTGAATAATATACATCCTTAATTCAAATAAATTTTGTACAATAGAAACGCGTGATTGAGATTAAAATGTTTCTTGGGGTACATTTTTTTGTTGTCTATATCACGACCAGCGTGATACAACACCATCAATTTTAATTATATTAATCGTAAGTTTGTTTGCACTTTCATTTTCTGTAAATTATGTAAGTACAATGATTTGTTACAAACTATACCTTAGCAAGGCCCCTGTCTGTCTTATAAATAAACCTATTTAATTAATACTATATTACCTACATTAAAAATAAGCTAACTAAACAATTCCTTTAGAACACGTTATTATAACATAAATATATAAATAATTTATCTAATACATAATTCGCACTATAACTTTGCATGATAGAATGAAAGAAATTGTTTTAATAATACTTGCTTATTATAGTTATTAAATATATATGTTGATTGTAGGCAAGTGTGGCTCAATAATAATTCTGGCGTTAATATTTAAAAAGAAATTGTCAATGAATTATTAAATAAGATTAATTATCACTGACATTAAAGAAACAGGAGCTGATGGATTTTATGACAACACAACAAAATGGAACAATAAATGGTCATCTTTCAAAATAACTTAACATGAAACTAGACGAGTTAAATAAATTAGTTAGTAACAAAAGATATTACTTATAATTTAGTCACAGTTTTCCTGAGGTCCCACAGTTATGTTATTATTTTTATCAGTCATAAAGTCAGATCTTTTGAATAAATATTCAAAGTTTTAACGTACATTTCTAGGTATTTTTGTATTATGTTAAATTGAAGCCTAAAAACCAAACAAAAGTGAGTATTTACCTACTTGACAATAATCAAAAACAAATGTCAGATACATGTTTACAGGCGAAAATTACAAATTAAAAAATAGTACTTCAAGCGCCTGATGCGGTAGTCTTGGACAAAACACAAGATATCACACATTTTTCTAGCACCTGTCACTTCTTTCATAGTTAAAATTAAAACTAAGTACTTTGCTATCACTAAATAAATAGGAAACTAAAACACCGCGTAGACAGAGGACGACACTTCAGCTTTTTAACCGACTTCTAAAAAAGGAGGTTATACAAGGTGTAAACAGACCTTCACGAAACCGTCTATCAAGCATTCTGTAAATCAAACTAAGTAACCCCACGCAAAAATTATTGCTGAGAAAAGATTTGTTTTTTTCGGGGAGAAAAATCACCTTTTTCCGGTAAAACTCAATGGAATGCACTCAAAAGATTGTGCTGGTGGATGAAATAAACGGGTCATGGAGGTATTTAAAGTACAGCTACAAAATTAAAAACTAGTATATAAAATAGAGAGCAGCGAAGACCCAGTGGTGGCAGGCCCGACTTACAAGCATTAAGCCGTGGGGTCGAACCCAGGCAGACACATTACTTTGTGGGCCCGCTTGGTGGATTACATCCCACTCCCTCTCATAGAGAGGAGGCCTGTGTCCCAGTAGTTATGTAGTAGTAGAACATTACAGGTTGACGATTTAAAAAAAACTAGTGAAATAGTTTTAACTTTGACGTCCAATATCTCAGTAACTAGAAGGTTCCCAGGTATGGTCCTTAACAAAAAAATGACCGCAATGACGGGGACAAAATGTGCCTTTCGGCTTTGTTAAAAGGCTATTTACACCCTTTATGTTCGGTTCGACTGCTAAACTGTTATAGTAGGTACACATCTTCTATGTCAAATCCAGTCAAAACATCTGCCTTAAGACAAATTTACCTTCAATTGCAGAATTCAACTCCTCCTTGCCTACGCGGTATCTAAACTAATACTAAGTACAGTACAAAAGATCCCAATCCAATGTTTGATATGAAAGTAAAGCTCAAGTCTTCATCTCTTGTTGAGCCTGTACCACAAAGCCGCGGCTGTGAGGACATGCATGAGGACTGCGTTGGACAACACCAGGGTCATGTTCCCTCCAATGTCCACATTCTCCATGTCCATCTCTCTGAGGAAAGTCTTTGGTGTGATGTAGTGGCAGTATTCTGGAAGAAGATTTTTGGAGTCATTAATTTTAAAATTAATTTAACGTCGTCGACTGCCTTTTTGGTCTAGAGGTTGCAAAAGTGACTTCTGAGCATGAGGGGCTGGGTTCGATCCCCAGGTGGTGGGTTCTTCCATCAGGAATTTTCCAGTAGCAGCCACGGAGTATGGATTTGTGCCCGGTTTATGACAATCGACGATATACCTGGCGAAATCTGGGTGTCATAATGGGTACACCTCTGCCCAATCCTTCGGAGATTACAGTCGTGATGTTATATGTGTAATTTAACGTAACAAACAGATGTGTTGCTGAGGTGTTTGTTCCTGTTTGGGTGCGCGTATTGGGGGACTATCTTGTAATTTTGACATTCAAAAGTGTTTATTATCACCCTAATTTCAATAAATAACTATTGAATTCGATTACCAGCCCATAATTTTATATGCTACTCGTATGTGGTAGATAATAATAAGACACTGAATCATAATACCGTGGTATCAGGAAAGGTGGAAAAACCAAACAGCGGTTTTTCCAGTCTACCCAACACACCAGAACTAACAGTATTTTATCAAACATGCGGCTCCGCTTCCGTTATGTACTGAAATTAACCCACGGAAACGTCTTAAATGTAGTCTATGACATTGGGGTCAATTTAGATTCCCGTTCGAGAAACAATTTTCGGAATCGGCTCCGAAGATTTCCCCCTACAACGCCCAAACAAATTTTACCTCTCTCTAATATTAGGATAGAAGTATAGATTTCTCACCTTTAGAACAGTGCATCCTAGTCCTATTAAAGCCGTAGACCGAATGGACTGCGACGTGGAACCCAGCTCTGAAGTAGGAGATGTGATGCAGCCAGCGGAACTGGTAGGGAGTGTCAACCAACGCCAGGCAAAAGCCGAAGACTGAGAACAGGCACGCGAGGACCGGACCGATGAACACCGCGATCTGGAAGATAGCAATGACTTTTAATTGTTTTGTTATAATACTTAGCTACAAAATTTTACAGAACACCACCTGTGGTAGGAAGATTAAGAATAAGCCATAAAGTGCCTATAGTGTTTCAACTGTTGGAACCCAGGTCTCCTCTTTGTGAAAGGGATTGGCTATAATCCTTCAGATGGTTGCTGGATATAAAATGTCTTCCAAATATTAGTTATTTGGGGATAGAGGTATGCTTCTATAATTATTATTTCGCAGATATAGGATTGCAATTTACCAATGAATGCCCATGATCGTTTCACATCGTCAATAAGAGCTCTTTTCAAATGCTATACCTACCAAAAGGAACCAATTTGCCTTTAAAAGATAAATCATTATAGATTTTGCAGTACCACTTACTCATATCTACTGTATTATAATTGGCTTAAATATCTAGTTAGAACATTTGAAATCGTCCGATCTTTATTAACTCGTCAAAAAAAAAGTTAGAATTTAAGAGATATCTTACCCTGGTAGGTGTAGTAGACCCGATGAAGTAACCCCACGCCTGCGCGCACAGTGAAGTGGCGACGATGGTGGCAAGGTACAGGGTCGCCCTGGTCGGCTCCAGAGGGTTATCTGTCAACCAGTATGACAGCACCACGTACGATACGCAGGATATCATCTGGAATTGAAGAAGTTGGCTTTAAGACAAGGTCATAAGAGTCAGTTTTGAATGTATATTATCTCCACATATCTATTTAAAAAAATAAACACCTCCGATACCTATATAATAGAAAACCTCTAAAAAAGAAAAATAAATTTATCCAAGCGTCGGGGTACCGCTAAGTAGACTGCTAAGCACAAAACCAACCAGAGCCCTGACGCGCTGACGTAAGCAGGTCTCCTCTATGAGAGGGAAGTGGGAGATAATCCACCAGATGATACATGTTTTCGAATTATTGGATCTAGGACATGCCGGTTTGGAATGTGTGACTTAGTAAGTATATTTAATGTTCACTTTGCATTTTGTTTTTAGTACAATGGAAAATTAGTGCTTTGTGAACAGTACCTAAGCTAGTGTCATAGAATAATTACATCGCGTATAATATTGCTATAATAGAACTGGAATTGAACACATACTGGGTATGTCGGTATCTACTCAATTAGTCACAGTACCTAAGTACCTAACATAAAACCTTGAGATAAAATATCGACAACTAAAGTTTTAGAACTTTGAATGAATAGGTATTTATTATACTTACAAAGGCGTTTTAAATATTTAATATTTACCTACAGTCCTTTTAAATAAAATCGAACTTTTCTAATTTTTTATAATTTATTTAAAAAGCCACTGAGCGAAACTAGTAGTTCTTTTTAACGTGGGAAAATTATATAACTTAAATATGAATGATGGCGAAAAAACAATATAAATGATTCATAGTTCATTGTCTCTTGTTGAGTATGGTGTGCGTGTGCCTACGCGCCGTTAGACGTAAGCGAATAAAGCCAGTGCGTTACTAGAAAGCAGTTGTTTCACTTGTCTGTCCTCGTACTTAACATTGGCGACGAGGATGGGATAGTATAGTCATGGTATTAAGCGGTCAGTATCTAAGTTTAAGCGATAGTCTTACGAAAACGATTCTCTCAAGGAAGAGAGTAGAGTGCCAAAGAGCGAAATGCAGCAAAATAATAACGGATTGGAATATCAGAGAGCAGTGGCGGCCCAGTGGTCGCACCCCTGACTTAAGAGCAGTAAGCCGTGGGTTCCAACCCAGGCAGGTTCATTACTTTGTGTAATTTATTTCATCACCTGCCCTCAAAAATGGTGAAAGAAAACATCGTGAGGAAACCGGCATGTCCTAGAACTAAAAAATCGTAGACATGTGACATCTACCAACCCGCACTGGGCCCGCGTGGTGGATTACAGCCCAGTCCCTTTCATAGAGAGGAGGCCTGTGTCCCAGCAGTGGGAAATAGGTTGATGATGATGATGATGATCCCAGAAATAGTAAACGGAGTAGGGGAAAACCACTCAGGAGATTGGATAATGAGATTATAAGCCTGACAGCGAACCCCAACTGGAGAAGAATGGCTCGATATAGAAAACAATGAAAACAGCTAAAGGAGATTTTTACCAAGAGGCATGCTGTTAAGAGCTTTAACACACAAAAACAGGGGAAAATTCAGAAACCTTAAAATTATGACGGGTTATAATACTGCCACTGATTGCAATATACAGAGTGATTGGTAATTGGATGCATACCTTGATAATGGATGTTACACTAGACCTAATTTGTAACAATTTTGAAAATCCCAACCCGTCTTGAGCAATCGGGTGATCAATGCTCGCGACTTCACTGTATGAAAAGGCTTTTGCCCAAAATACAAGACACGCATATTAAAAAAAAATATAGTCAAAGCTCACCTGGAATGGTAACTCCACTGCTAATATCGATACTATATAAGGTCCTAAATTGTACCATCGATTGAAGTATTCGCCTCGTAATATGTCCATTTCTAAAGGAACTGGAAATAACAAAAAAGGTTGTTGTTAGAAAATAATAAAGAAGGTTTGTACATTTTCGAAACAAAAGTAATCGGATTACGTTTGACTAACGTAAGTACAGCCCTTTCGCAGTTATTTTTACCACGGAAATTGCACCAGTGTCGAATCACAGTGAACTTTATTTCATTCCATTAGGTTGCTGTTCGGTTCGACTGAGAAGGCTGTTAAAATTACAGTGATCTTTATTCTTGTAGCAATAAGGGTGATTTCAGAGGTAATCTGCCAAGGCTGGTCGAAATATAACATAACACCCCTTGAAATACATACGAAGGATTAAGCAGACCCCATGCTTCCCATGTAATGGGCCCACGTTGTTTACAATGACAATAGGAATAAAATTACAATAGTAAGTAGCTACGTATGATTTTTAAAATATTTTTAATTCACGTGTTTCATAAATTCCAAGTGCTGTACGTGTAGAATACATACATTATGCGGCCATTTACATAAAGTACCTAAAGCATGACTTCTTCTATGATCATTAGATTATTATCTTTATGTATTATAATAATGTTATATAAATAAATAATAAAGACAGATTTATTTGCAAAAATCAAGATCATTTTATGGGAGTGAAGATCACGTTTTACAAATCCTGTAAGCATATTTTAAACGTGTAATAAAAACTCACTTATAAATATTTAAAAAATCTTTTAAATAGGTATATTTTATGGTAAGCAGTAAAAATCACGTTTTACACCCAAAAGCATATTTTACACGTGTTGAAAATCCCATTAAAAATATTTAAAAATAACTTTTTTTAAATAGATATTCATATCACAATTTACGCGTGTAAACGCGTAAATTTATGCGTGATTCTTTATCGCGCAGTAAACTGATTAGTATAATATAAAACGTGTTTTTAATTAAATGCGCAGTGACGTCATAATTCATGAATGCGTAAAATAAAAATAGGGCAAGTGTTTAAAAACGCTGGTTATGGTTACAATCATAAAATTCTGCTGGTATTAGTTATAAGGCAATGCAATATTCCTAAATTCAATCACGCATCAGTCAAATCAAATGACTAAACTAATATGGGCGGAACTTTTCTTTCATGTATCTAAAACCGGATTAATCATTTGACTGGTCATGTCTCGCGGTTCCACTCGCCGTTTCAAGAAAACCGACTGGTTGTACACACGGCGACAAATCAAGCTAATAAACTTTTCCAGCTTAATATGGTCTCGCTTTAAACTGGTTTAAAATAGCTTGATTGGTTGCCGTGCGTACTAGGTATAGATTACCGCGTTTAAACAAACAAACTCTTCAGTTTTAATACATTGTAGATAGGTATAAATGAATAAACTTACATGATAGCGTAACAGACATCTTCCCAGTGTAAACAACAAGCAGCATAGATCCATATAAGTAGACGTAGTTCCCGAGGACAGACCCTGCTTCACTACCCACCCCGAGATAGAGGTAACCAAAGATAAGCGCGATGACCACGTGTGCCGCAACTCGATACATGAATAATGACTGAAAATTAGAAGAAATATAAGTTAAGTTTCATGGTTTGTGTTCTGTAGGATTTCTTCGAAACAAAATGAAGGTCAACGAGTCATATACGTTTTTGGAATAGAGTGAAAAGTCCCTTTTTTTCTTCTAGCCTTCGCCGTCCTACTCCTGGGCAAAGGCCTCCCTCCATTCTTTCCATTTCTCGCGCCCTCCTTCCAATTCGGACGGAACCTATCCAGTTCGTCCCGCCATCTCCTTCGTGGCCTGCCGTAACCCCACTTAATGGGTCAGGGTACCTTTTTATTCTGTGGTCAGGGCACCAGTTTCCTGCTATTTTGGCCCATTTGAGCCACTATAGCTATATTCGTTTCGGAACACAGTATTGTTTCGAACACGATCCGTTAATTTAGCATTGAGTGTAAAAGTCTCTAAATAACTCCACCATGTTGTTCTTACATTTCCCAAAACAATTTCACAAATGTTTATCAACAGTGTTCCTCAGTCTAATAATAATTTTCAATGCGCTGGTCTACCATGACGTCTTAAAGCAGTATAGTTTTACTCTTATTCCAGAGTAGCAAAGAGACGGAGATAAACAGGATGTCTAGCGTCATCCCTTTCCCACACTGGAAAAGGAGTTTAACAATAATGTTTTAAGACGTCATGGTAGACCACCTGAGGTCTTTAAATAAGGACAAGAGGACGTCCCTCTTTTCTAAAAATCAAAACAGAAACTTCGTACCCCCCAAATTATTTTGAAATACTCACATAGTTCCTGGTCGTCATTAAGTAGTTCCGATAGAGTAGAATCCAAGTCTGTCGCAATAGTCCGGACTGTCTATAAATGTTCTTTGATAACTTTGTATGTTGGTATTTAGGGCTCAGCAGATGTTTGGATTTCAAATCGGTACTTATATCTGTAATAAACCAAATTTATGTGGGTTAATACACCTGCTAATCTAATATGAACCGTACAGTTCTAGTTTTAAGGTATATTTTACTATTAAGTCGTTTCAATAAGTGATTATTATAACGATGAGCGAATCTAATAGATAGTATTATCTCTAGTATTGGCACTCGGTTCATTTTGGACGAATTTTAGATAATATTTGCCCTAAATTCAATCAATAAACACGGTTAAATAACGTAATATATCAATCATTGATATCTAAACTAATATTATACACAGGAAAGATTTGATTGTTTGTTTGTTACGATTTAACTCAAAAACTACTCCACTGATTTTAAAAATTCTTTCACCATTTGAAAGCTACATCTTTACCGAGTAACATAGGCTATATTATATGACAATTTTCGCGGAAAAAGTCGCGGGTGAAGTGCTAGTTATTACTAAGTTGGTTAGGTGTCATGAAATCAGTAAGCGTATCACTGATTTAACCTTAATTTAAAACATAATTTATTGACCTACGTTAAAACGGCACACATAATCAATAGACAAAACAATCGAAAAAAAAACATAATCAAATATATGAAGGTAACTAAACAGATGTCTTATTGTTAAGGCCAAATAAGTGATTAATTTAAAAGTGACAATAAAACGTTGCCAATAGCATTTATTATTTTTGAACATAGACCCTTTTTTGTAAACATTCTTCAATGAATGGAGTAATGCCTCAGGTAAAAAGGTTCAGGTCCAGGTAGGCAATTGTTTTTACATAAAGTTATCACATTTGAAAAAATCTTCATCGGTTCTTCTAGTTACTAGAGTTTGAAAAACTTAAATTTTTAACGTATCGTATAATTATCACTAATGAATAGGCAGCCTTTTTTTTTTTGGAATGGCTTCTCGCAGTTCAACCTAGGAGGTTGTCGTCTGCTTAACCGGACTATCCTGTGGGTGCCTTAAGAGTAAGGCCTCCAGCCAGGGCATAAAACTTACAAACTAAGCGACTACACGCTAAGGGCACCCCCTGTGGGGTACGAGCCGAGGCTTAGGACGTCGCTGGGGGAGGACTGCATGCGGACAGGCTGGATCTGAATTATATCATTATTTAGGGACTGATTTAAAACTACTGGCACAGCATCGCGGGCTGGCTCGAGCGAGGGTCGGGGAGGGCATGGACCGGGACGTCGCGACAGACCTCAACGGCGAGGTCGGCAAGACGGCGGTTTGTGTCTGACCTTTTTAAGAGTGCTAGTCTCTTTGCTACTCTCCTGGAGGAGGGTGATAGCATCATCGGGAGTGACGAGAGTATGCCTAGGATGGCGTACTGTACTAATGCGCGAGGGTTCGTAACGGGCGGCCGCTGCGATCAGGGGATTACGGTGTTTAATGGCGTTATCGAAGAAACGCTTCGAAAGACGTTTCATAAACTGAAGGACGGTGGGCATTCTAAGGTCTACGTGTAGACGGTCATTACGGACATAAAAAGGGGCTACCGTGACTCTACGTAAGAACCGGTTCTGCAAGGTTTGCATCCTAAGGATGTACTTAGGCTTGGTGTGAGCGTACATGACGCAAGCGTACGTCATAATGGGGCGGATCACCGCGGTATAAAGGCGCAACTTGCACTTGAGTGACAACTTGCTTTTTGCCGAAATCATGAAATGAAGCCTACCCATAGCAAGGCAGCTCGGTCGCGAGCTGCTTTGATGTGCGCCGCGAAAGACAGGTGGTTGTCAAGTAAGACTCCTAAGTACTTGGCTTGCTTCTCCCAAGGGATAGGCTTACCGTACATAGTGATCGGGCTGAGCGCGGGTGGCTTATTTTTACGCGGTTTAGAGAAAATAACTGCCTGGCTCTTGTCGGAGTTCACCTCGATGAATAGGCAGCAGCGTTCTCTGTGCTTTTATAACAACCGTACTGCGACCGCCAACCCGCCTGCCAAGCGTGGCGATTATGGCAAAACCCCTCAAAATGTCAATGTGGCGACACTTGGGGGAGGCCTATGTCCAGCAGTGGACGTCTTTTGGGCTGAAATGATGATGATGATGATAATTATCACTTGCTTCGGTGAAGGAAAACATCGTGAGGAAACCAGCAAGCCTGTGAGATATGTCTCGACGGCATGTAAAGCCAAGTCAGAGGCCCGTGGCCGACATAAAAACTCCGACACTAGGTTAGTCGCTTATTACACGAAAAACACAATCTATTTGCATGAACTTCTGCGAACTTTTTTAGAAGATACAGTTAAGGTTCTAATGCTCCTGAAAACAAGTACCAATTTGACATAATACAATGATACTGTACCTAAAGGGCTAGGTAGAGCTGGAATAGTAGGAATGTGGCTTTCCCAACTGCCGTTGCTGACGGGTTCCGGCTTGAACTGGGTCATAGTCTGCGCAGTTTTCACCAGGTCCACGCCGTACTCTCCTGACGCAACCTCCATTACTGGAAAAGAAAGGACAAGTTTAAGTTAGGATTATTTATAGTCTACTACTACGAGTATACTATAAAAACACTACTACATACACTACTACGAAAACATCGTGAGGAAACCGGCATGTTCTAGAATTAAAAATTCGAAGACATGTGGCATCTACCAACCCGCACTGGGCCCGCGTGGATTTACATTTTCGTGGATTACAGCCCACTCCCTCTCATTGAGAGGAGGCCTGTGTCCCAGCAGTGGGAACATAATAAGCTGATGATGATGATGTGATGTGACGACTATACTATAGCGGGCTGCCTCCTTGGTCTAGTGGCCGCAGGCACGACTATTGAGTTTGAGGTCCTGGATTCGATTCTCAGGTTACGTTGGGGTTGGTGGGGTCGGGTTGGATTTAAGGGTTTTTCCATCAAGAATTTCTCAGTAGCAGTGACGACGTCTGAATTTGTGCCGGGTTGATGGCAACCGGCTCGCCCCTATTACATGGGACTTAAACATAAAGGTAAAAATGTGGTTGTAGTAGTATTAGGTTACACCTCTGCCTAACCTTTCGGGGATTACAGGCGTGAAGTTATGTTTTGGTTTTTTTAGTCAATGAGTATTTAGGGTCGCATTCTTCAGAGCTTAAGTGCAAAGTCTGACTTCTTTGTGGTGTAAAGGGTGCTTCTAAAGGCCTCCATTTATTGAGATGTATCGTTAATCACTTTAATATGATTACTGATAAAACTTGCCCTTAATGCCTCAGATAGGGATAAGGAGAGATACTGATCGGATTTTAGTTTTGGCGGATGTTCGGGAGACTATTTAAGTGTTTCAGGAGTTGTTTTAAGTTTTGAGTGTTGTTTGTAAGTTATGGTTACTTGGTTTATTTTGGGTCAAGGCTGTAGTTGACTGATTTTGTTTACAAGTAATAATGCACTTTTGATTTTTGAGGCAATGCAATGGCAATCTTCAATTCCCAAGTCTAGGCAGGTTTTTCAAAGTCAGGAATTTCTAAGTACCAGTTATCGAGACTCGATGGCTGGTATTTAGAAATTTGGCAGGTGACGGCAATGTCGCCATTTCAGAATGCGTTGTAATAGATTTACATATAAACCAACTAGCTGTCCGGCGCAACTTCGTTTGCGTCACATTTTCCCCGTTTTTGCAACATTTTTCATTGCTGCTCCACTGCTATTGGTCGTAGCGTGATGATATATAGCCTATAGCCTTCCTCGATAAATGGGCTAACACTGAAAGTATTTTTCAAATTGGACCAGTAGTTTCGGAGCCTATTCAATGCAAAGAAACAATCAAATCTTTCCTCTTTATAATATTACTTTAGATAGTGTTTCTGCGGTTTGTGATAGCATCTGAGCTTGTGGCTAAATAATAACAGCCCCACGGGTCGATCTTTAAGGTTAAGCCGTGCTTGCCGAGGTTGGTCCGTGGAAGGGTGACCATAATTACACACCGGGTTTGAACCGTGCCTCGGAAAGTATGTTAAGCCGTTGGTCCCAGCTGTCATTTGTAGATCTTTGACAGTCGTTACGAGTAGTCGAAAGCTAAAAGTCAAAGACATCCAGTCTTACCAAGGGGTATCGTATTACCCAGTTGCTGGGTTGTGGAGGTCAGATAGGCAGTCACTTCATGTAAAATACTGGTACTCAGCATGTATAATAATGGTATTCAGCTGCATCCCGTTAGACTGGAAGTCGACGTCAAGATAGTTTGGGAAAAGGCTAGGCAGATGATGACAGACTATAACCTTGATGTCTACATAACTAATTATGACAAATATATACACCTACAAGTATGACTGGCACAGCTCATACTAGGATATTCCATGTACTCTATGTCTTAATTAATCAATCATGCGAATTGATCAATGGGCAGTGGTTATGTCTTCATGAATCTTATTATATATGCAAATGTGGATGTTGTCACCAAGTGGACGATGAAGAATCGATTAGCTACAGATTATGTCATCATGTCAGGCTGATTGCTGTCCATCGGACTATGAGAGTGAGGGGAACAGAGACAGTGCAGTTGTATCTACACACACCGTCATCACCATCTGCCTAGCCTTTTCCCAAACTGTGCTGGGGTCGGTTTTCAGTATAACCGGACACAGCTTAATATCAGTAGTTTATATGGAGCGACTGCCTATCTGGTCTCCACAACCCAGTAACTACCGGGAAATATGATACTTCTTGGTAAGATTGGTTGCTACTGTTGTCAGTCTTTAGGGCGACTGACCGACTGCCAAAGATCTACAAATGGCAGCTTGGACAAACGGCGTAACGTACTTTCTGAGGCACGGAGGAAACTCGGAAGAAATAGATGCTCGTCCACCCACGTACCGCCCTTGGCAATCGCTGCTTAACCTTGAAGATCGACCTGTGCGGCTGTTATTATTTAGCCGCGAGCTCCTCCTTCCTCTATATGGTGTCGGACATAATTAATAGCACCATCCCATATCTCCCGTGGGTGTCATAAGAGGCGACTAAGGGATTTGCCAGAGAATGGGCAGCAGCGTTCTCTGTGCTTTTGTAACAACCGTACTGCGATCGCCAACCCGCCTGCCAAGCGTGGCGATTATGGCAAAACCCCCCAAAATGTCAATGTGGCGACACTTGGGGGAGGCCTATGTCCAGCCGTGGACGTCTATTGGGCTGAAATGATGATGAGCTCCTCCAATGCTGTGTTTCTAACTATAATATTTCCTGCGTAGCTGGTCTCACCTAAGATTAACCACCAGGAAACGTTCAGGAGGACTACACAGTCATTACAAAGAAAGAACGTGGCGTTACATAAATAAGATATTAAGTTTATTTCCTGCTTCATTATACGAGACATCATAAAAAGCTATGCATCTTAAAGACTAAGATTTACAATTTACATCCCAAGATCATAAGTATATTATTATGTTTTGTCAGTTACCTAGGAATATTATTCATTTTGAATAATTACTTCATAAATCGCGTTGGCATATACCTAGGCACAAATAATGTATTATCATAATACATTTAAAGTAGTATGGGAAAACGGAAAACAAATACAAAGTTAATTTAAATGCATGAAGATTAAATAAATACATCAGCAACAACAGGAACTAAAGGTGGAAGCCCCAGAATAGCCCGCGGTTTTTTTTTAAAATAATTATATTTTAATATTATTTAATTTTTTTTGCAATTTGACGGTCAGTGTCAGGATGTACATTGAACAAAATAAGATTCGCGACCGTAAACTGACCTGCAAATTGCAAAGAACGTAAATAATATTAAAATATAATAATAAAAAAAAAATCCGCGGCAACCTTGGAGCTTCCACCTTAAGATCACGCATTTTCAAAGATCTTTCTTATGTAAAGTTATTGGAGACAAACTAAAAATTAGAATAGCGGTTCCACTCCTACATTATGTCCTGGAGAAAATAAGGAAGTAAAGGACGATTCCAGTTTGTAGCAGGAAAAGAAGGTTCCACTTTCTAAAACCGATTTAAATGTAAGACTTGCTTATGTCCGCAGCTTCACCCAGGTAAAGTTCGGTTATTATACCACAGGATCTTACAACCGGCAAAAAAGTACCTATCCTATGAATTAATCTGTGTTATAAACTATCTGCGTCCCTAATTTCATCCAAATCAGTTCAGTAATTTTTGTATGAAAGAATTAAAAAAATGCATACATCCTCACAAATTTTCGCATTTATAAGATTATTTATTTATTTAACAATTTATGTACACACTTCATACAGAGAAGAAGAAAGGAACAGAAAATATGTACAAAGGTGATGCTTATTTCTAAAGAAATCTAGATAAGTAGGTTTCGATTGATAAAGTAACCGCTGACGGACTGTTTAATCCGCAAAACGTTAAAACCGTTAATTATGATAAATGTGCTCAAAATAAGCAGTGATAGCCTGGTTGGTTAGTATGACAGTCCTACGGTCACACCGTAGGACTGTCATACTTATGTCTTGAGTTCGAACCCAAGACACGCATCTCTGATATTTCGGATTAATGTACATTTTGTACAATTATAACTTGCTTCGGTGAAGGTAATGATCGGCATGTAAAGCCAAGAACAGAGGTCCATGGGCGGCATAAAATCTCTGACATCATGTTAGACATTAACCCCACGATAAAGGAAGAAAAAGAAGCTCAAAATAATCATCATTATCATAATTTCAGCGCAAAGACGTCCACTGTTGGAGATAGGCCTCCTCCAAAAGGGGGGTTTTCCCATAATCGCCACGCTTGGCAGGTAGGTTGGTGATCGCAGTACGTTTGTTGCAAAAGCACAGAGAAAACTGTTGCCCATTCTCTGGCAATACCCTTAGTCGCCTCTTACGACACACACGGGAAGATATGGGATGATGATATTCTTTACGTCCGACACCATACAGATAAATAAAAATAATCAGCTTAGTAGCAATTCCATAGTTTATGTCGAGACTAATTAAAATTGTACTCAAGTTATCAAATAATTCATAGTAATTGCTCGTAAATTAGTTTCAATAGGTGTCCAAGAGCTCGATATTATGGTCACATGGCCGATTAGTCGTATACTACAAGCGGTAGTAAGTCTTAAGTGTATTCCTATAAGGCTGGAGTCCTTAAGGGTATTTAAATATTCGATTCGTGTACAAAGATGTACAGATAGCCATACTAGGAGCCTAATGTGTCACTCATATCGATGTATTTAGCGCAGAGAACTTGGAATAATATGAATAAGATAACTAAATAAGTTGGAAGTTAAATTATTTTGAATTTACTGTACCAATTATCTTATAATATTAAACCTATATTTTTCAGTCAAAGTTGATGCTGGAAAGCTTTCAACAACTGCACTATTTTTTCAAAAACACTTGTAACGGAATATTTACCATGTTTATTATTTGTTATTTTTTTTCTCCAATTTCTAAATGTGAAACCAGTAAAGCACTCCTTACTTTCTCATGTAGACTATCACACTCAAAGCATTTATTTTAATTAGACCATTACAGGCAACTTTGACTGTCAAGTGCGAAGCTACAGTCCCGGTCACAAAGTATAACAACTTGTGAAAGTACTGTAGTTGCTCATTCCAAAGCTTAGATCTGTATGGAGAAGAATGGGCAAGAAACTCCTCTATGAAGATACAATCCTCCGAGTTTTTGTTTTCATTTTCGTTTGACAAACGTTGCATGTGATAAACAAGTTCATTGCTCTACACGGCCTAAAGGCATTTCAAAGTTGGCATCTGGGCACCTTGAATTTTTTTGGCCTGCTACTACCTATTTATTTAAATTGTATCCCAATTTGGGTGTAGGTAATACTAACATATTTTGAATCATTGAGTTAGACTTCACATTATTCATAGCCAAAATTTTTGCGCTTGAAGAAATAGTTTTATCGATTTTTGATCCTGTGGCTCTTGACTAAAGATTTTTTTGGCTCGTGCGATGCAGCAGGTAGCGATGAGTATTGAATTCCAGACATTAAACATCTTCGATTTTGCTGAAGCAGGTCAAAACTAACTAAAAATATTACCCGAATCCACTGTGATAGGAACTTTTCTTTCATATTTCTAATCCACATTAGATTAAATCTGAGTTCTAGAAAAGAGTTATAAATAAATCTACTCACAGTAATCAGCCGGGTTATGATAAGGTGGACATCTCATCCCAGCGCTGGCCAAAGCTGGCACCAGACTGGCTCTGGGTCCGTTGTACAGGGTCCTCCCTGCTTGCAGGCAGTATACTGTGTCAATTTTCTCGAAGATGAGAGCTGAGGGCTGGTGGATGGTGGCGACGATCGTTCTTCCACCCCTGGCTAGGTTGTTCAGCAGGGCTATCAGAGATGTTGATGCTGAGGAATCTAAACCGCTGTGGACAAAAAGATTATATAATATTAAATTAGCAAGTTTTTTCTAGTAACAACGAGATAAAATAATGATTTGTAAAAAAAAAAGACAGATGTCTTCATTAAAGTATAATAAGTGTTGAATGTTTGTTGCACCAAATCTAAACGTGATAGTTCTAAATAAATTACTTCAGCCGTCACCTGACTGTCCTTGTTTCTTCATGTTTTCAATTTGTAATTAATTAAACAGTGGTAAAAAATTCTGAGAAACCTTTTTTAAAAACAATGTTTTAGTAAAGAAGGATAAATAAAGACAAAATATTTATTTGTCGCAGGGACATGACATGCATACAAAATGACTAAAACAAATACAACCCAACAAATTTGACAGCTTGCACGTCGGACATGGGGCATGGGGGAGAACGGGCCCACAGCACAGCGCTACTTTTTACCGGTCACCCGAGAAAAAATGTACGGAAGCCAAGATAGCACAAATATTTGGAATAGGTACTTATGTGAACATCTGTTTTAAAATGGAAATACACGTCACTAATTAAAGTGTCATTAAACTCTGTAGAATGATAATGATTACTAATTAAGTAATTAAATGAGTAATGATCACTAAACTTCGTGATTAGACCAAGGATGTAACACAACGTCAAGCCTATCATACATGTCATACATACATTAAAGTTACATTAAAGTTTTCCTTATGGCATGTGGGAACTATAGAAATTTTGCGTGGTCCCGTTCGTGGTCAATTTTTGTGACAATACACCATTGTTTGGCAAAACAAACTGCATATCTAATCGAGGAATCTTATCGTTGAGACGTCACTTGGCATGGTGTTGAAGGCACACCGCACGTAGACCAAGTTTAGAATACAGTAGTAGTACTCACGTTAAACATAGGTATCGCTAGTATTACCTCTTTCTTTAAAGGACTTTATAGGCCAACCACTAAAGACTATTTTGCATTTCATTTTCCATGTCAATACAATTTTTATTCTACAGTTCTGACCATGACCATCAATTTGGAGATTGAAGGTTATAGGATGCACTCAACTGTTTCGATTAACTTATAGGTACGTACGTTGTTTGTTACGGTACAAGAAGCGTGATAATAGATTCACAATATTTTTTTACCAAAATAGTTATGATATTAAAGTCTAATTTCCTCATCATGATCTTTCTATCCATTTTTTTTCGGATGGTAAATCATCACATGACCCCTCCCGCTCTGCGCGGAACGGAAGGGAGTGTCAGACTTGACTGACTATAACCCATTCATGTTCCTTCTTAGCCCTTTGTGTTCCAGGGCCGCGGTATCTCTTTCGAACAGTCCCGCAGGCCCTCTCGGACCCCTTCCGATTTGCTGACATCTCTTTGAGGCGCGCGTGGAACACGAACGCGCCGTCGGCACGGCCTGTCGTCATAAGACGGACGGATGGTGAGCTAGTGGCTAGCCCATTACTCATCGTCCACAGGCCCGCGCTTACGGTGGCCGGGGGTCACTGATTGCCCTTGCCCCATGTTATTTGGGGTCGGCATAACAATTTTTTTCTTCCATTTTCCCCTGTCATTCATAATCTATCATTTACTCCTTTTGCCCAACCATGTATCTTTTCTTTTGTCTTCCTCTTTCTCTCCATCAACATTTATATTCATCACTCTTTTAGTCACATGTGTTCCACCCCGCCTCATCACAAGTCCAAAAGTCTAGTTTCTTCATGGTAATCGTAAAACGGACTAATACATATTTGCGAAAGAAAAATAACTACGTCAGACAGTGATTGTGTTATCTAGGTATAAAGTATTAGTGCACTTACGTGGTAGGCTCATCAAGGAACATGAGGGAAGGATCAGACAGGAGTTCTAACGCTACGGCAAGACGTCTCCTCTGACCTCCAGAGAGGTCACGGGAGAGGGTCAACGATGTGTTGCTCAGACCAAGCAGGGCAAGGATCTCGTACACCTGAAAAGAAACCAACGATATAGATTTTTTGTTGTTTAGCAATAGCTTTGAAGTTGTTTTGTGAAAGGGTTTAATCAGATAAGTTTCACAATACGTGTTTGTAGGTTCGTATTGGAACATAACAGCAACCACTTTCCAATTGGCAGGCCGTCAAGCTGTTTGCCAAACTATTACATAAAAAGTTTGAATAATGGCGGCCATTTGTTAGGTTAAATAATGAAACTGAACGCAATCAAAATCATTTATTTGGGTACATCCCGTCTGGTAACTTTCCTGTTTTGACAACTAAACAAATCAGTGCCATTTCGTAACTATTTTAATCTTCATACAGTCCCATTTCGCCAACCATAATTTTCAACTGTTTTTTGTACGGTACAGTCAGCTCCCCAAGTTATAACTAAACTTTTTATTGAGGTTTTTGAATTTTTGTCTCTCTCTGGCACGCTAAGGTTAGTTAGAATCATGAAGAAGTTGTTGGTGCTGCTAAAATAGTGTTGGTGCCACTAAAATCGGCTTTTTAGTGAATACCCTCAGTGGAATATGAACATGTCACAAGAAATTATAACAAGACAGAGCCGTAGTGCAAAAAAAAATTGAGCTCGTTTCGCTCGCTCTTCGCATCCTACAAGGGCTCAATTATTCTAAAGCCAAGGTCTCCAATTGGTTAAAGACGGCACTGCATATTACGTGTGGTATTTTTTTAGTAGTTCTCCTGAGTCCTGTCTGACTGTATTTGCCAAACAAAAAGGTTATCGAACGGGAATGAATACACACATATTCAAAAGGTTACGAAACGAGACTCAATGTATGAAGATCAAAATAGTTACGAATCGGCACTTTTGTGATGTAATTTTGTTTAGTTGTCGAATTGGGAAAGTTACCAAATAGAATGTACTCATTTATTTCAAGTAGGCCAGTTACAGGAACTTTTGAATAATCGAACAACAATAAGAATAAAGCTTCAGTCCCCCAGCCACTAGACATAATAACTGTGAAAGTACTGTAGTTGCCCATTCCAAATCGTAGATCTCTATGGAGAATCAGTACATCAAAAATGGTATATTGACACTGGCAGCTCTTGAATGCGGTTAAAATATGCTGATTGCGTTTAGTTTAAGTGGTAAAGTTTAGCATTCCAGTTTTTTTTATTACTTAAGAGGTTTGCGTATGGCCGCACCTCGCCTGTTGTAAAGCGTGAAGCGGCTTAAGGTGGAGTAGAATATACTATTCACATATATTTGTTTGTACCTTCTCTTTCCTTTCTTGAGGTGTGAAGTCGGCCAGTTTAAGGGCAGCGGCAAGAGACATGGTTTCATACACCGTGAGATGCGCACGTAGGTCATCGTGTTGGCGGATGTAGCGCGCGCCTCCGCGGCCGGACGATTTGGATGCGCAGCCGCAGTTGCCGTTGATGGCTATCTCGCCTTTCGCACCACGAGTTCTGAGGACAAAGAGTAATGTTTAAGAATCATATGTCATACCTAGCTTATGCACGCGGCTTCGCCCGCATTTTGTTCGGTAATTGTCCCACGGGATCGTACTACCGGGATAAAAAGTATCCCATGTGCTGTTTTAGACTATTATGTATCCCTGTACCAAATTTTATCCAGATCCATTCAGAAGTTTTTGTATGAAAGTGTTTCTAACCAACATCCATCCTTCACAAACTTTCGTATTTATAATATTATTAGTAGGATATGTCTGTACCCGCTAATCTCCAAAAACACCCAACCAATTTCAGTGAATGAGTATGTTTGGCTCCAGCTTAAAAGATAGGAAAGTTTTGAACCTGATAGGAGGCGTCGTGGGAAGCCGGGGTGAGTCGCTAGTGTTAATTATACATGTGAAAGTAAGTTTGTTTGTCTGAAATGCCTGAAGGGCTGAACGGATTTGGATTAAACTTGATTCAGGGATAGACCATGACCTGGAACAGGACGATACTTTTTATTCCAGCAGTACGTCCCTGTGGGATTATAATTTACAGGAGCGAAGCTGCGGGCAACAGTTAGTAGTGAATAATGAATTATGTGAATAAAGCATTATCTTACGAAGGTTAATGAACTATGCCTGCCTTCATTCAGTCAAAATTCTTTAAGTAACGAGCAAATAGATTGGTTTTATAATTTTAATATTGGCAAATAACTTTCAAGCGTGTATTTGCGCTATTTTGTTTAGCGTAGGTATCATTCGGTTATTTGCAGTGTGTCGTAGCCTAGAAGATGCTACGAAGACGCTACGAAGATGCTACGCAGACGCTACAAAAAATATGAAGTCGCTACGGTTAAATAGCGACGAAAGCTACTGCTGACCCAAGGCAAAAAAAAACCGTGTCAATTCAGGCAATATCTGGATTCGCAGTTACTTGTGATAGTCGAGTTTTAACTATTCAACAAGCAGTAATCATACGCAGCATAAAGATAAGATAAATGGATAGGTATAAATAATCTTAATCGTTGATCACAAGAATAAACCGCAGAGCTTTGTTTTTTTATTTTCATACATCGAGATTGAGCGACTACTGCAAAAAGAATCAACAACAACATTTTGCCCTATCCGTGAATCGAATCCAGGCCCTCTAACTAGTTGAGCTTATAGCGACTAGACCAACAACGCAGTTTATTACTTTTATCATCGACGTAAAGTAAACTTAATAAGGGTTAACCGCGATTTGTATTAATTTATCGTCTGTATAACATGGTTTAAGATATCAGCTGATCTTTGGCCAGACGATATAAATTGGTTGTTGGACCTAATTATTCACGTACTCACGTGTTTTACGAGTACATTTAATTAACATATAAGTAAATGAATATTAAAAGTGGGAATGTAGTTTACAGTAAACACAATCACACAGCGACTCATGCCTACTGATTTCCTGATAATTCATTAACAGGCTTGGCTATTACGGACAAATACTTCACGATAGAGTTTCCCTGTTCTTCAAAATTATGTGTGTGGTCAATTTTATCATGGGTAATAGGTAGAAAAGAGTGGTCAAAGTAATGCTAAAATACTAGTTTTTTTTTTAGCATTTCCAGTATCCAAAAGTTAGAAAAGGCCATGAATATTAAGGTACATTGACTGGACTGGCTGAATACCATTATTATTGTACCTATGTTCAAGAAATGAAGAAATGACTTGTGAAAAAATGGATAGCGGCTTAAATAATAGAATAGAATAAAACTTTATTATACACCAAAAATGAAAAACAACGAGCTTACAAAACTGCTAATCTTATGGAAGTAGGAGGAAGAAGTTTTATCAAATATTGGCATGGAAATCAGCGTTGCTGAACAGCCCATCATTATCATCGCTCATCATTTCAACCCAAAAGACGTCCACTGCTGGACATAGGGCTCCCCCAAGTGTCGCCACATTGACATTTTGGGGGGTTTCGCCATAATCGCCACGCTTGGCAGGCGGGTTGGCAATCGCAGTAAGGTTGTTACAAAAGCAAAGAGAACGCTGCTGCCCATTCTCTGGCAAACCACTTAGTCGCCTCTTACGAACCCCACGGGAAGATATGGGATGGTGCTATTCTTTACATCCATCACCATACAGAGCGTGAGCATGAGCTGAACAGCCCGTTGTTAGTTAAAAAAAATGGCTCCCTGCCCTGTCTGACTATTCAAATATGTTTTAGAATTCTCTCATTACGCCCAACTATATACGCAGCAATATACGCTTTCTGTTTAACCGAATCATGATGTTTATTTAGGAATTATTCAATTATTTTTAGTAAAATTCATTTATGAACATTATTTACAAACTACAAATATATCTAAAATAATAATAAAATATGTACAAATATCAAAATTACAGGGCGTCAAAAAATTCGTCCACATCGCTGTCAACAGGAAAAGTGCCCAGAACGCTGGCCGCATTGCCACGTTGGATGGCAATGCTGATTCTTTGGGCAAAAAAAAGGCCAGCCTTCTGGTCACGTGAAGAGTCGACCAACCGTTTAGCGATATCTCGATACAGAAGGTGGGCACTCGGGCCCCATGGCCCTAGTGTTTCAATCCCAAACGGCTCAAACACATAATTACCAATTAAGTTATTGTATTTGCGCCGTTTAAGGTTTTCAGCACCTGCAGCAGCAGCCCCAGCGCAGCTCACCGTGCTAGGAAGATGGGATGGCGCAAGGGTGTCGACGCAAGTCGCATCCCACACCAAAGGCCTACCCAACTTCCATGGCATTATGGTCATGCCATCTGGTCTCTTCCCATCGACGCGTGCCAAGCCATTGGGTTCTAAGACAGCTGGCACCCCGGCGGTGGCAAGAGCTGTTTAACCAAAATCATTATAAAATGTTATCTCCGTTTGCAAATCACGAGTACCTAAATGCACCTACTTTATTACATACATTTTAGTAAGATAATTAATTATATTTCCAAGTTGTTCCGCCAGTTACCCTCCTAAAGCAAAAAATAAAATCACGGGACCGTGACAGTCTGTCCAATATTCAACAATGGTTCACAGGGTATAAATAAACACAATTTAATATTATACATACCTAGGTACGTAGGTTAATGAAAATCGTGCCGCAATGTGTAGTCAGATGAGTACATAACCAGGTTTATTGTAACATGACTCACGAGTTTTCCAGCTCGAAATGAATCATATACATTTGCTATTATTTCAAAACAAACGTTATTGTTAAGGTAGTGATTGGTTCCTTTAGGAAATCAATAGTACCTACCTATCGGCAAATGTATACCGCAGTTTTACCCCTGTTAAATCTACAACCAAAAGTTGTGCTATTGGGGATTTTGCCGAGTTCAGAGTTGAGGCTACTTCACAAATTCATCTCATGTTACACATAGAAATAATAACAAACAAATGCTTTTATTAAACTTTCTAATTAATTAAGTTTATTTGATATACTGTAATTATCGGTATAATTAATATAAGTCTCATCAAGCCGCCTCGAGGATGTGATGATCAGTGCTTGTGGCTTCTCTATACAAGAAGAGGTATTTGCCCTACAATGGGATAGTAATGCTGGCTTTAATCATTCTAACTGATTGATCCCTTATCATCTTCAAGAGTTTACCAAACATGAAATTAAGTTTTCTGTGATACCAAATAAGACTGAAAATCCATCTACTAAATTAGTCCTGACACGGTGGTGGAAGCCCGTGCATGGCTGTCATACTCTCATAGGAATTCCCATGACAAAGGTTTTCCATAATTTTGAACACCTCGAGGTGTTAATGTGAGAGAACATCCGACCGCAACAGTATTGAACGCTATTACATACAATTATTATGTATTATTGTATTGTTGTTTGATATGTGCAATCCTTGTTCGTTATTATGTTTACAATTGTTGTTAATTTATCATTATGTATTAAAGATTTCCACACCTACGTATGTGGAAATTTAGCAATGGAGTACCTACACACTTTTTATTTGTCATTTAGTTTATCAACTTTATGAATTTGTCATTCGGGCCTTGATTTGGCATTACCTAGTAACTAGTTATCAATTGTGTCATGGTCATGATGATGCCATGAAACGATGGTCATGAGTCAAGTGTTTCCTTTTCCTGAAATTATTAATTAATACCTAGGTGAATATACCTACTCTATTAGGGACTAGCATGATTTTACAATGTTGTGTACCTACTGTTTTTCAAAATTGCATGCTTTCCTGCTGATCTTCTTTAAATCGAAATGAGATTTCAGATACTTATGACTTGCACAATTTTATGCAAAAGTAAATTGACCTACGGATCCAAGGTCGACAAGTTGGGACAAAGAAAGTTGTTTTCTTTTTTGCTTATCTTGTGCAGATTCGTACTATTGACACATATGCATGACATGCAAAAGCAATCAAATTGTTCTGTAATACTTACGAGTAACCAGCCAGTATGTTGAGGAGAGTAGTTTTGCCGGCTCCAGATGGGCCCATGATGGCCGTCAGTTGTCCTGGCTTGAAACATCCTGACACATTCTTTAGGATCTGCTTTTTTTCTGCAAAGAAAGAAAACAGAGGTTTGAAATATGTTCATCATTTCAGCCCAAAAGACGTCCATTGCTGGACATAGGCCTCCCCCAAGTGTCGCCACATTGACATTTTGGGGAGTTTTGCCATAATCGCCACGCTTGGCAGGCGGGTTGGCGATCGCAGTACGGTTGTTACAAAAGCACAGAGAACGCTGCTGCCCATTCTCTGGCAAATCCATTAGTCGCCTCTTACGACACCCACGGGTAGGTATGGGATGGTGCTTTTCTTTACGTCCGACACCATACAGAGCTAAAATAGCTGAGCTGAAATATGTTACTAGGTACCTAATCTTTATAAAGGAGCATTACTTCGTCTTGGAGTGTAAGTATCATGAAAAGGCCAAAGGTCAAAAAAGTATCCATACTAATATAGTGAATGGGAAAGTAACTCTATCTATCTGTCGCTTTTTTACATAAACCTTTGACAAATAGTAGCCTGAGAACGGGAATGGTACATTTTGAGCAAAGGGCTGCAGTGACAAATGCCCACGTGAATCCCGCCACGGCCGCAATGACGAAGTTTCCCCACTTGACATGAAAATGTACTAATTTCATCTTGGGTTTTTTTTGCCAAGAATGGTAAAATTGAAATTAAACGCAAGCGAAGACACGACTAACACTTAGTAAGTAAAGTATGAACAAATTTTTGGAGTTCCACCAAATGCTTTTTTTCGTGTGTCTCGTAATGATAGTGAGTTCATTGTACCGTATTATCTCGGGAAGTGGAGCAGCTAGAAGAAAATTAGACTAAACAACTACATTTGTCGCTAGTTAGTTAGTATGTGTGTCTCGCTTCGGCTTCAGTCAAGTAATTATGGCCCGTTATACAAAGTTTTGGCCGCAGAAGTGGATCATAGAAAGGTAATAATAACTGAAGTTTCAACAATATATGTTTAATATAACGATACATTCTGAGCGTTTTAAATAAGTATAACCTCTTAACTAAGGGAATACTATAATTAACATTAATAATATTAAGATATAAAATATCAGTATTGGATTGTTTATCCGCATCATTTTAAGTTCTAATATGAATTCATTAGTCGGTAAAAAATACTATAAATACCGCTGATAAAACGTACCTTTTTGAGTTTTATCAGCGGTATTTATACTATTTTTTTGTGTCAAACTAGCTTTACCTATAAATCACATCGATTTAAAAACAAACTAGTAAATGAATACTTAATTTGCATAATGATTTTTATGGAACAACAACTGAAACAGAATAGACTTATCAAGGTTGAAACAGGACATTCGTCACCCAATTATTCATATGCTAATGCTGATTTGAAACAATGCTTTGTGAATGACTCTTCGCGATAAAAATATTCTGAACCAGTTCTGCCCCCGTATTCAGAAACGCTTCGATTAGTTTTCGATTCGAAAAGTCGTATGTATATCTTTTTTTGCCATTATGAAAACGTGTGAGATAGTCATACGATTTACGATTTTTATTAACGTGACGAAAAACTGCTAACATGAAAATGTGCTAACATGTAACACGAAAACCTGCTAACATGTAAATGACCTTTAAAAAACTTTTTTGCAGTGTGGAAAAGAGATGCGCTAGACATCCTGTATAGCTCCGTCTCTTTCCCACTCTGTAAAAAGAGTAAAAAAATACTACTTTAAGACGTCATGGTAGGCCAGCAGATCATAATTTATTTGTATCCATGCATAGCAAGTCTTCTTCTTCCATACTTCTGTATTACTAAAATAAATTCTCAGTACGGCGTAAAACCTTCACGGAAGGTCATCAGCTTTTAAATAATAACAAAACAACATGTTGTCTATAACGTATACATTTTAGATTTTCAAAACGTGTATTGGTTTTAATAATATGAAGGAAATACCTAAATTAGCGCGCGTTCAAACTCAAAGCGTTTATTTCAATTAGACCACTACAGGCACTTTTGAAAGTAAAAAAAAACAAAAAGAAAACGCTAAGCTACACTAAACGCTAAGTCACAAGGCATAATAATTTGTGAAAGTACTGTAGTTCCGCTCACATACACGGAGCGCATAGATATCTACCGCCCAGAAGCCCGGTGCGCTCTTAAAATAATACAAGTAATACACACGTATTAAAGGGAACGAATGAATTACAGGGCATTCAAGAATTTTTCCACATTGCTGTTAATCGGATGACTTATTGTTTTTTTTTTTTTTGCAATCACAGATAACACGTTAACTATCCTTCGATAGTTAACGTGTTTTCTCGTAAAATCTAGAAATTATAGATTAGACCTTTAGTGACATTGAGAACATTCTAGTTCTTTTGTGGTATGTTTATCGTTACCTCTATTATTAAACGGAAACGATTAGAAATTAATTAAGTGCAATAATAGCAAGAAGATACCGCAAAGTAAACACACTGTAATTACTACCTGTCCTATTAATATTTTTTGAAATTCCTCGACATAAATCCAATAATGATCCTTTTCCGTATTATTTCCTAAGGTTATAAGGGCTATTGTCATATAACAGACTTGAAGTGAGGATTAACACTTCAAGTCAATAATTGAAATAAATAAACATTGATAGAACGGTTCCCTATCCAATTGCATAAAATTTTAAAACCTAACTGTTAATCATAATAATGATTAAGAATACAATTCTAAAGCATAAATTTAGTTAGGCAGAATGATATTAAAACAAATTAAAAAAAAAAACCGGCATAACTAAGAAGTATAGTAATTAACTCCAAAAATGTTAGACACTAATACACATTTTTATACAATATTGGTCTAATGAAATTTGTAGGCACATTGTAGGTAGAACAAATTATTTTTAATATAACATAATTATTTGTTTTGAATATAGTTGATTTTGAACATACGTGGGTTTCTTTTGCCTGTAAGAAGCATGCAAACATTCAAACAAGCATACACCATGCATGCAGCATGCAAGCATGCAAACTGCATCAGGCATGGTTTCCGTCAAGGCTCCGGCGCTACGGGGCTCCAGCGGTTCCACGCGAGCTTAGACGTGAGGCATAAATATTGGATTAGGTACGTGGATTAGGTATTTTTCGATGCGAGTTCGTACCTAATTCAAAGCATCGAGGATTAGGTATTGCACAAAATATTCGTACACAGTCTGCACAGAAGATATTCCGTAGTTCCGTACCTTAAAATGTGGTGGTTAAGATTAAAGTTTAATTAGTACTGCCGCCAGCGCTATCTATGTAGAATACCACTGGACTAGTTAGTGCTTTAGCGATGATGTCGTAACGAAACGCTGCACCGTCCTTAACATATTGTGCAGGCGCACTCTTTATGTATGACGGGTAATTTGACTAGTACCATCTAATATATGCTTAATTTTTTAGTACTGTTTGCCCATAAAAAATCGAAATATAATCCACCGTTCCACAATATATCATAGTTACAAACAAGTGTAGCATTTAGGCATCGTTCACACCAAACGTATTGTCCGCCGCCGACTGTGAGTCGTCGAACATCGTCGTCAGTGACGACGAAGTTCGGCGACTCCGACCGACGCGACGACTGAGAGTGACGACTCGTCACTCTCAGTCGTCGCGTCGTCGGTTCGGTGTGACTGATAAGTTAAATGTATAAGGAAAAGCGATAAACTGCGTAACGCGCGCTTAGAGTCAGCGGCCGACAATACGTTTGGTTTGAATAATACCATAAAAATCCCACACTTATTTGCAACTTTTATGTATTTTCTAGATTGCATTTAATGTTGTATTAATTAACATAATAATACAAAGGTGAATGTTGGCAAAACATGCACTAATTGGTTCTCCAATTAAATAATTGATTAATTGGAATCAAAGCAGACGTAGGTAGCTGCGGTCAGCAAATCGAAAACCGTATTAAAATCAGTTTTAAATAATTAGGTGACAGTTTAATTATTCTTGTAACTGACGTATACAATGGAAAAGTTAAACTTTGTTTTTGATTGGTTCCAATAATATTGTTTTCTAATTAAAACATAGTTCAACAAATACCCATCTACTATGTAATTCTTATGTTGGAATCACATAACCAGAGAAAAGATTTTTCTCTTCCATTGCGTCATGAAAATAATTATGTTCGTTTATGGTATTTTAAAATAAATTAGAACTATTTATATTTTTACATAGCCTCAGCATTTGATTCATATGTGCGGAATAATAATTAAATAATTAAAATGTAAAAACACTACTTATGTTTAGTTCGTATAGTTCATAACTTTTGCGGTAAATAGTTAAAAAATTAATATCTTCCTTGCACACTTGAAGACGAACTGTCTTTTTTATTAAAAGAGTTGCGGGGATTTAAATTGCCGTCTAATATAATTAACATGAAAAATAAAAATAATAAACTAACCAAAATAAAAATATATATATAATATAAATAAATAATCCTCTGTATGGTGTCGGACGTAAAGAATAGCACCTTCCCATATCTTCCCGTGGGTGTCGTAAGAGGCGACTAAGGGATTTGCCAGAGAATGGGCAACTGCGTTCTCTGTGCTTTTTTTTTGTAACAACCGTACTGCGATCGCCAACCCGGGCGCCAAGCGTGGCGATTATGGCAAAACCCTCTAAAGTGTCAATGTGGCGACACTTGGGGGAGGGCTATGTCCAGCAGTGGACGTCTTTTGGGCTGAAATGATGATGATGATGATGTTAAATAAATGAGTAATCAATTAGGTTGTACTGAACAAGAGAAGTGTTTTTCTAGGAATAATCGTAATAGTATAATTTATTAAAAAACACTATCTCACGCCAATTTGCGTTTCAACTGATTACCAAAGTCTGAACATTTAACTTGCAAATTACTGAACAACCACCGCCTGTGGAAGCCACGTGATCTATAATTTGACTAATTACCAAGTCAGGAAAGTTTAGCCATTATTAATTAAAGGCAGGAAATCATTCTTAGTACTGCGCCATTGATTTAGTGATAGCAACCTCGCGTGCTCATAGGCTTGATACTGGAGTCTATTATACATAATGTAGTCCGGAGGCTCGTTTGAAATCAGATTAATCACAGTATACTCACGTAAATGAGGTGAGGTTTATTACACATAATTAGCTCCTCTAGATGGTTCAACGACATTCATTTAAGGTGGCATTGTCAGACTGGATGCGCAAGATGGGACAGGGTTTTGGTGGAGGAGAGGCTATTATATTTAGCAGTGGACTAAGCTAGTGCAAGATTATTCCGAAATCAGTGTGTATGCTGTCCTCCCGGCCAGACCATGGCCCACTCGTTGGATTGTCGTATATGCCCTTACACCTGCACATTAGAGGGCTTAAAATAATGCATTGATATCGTGGCCATCTGGGCCCACACGATTTGGAAGTGTTATCATCGTTTGAAAGAAGAAAGGAGAAAAAAATAAGCAGTGGACTGCAGTCAGCTGACTTGATTGATTGACACGTGATTGTAGGTACACCGAACACGTGACCTTCGTGGTATATACGCACTACTGACATGCGTAATGTTAATAATAATATGCTAAGCAATTCTTAAAATAAAACGTGAAAGAATATCTTAATTAGAATAATAATTAGGTCTAGTTCTGGTTTAGGTCGATAAAACAATCTCAAGGAATTTGCGATACGAGTTTTATGGCAAATACATAAAACATATGATCTTCAAATAAGCGTATTTCAGTCGTAGTTTCGGTAAATCAAGTTTTTTTATTCAAATAGGAATGATTTTTTATTTAATATTTATGTACATACAGTAGAAAAAACAGGAAAAATAACATAAAATATTAGAGTACAAAGGTACTACTTATTTCATATAGAATTTCTGCCAGCAGACCTGCGAAAGAAGATATGAAAAATGAATGATCTTTCGAATCCACGAGCCGTTACATTCTAAAATAGACACAGCATTTAATTGTTATTTTTCCAGCGTAGTGTTTCTACGACTTGAATATGCAAATCTATATTTAACTTTTCACGTGCCTTTGGCAAATTAAAAGATTTTTAATTAAAGAAAACCTTATATTTAAATAGGTAGTTAGGTTATATAGATATGACGTACGTTTGAATATACGATTTCTCTGCCTAGCTTTTTTCCAAACTATCTTGGGGTCGGCTTCAAGTCTAACCGGATGCAGCTCAGTACCAATATTTTACATGAAGCGACTGCCTATCTGACCTCCACAACACAGTAACTGGGTAATACCATAACCCTTGGTAAGACTGGATGTCAGGCTTTTGGCTTCTGACTAGTCTTAACGACTGTCAAAGATCTACAAATGACAGCCGGAACCGACGGCTTAACGTACTTTCCGAGGCACGGAGTAAACTCGGTATGTAATATGGTCACCCATCCACGGACCAACCATGGCAAGCACTTCTTAGCCTTAAAAATCCACCCGTGCTGCTGTTATTATTTCGCCGCGTGGTCCCGTTTCACGTTTGAATATAGGATTGTAGCAAAAAAATTAAACAAAAATAGGGTGCTATGACTCAAATATTGCCTAAGCATATTTTCTTGTAGATCAACTGCTTGCCATTCTTGCTTCATCGATTATATCGCAGACATATTGACAAATCCTCGTTAGATTTGTGTTTAAGTACTTAAATTAAAATCATCGTCCTCATCACCATTTTCCTGCCGCTATCCCGGTTAAAATTTGCACTAATAAGTTTATTAGTTGCAGTTGTAAGTATTGGTATTTCCTAAGTTACAACAGATACAATCAGCATGAAAACGTCAATATTCTGTAATACAGATTAACATAAAACCGACTGAAATTATACGTTTTGCCTTCCTTTTCCACTGAAACTGTCGGCAAGTTAACTAACTTATTATAAGTATCATGTTCCTCAAAGTGTAATCGTTCTTTATTAGAGGATACAGACCGGTATTGTGTTACAATTGTCGGTAACTTTGTGGATATCGTTCTAGACAGGTTAGCAAACCGAAAAATGCACTGATCCTGTATATTTCAGTACAGTACATTATACAGTTAGCTATAAAGAATAATACAGCCTGTATAAGAACGGTGTGTTTACAAGGTGTTGTTTTGCATCCTCGTCAAAATCAAGGAGGTAACTATGCTAATGATTCTCGACCCGAATCAATAATACAAAGGGTAGGTAATTTTTTATTTTTTATTTACTGAAATCGGTAAGAGTGAACCACCCGTGTTTTAAACGCGAGCCGTCTGATTCTCGCCCTATAATCGCGCTTCTACATATGTATACAAACAATCTCAAACATTTATTCGAAATTTTTTTATTCCCTAAACCACGTTAAGGGGGTTATTCTGAAGTACTGACAAACTTCAACAACCAAAAAATCTGCGTTTATTAATTAACTAGGTACCGTAATTATAATTGATTATTTATGCCTTTTGTGTTTTCTGACAAGCTCCTGAATTTTGACGAGGATGCAAAACTACATCTTGTATTTAAGGGTATGGTACAAACCTGAAAACTGAATAACATTCTCCATGGATCGACGCACAATGTTCCCAAAGACCTTAGGAATCGACATTTTTAGCTGATCCCGTAGATCGATGTAGATTTAACGATCCCATCCAAAATTAGCGATTTTTTTTTCAGCGATTAGGTATAGTTTCTTGGAAACTATTAACAATTGATAGGTGGTTAGTTTTAGTCATTTGTTCCATACTACTAACTACGTCGATCTACGGCATCAGCTAAAAATGTCGGGTCTTTAAGTCTTTGGGAACATTGCGGCGCTGTAATCGCGAATGACCACAAGCTGTATAGCAGAGCAGACTCTTTGAGGGTGCAAATGGTGATGAATGCGATAAGTATTTACATATTTTTAAGGTCTAAAGGTGATGTTACTACATAATAGTATTATCGACAGTGTGTGTAGAATCCAATTTTATTATATGCTCTAGTAAACAACATTATACTAGCTGTTGCAAAACTATGAATGATTAAGGTCTCTTTAATTACTGTAACTTGTTGTTCTAGAAAATCGGTGAAAGGTAATTACTTTAATTTGAAGGTGAATAGTCAAGTTTAACTTTGGGTGAAGAAAAGGCGATGTTTAGTAAAATTGGGATATAACTCAAAGCTTATATAGGTTTGAGTTCAAATGTCAATACAAAGTCCTAAGACCCAGAGTGTCTTGTATAACAATATTTAAAAGAGAGTAAGAGAGAGAGTGCGATTTGTGAGATTGTAGGTATGCGAAGGGTAATATCCGGAACCGCGGTACCAATTTGTATAATTATTTCACCATCTCAAAGGTACATAATGATGGAGGCTACTTTTAACCGGAGACCGCGGCCGAAGCCGCTCAAAGAAGCTAGTATAACAATAATTTAGCACGTGTCATTTCAGCAGAGGAACATTAAATTATCTAAAATCTTTAAACTAGATAATTAGTATGCCAACAGTAACATTTGCATGAAACTATAAAAAGTCCTGATAAATTATTTATAAGGTGCAAAAATCGATTGGCAGGCGGGATCTACGTGCGTCCGCGCATATGGGTAACACATCACAATGTGAACGAGGAAGTGATTTGTAAACATAGCCACCGGTTTTCATGTACCTATATGTGTACAACTAGGTACTTTAAATGATAAGTTGGTAACGGAGACTTAAACAGTCGCGTTCATTCATAAGTTTCTCGTGAAATGTTTTCATTGATCAGTGATCATCATCATCTTCCTTCCCCTGTCCCATGTTACTTGAGTTCGGCGCAATCGTTACGTTATCATTTACTCCTTTTACCTTCATATCCTCACACAATCCATCCATCGTTTCTTTGGTCTTCCTCTTCCTCTCTAAATAATTAATATAAAGTTACGGCTAAATCTGAGCGATAACCGCTGTTACGCAGTAAGTGTCACCCCGTTCTACTCTCAAAATACGAAACCCACCGTTTCGGCCGAAGTTACGGGCGTTTCCTACTCAGTATTTCTAACGAACATACGATTTGTTAGGGGCTAAAAATGAATGTGAAAACGATTGGACCAGATGTGTTTTCAAAACTCATAAATCTGTCTGACTCATAAATTCTGATCTGGGCGATCAAGCCGTGGTCAGAGTAATTATGGGCTGGAAATACCGCCCTTTTTTTCTCTGATTTATCTCTAAATTTTACCAATTGTAGTATCCAAATGTAAAGACATTAGCTTCTAACTGCCTTTAATTTTTTTCTCGGAAGTGGATTCCAAATTATCATTCATTGGTTAATTAACGACAATATTTTGTAAATTGTTGACCACAATGACATGACATTACAGAGAGTTTTCCCCAATTATAGTGTGTTAATTATCGCTTTGTTTAATAATGTTATAGCAATAAAACTATCGTTAAGAGTAAAAAAAGAGACAGGTTTTTCAACCAAGAATTTTGTTTTCATTCTGACCTCCCCAGTGTTGCAGTGGGAAATCTACCATGAACTTAATACGATGACAAGTAAAAAATCTACACAATGATTCTATCCTTCAGCTTTATGTGTCCGAAACGTGTGTCACGAGTGTCAAAAAAAAACAGCTGTCCCGCACAAAATGTTAAGGCAACACCGACCTAATATTGGACCTACATGTATGAGACAGCAGGTGAATTTGTTTTTCCCGACGAAGGTTTTGGGCCCATGGAGAATGTGGTAGTTCCATATGGTCTGAATAGCACCCTTAAATATGTGCACACTTTAGCCAGCTTGGCTTATCCCAGTCGTAAGCATACCTTTTGGGTCTATTGGCCTTGTTTCGTTCTGTCTCTGTCTGTCTGTTGATATGATAACCCTTGATAAGCGTATAAATGTTACGGGCAATTTGATAAGTCCGGGCACTATTAATAATGGCCGGTCTGTATGCATAATGCCCGACTCAATTGGGCAATGTGATTAAAACAGCATGATTAATCACTTTTCCCAGCCATTATGAATAATGCCCACCCTATCTTGGGCAAAGTAATAAAATATGTGAAGTGTAGTGTATTTGTTTATTAAATGAAATTAAACTTACAAAATTTTTATGAAAAATTAACAAAAAACCCGGCTACAAGTACCTAGGGAATTATTCATAGTGCCTGGTCCAAGTGATAAATTCAAGCTATTTCAAACACTGACTTATTACATGGACCACGGGCCGTCGGGCATTATTGATAATGGCCGGTCAAAGTGATAAATTAATCAAATTGGCCATCGGTCTAGGGCATTATTAATAATGGCCGGTCCTTATTAATAATGCCCAGTTAATCACGTTGCCCGTAACATATATATGCGCATGCGTTTTGTAGGTATGCGTATGTTAAGCGTTATGTTAAAATTAAATTATGTTTTTCCTACTCCTCCGCTCTTCTTTTCTGATTAATTTCGTTGCGGAGTCCAAAACAGTTAAATTGTTTTTCTGGGATTACGTCGACCTTTTTTGTCTCGGCGCTTTTCTGGGGGTCGCCTCTGTTAATTCTGGCTTTCTGGAGTTGCTGTGATTTGGGAAAAGAGAGGCGGGCTAGTCCAAAAAAAAAAAATGTCCAGCCTTTTCTGATACACACTGTATTCATATTAAAAAAAAAAAAAAAAACTCATGCCTTATTCCCATGGGGTAGGCAGAAACTACGATTTGACTTATTATGCACCTTCAATGAAAATAATGTAATCAGTATTTTTTTGGACCTCGGTAACAATGCGTTTGCTTATTTGCCAAATTACGTTCCGTTTTAAAACAGTGCAAACAATACTAGGAAGCATGACGACGTAGTTTTGGACAATGTAGACAGTTGAGTCTTAGATTATGTGAATTTTAGTTTAAATTACAAGTTCCATCATTTTTCGAAAGTAGGGCAATGGCGATGGCGTAATCTTTGACAAAGAAAATAAATAACTGACGTGTATTATAAACTGTAGGATCGATAACTTTTTTACAACCACTGTGCCTCTTTGGTCTAGTTGTCGCAACCGCAACTGCTAAGCATGAGGTCGTGGATTCGATTGTCGGGTCGGACAAAGTGTTATTGCGTTGTACAATCAGGAGTCTGGATTTGTGCCCGGTTGATGGCAATTGGCTTGGCTCCTATTACATGGGACTTAAACATAACTGGCGAAATTTGGTTGTTCTACTAGGTACACCTGTGCCTAATCTTTCGGGGATTAAAACAATGATGTTATGTTTTTAGGATGAATTGCAAATTTACCTAAGCTTTTTCTTTGGAAAGAATACTGGTAATTAACTATTCACGGAGGCTGCCCCGACAGCACTTATCGAAAAAAGTTTGTAAACAAGACATGATTCACGATTTTAGGTCAAGAGGTCATTGAACCAATTAATTGTAAAAAATATGGTTGCCGATGCGATGAAGTATTAAAAATGTTGCAAAAGATACTCGTTCTTGAGTTGCGTCATGTTGTTTTTAAATTTTTGACCTACATATCGATTAAAAAAAAGCCCAACACTGTGGAATTTGCCGAGGCATACCATCTTCAACAAATTTCACAATGTTGGGTAGGTGTTTATTACACGGTTATTCGGTGTGGTTAGACTTTTTACGTTTTCACAACAAGTTTGTATTTAAACTACAGAAAAAGCCACCTGCTACGATGCTTACATAGGTAACGCAATGACATTTTACAAAATGTCATTGCGGTACCTATATATGTAAGCATGAAAATGTTTTTTAGTAACTTTTTATGGTACCTTTACACGCTTGCCGAGGCTTGGCAAACGTCCACAAGCTCCAAGCCTTTACAAACGCTTGGATGCCAATTACACGTTTGCGAGTGCGTTCAGCGTTAGTGTCAAACAGTATAGTAATATAGATGGAATAGAGAGCCCTCTGACGTGAATTTTTGACACCCATATTGAACGGTGTCGCCGTTTGGTGCTATATCCGTTGAACTAATCCCTATAGCTATAGCTTTAATATAGGTACGCACCTATAGCTGCTGTGCGTACCTATATTTATATCTATATCTTTGTTATTGAATAGGTTTTCTATGGGTAGGCAAGTAATTTGAAATGTAGGCCATATAAAAAAACAGTTTTGAAAACAAAATGAAACAAATACAGTTAATGTTTACAAAACTGAATGTTAACAGTATCGAAAAACCACATAAATTACACAAAATGGGAGAGATTTCCAAACATGCGCACATACCGAAAGCAGTGGCCATTTTGTAAAAACAATTTGCGTGATAATGTTGCCAAACCTAAAAAGAAATATTTGCAATTTCGAAATGAAAATTAAAAAACCGGCCAAGTGCGAGTCTTACTCGCACACAGGGTTCCATAGCCCCAAACTATGGAATATAATAACAATATTTTGAACGGTCATTCATTATTAAACTTCCACTCAACCGCAAAACTAAATTGGTTTTTCATAGTATGTTAATGAAAAACAAAGTTACTGCTGCAGTTTGATGAAAAAGTCCCATATCTCGAAAACTAAACATCATATCTTATTGAAACCAATTTTCGTTGATAGTTTTTTGTACGTTCTACAATCCTGAATATTTTCAGAATTTTCCACCTCTTACTTTAGAAATTAGAGGGGGGGGGACACACATTTTACCACTTTGGATGTGCCTCTAGCGCAAACTATTTAGTTTAGAAAAAAATGATATTAGAAACCTCAATATCATTTTTGAAGACCTATCCATAGATACCCCACACGTATGGTTACGATGAAAAAAAAATTTTTGGTTTTCAGTTCTGTGTGTGGGGAACCCCAAAAATTAGGGTTTTTTTCCTATTTTTGTGTGAAAATATTAATGCGGTTCACAGAATACATCTACTTACCAAGTTTCAAAGTGGCTGTGACATACGGACGGACGGACAGACAGACAGACAGACAGACAGACAGACATGACGAATCTACACACATCAAAAGTGTCTAGGGATCAACATATATTTTTCTCCTGATTGATATTAATTAAAATTTTCTTTAAGGATTCATCAAATAAAGTGTTTTCGTTTGTCACAGTAACGATAAACCAAGTCACCTTTGCATTAATAAAGAAATTTGCCATTTTCTAATAAAGGGATTTTTGACATTTGAACCACTAACATTAAAGTTCGAAAAAAAGACTGAAATAACAGTTTTCTTTAAAATTTTATTGGGTAACTTAAACAATTAATAATCCGTGTTTCTACCGCGAACACTAACAACACAAGAACATCGGTTTGGCATACTCAAAATGAGTTCATCCAAATCACGCTGTGGAATGGCCGCCCATGTTCGTTGCAACAACAAAAAAAGGTCTTCTTGCGACTGGATACCCTCCATATTCGGCAGAGCTCTTCTCTGTAGCATATCCCATGCATGCTCAATCGGGTTCAAGTCTGGCGACTGAGCAGGCCAGGGCAGGACATTGATGTTAGCTGCGGCCAGAGTCTGTCTTACAACTCTTGCGGTGTGCGGTCGTGCATTATCATGCATTAACTGAAATAAGGGACCGATTTGCACTTGTAGAGGAACGATGACGTCTGATACAATCGTCTCAGCATAAATTTGAGCGTTGAGGTTGCCTCTGATCCAAATCAACTCAGTTCTTCCGCCGATCCAAATACCCGCCCATACCATGATGGTTCCACCACTATAAGGATGGACTTCCTGGCAGGATTTTAATCGCTGTTGGCGTCCAGGGGTTCTCCAGTGTCGTATACGTCTTGTATCCGGTCTCATACCAAAACGAGACTCATCAGAAAAGCACACGAAACGCCATTGTTCTTCTGCCCAATTTCTGTGTTCAAGAGCCCATTGATATCGAATCCTACGATTGTGCATTGCTATAGGTGGTACCCGTAGCGGTCTTCGGGAATGAAGGTTCACTTCATGCAAGCGGTTTCTGACTGTTTGGTCGCTAATTAAGTTCCCTGAAGAGTGATGAAGCCTCACGGCTAACATCATGGCGGTTATTGTTGGAGCTCTTCGAGTTAAGATTTGAATGTATCGGTCTTGTCTCCGTGTGGTGCAGCGATACCGTCCTCCATGGCGCTCAGCCACGGTACCAGTGCTTCGGTAACGTGTCCAAAGTCGACTGATAACACTCTGACTTGTATTCAGAGCTAAAGCCACAGTACGTTGCCGGGAACCAGCTTCTATCATTCCCACGGCTCTGAGCATTTCTTCCCTGCTTAAATGACGTCGCCGCTCCATAATAACGTTGGTTTTAATCAGTAGTAGGGAAACAGTAGCACTAATAATGTCTTCAATGCGTTGTATGTTTTTATAGGGAAAATATTGACAGCTGATTTTCATCTTTTACTCGAATTTGATTCACAGTTCCTGATTCAAATTATGAAATGCACCAAAAAGGATCCATATAAATTTATAAAATCATAAATTTATTACAAAGCCACATCTCAATCTCAAGAAATCCGCATAAAAATGCTTGATCCCTAGACACTTTTGATGTGTGTATAAGGGTTCCGTTTTTTGCCATTCGGCTACGGAACCCTAAAAATGGATTAATCTTGTTTAAAATTAGGATTTATTATTTTTAACTCAATTTTCATTCAAATAGAAAAGGTATGCTAGACTGGCAATAATTGGCGTAAGCACCATCTATGTCATTATATCGTTCTAAATCTCAAGTTTATGCGGATTTTTCTAAAGATGGTGCTAGTATCTTTGTGAAAAATTGGACGCCTATGTCAAGTATGGCAGTGTTTAGTGTATTCCCCTGGTTAGTGTATTCCGGACAGGCAAGTATGGCGGACGTAGACGTTGAAGTTGTGTCGGCTATTACTTTTGGTTTGACATATTTTTATTCAAAATATAAAAATAAACAAAGGAACCGAAACTAATTAGACCAATAATTACTACCTGCTCATGATCGTAGCGTAAAACTAAAAACGTCCGTTCGGTGCGAGCTTGTGAGTTAAACTAAACACGCGCCAACGTGTAAATATACGTCCCAAGCGCTTGCCGCAAGCTTTCTTTGATCTGTGTTCAAAAACCGACACTAGTCCGGATCGGCGACAAGCTCACGCAAGCTCACGCAAGCCAAGCCAAACACCCCGTTCACACGCTTGTGTTTTTGAACGTTTGTCAAGCCTCCGCAAGCGTGTAAAGGTACCATTAAACCTATGTATCCTGTTTATGCGTATTTGGTTTTATTAAAATCGGTTCAGTCATTTCGGAAAATAAGGACTTCAAAGTTTGTATGAAATGCCGTAAGGTGTAAATGCTCTTAAATCTGTCAATAGCATAAGAAATCAAAAAGTAGGGACCAATAATCAACTACCTAATCGAAGATTATTTCTAAATAGACATTTGATTTTCGTAGATAGTAATTGATTAATCTAATAATCAATAAATCGAATCAAGGTTAAGATCAGCTTACCACTGTTATCATACTAATTCTAGCCACGACCTTGCAGTTGAACTCAATATCGATATCCAACCATTGATATCGATCATCGATAAAACATTAGATCAATCGATTCTATCCATAGATAGTTATGTAATGCGCCCGCGGAGATCTAACGGTGTGTCGTGTAGATCAACGTTAAAGAGTTCGACGTAATGGGTTTACTTATGTAAGCTTTACTAATGACCGAACGAGTCGTAAAGAAAGTTCTCGAGAGAATTCCTATATTATGAGTAGCACTATGAGTTAGCACATCATAAACGCGTTGCGTGCATACGGGCCACTAGAGGCAGCAACTATTAAGTGGTCAGTGACAGCAACTTTTTGCGAAAAAGGGACGGCCTCTCGCTACATGTATGAAGTAATAGCAGCCGCTGTGTTACAAGTAGCAATCGGCACCCCAATTACACAATCCTTTTATCACGAATTCACAATTCCGAAGGATTTTGAAGAAAGAGTTATATGCCGAAACGTAAAATCATCATCTGCCTGGCCTTTTCCTAAACTAACTTGGGGTCGGCTTCCAGTCTAACTGGATGCAGCTGAGTACCAGTATTTTACATGAAGCGACTGCCTATCTGACCTACACAACCCAGTAACTGACTGCATATCAGAGTTTTTGGCTTCTGACTACTCGTAACAACTGTCAAAATCTACAAATGAGAGCCGGGACCAACGGCTTAACATACTTTCCGAGGCACGGAGGAAACTCGGTATGTAGTTATGGTCACCCATCCACGGACCAACCTTGGCATGCATGGCTTAACCTTAAAGATCGACCCGTGTTGCTGTTATTATTTAGCCACGAGCTCCTCTCGCCGAAACATAAAATAATAAATTAAAAGTTGAAGAACTGGGTGTATACTGCATAGTTCCTCAATACTCCATAGAAAGGGAAGGATCCTCCTACTGCCCGAAATTGTTGTGGGGTTCTTCTATATTTTCGTAACTTGCAGATAACTCTAATATCGTTATTTCAGATTTTGATGTTGAGTTCTTCATAGATTTTGCGTCATAGATGGCGCTGTACTATTTTTGCACTATATTTATTGCAATGATAGTAGCTAAATTTTTAAAATGAATCCCATCGCTATTGAAAGTGTGTTATTGTTATGCAATACCTCCGTGTGAGAGGTCCGTCATTCGTGTACGGCTAGGCTGAGATGAAACCGGAAAGAGATATGACGTGAGATACGTGTATTGCAAAGAATGTATATAAATATTGCATACTATGTTATGTCATGTAGTACGAGACTAGTATGGCCTACAAATGGCCGTTAAGAGCGAGAGTTATTATATCTTTAGCACAGTTCCGCGACCAAGTGAATGAAGTTTATGAGAAAACATACAACGTAAGCCAATGTATGCCAATGCTAGTTGGCATTGCCATTTAATTCCGAAACTGTTTGCTCCAGTCGATTTGGAGAGTAGGTGTCTTCTATGAACCGCTTCATTAACTTTCAACTCCATCCTGAAGACTATAGCAGGGAAGTACCACTCCCCGAAATTTGGGCCTATTGTTCGTAGGTGCGTCTCGAACAACAAGCTAGTGTCAAAATAAATAGTAAGTTTGTAACTAACATTCTTAATAAGTTATTTTATTTTATTTATTTATTAAAGTAGTAATGAAATTATGAAATAATTCAATTTTGCGGGTAAGTGTAGGTAAATTTACATATTATTGTTAGTGAGCTTTGAAAACATTGTTATTATATAGTTTGGTGCTACTACCCTGTGTGTTCGAGTCCGACTCGCACTCGGCCGGTTTTATTTTTAAATAATTTCCGAATCATATTTATTTTTAATCACATTTATCACGAAACTCATATCAAGCGAAATGCATGATACCTATGTTTTATGAATAATATCCGAAACTATCCACTTATTTAATTAATGAGATTTCACTTGACCTCAAAGCCAGCAATGGAAAATTATTGTACCGATTACTAATCTGGTCCGATAACTAATTAGGTACTTACCAACAGGCGTTTTGACCTTAAAAGAACCTCAGAAGAAAAATAAATTAGAGAAGAAAAGAAAGATGGAGAGGAGGAGGGAGAAGACTTTTTGGTTACAAATAAATATTTTCACGATACTAATACTATAAAGCTGAAGAGTTTGTTCGTTTGGTTGAACACGCTAATCTCGGCAACTACAGGTTCGAATTGAAAAGGAGCAGATCATCAATGAAAAATTACGTTGCAGACGAAGTTGCGCCGGTCAGCTGGTTATGGTGGTATATAGGTAAATAAATCTACCTAGATTTATTTAACCGAGATACAACCGCGGCCAAAGTCAACAACCTGCTAACATTGTTAGTAACGTTACGACGCGGGTCATTAACTCATTACTCATGTATACTGGGCTCATGGTCATCATCTTCCTGTCTTTGTCCCATGTTGCTTGGGGTCGGCGCAACACGTTTTTTTCTTCCACGTTTATTGGGCTCCGAATATTTATTTGAATGTTCCCTGGCGGTTGAGAGTATGTCATGCTCACTCAAATGTCACGCTGATGGTGGCGCGTGTGTCGGGTCATTGGATCATTTTGTTCCCTTCAAAATGGTTGAGTTGAATGATGGCTGATCCATGCGTCATGTTCATAAACGGGCGCTGTCAATTGTGCCTGGTCGTCTTTTAGCAGCCACGGCTCATTTCGAACTAATTATTTTAACTTTTAATTGTTTTTGTTTTTACTATGGACACTTTTAACGTGCACGTCTTGCTACATCGTTCTCACATAATGTACCATCTCAACATGAATGATGTCACCAATGTTTTTGTAACATGATTCTGATTTAAAAGAGTGTCCATGGAGTTTAATGCCCATTCTTCTCCATAGAGATCTACGCTTTGTAATGGGCAACTACAGTACTTTCACAGTTATTATGTCTTGTGACTGGGACTGTAGTTTCATTTTTATTGTTGTTCGATCATTCAAAAGTGCCTGTAACTGGCCTACTTGAAATAAATGATTTTGATTTGATTATTTCCTGTTTTAATCTATGTAAATACCTATAAAGAATGTCTTATATTATTTTTATTAGCTTCGCAAGTCATTATGAGTTACTTTACTTTAATAATGTCACTCGCTACTTTTATGTAAATTTATAATAATTAAAATGATTTAACCAATTGATTAAATCAGTTTTTATTATGTTCGTACAAACTTGTATTTTGGATTACCAACAAACGTTTGTTTTATTAAATATGATAATGCGAATCTCGTCTCCTATTTCTCGTATGATAAAAATTAAATAGAAATAAAAGTAAAGCCTCAAAACAATAACCATCATTTATAAATTTTTATGATCATGACATTTCAATATTATTCAAAAATAATCTTATTAAAAAAAAGGTAGGGGTAAAAAAAGGTAAGGTTTAAAAAAAAGGTGTAGGTATTTATGCGCTCCGTGTATGTGTGCGTAAGACTGGCGCTCGCGACGCTCCGGGAAGAGTGGCGGCTCTAGTTATAATGGGCGGAACGCGCGCTAATTTAGGTATTTCCTTCATATTATTAAAACCAATACACATTTTGAAAATCTGTTATTATTTAAAAGCTTATGACCTTCCGTGACGGTTTTACACCGCGTACTGAGGATTTATTTTCTTTTTTAGAGATTACTTTGGCATTATTTCCTATCGAGAAAATTACAAGTAATCGTGTTTCTAAAGTGTATGACTTAAAGAGTCAATCCTTGAATTTCTTACAAATTAACCTTATAACTAAAGATTAAGTAATAACGATGCAGCACGGGATCAAACGAACAGAATTATTTCAAAGTTTCCTCGGTGCGCCCTTAACACGGTTTTGAAGAACAAAACGTTTACTTATACATAGTTTTAATATACTGTCCATACAGGAATGCTAGCTGATGTGTTTTTCCTCGTGTTTAGCCCGATAGTGAACGAACTTAAACTTTACACAATCTACAAAGTGATAAAGATAATGAAAAGCTTATGCATATACGAGAGTCTTTGAAAGTTTAATGCTGCTGAAGCTCATAAATGAGGTCACCAATTACATATCCTTTGATATCACCTACGTGGTCGTTGGTCTAGTGGTCGTAGAGCATGAGTTCCTGGATTCGATCATCGGGTCAGGCAAAGTGCGAATAGGTTTTTCCATCAGGCTTTTCTCAGAGGCAGGCATGGAGTCTGTCTTTGTGGCCAGTTGATAGCAATAGTCTCGCCTCTAGGCCATGCAACTTGAACATAGATACATAGGTTAGCTTAGCCGGGCTGTTTCCGCACTTAGCCTCTTTATTTATTATTCATACATAAACTGACACCTTTTTCCCATAGGGGCAGGCAGAAGCCATAGAGCGCCACCTGCCATTATCCTTATATTACATACTCTTTTAGCCTCGTCCACGTTCATATACGCACGCCAGTTATGAATACTACGCTGCTAGACTTGCACTTATCTGGCGAAATGTCGGTGTACTACCAGGTACACCTCTGCGTAACCCTTCGGGGTTACAGGCGTTATGTTATGTTGTGTACCTACCTCCGTTATTCTACCGTGCTCCGTTATTAACTGACCCGTTATTAACTGCTCCGTTATTAACTGCCCCGTAGGTCTCGTGGTCGCAAGCGCGAATGTTGAGCGTGAAGTCTTGGGTTCGATTCCCGGGTCGGGCAAAAAGTGCTATTGGGTTTTTCCATTAGTAATTTCTCAGTAGTAGCCCGGAGTTTGGAAGTTGGCGGTATGATACCCCCGTGTCTCGGAAAGCACGTAAAGCCGTTGGTCCTGCGCCTGATCTCTCTCCGGTCGTGTCGGATTGCCGTCCCATCGGACTATCAGAGTGAGGAAACACAGATTGCACCTGTGCCTCACACATGTGCATGTGCACTATAATACTTCCCGCGCCGATGGGCTAATCTTCACTAAGGTATTGGCCATCGTGACCGAAAACGGTCTGGAGGACTATTCTACCATGGTAGACAGAACTTTAATACAGACCATGATCTCTGACTAAGTTTCGACATTTTCTTCTAGATTGTCAGTTATGCAATGACTAGATAATGTATTTTGAATCTTATAGACTTTTAAAAAAGACCAAAACACATTTACATTTTTAAGTAACAAAGTAAATGTTAAACATCTATGAACTTTCTGGATTAAAAATAAAATGTTAAAAGTAAGTAGTAAATACAATGTAGTTTATAAATTATATTTATTACTTATCTTTAACATTTTATTTTTAATCCAGAAAGTTCATATGTTAAACATTTAATTTGTTAAATAAAAATGTAAATGTTATTAATAATTAATTGGTTTATAAGTTGTACTAGGTATATCACTTAAGGGGATATCTTCCATGATTATTGATGTTGTTTGTGTTTTGTTGATTATTGTGTTGTTGTGTTTCCATGTTGATTGTTTTGCCGTGACTTTGTATCGAGTGCCAGTGGTTCGCGTAGCAAAAGACAAAGAAAGAGGGTAGACAGATTTGTCTACTCCTAATTATTTATTTTCCATTCACCCGCGTTCTCCAAATAATCTGCTAACGTTTCCAGAACGTTAACGTTGTCAGGCAGTTGGAACAAGGGCTAGATTCAGAAAGCGATACTTTTGGACACGGCTTGTATTGGTAGGAGGTTCCTTTCTCTGGAGCCCTGACCGCCGCCGGTAGCTTGGACCTTGTTCCCGTTACCGGTAAGCTACAATTTTTTTTATCTTTTTTTAGTTATGTTTTTAAGGAATATTTAAAAATTAAATTAATTTGTGTAGCTGTTATATTTTTAATGAATATTTAAAAATGAAATTAATAAGTATGAATTTTAATAAACGACGATCATAATATTGAATTAGTATGAAACTATAAATGTCTATATTATCTGGGTTTTGATGCCAAACGCGTTAGATTGTCTTGCGTAAGTAACAAAACTGGAACAGCAGTGCTTATGTAAGTATACATACCTAAAACACTAGTATGTATTTTTCATTGAGAGGAGCTTGTGGCTAAATAATACCAGCTGCTCGGCTCGATCTGCAGGTTAAGCCGTGCTTGCCTAGATCGGTTGTGTGGATGGGTGACGATCTAGGCTTGAAGTTTGGGGGGCACTCAATATCTTCTTTTCGAGCTTTGGTCGTACATAAAGTGGTGAAATTAAGCCTATTTTTTATTAATATTGGTCTAGGTAAACTAAAAAAACCGGCCAAGTGCGAGTCGGACTCGCGCAAGAAGAATTCCGTACCATTATTTATAAAAACGAGCAAGAAAAACCCTTTTTTGTATGTGAGCCCCCCTTAAATATTTATTTTATTCTGTTTTTAGTATTTGTTGTTATAGCGACAACAGACCGGCTCATTTGACCCTTTGGTTACGGAACCCTAAAAAGAACTGAAAGACTGACATTAACAGCAGTAGGATGTGTTTTATTCGAAGTTGTAGCATACATGTACGAAACTTTTAAATACATACTAATGTCTCGATTTCAAATTAATTAAGGTTTATAACTATGCTGATACATCCGTGTGTGGGTCTAAGTAGGTATTTAACCTTTAACATGCCTTTTATTAACTTTTCGTGTTTCTCCAACTAGGTACTTGCTTTTCCCTTATCAATTAAATTGTGCGCAGCCAGACGCACCGCTTCTTGCACGTGCAAGAATTGGTTACACAATGGCATGTGTTACTCAAAATTATTATTCAGATATTTTCATTTTTATTAACATAGTAAGCAAATATTCGTGCACATCCTGATAGGTAATTATTTCTTTATTTTAAAATTAAAACCTTATTATAACAATCGTAAAATGAAATTTGTATTTGATGTTAATACTCTCATTATCTTTATTTACATTATTTAAATAGTTATTTTAATTTTTATTGTCCGCTTGCCCTGTTTTATGACCGGCGCAGCTAGTTCAGATAATTGTAACGCAAAATAAACATTGGCTTCTAAATTGCTACTAAAGAGTTGACATGACTCATATTCTCAGGTATTTTTGCTTTCTGTATTTGGTAAACCTTAAGAACCAATAGAAAAATAAAGAAAGAAAAAAGGTGTGAAGACGTTAAACAATAAAAAATGTAAACACAATAAAAAAATCGGCCAAGTGCGAGTCGGACACGTGCACGAAGGGTTCCGTACCATTATTTATAAAAACGAGCAAAAAATCACTTCATTGTATAGGAGCCCCCCTTAAATATTTATTTTATTCTGTTTTTAGTATTTGTTGTTATAGCAGCAACAGTAATACATAATCTGTAGAAATTTGAACTGGCTAACTATCACGTTTCATGAGATACAGCCTGGTGACAGACAGACGGACGGACGGACGGACAGCGAAGTCCCAGTAATAGGGTCCCGTTTGACCCTTTGGGTACGGAACCCTAAAAAGGAAGTTTTCCAACTGAATCATTAATTAGCAAGTTAAGGAAATTGACAAATTCACACCTCTCCACTACATACAGTAGTTACAGTGTCCCTTGACACCTTTGTCTTAGGTACAAATATCTTTCCTTATGTATACATTTGTCGAGGAGCTCGTAGCTAAATAATAACCACCACACGGGTCAATATTAAAGGTTAAGCCGTGGTTGCCGAGGTTGGTCCGGGGATTGGTGACCATAATTACATACCGAGTTTCCTCCGTGCCTCGGAAAGCACGGTAAGCCGTTGGTCCCGGCTGTCATTTGCAGATCTTTGACAGTCGTTACGAGTAGTCAGAAGCCAAAAGTCGGACATCCAGTCTTACTAAGGGGTATCGTATTACCGAGTTACTGGGTTGTGGAGGTCAGATAGGCAGTCACTTCATGTAAAATACTGGTACTCAGCTGCATCTGGTTAGACTGGAAGCTGACCCCAAGATAGTTTAAGAAAAGGCTAGGCAGATGATGATGTAAACATTTGTTGCCAAAAATGACCCACAAGTAATAGTAGACATGTAATAGGAGGGCTAGGTAAAATCCCTGTTTGAGTTGACATAATGTACCAAATGCTAAAGTATCTTACAAGTTCAGGCTGAGTTATTTCCATAAACCATTGCCGGGTTAGGCAAAAGTACCTAGAGAAAACAAACTTTCCGCTAGTTATGGTTAAGTACAAAATAACAAATCCGGACTCCGGCCTGATACTGAGAAATTCATGATGGAAACTCAATCCCATTAGGCCTGACCTCCCTTTCGCTCCCTTTCGTAATGTCAAAAAAATATAGACAATTAGACGTACGACTTATCGAATCCGAATCGAATCGAAGCGTTTGTGAATACGGGGGCTGGTAATTGTATCTAACATATGAGCTTACAAGTTGCGACCGAGTTGCAAGCTGCGGGATATTACTAGATCTTTGCCTGCATCTTGTATAAAAAACTTGCAGGCAAACAACAAGATGATTAAAAATGCAACTGATTTAAAAAAACCGTTCAACATAAAACAGCTATGCGTTGACTGTCTGTCAGTTAGGGTGGTATTACACTTATCAAATATCTTTATCCAATGTACAGTCCGTGGTGACTCAAAGATGTTCGTTACATTTGTTTGTTCACTGTTCGTGTACATGCATCATCATCATCATCATCATCATCATTTCAGCCGAAAGACGTCCACTGCTGGACATAGGCCTCCCCCTAAGTTTCGCCACATTGACATAACATGGGGGTTTTGCCATAATCGCCACGTTTGGCAGGCGGGTTGGCGTTCGCAGTACGGTTGTATGGTGTCGGACGTAAAGAATAGCGCCATCCCATATCTTCCCGTGGGTGTCGTAAGAGGCGACTAAGGGACTTGCTAGAGAATGGGCAGCAGTGTTCTCTGTTCTTTTGTGACAACCGTACTGCGTGTACATTGGACAAAGATATTTGATAACTGTAATACCATCCCTACGCATGGGACTGGAAGATAAAATAAAAGCATCAAACTAAGCTTGATATTCACTTCATGCAATGCAGGTAAGTGTAATTACGGAGGCACACCATTAAAATGAATGATACGGTAAAAACTCAACGAACAGAAATGAATTTACATTAAAATGAAATCTTCATTAATGGACTTAATCAAACAAATACGGAACGGACATCGCACTTACATGTTGTTTAACGAAATTCAATTGTATTTAGCACAGCGTTAATTAACTTATTGTATGTACTGTGATTTCACTGGTAGTGTCAAGGCGACTCAAGTGAACTGCGATCAAGTTTCAAACTGCGATCAAATTTCAAACTAAACTGATAACGAGTATGACACTGACTCACGGTCACCCGAACGTTACATGCGTAAAAAAATGTTCCTAAAACCCAAGTTCAGATACCGGAATTAACAATAAACAAAGACTTACCGAATCTCATCTTGTTCGCTATAAACATGTTCATATCACACGTTATGTTCCTGAACTCCAACTCCAGAGTAGGACGGGGCAATAGGGGAACAACATTATTGTTGCCTCCCAATATCGTCAAGTCTTCCGCACCAGGCGTCATCTTGGCGTCACTAACAGAACCGCGGGTTCACTTTCACCGATACACGGATATTGTCCTCACTTTCTATAATGTTTCCGTCTCGCTCGCAACGCAGTATGGGTTACGTAGGGGAACTATTATGTTGTCACTCCAAGTTCGAGGTCGGAGCGGGCGTTATCCATTGGCGTGTATCTGGGGACGAGAGACAATGGCTTTTAAATACAGTTACAATGAACTAGGTAAATGAATACTAAAGAATGTTTGCAGTTCGTCATGATTATTTGTGATTGACACCTATCACAGTAACATGATAGGTGTCAAACCATTTAACAACTGTAAGCAAATTTTTGCGCACTTTTTGCATCTATTGTTTTTTTTTTTCAGGGCTTTTCATGAACCAGTGACCATTTTAAGTTTTTGACAGAAGAATAGAGTTATTGTTTACGTACAAAATACGCACGTTTTTTTTTTTTAAATGGGTTTCTCATTGTTTGGCGAAATAATGTTAACAGTAATCTTAGCAAAAAATTTAGGTCTCAACATTGTTTGCAATGACTAAGTCCATGTCAACCACCATATCTTATAATACTGAATAGGTTCAATTAATAGCAGTAGCAGCAGGTTATGACACAAGAAAAATAAAAACCGACAGCAATCAAGTTGACGATTGTAGAAACCAATTAATTATTTACTACCGAGTATTTCAGCATCATCATCATCATTTCAGCCGAAAGATAGGCCTCCCCCAACGCCACATTGACTTAATGGGGGTTTTGCTAAATTGCCACGCTTGGCAGGCGATCGCAGTACGGTGGTTACAAAAGCACAGAGAACGCTACTGCCCATTCTCTGGCAAGTCCCTTAGTCGCCTCTTACGGCACCCACGGGAAGATATGCGATGGTGCTATTCTTTGCGTCCGACACCATACAGAACAGTATTTATCACATGAATAAAAGCAAGACTAGAGCTATTCCTCAACTAACATTGTGTATCACTAAGGTGTGTATTCTAAACCGATTTTTAAGTGATTTGGTACATGCAGCTAAACATTTGGTTCATGTAGCTTAACTTACTTACAAAAAAAAAACCGATACTTTTAAGTAAACCAAAAAAAAAATGCTTTACGTTTCCAGGAACACCCATAATGGTAAAGGGAATAAACCAAGCGGGCAGGGCCGTACTCGCAACTTTTTTTTTCTTTGAATATATAATGTAATGCAACGTATAGCAAAAAAGGAAGTGACCGAAATCACAAAATACAGTTAGTGCGGTGCGGTACGATTGACCCTGTTATCAAAGTCTAATAAACTAATCAAGTACCTACAAACTGTGTTATCCTATTAATTAAGTACGTTTTGTAGTCTTCTGCTAACCTTTGTAATAATGGAATAATTTTTATCCACAGCTTATCAAATAATTTGGTTGACTCTTTTATAGCCTACAACCTTGCGCGTACGCATCGTACTAGGTTATTTAGTTTTTTGACAACAAATGATATCAGTAGGTACATTAACGTATGTCACTTCCGTGAATGTTTAAAGTTATGGGAATTGATAACGGAATTGTTATTTAAAATGTTTAATTGTTTGATGGCCTAACGTTAAATACATCGATTCATGCAATGGTTTTATTTTATTAGTATGCAAAGGGACTTCACACTGCTTGTGTGGTGTTTAATTTACGTAAGTAGTGCATTGCAAATTAAACAAAATTATTCTTTATCAAGCGAAGTATACATGACTTTGTTGTCACAGAAACAAAGTCACAGTAAGACAACACTAATAATAATCAGCTCCTAATTATTAATTCGTTTTGGACGAGTAGGAAACTGTTTAAAATAGTAGGTAAATTTATAAATATCATACTATATTTTTTTTATAAATACCTACGGAAATCAGACAAATATTGGCAAAACAAAAACAAAGGTCAAAAAACGCATGACAACTAGTGACATACATTGAAAACAAAGATTACACGAGTCTAGAAGCTACCTCTGAAGATGCTGTTATTGTATGTATCAACAATTTATTATCATAAACATAACATGTGTTAAGCGATAACTACTGAAACATCTACGGAATTCAGAAATGATCTCATGTTAACACGCAGTTCAATAAAATGACGTTCTGTACAAATTATTCCACTAGCATTGAAAGTTGATGAAGATGTCTGTAACTGATATTCAAGTCATGAAATGAACTTAAGTCGGACTAACCACGCCTACATTTCGCCTATTTGTTTATAAATTGACGTATAAACGCCTATTTTTTATCTGTCAAATTTGAAGTACCGGAAAACTATTAAATCTTTAACTTTGATTAACTTGACATATCACATCTTTAGCATTGATTGCAGCAGGATGCAACTGTGGGTTTGACAAAGATAGGTTGCTGGAGGAGGTACCTTATTCGAAGATCCGCCAATTGCGGCTAAGAAATTCTAGGAACACCATTTGGTGCGTGTTTTCAACTGTTGTCATGGCACTACAGTTCAACTACATCCAAAAATGGATTTGGTATGGCTCTCAGAATATGGGTGTATAATGTTTGTTCATCGATTATTTAATAACGGCTGAATGTATGTCAATGCAATTTTGTGCACAAATACATCATGTAGGTACTGTATTATGATATAGAATAATTTTTGTCTTGTTATACGAGGTGGTTTTTATAGGAAGTGAAACCGCGGTGAACTACTATTGATTCTTTAGGCGTAGGTTACTTAGACATCATTGTTTGTCTGTTTATCGTGGACATGGGTATCACGTTATCAGAAGGGGAGTTTTATTAGTATCAATCAACGTTTTAATAGAAATTAATTGCTCATAAACGATTCATCAAGAAACAAGTAGGTTCATTGAAAAGTTGTGACTGATTTGTTCTTTGTGCTGGAATTGAAATGAATAAAGATCTTGTTTTATGCACTTGTTTTCATGAAGCAATGGGTACCTATATAATAGTACTGCTAAAGGCATGCTCCTATACTATTATAGGTACCCAGCAATAATGGTATAAGAGTATGCCTTTAGCAGTTTATTCACGAATCAATCGAAGTTTGTTCTTTTGTCAATGGTCTTAGTTTTGATAAGAATTCACAATTGGTATTTTTGATAGTCAATATGAATGTGTTTAATGGATATAAATTATAATTTTTGTAAGAATGATGGCCTCAAAAAATAGGCAATACAGCAATAGTAGGTTGATCAATAGTAAAAGATTTCTGGGAACAAGAGTAGAAATATGCGCATGGCATTAAATCCGCCTCTGTACTTTTTGCTGCAAGTGGTAAATGAATAAACAATACTTAATTTATTATGAGTTTTATACAAAGTTTGGAAATTAGGTAATAAACTTACGCGATTTCCTTCAATCCAGAAAAGGAAGATATTTCTAAGAAAACACAAAATAAATACCTGTGGATATACTCAGACGATTATAGTTGGACCAATACTGAAACGTTTCCATGAAACGATAAATGTTTATTGGCAATTGTGATGCTTATAAATCAACGAACCGCATTTTCAATCAACACTATTTCAGGGCTAGATACTAATATTTTGCATTATTTTCAACCTTAAGGACTGAGAAATAATACAGATTTTTGATTGCAAATCGGTGGCGTATGGTTTATCGATGGTATTTGATACTGCATTGTCTATGCACTTTACTACAACTGTTTAATGTTTTGTGAATATACCGTCTAAATTTGTTTGGCGATGTTTAAGTAATTTTAGTATCATAAGAATTGTTTTTTTTTTAAACTTAGGTATATAATATAAAGTTTCTAACTTTTAACTAAAGCTATCTGTGAATCTTTTAAAATTGAAACAATGACTCTATTTATAAAAATAAATTGAATTATGATTTTCCTTAAGGATTAAAATATAAATATCATTATCAAAATTTTATATAATTTTTGAATGCAATTAATTTGCAGAAATGTAATAATAAAATTACCGTCTCATAAATTAAATAGGAATACTAGTCCGGGGAATTTACGCCGAATATTAGGCTAACTTTGCAATAATTAAAAACAGCGATTTTTTTCATTGAATGTCTAGGGTATGGACAGGAGAGTATATTAAGCTGTATCCCGCGAAAAGTTCACCTCCGCGTATATGTTTTTTTTAAGAAAACGTCTAATATGTATTTAATTTGGTGGAAAAAAATATAAACAGGTATGTTTATTTGGAGTATAGTAGAACAGATTGAGTACTACAAGTAGGTCAGAAAATTAAACATTATCGTCCACGGAACATTCGTTTTTTAAAAAAAATCTTATATTTTGACTTCGTACTTAAGGCAAAAATATTAACAGGACAAAAATAGTGCTAAAATGTTTTATATCACCATGTCTAACTATTATTATGAAAATTAAACAAATTCTGCTCCGGATTTAACAGAAAATCAAGAAAATCTTAAATACTACTTACGGCAAAAATGTAACAGGATTTAAATTCATTTAATAATGAGAAATATATAAATCCAAACCTTAATCCCTCAAAATTAAACAAATTAGAGCGATAATTAATATTGTCAAAGAAAAAAATAAATTACGATGCACGGTGTCAGCGCTAAGCAGCGTGCGGCGTACGGCGTGTGCTAGTGTGCGTAAACAAGATAAGCGCTGCGTTCATTGTGTGCGAATGACTGTGTTGTTGTTTGAGTCGGTGTTTTATTGAGTTACACGATTGTACACCTTATTTCTATTTAGGAAAGATCAAATTCCTATGAAAGTGCTGCGCCAAATACAAGAATAAAGCTTGCAGACGTATTTTACGTAAACATTAATTGATTTTTTTTTCACGATTTGCTTAAAGTGTTTAATTTTCGTGTAAATAGGTTAGAAATAGCCTTTAGATGAAAGTTAAACTAAATTAAACCCTGTTACCTTTTTGCCTCAACCGCTATTGCAAAAAAAATGGTAATAATAACTTCCGGTAGTACAATTTGTTTAATTTTGTTTATTGGCGGTATAATTTAGTAATTTAAGTTATTTTATGTAAAAAAACCGCTGTTTATATTTTTGCCTTAAGTACAATCCAAAAATTTCGTAAATGTTTTTTTACCGTAATTTCCGTGGACGAAAATGTTTAATTCTGAAAAAATATATTACTGTCACCAATTCTTTACCTAAAGTAACTAAATTTGTCCTGTTAACTTTTTTTCCCATGTTTTTATTCACAAAAACGCGTTTTCGTCTTTTTCAGGTTGATCCGGTCTCGGAAAATGTTTAATTTTTTTATTATTTGAAGAGCTAAGGTCAAGTACACAATTCAAGGAAAATTTCGCTGTTTATATTTAATGCAGGGTTCAAATCTAAAAGCCCCGGACTACGACTACGTTGTGGTAACTATTACGTATCATCATCTGCCTAGCGTTTTCTCAAACTATCTTGGAGTCGGCTTCCAGTCTAACCGGATACAGCTGAGTATCAGTATGTTACATGAAGCGACTGCCTATCTGACCTACACAACCCAGTAACTGGATAATACCAGACCCTAAGACTGGATGTCAGACTTTTGGCTTCTTCAAGGGCTAACGTGCTTTCCGAAGCACGGAGGAACTTCGGTATGTAATTATGGTCACCCATCCACGGACCATTCCGGCAAGCACGGCTCAACCTTAAAGATCGAGCAGTGCGGCTGTTATTATTTAACCACGAGCTACCGCACGAGCTAACTATTACGTATATGAAACATAAATCATTATGTCAACACAACAGTTCATAAGGGGTGACAATATATTAAATAAACAATAATTTATCATTCTCGGGACACAATGTTCAATTGACTGTACTTTACAAAGTGTCATTAATATAAATTAAGTGTTAATGTGTCTGTTTTACCCATCAAATCTTTTGTTTAAGACTTTATGCTTGGGAACCATGTCTGTACAGTCAAGTCTTTTGTACCTTCATCAGTTTTCAAAGACTTGCACTGAGCTGACTATTGCATAGAATATAATGTTGAATTACTTGATGAAAAGGTCCAAATAGCACACTTCTTTCAAGGTTTCAATAGTAGATTTATACAACAAGTGAAAAATCTGTATGGTGTCGGACGTAACGAGTAGCACCATCCCATATCTTCCCGTGGGTGTCGCAAGAGGCGACTAAGGGACTTGCCAGAGAATGGGCACCAGCGTTCTCTGCACTTTTGTGACAACGGTACTGCGATCGTCAACCCGCCTGCCAAGCGTGGCGATTATGGCAAAAGGCCCCATGTTGTGTCAATGTGGCGAAACTTGGGGGAGGCCTATGTCCAGCAGTGGACGTCTTTCGGCTGAAATGATGATGATGATGAAAAATAAGGGAATTAAGTTTGAGGGACTAAGTTCGATCCCGAGAGCAGCGAAGGATTGTAGAGTAGAAACCCGAAGGTAGCAAGAGCTTAGGTTGGAACGCAGAAAGGTACAAAATACTTTTGTCCTAAAGACAGGTGCTTATACAGGGTTATTGTTAAAACACCAACAACCACTTAAGAGGTCATTCTACTCATCATTATGAACAATGTTTACTATGGGACCAAACTCAAATTGCGAAAAAAAAATCTGCTGTTCCGTACTTTATGTTCACATAACTCGTCAAAATGTAGGGAACAGCTGATTTTTTTTTCACGCTTCACGATCACGACGCCCAAAGAACTCTTAAGAGGTTGTTGGTGTTTTACCAATAACCCTGTATATGTATGTGTTATCCTTTGAAGTTAAATTTATCAACAAAAAAAAAACAAGAAAATGCCAAGGCAGATTTAACTATTGTTGTTGTTGTTAAATTGAAGACAATCAAAACATCAATTAAACATGATAGCAAAAAAACATACGACCGATTGCGTACGAAATCACGTAAATCGCTAATGAAAACAGTCTAAATCTAATCGCCATGATTAAAATTCTAGGTATTAGTGATACTGTAAAAAAAAATCCATTCAGATATTTAACATAAATGACTCGAGTTATTATTATGAAAATTTTGAGGTATTTTTTTACATGAAAGCAACTTGTTTAAACCTGTACCGAGTTTCAGGTAATAAATACACAAGTTAAAAATATCAGGCGATAATATGTACAGACATCGTTATTAAGTAGTTACCCCCCCGGCGTACTCGGCCGGACTGTAGAGGGTTTAGCACATACTGACGCTGTCTGTACAAGGAAATTAAAAAAATAGGAAACAGTACTCAAGGTTTCGACGAAATGTGCAAATGTGAACGAAGCAAAATTAGTATGCGAAGGTCGTAGTAGATCCAAGATATTTGCAGATCCTTGATATTTTCAGTTAGCCTTCTGCCCCATGACATAAAGGCGTGTATGTTGTTCCTAAAATACTTCAAAGGCGAAAAACTAAAGTCTTGGAACCTCTTAAACCTCTATATTCGTTTACTTAATAAAAGTATTAAATTTTTAGCACCGCGATAAAAGATCGGGACTTGAAAAAACCACCAACAACAGACCGAGTCTTAAACATGAAACATAAACTACTACTCAGACAATGCTAGTACGTATTGTACCTATTCAATTTGCTATAAAAACAAACGATCAGTTACATCGTAAAATGATAAAACAAATGATAATTATGTAAATGTAATGAATATACTTAACGTACGAATAATCACATACCTACAATGTTTAGTCTTCATTCTTAAAGTGGTTATAATTTCACGAGTAGGTAATAATAATCCAGGGTTATTGGTAAACAACAACCTCTTAAAAGGTCATTCTACTCATCATTATGAACAACTTTTACTATGGGACCAAACCAGAAATCGCGAAAAAATCTGCTGTTCCGTACTTTATGTTCACAGAACCCGTCAAAATGTAGGGAACAGCTGATTTTTTTTTGAAGATTTCGGGTTTGGTCCCATAGTAAAAGTTGTTCTTAATGATGAGTAGAATGACCTCTTAAGAGGTTGTTGGTGTTTTACCAATAACCCTGTATAACACAAAGAAAATATAGACCAAGCTTGGATTGACGCTTAGACCGTTATAAATATACATACGTAATACTAGTAAGTAATAGTTCCATCATTATCATCTTCCTGCCCTTGTCCCATTTTCTTTGGGGTCGGCGCAACACGTCTCTTTCCTTCATTCTCCTCTGTCATTCGTCATGCTATCATTTACTCCTTTTTCCTTCATATCATTTTTCACACAATCCATCCATCTTTTCTTTGGTCTTTCATCCATCTTGAGTTGATCCGGTGCGTTACGTCCCGGTCTACATCGACAACTCCTTAGTAAAGCGACCCGAGGTACCGAAAATCGGAGCAGATCGGTATGAGTGTTCTGGCAAGGGTTATAGGCACAGGACTGGAGAGGCCGCATAAATCACAAAACAAGTATTCCGTTTTGGTTCTACTTAATTTCAGGCCAACATTCTCCAGTCTTTGCCACCACACCTCCAATCTGCTCTGGACCTCTAGGCCACTCGTAAGTAATAGCTCCAATAATATGGAATAGTTTAAGAACAGCATTGATGCAACCATAATAAATTTCTTCAAAAGACCATTTCAGACACGTATCTGCATAGTCCTTATGTGAGTTGGTCAAGATTATGTCTGGACCTTAAAAGAGACTGTGACCTCTGAGTTTGTATCGGATGTTTCTTCTCAGAGTAATCAGGTACGAAATACCGGCCCCATATAGTTTAAAAAAAAATATGTGTAAAAGTGTTTGTAAACACCTACTTGCAAAATAAACATCATTTATCATAAAGTTACCAAAATGCTGGTTCACATAATTTATCTGGCTTCCCTTTCTACATTATAAAATAAGTGTTGAGAAATGATGCTACATAAATTTATTTGAAAACGTAACACAATGCCTACCATGCGAGAAAGCAATGCTTAATAGCGTAAGTTTTGCTTTCAGCGAGTGTACATAGAGATTATTGACACTTAATTCTCCGAAGTGACGTTGACATTCTGTTGAAATTGTTAAACCGTCAAGATGTCTATTTGTGTGGTGTCGTCACATTAATCTTGATTATAAAGTATTTTTTTATTTGCTTACTTGGACTTTATTAACTGCAGTAGTTCTATGTAAAAACGTTGACCTTCATGTCATGTTGGCAAAGTAGCCGGAAAAATAGCAATAGAATTTATTTTCACCATGCCGGCACATGGTGAAAAGAAATTTACCATGAAAGTACATGGTGAAAACAACTTTTCTACGAATTGACGTAGTTGACATTGAGTTGAAACAGTGAAAATAGAATTACGTCGACTTCTACGTCAATATTTGGCTCAATTAGAAGACACCTATTTGTCTAGTGTCGTCACACGGTTATTATTACTTTATTAACAGAAATGTATGCTACGACAAATGCTATGACTAATGAGATAAGGATTGTCTTGTCACTCACTTTCATTTGTTTGGTCTACAATACTTACTTGAACTATCACAGGTTTTTATTAAATATTATTCTATCAGAATCAGCAACTGTTTTCCATTGTTTAATTAGCTATCGAACAATCGTGGTCACAATTGTGTGTTGTCGAAGGTTTCTTATAATAAGTGTATCAAATGACCAAGAAACTCAGTTTAGATTATGGTTTTCTAATAAAAAAATATAGTTATGTGTTTTATAATACTGAGAAAACTTGTGTTATTTCAGTTAAGTTGAGTTAAGAACTATTAATAAGCGTCACTGATCTATTCCGTGACATAGTTGTAGTTTTCTGTCGGACTATGAACTGCATTACTAATCGTGACCGCAAACATATTTATATTTTAATTATTTTGAATACGTAACAGTTCAATATTAAATACGTTCTTTGCTGACATAAATGATGAGTTTAACAATTGAATTACCTACATAGAGGTAAATTATTAAGTACCTACTTGAAAAATTTCTTTATTGTTTCCTCGCCAATGTATTTTATTTTAATAGTTTTAGTTGACATAACAAAAAATTATTTTGCTATTACTTGTAAAACAATTTGACTTATTTTGCTTTATTGCTTTTGAGGGGTTCCGTAGCCAAATGGCAAAAACCCATATAGATTCGTCATGTCTGTCTGTCCGTCCGTATGTCACAGGCACTTTTCAAAACTAATAAGACTACACAGTTGAAACTAGGTAAGGTGTATTCTTTGAATGGCTTTACGATTTTTATACTAAAATAAAAAAAATAAGATAGGGGGGGCTCCCCATACATGGAAAAGAAACTAAAAAAAAAACAAATCTATACGTGGGGGGTGTCTATAGATAGGTTCAGGTTTCTAAAACCATTTTTTTAAACTCTTCCAAAGAGGTAAAATGTGTGTTCTTCCCCTCTAATTTCTAAAGAAAGGGAAGGAAAAGTCTCAAAAAATGTAGAATAGTAGATCGTAAAAAAATATACCAACGTTAATTGGTTTGAATAAGATCTAAAGTTTACTTTTTAAGAAATGGGACCTTTTCATCAAACTGCAGCAGTAACTTTGTTTTTCATTAATGTACTATGAAAAACAAATTTAGTTTTGCTGTTGAATCATACAACATTATGAATGAGCCTTCAAAACATTTTTTATTATATTGTATGGTGCTACGGAACCCTGTGTGCGTGTGAGTACGACTCGCACTTGGCCGGTTTTTTTTGCATTTAAAATTGCAATCTGATGATGATAAATATAAGTACTATTACGAAATTTTAAGGTGCTTATTGCGTTAGTTAGGTAAGAGAAACAGTGTCAACATTGTGCCCTTGTTTAAGAGTAGGTCCACACCTACGCAATATTGACTTTTTTTTACTTTAATCCTAAGAGTCATATTATTAACGGAAACATACACACGGAGCATTTCCTGAAAGTCCTAAAACAGCTGTAATAAAACCAGTTTTAAAAAGAACTGTAAAGAAGACATTACATACTATAGACCGATTGCGTTATCCCCGTGTCCTCGAAAATAATAGAAAAAATATTTATGAACTCATCTATGCTTTTTTGTCAAAATACAATATACTTTGTGATGAAAAAAGGGCTTTAGGAAAAATGAATATAGCTATTTTGACTTTTTAAATAAAATAATGCCAAATATGGATGATAAAATAACAATATGTGCAATTTACACAGACATGTCGAAAGCTTTTGATTATGTGAATCATGATACCCTCTTGTACAAACTCCATGTATACGGCATTCGAGCAAACGCTCTCAACTTAATAAAATGTTATCTTAATGGCCGTAAACAGTTTAAAGAGATTTCTAAAGTTTGCCTAAAATCTAAAATTGAAATAAATACATAATATCACCTTGCAGAATCCTAAAAATTGGAGTCCCGCAGGGTAGCGTTCTGGGGGGCATTATTATTTTTATTGTACATTAATGAATACGTCCACGTCAAACTCCCCAACCTATGGTACTATTTGCCGACGACAGCACATTACTAATAGAATGTCTGAACAAAGAAAAATATGAAGTGGCATCAACAATACGCTTATCACAGTAATTAATTGGCTAAATAATAATAATTTACAAAAAAAAACCAAAAATAATGCACTTCTACCAACGACTATATGCTGGAAACATGAACATAATCTATAACGGTCAAATTGTGATCAGAGCGTATGTTGCAAAATTTTTGAATTTTTTTATTTACAGCCTATTTTATTGGAAGGCGCAAGCAGAGGACATCTGCAGGAAAAAAAAAAACACATCTGCATATGCATTACACAACATAAAAAAACTCAATCATCAAACTTTACTTGTTGCTTACCATGGCCTGGTTGTCTCAATTGTGAGATTTGGTATAAATTTTTGGGGCAATTGTAGTACAGAATTGAATGAATTGAATTGTGTATTTTCAAAGCTCAAAAGCGCTGCCTTAGAGCCATGTTGGGTTTAAAAGTAACCAATAGTTGCGGCCCCGTCTTTAAATCACATAAACGTTGATTTAAGCTATATTTATTTGCACGATACTAGGAAAAGAACTACGAGCATGAGATCACTGTATCAAAACTTATTATATACAGGTGCATATAAGACAGCTCTGTTAAAAAAGTGTTATTTAGATGGCGCCTACTGTGTATAATAAAATCCCTAACGATATTAAAGAGATTTTAATTAAGATTTTTTTAAAAGCAACTTACCACGTTACTACTAGACAAATGTTATTATTCGGTAACAGATTTTTTTATGCGATAAGACACTTTAATTAATTATTAGAATTGTAGCCTTAGATTCTATGATTTTCCAAAATATTGATTTCAACTTTTTAGCTTTAGGTCAATTTTGTTTAATTTTGAATTATGCTGACGAAGTATTTTTTAATGAGTTTTTTTGTCCATAAATTCATTTTAGTTTGACAATAAATTGTAATATTGCTGGCATTGTATTTTCTTTTTCGTGCGATTTTTGTTCCATTTCATTTCATTATTGACAAATAATAATAATAATAAATTTTATAATATCAACGTTAGCCATACTTTAACGTCACTTTTTTGAATGCCTTTCGGCGGAACATAGAATGGACCAAACTTTTTTAACATCATTTGTAACCTGTGTTCACAAAATGAATTTGAATTTGCACAGTTTAAACTTTGATGTCTTCAAATATGAATAGCTATAGAATTTTGAGAAAGCATTTTATAGATTAAACTCTGACTTACGGGATTATGACAACATGGCGCTTGCAACAACGCGGCAACGTCGAAATATCGGGAATTCACAATAAACATTAATTACTTAAGATATCCCGTAAGTGACATTGCAAGTTTAGTTATAAACCGTGAAAGCTTAAAACAGCATTGCACCTATCTTATTAATTTAGATGACTTGTTTTGTATGATTTTATTTTAAAAATAACTAAATAAATTGAATGGCTAAGTAGGTAGGTACTGCTTAACAAATTAACATATCGTCTAGAATTCGTTAACCTTCATGATTATTTACACTGTTCAGTTATTACTGTAAAAACTTTTCAGTTATAAGTAAGTTATGATTAAAAAAATGTACTACATTGTACATTTTTTTAATCATAACTTACCAAATATTTCCAAATATAGTGAGTTTTAAAAACCGGCCAGTTCTTTAAATGTCGTGCAAGTGGCCAGTTTACGTGAAAGTCAATTCTTTTCTCAAAACGGTACATAAAAATGTGAGTTTTTTTTTGTAAATTGAAATAGCGGTTACTAGAGAAAGTTGAAAGTAACAATCACTAGCAATACTGTTAAGTTACAAAAAGAAATGTAGGGTAGATGACGACAGTTTAATGTTTGATAACAAATCTTATCTTGAGTGTTTGTTTGACGAAGGAATTAAATAGTGTTTCAATTTAAATGTAGGTTACGTTTATTTAACCATTAGCATAAAATGAAAGTATATACGACACTGTACCGCCTTCTAAGTGTTAAGATAAGCACAAAACACGCCTCTCTTTCTACAATCTCAAAACAATGAGTAACCGAAAATACAAACAAATTCTTTTAAATGTAAATGTAAAACTTTAAATTAAAATGTAATTCTTACATTTAAACTCCACACACACTAGTTATAAGTCATCCAAGTGATAAAAATGTTTTTGGTGAACGAACTCCGCGATATTATTTACGTCGCGATATTATTTGGACGCACAGCGACTCACGACCGTATAGCATGCGTTTCGAAACAAGACTGAACGAACACAGCGCGGGCAGCGGCGCGGCGGCTATACAATTAATACTTTACACATTCAAGCCGCACATACTCACTCACTTTCATTGATTCTAGTTTGTTGATGATTTCTCTTACTGAGTTCACAGATTGTAAGCAGTGACTGGTGTCAGCGATTTGCATAAGATTTAATATAGTGCTTAATTGAACAGTTGCTACTTGTTGTATTCCTATTGTTTTCGTTTATTGCTTTTTTCGTAGAAGTAGGCATTTAAACTAGGTTGTACGTAAAAATTGGAGTTTTCGACCGGCAGAAATTCGTTCCCTGCTTCTTTCTCATCCCTTTCAATTTTATTTAATAATGCCATAAAGGTCAGTTGGTCCTTGAGCGTCGTTTTAGTAGATGCGTTCTACGAAATTTCGTATAGACGTGTGCTTACGCGTCTATACGTAGCATAAAGACCATAGATATAACAAAGAAGAGAGTCTGTGCTGTGACGACGTAGTACCTACGCCGTTCCTACGTAATGCTGCGCCGTTCCTGCGTAATGCTTCGCCGTTCCTACGTAGTAGTACGCCCTTCCTATGTAGCGCTACGCCGTGCCTATGTAGTGCTTTGCCGTTTCTACGTAGTGCTCGCCGTTCCTACGTAGTGCTACGCCGTTCCTACGTAATGCTTAACGGTCCCTCCGTAGTGCTACGCCATTCCTACGTAATGCTTCGCTGTTCCTAAGTAGTACTACGCTGTTGCTATGTAATGCTGCGTCGTTCTTACGTAGTGGTACGCCCTTACTATGTACTGTGGTACGCCGTCCATAACTCCGGAAACGCTCATTGCGCGTGCAAATTGATCATATTTCCCCGTGCGAATTGATTTTAAATGTGACTTTTGGTTATTATCAACATTAATATATTCATTTTTCCTTTTATTTTTAACCCCCGACCAAAAAAGAGGGGTATTATAAGTTTGACGTGTGTATCTGTGTATATGTGTATCTGTGTATCTGTGTGTCTGTCTGTGGCATCGTAGCTCCTAAACGGATCAACTGATTTTGATAAAAGTGGTGTCGTTTGAAAGGTATTTTAATCGAGAGTGTTCTTAGCTATGTTTCGAGAAAATCTGCTCAGCCGTTTGAAGATCATCACCTCTTTTCTAGTTGATGTAGGGATATAAACAACTTTCACAGGTAGTCTATTTGAAATTTTAAATATTGTCGCTTGTCACCATGGGCATTGCTGAGGGGGGGGGGGGGTTGCCCCCCATCCCCCAAAATTTACTTTTGTTTTAAATTTTGTATCTTTCCTTGGTTTCGTTAACCAGAAGTAGGACAGTCAAGGCTAAGAAAAAATAAAATAAGTTTAAAAAGAATGAAATAAAATTAAATTAAAAATTTAAAAAACCCCCGACACAAAAAGCCTCTAAAAAGCCAAAAATAAATTAATTCAAGCGTCGTAGCGTCGGGGGACCGCTAAGAGAACCGTTTAGTACGAGCACAGAACAAAGCGGACCCCCGACGCTACGACGCTTGGATTAATTTATTTTTGGCTTTTTAGAGGCTTTTTTTAATAATACAATCTAAAATTATAATATGTAGGAAGCGAGTATATTAAAAAAAAAACCGCAAACAACAGTTTAACTGTGACACCGACGTATTAGCATGCAAAAAAATAATTAATTATGGGCTAAGAAGACATGGGTAAATACAATTAAATGAAAAAGTCAATGTAATGAGCCCATTGTTTTCGCAATTAATCAAATTAATTTCGCGTCTAGACCGGTTTGGTTTTAATCTTGTTCGTTTTCAGATTTTTATGATAGCGTTAATTGCTTTAGGACCTCAATAAGCATAATTAATTAAAATAATTATGAAATAATATAAGTATGCAATGTTTATAAGCAAAAAACGTTATCATTACTAACCGTCTTTATTACTATCGATTCATAATGACCGTCACTCGTAGCTAACTTCCGAGCCGCCATAAAGAAGTTTGGCCAGATCTATAACTAGTTCACCCATATTTGACAAGTATGCTATGTCCCATGTATTAAGAAGTGAGTATGGCCATCAACAGAGCACAAATCGAGACTCGTAGCTGCCACTGAGAAACTAATTCAGCAAAAATGCATGCTTAACAAGCTTGTGACCGAGGATCTCGTGGCTAAATATTAACCACCGCACGGGTCAATCTTTAAGGTTAAGCCGTGCTTGCCGAGGTTGATCCGTGGATGGGTGACCATAATTACATACCGATTTTCCTCCGTGCCTCGAAAAGCACGTTAAGCCGTTTGTCCCGGCTGTCATTTGTACATCTTTGACAGTTGTTACGAGTAGTCAGAAGCCAAAAGTGTGACATCCAGTCTTACCAAGGGTTATCGTATTATCCAGTTACTGGGTTTTGAAGGTCAGATAGACAGTCGCTTCATGTAAAATACTGGTATCCAGCTGCATCCGGTTAGACTGGAAGCCAACCCCAAGATAGTTTGGAAAAAGGCTAGGCAGATGATGATGATGATGCTTAACAAGCTTGTGACCATCGAGCTTTATAGGTAAAAAAACGATTTCCTAAATAACGTTGCTATATGTCTTATTCTGTTTACAGTCGAAACATGAAAAGTAAATAAATAAGCCGATTGATGTAATCACAAAAAAATGTTAAACCGATTATTTTTAACTCCGAGATATTTCCGTATTGAATCTTCAATTACAAGTCAAATACAAACAAAACCTGCTTCTAAGTTGTACGGCAATACTAATCTTCATAAACTTCGTTACTTAAAAAATACTAGGTGTATCTCGCGGTTTTACACTTTTTATTAAATGCAAAAATATATTTTTTTCATTTCGGAGTAGTCCAGAAATTAGCGCATTTAAATAAACAAACGGGTTTGCTTGCTTTAGTATACATACGAGTAGATTGTAGTTTATTTCACAATCAAACATCAAGTCTGGGAGAAACGTTAACATCTCATTTTCAGACTTTTTATAGCACGCATCATATTATGTGGATGAAACATGCCATAGATGTGTAAGTAGATCGTACACATCTATGCCGTGTTACTTGTTACACTGATCTACTTTTATGTTTTTTTATTAAATCTTTTAAATGCATAAACAGTTACCATGTCGTGTTCAGTACATTATTAATGACCTGAACCGTAATTTATAGAAATCTTAAAAAAAAAATAAAGATAATTACCGACTGGTTAAAATGTATAGGTCAAAAGAATTTTAAATATTAACTTACAAAAAAATACATGTGGGGTAGGTTCGGAATCATGTTCTAAATTCGCGGTAAATATTTGTGAGTCAATGTCCCGATTCCACCCTGTATAGCATGTACTTACCTATAGTACGTAAACTTTCACCTATCCATATTATTCATAGCGTATTACCATAAAAAGTAATAATAGAGATCCCTGATGAAGGCTTTTGAAAATGTATCCCTTTAAAAGGAAGGGATAAAACATTGTTTGTGAAGTTCTTCAGTTTTTCCGGTACAGCTTACATTAGTTAAGTCTTACTATTCGGCACTTATATATGCACATAACTAACCCATTTTTTCAGAACGAAACGCTATGTTTATATAACATCATGATTTAATTGCATTCCTATTGCATGATACGCTAAGTACATGCATTACCTACAATGTCAATAATAACTACGTAAACATCATACACTATCTCTTTCGAAAAAAAAAACATTTATCATGGTTCCGGGACATAGTACACATAAGATAAAACTAGTTGATACCTATTGGCCTATAACGTTTATGCCCGTTTTCATCAAATTCTAAGCGTTACCTAAATTAATGCCTAAAAATATTTTACGGTTGGAATTTAGACTCTCGGCGCTGAGCTGGGCGTTGGAAATGCAACATTGTGATTTTGTTTAGGCATTCGTTTAGGTGGCATCAATATTGCAAACAAATAAACAATATTATTATGGTGATGATTTACCAACTATGTGCAATTGTGCAGCTGTTACAAACAAAACCACAAACGTAAAGTATTTTATTGCTGTATCCTAGTTTCATTTGTTACAAACATAAAACCAAGTGATAGTTATTATTACATAGGTATGTATTTGTTTACAGAAGATAATATTATTTTTTATGTACCTGACTAACATTTTTATTCAGTACAATAATATTTATTTATTTATTTATTTAACACTTCAAGTACAATGTACAGTGGCGGACTTAATACCATAGGCATTTTCTACCAGTCAACCTTTGGGTGATGCAGAGACAAACAGTGGTAGGTGTCTATCGGTAAAAAAATAATAATTTAATAAGACAAACTAAGGATATACATATAAAATACTATAAATATATATCAAAATACTATAAATATATATCAATATATAAATGATAACATAATGATACTAACTCATTTTTGTGTATAGGATAATAATATATTTTTTTCATTCTCTTGAAACGACATAAACGGCCGTATCTTTTTTTACGTTCATCATCTGCCTAGCCATTTCCCAAACTATCTTGGGGTCGGCTTCCAGTCTAACCGGATGCAGCTGAGTACCAGTACATGTTTTACATGAAGCGAATGGCTAACTGACCTCCACAACCCCAGTAACTGGGTAATACGATACCCCATGGTAAGACTGGATGTCAGACGTCGTATCGTTTTATCTTTTTTTACGTTAACCTAGAATATTGTATTTTTCATAGCTTCAAGGGACTGTAGACCTGAGAATCAAATGGATACCTCAACGTGTTCCCGAGATAAAGGGTCTTGACAGATATAGGTAGACGGACAACAAAGTGATCCTATAAGGGTTCCTTTTTTCCTTTTGAGGTACCCTAAGTACCGTAAATAAGTAGTAAGGTAAATAATTTGGTCAAAATGGTTGACAGAGGATAATGGAAGAAAATAACGTGATGTGCCGACCCTAAGTTCCATACTATGGGACAAGGGCAGGAAGATGATTATGTTGATTATGAACGTTTACGCCTTACGAAATTTGACACAAACTTTCAAGTCCTTATTTTCCGAAATGTCGGAACCGATTTTAATGAAACTTCATACGCATAAGCAGGATACATAGGTCTTAAAAGTTGCTAAAAATCATTTCCGAAAAATAGTGTTACAGCTAAATTAGACCGATTATAAATAATCTATAGAAACAAAAGAAATTTCCAATTATCTTTTTTTTTAAAGACTTTTCGAAAATGTTCCCCCTCCCCATCTATCAGTATATAGTGGGTAAGGTGTTGTGGAGCAGTTTGTCCTCCCCGACCCTCGCTCGAGCCAGCCCGCGATGCTGTGCCAGTAGTTTTAAATCAGCCCCTAAATAATGATATCATTCAGATCCAGCCTGTCCCCATGCAGTCCTCCCCCAGCGACGCCCTGAGCCGAGGCTCGTACCCCACAGGGGGTGCCCTTAGCGTATAGTCGCTTAGTTTGTAAGTTTTTATGCCCTGGCTGGAGGCCTTACTCTTAAGGCACCCACAGGATAGTCCGGTTAAGCAGACGACAACCTCCTAGGTTGAACTGCGAGATGCCATTTATAAAAAAAAAAAAATGGAGCAGTTTGCGGCAGGCCATATCTTTATCGGCTTTGGAAAATACCGATCTAAATCCGTGTCGCGACTAAATCTCATTTTCCGCGACACTTCAAAAGTTAAGTTTTAATTTCCTTGTGCCTACTGCCTAGATTACTTTGGGTTTAAGGAAACTTCCATGAGGAAGATAGGCTGTGATATCGTGCTAAGGATGATAAGTTTTCACGGACGAGTTTTGAGTTGCGTATCAAGGTAACATAAAATCTTGTCCATGACGTCTGTTATGGTATATAGGAGTGCTCGTATAGCCTTGGCATTTCTCGCTGTACACTCTCGCACTCGGGTTTCTCGGAGTTTCTCGGCGAGTGTTTCCCAGAGTACTGTACCTACATTAAGACCCACATAAATATCCATAAAAACAACATGTTCAAATGATTAAAAACGCTTCCTTAGCCATTTTATTGAGATTAGTTTTGAATTTTTCATAGATTTGTTGAGAGTAAAAGTATAAACGATTTACAAGGCCATAGGCATGTTTACTCAATTTTGGCACACACAATTATAATGAAATGACAATTATGATGTAACACATTTTTGCAATGCAAGTTTGCTCTCTTCTCATTTATAGATGAAATAAATATCTGTGTTGAATAGGGCCTTATTTCAGGATTTGACACCGGCCGCGGCCGGGTGGAAAAATCTAATGTTTATTTTGTCGCCTTGCTTGCCTTGCCTTGCCTTACCATCAAGTGTTTAGCGCGCCTTACGTTTTCAACGCTGCTTTTCTCAAGCTTTCTTTCACCGTAAATCTAAGTACTTATTGGTATTCGTATACATCAAATCTACTTTCCATCTATAAAAATAAAAATGAATGTGGGTAAGCGCATAACTCACGAATGGCTGGACCAATTCGGCGGTTTTAATACAAAAATATACAAAAAAAACTTTTGACATTACGAAGTCTGACGGCCAGCTAGTTTTATTAATAAAATTAACACATTCATACCTACGTAGAATATACATACATTAGGGTTAATACATTTTTACTAAATTTTGACACATTCTTTATTTTTAACGATGATTGATTGATTGCATAAAATGTAGGTTATTAAAAATTATACCTATTTATATAAACGGTGACTCAATATCAATATTCTGAGAGACAGACCGGTTTATAATAGATTGCAGAAAAACTGGCCAATATATTAAGCAATTTATTATACACGGTTATACAAGTATGATTTATATACGTGTGTGTGTATTCATTTATTTATTGACTTGGCACTTTCACGCTACTCACTAAAACATACATAAACAGAACGAATAAACAGTTTTTAACCAACTTCTAAAAGAAGAAAGTTATCATTTTTTTTTTCTTTTAGGTATAGTGAATTTTTCACCTATAGAAGTGCAGCTGTGCACTTAAAAAAACCTCTGTGAATGCTGATTCACAGAGTATTTATTTAATGATAAAAGAACTTATAACATACCATTACAAATTTTAAGTTATAAAACAAACAGGTAATTAAAAAATAAATGTGTGAAATACAGATTATTTAACAAAATAATAATAAAAACAAAACCGGATAAGTGCGAGCCGGACTCGCCCACCGAGGGCTCCGTACAAATTTGTATTTTATAAAGACTATTTTTATGATTTAATTAAAAACCTAAATAAAATAAATAAATTTTATTTATTTTATAATCACAAAAGTTACAGTGAACAGTATTTTGTTTTCACACTTTTCTCTGTACTTGTAGTATACGACGATATTACTTGCCAAATTTCATAGTTCTAGGTCAACGGAAAGTACCCTAAAAATTCCCTTGAGAGAAATATTTGTCGAAATATACGTTTTTGACGCCATCGGGCCTATCTTTTTCTAAGTATCAGATTTTTTGTACAGCTTCAAGGCACTGTAGACCTGGGTTTTAATTTCAACTCAATACCTTTACGTGTTCCCGAAATAAAGGGTCTTGACAGACAGACGGACAACAAAGTGATCCTATAAGGGTTCGGTTTTTGCTTTTGAGGTACCGAACCCTAAAAAAGGTAAACAAGAAGAGAATGGTAGTGGATGCTATGATCAACAGTCTGATATCCCACAGCCGTTTGGAGATTCGTAGGTGGTTAAGATTTTTAATACGGTGTTGACGGAAGAGGTTCGTGCAGTTATTTTATTATACTTTCTCATTAGACGGTTCATGGCGGCGGTGCTACCAGTGTTAGTACTCACGAAGACAATACAAAACCAATTTATGCGGATTTCCCATTGGAAGGGAAACCTATAGAAACGGAAGCCATGTTAAACTGGAAATGTCAGCTAGTTGTGTCGCCATGTTTACGACTTGCAATTTTTAATTTCGGGACACTGACAGGGTTGATTTGTCTATAGGGTAGTTTATACGACGTGAAAACTCTTACCACGTAGTCGATGACAACTGATTCTTTTTTAAAATAACCTATGAAAATTTTCATCGGTTATTAAAAAAAAAAAACAGTTTTACCATACATTTTGACCGAGTAGGTATTGCACTTTTATAGGAAACAGCAGATTTTTTTTAAAAAAACCGGCCAAGTGCGAGTCGGACTCGCGCACAAGGGTTCCGTACCATTATTTATAATAACGGAACAAAAAACACTTTTTTGTATAGGAGCTCCCTTATTTTTTTTTAGTTTTTATTATTTGTTGTTATAGCGTCAACAGAAATACATAATCTGTAGAAATTTCAACTGGCTAACTGTCACGGTTCATGAGATACAGCCTGGTGACAGACGGACGGACGGACGGACGGACGGACAGCGAAGCCGTAGCAGTAATAGGGTCTCGTTTGACGGAACCCTAATTATTGATGAAAAGTTTCTATGTGGGGGGTTCAGTATGATGTACCTACTCAGGGACGTGGTAAGCGTTTTCGCGTCGGTGTTCCATACACCTTGTATACTTTCAACGTCTGTATGGTGTCCGACGTAAAGAAAAGCACCATCCCATATCTTCCCGTGGGTGTCGTAAGAGGCGACTAAGGGACTTGCCAGAGAATGGGCAGCAGCGTTCTCTATGCTTTTGCAACAACCCTACTGCAATCGCCAACCCGCCTGCCAAGCGTGGCGTTTATGGCAACCCCCCCCCCCCTTTTGGGGGTCCAGCAGTTGACGTCTTTCGGCTGAAATGAATGATGACTTTCAACCGTTTTGAAGTTTATTTTTGGGAATTGTTGTCTAACGTACCAAATACGAGTTCGGCTAACATATATAACAAAGAATAATAGAGAGGCAAGAGTTTCCTCAGCCTCTTCCTCATATGTACTTAGATAGCTAAGTGTGTTGCGCCAATATTGGTCAATGATTGGCCCAACATATTTGATTCAATTCGAGCCTAGTCGGATTATTTACTTTTACTATTTTCATTGCAAAATTGGCAGCAAGTCTGATCCTTTCGAATCTTGTTTTGAGCAGCGAGAGTAGCTCATAAATGATGGGCGATTGAATGACAACAAGATTGAATATGCGTCGTAACATTGATTATGTTGAAAATATTTGCATTAAGATCGGGTCAAGGTTAATAAAAGAAGATGTAAGAATATTTAACTTTTGACACAATAAGTTGATATATTGGATTTTTTTTCGACATACTGCTTAATGACGACATCGTAGGCTAACAGGTCGGGTAAATTGGTTTTTGTATTTGCCCGGTCACGGGAAATATAGGCCCACCCGAATTGGACGTGTCTTCAACAAAACTTGCGAAATATGGGTATAGTATAAGGTACATACCTCTGCCCAACCCATCGGACTCCCGATGATGCTATCACACTCCTCCAGGAGAGTAGTAAAGAGACTAGTACTCTTAAAAAGTTCAGACACAAACCGCCGTCTTTCCGACCTCGCCGTCGAGGTCGGTCGCGACGTCCATGCCCTCCCCGACCCTCGCTCGAGCCAGCCCGCTGATGCTGTGCCAGTAGTTTTAAATCAGCACCTAAATAATGATATCATTCAGATCCAGCCTATCCCAATGCAGTCCTTCCCCAGTGACGCCCTAAGCCGAGGCTCGTCCCCACGGTGCCCTTAGCGTTTAGTCGCTTAGTTTGTAAGTTTTTATGTCCTGGCTGGAGGCGTTTCTCTTAAGGCACCCACAGGATAATCCGGTTAAGCAGACGACAACCTCCTAGGTTGAACTGCGAGATGCCATTCACAAAAAAAAACCCAACCCTTCGGGGTTTACAGGCGTGGTGGGGGGGGGGGTGTATTTCTATGTATTTCAGTTCAGGGCTCCGAAGTGTTAACATACGCGATAATTGAATAAATAACGTTTAACTTTGTTGATAATTATGATTATTGTACATGGCATTGAAATAAAGTTTAAAGTGTCACATTCAAAAATGATAAAGTTATCAAGTGCACCACAATCAGTTGTTACTATCTGTTGCTTCTGTACATCACAGGAAGCGATGAGTTAAGGTTATTGTCATTTGTTAAAAATACATTGATACAAGTTATTTATGAAATAGCCAGTCTTTATTAGTCGGTTTTAATTAAATAAATATGCCATCGGTGGGGAAGTAAGCGTGGTGGGTGATGTCTTCTAAAAATAAAATGAAAAAGTCTGTTGGCCTCGGTTGATTCGGCTTTCAAATACCATTTTATTTTAATTAATCGAAAAATTACCTTCCATCTGTTGAGGCCGCATCAGCTGTATCAATATTAATATGAATGCTATATACCTACGTCTTTTAAATCCATCTTTTCTTTAGCCTTCTTCTCCCTCTTCATCCATCAACATTGATGGACAAAAGATGAATGGATTGTGTGAAGAATGATATAAAAGAGAAAGGAGTAAATTATGCCGTGCCATCTGGCAGGCGAGAATGGAAGAAGAAAACGTGTTGCGCTGACCCTAAGAAGAATGGGCAGGAAATGATGATGATGCCCTACGTCTTTTTAGGAAATGTTGTTCTTTCGTATGCATTAGCAGCAGGAGGCAGGATATACCTTCTGTTGTTTCTGATGATGGGAAAAGGCCAGAGTGGTGTGTGCCCGTTTTTAAATTAACTTAGAAATTAAATTCATGTTTTTAAACCCACTTTATAAGTAAGTCCTAACTATGTAGGATATCGAAACGGATACAGTAAACCGAATTAGGACGTGCAGTTTCTTTAAATTATAATTATCTTTATTTACTTATCCGGTTCGGCTCCATTATATTAAATAATACATTGTTTATTGTTGTAGTATAATGTTTAAATAGCAGACTAATTATGTTTTGTGTCGAAAAGTTTAGTGACACTGAGAATTAATTATCGCTGTCTGCTATTACGGTTAATTATATTATCGGGAAGGGTAACCATGCCATCGGAATTTCTCGGATAAGCTATGTTTTAATGTGTCACTTTTGTCATTTAAATATCCGGAAGGCATAGCTTAGTGCAGTAGCTAGGACCCGTAAGTATGAAAAATGAGACATTTAGAAAAAAATGGTAATGTCGAGCGAATCATTCTCGCTACGTCACCTACTGGCTGTTTTAGTTTTTCCAAGCAGTCTTTTATTTCATCTTGACATGGACAACCCAGAGTACCATCGTAAATTCGAACGTCGTATCTGCCACTGATGGGTTTAGCTCGAAGGTTAATTGGCGAAGTTTCTATAAAAATCGACATAAAACTTTTACGTCTTACGTTTTTTACGTCTGGGTACTTCTTCTGAGTGTACTGTAAGTCTACTGGCAATCTAAAATTAAGTGATTCATCGTTTGTGGAACAGCTCTGCTTTTACACACTAGGGGCTGGACGTTAGCAGCAACAACCTCTACGGTGACCAACAACAACAGTGATAGTAACGCAACTACAGTCCCCAAGTAGGTACAGTCTCTGCGTTACTATAGTATTTGATGGTCACCCTAAAACGACATTGTTTCATTTATCCGACCGACGCGACGTACCACTTCCGATACGCTTTGGAATGTTCCTATTTATACAGAATCAAATAGTTAAAAGTCAAGTTCATGTCATCATCATCTCATCATGACTGTTAGGCTATGTATGAAGAACGGGATCCGAAAAACTATACCTGATTTACAATGATAGGTTAAGGCACTATAAGATGTAGCTTAAAAGAAAGACGGATCCATTCTGACTTACTCACTACTATACCAAAATTATAAATGGTTCCATAGATCGCAATTAGTTGACTATTTTAGCTTTAGGACCATCCAGCGAGCGTAGCAAGCGACAAAATTGAATTTTTCAATTAATAGCCCCGTACGTGTCAGACAAATATGGCGAGGCTAACGTATAACCCCATCGAAGTTTTTTATATGAGTTTCGCTTCATACAGATGTGCCCTATACTGTTTATATAGGGAACGTCTGTACGACATTGTACGTCTACTATATGTATAGCTCAAATTGTTTTGTTTTTTAGTGTTCTGGATTTAGCTCTACTGGACACACTTTTTATTTTTTCTTGTCTCTAATTTTTATTAGGTAAATGTCATGCATACCTGTTATTTGCAAGGTTGATAAAAAGCCAATTTTAGATGTTAGTTTATTTGTTTTGTAAGTGACTGTGCTGTTTTTATTATAAATAAACAAATAAATCTGCCAAGCCTTTTGTCAGGATATTATTCCTCATCGGCGCTGGCGATAACGCTAGTTTAATCATATGATAGGCATCAAATAAAAAAGGATCCAAAATCTGGAATATTATAGCGATACGTGACGTGGTATTTGTGTCCTATTCGTCACGGCAGATACCCACAAAGGTGACGTAACTGTATGAAAGGTCAAGTACGCAATATATAATTCAGGAGTTAGTTGAATTTCAGAGGAGAGCGCTACTGCGGTGTTTCTCTTTTTAATTCTTCTGTCGTCTAGGATTTATTTAAACATTACTGGGTAAAAATCCATCATGCACGGCTACTACTAACACAATTTAGTCTCTCTATCACTCTAGTCACACAATCTAGTTTGTTTTTCTTTTATTTGTGCAATTGATGGTGTGTGGTTAGTGCCTAACCTGGTGTCAGGGTTTTCATGCCGTATGGTCGGGGACTACCTGACGGATAGAACCGTCATCTACCCCGGTCGCAACGGATAGTGAAACTGGCGAGAGATGTCGTGCGGTGTTCCACAGGGATCGGTTCTGGGGCCGCCCTTGTGGAACATCGGTTACGACTGGGTGCTGCGCGCCGACCTCCCTAGCGGTGTCAGCGTAGTTTGCTACGCTGACACCGCCCCGGTGTGGGCGCGTTCTTTAAGACGGCGAGCCACCGACCTTATCCTGAACGCGCCCGAGAAGGTGGTAGCCGTAAAGCTAGTCCTCGCGTGCCTGCACGAATGGCGCGCGGAGGCACTACGCCGAGCGGAAACTCCGCTGCCGCGACAAATCGTTGCTCAGCGGACAGACTTCCGGCGCGATCTCATGGCGACATGGACAGAGCGACTGAACCCCGTGCAGGGTACGCCACAATAGTGGCGATAAGTTCTCTCTTTGAGGAGTGGCTGGAAAAGCACCACGGCGCCCCCACCTTCCACCTGACGCAGGTCCTCACTGGACACGGTTGTTTCGGGATGTTCCTGCATCGAATCGGGCGGGAGGAAACGCCTGGGTGTCACCACTGCGAGGATCGGCCGGAGGACACGGTAGAGCACACCGTAGAGCTCTGCCCCGCTTGGGCTGAGCACCACCATGTCCTCTTAGCGGCGATTGGCGGCGGCGACCTCTCGCGTCCGGCCTTGGTTCAATCCATGGTTCGGAGCGAGAGAAAATGGGAAGCCGTCGCCTCATTCTGCGAAGCAGTCATGCTAGCGAAGGAGGCGGCGGAACGTGACAGGGAGAGAGCCTCATGTCCCAGCCGCCGCGGAAGACACCCCAAGCGTCGGGAGGCAACCAGTGGCCCGCGGCCACCGTATGCGCGGGCCTGTGGACGGTGAGTAATTGGCTAGCTCACCGTCCGTCCGTTTATGACGACAGGCCGTGCCGACGGCGCGTTCGTGTTCCACGCGCGCTTCAAGTGGATGTCAGCAAATCGGAAGGGGTCTGAAAGGGCCGATGCCTGTCATGGTACTGTTCGAAAGAAATACTGTGGCCCTGGAACACAAAGGGTTAAGAAGGAACATGGATAGGTTTTAGTCAATACAATTCTGACCCTCTCTTCCGCTCCCCCAGAGCGGGAGGTGTTATTTGATTACTTCACATTCGAAAAAAACGGGTTTTCATGCCGTCGAGACATATCACGACATTTTCCTTCACCGAAGCAAGTAATAATTATACAATACGTACATCCGATAAATCATAGGTCGGTGTTCCTTTCAAGACAAGAACCCGACTCTTGGGTTCGAACTCGAGACCTATGACTGGGCAGTCCGACGGTCACACCACTGGGCTATCAATGCTATATTGTTATCGTTGTACTTAGAGTTTTTTGACCATTTGAAATCAAATAAAGACGACAAATCGTAGTTGTTTTCAGACCTTAATAAATATTTCAAGTCCTTGGCCCTATTTAAAACGAGTCAACGTCTCAATTGTTTTGAGGAGCTTTGAACTTACTTAGATTTCTTGTATACAAAGTGCACACAACCTTGAAACGCATTGCCAATACTGATTGTTATTCTAATCGACTAGTTTGAACGATATCAGACTTCAATTTGGTTTTGGGAATTATACTTATGGTTACGAATTGGGGATGCAGTTCGAGACACCGGTTTCTTTCCTATATGCTCTCTGACTAGAGCACTGGTCAGAGTCAAATGTTCGCAGCCGTCAGTTAATTCTTCGAAGCAGTTGACTGACCCTTTAGTCAGATTAAACACAAGACACTAAGTTTCAAGCCGCTTTGAAGCCGACGCATAGGTGCGGTAAGACCTTCTTTCATACATGTTGGGAATTGAGCATTTATTTTTTGTGTCCGTTTTGTTGTTGACTGGTATGTGTTTCCACTGGACTATCGATGAAACAGCGAGAGCAGCGGTGGCCCAGTGATGGCAGCCCCGACTTAAGAGCTGTAAGCCGTGGGTTCGAACCCAGGCAGGCGCATTACTTTGTGTAATTTATTTCATCACCGCTGCCCTTAAAAAAGGAAAACATCGTAAGGAAACCGGCATGTCCTAGAACTAAAAATTCGAAGATATGTGACATCTTCCAACCCACACTGGGCCCGCGCGGTTGATTACAGCCCACTCCCTCTCATAGAGAGGAGGCCTGTGTCCCAGCAGTGGGAACATTATAGGCACATCTATTGTAACTTTGATATGCGCACTAATTTTTAATATTCTTTTGCCGCAAGCTTTTCTTCATACAAAATAGAAAGCCTGCATAAGTAAAAAACATCTCTAAGATTGATCAGTTAATATGTAGATTCATAACATAGACATAGCTATTTCCTGAGTGACGTCACAAATTGTGGGCAAGCCAAGCCATTATTATTCTATCAACACTATTTCTTTGGCAAGATTTAGTTTGTAAGTACAGTCAACAAAACAGTTTGATTATAAAGCTGATGTAAATAAGATAATCTGTGAGTTTTGTCAAATAGGTACTCATTATTATTGTGCAATATAATAATGCGTTTAGGGTGCTGATGAGGCTGCCCCGATTTTGTAGCGCATCAGGGATGTTCGCCGGGTCGCAAGTTGACTGTTTCTACACGACTATGCGAAAACGGTGCACATCCCTGGTCCGCAGGGTTCAGGCAAGCTCCAGCGGCATCCTGAGGGTATTCGCGCAGAGGTTTGATTGCCTGTACCTTAACCATTGCTGTATGGTTCATTTGATGAGAAATCGAAATATTTAGTGAGGTACTTGTAATAAAAATCATACCTATCTTTATTATTACTACTAATTTACTATTTTTAATTTATTAACTAACCATTTATGACATTTATTTAGAGATCAATTAATTATTTGAGTTAGGAAATTTTAATGATTTTGTTAGATTAAATTATGAAATATTTTATAATAATGATAAATAGTGTACTAAATATCCGTGTGTTTGTAGTCTAAGACGTGTTGCTGTATGTTCAATTTTATGATCCTTTGTGATTGAAATAAATGATTCTATTCTATTCTATTCTATTACAGTCCGCGATCTCTTATAAAACACGACATAATAATGTGGCACAACAAGTCTTGTCAATGTATTTATGAAACTCGATGCCATATTAACGACCAGCTGCGTGCCAATTGCGTAACACGCACATTACATTGCGTTGTTGGCGTTGTCGAGCAGAGGATTTTTTGAAACATGAAACAATGGAGAACGGATATCCTTGAAAAATCCTTCGCCTTGTTAAAGAAAGTATAATTATTATGTCCTACAGAACTGTGTCACCTTCAGTTCGGTAGGACATCATAATTATGGTGACATGGATATATTACAATGGATTAAAAGCAAGTTTGAAAGTTAGCTGTCAGTACTTCTCTGTTTTGCCAACTGTACCTACGTCACGCCACTGCATTGTTATTCAGGGAATGTCGAAGATCATTGAAAACGTTTGATAATTCTGATAAAATGCGTGATTGTTGACGACAGTGTGAATCATTTTATTTTTAACTATGAATGTGTCGCATTAGCTGGGAACGATAATGGATGTTCCTGTTTTTAGAATATTACTATTTGGCTCATGGCTACGTCATGACGTCATGTTATTAGTGGCGTTCTTTATTGTTTTGATGATGATACATCGATCATATTCTTATTCATCAAGATGAAGAATATGCAGAGCATATAAGAGAATATGAATATTAAGACTAAATGTTTCCACGATTATCAAGATATAATAGTTCACGTCATTTAGATGCGGAGCAGAGAAGATTGCGGTGCTCCTGACCAAACCATGTCCTATGTGTTGGAATGTCCAAACTGCCCAAACACCTGCAGCTCTTCAAAGGGACCTCAAAAACGCCACTTATGCAACGATTAGCATGTTTCAACATCGATTCGAATATTTAGCAGAATCAGCAGAGTAAAAATAATGCTTGATTTATTGCAAATGGTTTTTTATATATTCAGTCATTCTATTACAATATTACATAATAATATATCAGAGGTGGACGCAATAATATATCGGAATGGTTCTTGCGAGAAAGAAGTGCGCAGGAGAATAGGCATGGCAAAAAGCGCCATGTCTCAGCTTGGAAAAATCTGGAGAGATCGCAACATTTCCGTAAAAACCAAAACCAAACTGGTACGGACCCTGGTCTTCTCGATCTTCTCGTACGGCGCTGAGACTGGGACGCTGAAAGCCACTGACCGAAAACGCATTGACGCTTTTGAGATGTGGTGCTGGAGAAAGATGCTGCGAATCCCCTGGACAGCATATCGGACAAACGTCTCCATACTGCGAGAGCTCAAAATCTCTACACGGCTGTCATCCGAGTGCCTGCGCAGAGTCTTGGAATACTTCGATCACATTGCGAGGAAAGACGATGGCAACCTTGAAAAGTTAATCGTAACCGGCAAGGTGGACGGGAAAAGGCCCCGTGGCCGCAGCCCAATACGTTGGTCTGACCAGATCCGCACCGCCCTTGATTCCACAATCCACAGCGCCCTTCACACTGCCAGGGACAGAAACAGTTGGACGAAAATCATCCGAGAGAAGGTGATACGGAAGGGAGGTCACGACCCTCAGCATTGAGGAATACGACGCAAGGAGGAGGAGTACCTGAAATTAGTATGCGAGCTATGGATGGACGCCTAATTACTTTGGTTTAGTAGTCGCAAGTGCGACTGCAGATTATGAGGTCCTGAATACGATTTCCATTGGGTCGGCTATTGTTATTGGGGTTTTCCACTAGCAATTTCACAGTAGCAGTCACTGACTCTGCATTTGTTGATGGCAAAATTGTATTTAACATAATTATGTGAAATATGTATATGGGTGTACAGTCACAACTCTGCCTTGTCCTTCGGGTATTACAGGCGTGATTTTACATTTTGATTAAACTAAAACGGAAATGTTGAAATAATCGTATGCAAATTAAAATGCCAAGTAAATAAATAAAAAATAAAAAGAGGTACTAACTTTGAAACACATTTAAACTAGAACTAGTTTCTCGAACTTGATTCTATGGTTATTTACTATGCTTAAATAATAATATCTATGACTTTATTTCGTAACACAGTTTAGTATTTGCATATTAACGCAGTGAAATGCTGATGTTATTTGCTAAAGTGTGTCACATTTATGATGACACCGACTCGTTAACCGAAGCAGGCGCATAGATTGTTCTAGTCTTATGCAGTCAGTTCAGTTGAAAATAAATTTTCGCGGATTGAAATACTTAAAATATTCTCTATGCCTTTTGTGGTAAAGTTCACTTTGTATTGATGATATAAGAGCTAGAGCTAGCCAGCACTGAATAGCCAAGAGTAGTGGCACCATAACATACCTACTCATACTATGTGGTTTTTGGCATATAGTAATATCTACTTATGTAGAATCAACCGCACATCAGTGGTAAGACCTGAAAAACGTAAAATGCCCTTACTGTTGTGTAATAAAGGCGATGTCAATATGAAATGGTTAACATGTATGGAGTACGTGCGCTGGTACACTTCAACCAACTTATCGATGCAGGCGGGGAAACAAAGAACTAAAATAAAGGTTTCAAGTTTGACATATCGATACATTTTTGTTTGAAAAGCAGCGCCACCTTGAACTGCACACTTATAGTGGTCATACTAAAGTAAAGTAAAGTAAAGTAAAATTTATTTGCATAGATTGTAGGTACATAAAATAAGGTGTAACAATAAAATGCGTGAGCCTTGTACAATTTACCATAAATTAGCCATGCAAACATTTGAGAAGTTTGTAACTAAATTGAAATAAAATTAATAAACTAATGGTTTCTAGTTAAGACAATAGTTTGCACAGTGCATTCAAATAAAAGAAAAAACAAACATTTTCTAAAAAAAAAAAATCTACATAATTGGAATAAAATCATACAAATTTAAACAACGAGATCATTAGGTATGTCAGTAAATTATATAAAATCAGAATAAATTAAATCTTATTCATTATATTGTTCAATACAAATGTCAGTGTCATTTAAAAAGTCATTTACTGAATAATAACATTTTGCAATCAATAATGAAATCAGTCTCCTTTTAAAATTTTGTAATGTGTCATTTTTAATAATATTGGGTACTTTATTAAAAATGATTGGGCACATACTAATAACACTTTTTTTGAGCAAAGCAGTATTACATCTCTCGACATTTAGTAAGTTCTTATACTGACTTCTTATAGGTCTCTTCCTAGTTTCTGACATTGTAGTGAAAAGGTTCATATTACATTTAACGAAAATTGCGACTTCTAAAATATACATACAAGGGAAAGTTAAAATTTTGAGAGACTTAAACACTGGAACGCAACTATCTGTCACTTTCATATTAAGTATTGCTCTTACGCAACGTTTTTGAGCCTTGAACACCTGTTCTCGTAGAGTACAATTTCCCCAAAAAATTATTCCATATCTTAAAATGGACGCGACTAGACCATGATATGCGACTAGTGTTGTGGTGGTGTTAGCCTTTTTCGCTAGATTATGTAGGACATACGCGGATACGCTCAGTTTTTTACAGACTTCCTCTGCTTGAGGTTTCCAAGTCAACTGGCTATCCAACAGAATACCTAGAAATTTTGCAACTTTTACTTGGTCTATACAACAGTTATTATTTTCTATAATTAAATTCTGTACTGATGTGCGTTGATAAAAGTGCATTATGTTAGTTTTTTGCAAGTTAATTATTAAGTTATTTTTGTCAAGCCAATCCACGATGTCCTTAAGTGTACTATTTACGTCCTGTTCGTATTTATTAATGTCTGTACATTTAATTAGTGCGGTACTGTCATCGGCAAATAAGACCATGGGGTGTTTGATGTGATGAGGTAGGTCATTTATGTATAGCAAGAATAGGAGTGAGCTAAGAACTCCACCCTGGGGTACGCCATGTCTGATGACTCTTGCTTCGGATTTATATTTTTTCTCACGCCTAGTTTTAGTGCAAATTTGAGAAATTTCGGTGTATTTTTTACGTCCACTTAGATACGACTTAATAAGATCAAGAACGTTTCCTCTTATTCCATACATGTATAGTTTATCAATCAGGGTTTCATGATGAACACAATCAAAAGCTTTGGTCATATCTGTGAGGATTGCGCAGATTGGTATTTTTTTATCGACATTCCCCATTATAACACTAAGCAAGTCGTAAATAGCCATATTCATACCTTTGTCTTTTCTGAATCCTTTTTGTTCATCACATAAAATATTGTGTTTACCTAAAAATTTATTAATTGACACATAGATTATCTTTTCGATGACTTTTGAAAATATTGGAATTAGGGCAATGGGTCTATAGTTACCTAAATTCTCGTTATCGTTTTTTTTGAAAAGTGGTTTTACGATACTTGTTTTTAAACCGTTCGGGAATATTCCAGAGCTAATGCATAAATTTATAATGTGGCATAAGTGTATGGCAATATTATGCGACACGAATTTTACTACTTTTGTATGTATACCGTCATACCCAAAGCTGTTTGTATTTTTTAGTGCCAGAATTACTCTTATTACGTCTTGAGGTATCACTGGAGACATAAACATTGAGTGTGTGTTGCTACTCAAAGCAGTTGGTACACGTGTTGGTGGAGAGTTGGGATTTATTTGGTCAATAAAGAAATTGTTGAATGCATTTGAAATTTCTGATGAGTTAATAATGACGGTGTCTTGAATTTTGATTTTACATATAGGTTCGGTATTGCGTATTTTGTTATTTATAATATGCCAAGATGCTTTTGATTTATTATTGGAGCTGTTTATAAAGTAATTGTTTTGTGCTCTTTGGGTTAATCTAATTATTTTCCTGAATTTTTGTGAGTAGTTTTTGAAAGTATTTTTGTTTTCAAAAGAAGGGTCACGTCTGTATTTCCACAACAAGTGTTTCTGTCTTTTACTGCATACTCGTATTCCTCGTGATACCCATTTAATAGTTGGATTTGCTTTGATTGTCACTAACTTGTATGGAAAACAAAGATCGTACAGCATTCGAAATTGTTCCAGAAAGTAATCATATGCTTCGTTTGCATTCTCTGTTAGGTAAATATCCAAGAAAGAAAGACATTGGAGATAACTTTTAAATCTTACTAAATTTTCTTTTGAAAGATCACGTTTCTTAATGCGCCAGGAACTAATTCTACAGGTTCTATTAACTTTTACTTCCATTATCTGTGCAGTATGATCAGACAAAGCAAAGTCCATTATTTCACATTTACATTTTAGTTGAGAACTACAAGCAAAATTATCAAGGCAACTGTTACTGGATAATCTAGTCGGTTGTCGGAGTTCTAAATTAAGATTATACCTTACTAGAAAGTATTCAAAGTCTTTGGTAACGTTGTTTCTTTTTAAGATATCTATGTTGAAATCCCCACATACAATAATTTTTTTGTTAGGTTTTGTACATATTGTTTTCAAGACAATGTCCAAGTTTTCATAAAATACTGTTAGGTTATAAAGCTTTGGTGGTCTATAAATACATATAACAATCAATCTTTGTTTGATAAGTTCTATTCCGCAACATTCGAAAGTGTTTGTTCTTGATTGACGTGAGATGTCCGTTAGTTCTTTATATTATAGATCTCCTTTGATTAGAATGCAAGCTCCTCCGCGCTTTTCTGATTGTCTTGCATAACATGCAAGACAATCAGAAAATGCAGCTAGTTTAAAATTCGGAAGGTTCAATAATTTTTCCTGACCACGCATAATGAAGTGTTCGGTAATACAAACTACATCTATGTCTTTATGTTTCCTGGACATTTCTTGAAGGTGGACAGTAAGTAGGTCCGTCTTATTTAATAGACCAGCGATATTTTGATGAAGAATGTTTATGTTGTTATGGACGAAAAAACTCACGAGTTGCTTGTTATTGTTTTTGTTCCATCAATATTGATAGCCGGTGTCTCTGAACATAAAACATTTGTATCGGTCCATTCATAGGAAAGGTCGTTCAATAATGTTTTTAAGTTTTCGTAAATATTAAGCATTCCTTTGTTATTAATACGACCAGTATACCAGGAGAACATGTCGTATGATAACTTTAGATTGGAGTCAAACAGCCATGCATAGTTATGGCTTTGGTTATCCATGTATAGCAAATTGTTGAAGGTTTCGATTCTCCAATTGTACATCGTCGAGTATTCATTGCATCTATATGTGGGTAGGCATAAGATAACATTTGTGTGGTTTATTTTTGTCAATACCTCCTTAATATGAACAACTAAATCACAGTAATTGCTCGTTTTACGAAAATCTTCCTCTCCTATTAATATAATACAACAATCTTTTTGGGTGTAATTTGTCAGTTTGGAGTGTAAATTCTCAATGAGTTTCTTGATACCGCAATTCGGTGTAAGGTAGTGGCATAATTGATTGTTATCAAATGTATCTTCTGATGTTGATAATATTCCCTCAGTTTTGTTGCTGCTTATGATACATAGTTTGTTCTTTTCGGGGTGAGATATATAGGGTGGTAACATGTTGGTAACGTTATTCTGCGTTCTCGGCGAAGAAAAGGAGTCACTCAATGTTTTTTGACATTGATCCTGGATGCTGCTTTTGTGTTGTGTTTTATTTTTCTTATGTTTTTTGTTGGGGGTCTCACTAGTTACTATTGTAAAAGCTTTTTTTGTTATTTCATGCTTTAATTTCATGTCCGTAATAGTTTTCTTTAACTCCGTATTCTCAAGGGACAGATTGTTAATTTCCTGGTGAGCTGAGCACAATTCAATTTTAAGTTTTGCTATCTCATTTTTAAGATCGGACAGCAGCTGTTTATCATTTTCTTCGTCCGAGAGGTTTGGTAAGCTGTTAGTGGTGCCATCTATCGTCAAATTGTTGCAACTACTATTACTTTCGTTGAATGACGATGATCGGATACGAGGCATGGTTTGAGAAATTGTCTTTCGATGTCTAAATGTGATGTTCTCCAAGAATTCCATCATTATAAATTGATTAAAACATTTGAAAAAAGTACAATGTGGAACCTGGATTTGAACTCGCAGTCGCGGAGTGTCTTTTGGTACTATAAAAAACCAGCGTTCTTATTCACTACGCCACACGAACTTAAAAGGAATCAGCGAAATAAGCTAAAACGTTCTAATAATTATCAATTTAAATTTGACAAGACGGTTATTTTTCTGTGCTTCAAAATTTGCACTGCCACATTTTGTGGTTTTTGTAATAAAAACTCCAAAAACTTTTCGTTGCACTACACTATTTCACTGAGAGTACCATTTTATTTAGTAAGCACAGCCTGTTGAAACGGTTTTACAAGCAATTGTCATTATTTACGAGATAATTACACGGTATTGTTTTTGACTTATAACTTTATTGTTTTTATGCGGAATCGTTTGAAAACACTGTCACTTCATTGTTAGTCAATACTTTCACCTTTTTTACTTGTTTTAATCACTTAGCAGCGGTTAAATTATTTATAATATTTTTATAATCACGGAGTCGATGTTACCTCTGTCACTGTCATTCGACCATAGCCTCGCATTGTTTACATTTCCCGTACTAGTTTACAACAAACTTCATAAAACTACTACTACTCCTCTATCCTCTACTACTTAAAATAGTTGTATTTTATAATATTTCTAATATTTGAATATGTTGTGACGTGACAGGTACGCGCCGGAATCAGCGGTGGAGCCGTGGCACTTCTCTCACTACTACTATACCTACTCCACTTGGATACTAACATCTTTTTCTAAAATATTCAATCTAAACTAATATTATAAAGAGGAAAGATTTGATAAAGGTACCTTCATAATCGAGGTTCCTAACAGTCAATACGGGTTTTTAAAAAGAGCTACTTAATGAGTTCTGGAATTCCCTTTAGGCCGCTTGTAGACACACGTTTTTGCAGTGAAAATCTGCGGCATGGATCAATATGGAAGTTTAGAGGTATGAGGAACAGTGTGTAATGTTCCCCATACGCGTTGATAAGTGAGGATCCTTCGACTAGACGGGTTGTGTCTGGTAGGCATGCCTATTGCCATTTCTAAACTAATATTATGAAGAGGAAAGATTTGTTTGTTTGTTTGTTTGCATTGAATAGGCTCCGAAACTACTGGTCCGATTTGAAGTGTTAGATAGCCCATTTATCGAGGGAGGCTATAAGCTACGAACAAAAGGAGTGGAGCAGCTATGAAAAATGTTGAGAAAACGGGGAAACGCCGGACAGCTAGTCTCTGAATAACAAATGAGTAATCATGAGAAACGTTAACGGATTAGCAAGATCATTTAACACGTATGCTGCACGTATGTGATCGACCAACTGCAGCATTATCACGCTGTTTTCGGCTGAATAAAAACTATTCTGTTCGTGTAAGTCGACCTCATTTCTAATCAATTTACTTTTTCTTACTTCGGTTCAAATTTAAAAATATGACGATTCCATGGGATGTCACGTAAGAAAATTTTTCTCAGATGGGCGACGAATCTTTGGAAATAACAATGTGAGGTTTGTAAAGCCTATAAAATTTCGAACACACAACCTCGCGGTCAGATGTGTTACCCTAAAGAGGTTTCCTTGCCCTTACAGATGATTTCTATCGATATAATTGGTCCGTTGCCCTGCGCTTATTATGGTTATAAATATATCCTTTCTATGGTAGATGTTTTTTCCAAATATGTTTGGTTAGTTCCTCTGAAAAGGATTGACACTCTTTCTGTTATAAAAGCGTTAGAGTCTGAAATTTTCTTTAATTTTGGGGTACCGCGTACTATTCTTTGTGACAACGCTACAGTTTTTCGTAGTAATCAATTTCTTAATTTTCTCAGATCCTTTCATATTCAATCACCTACTTTTACGCCATATTATACACCCCAAGCAAATACGGTTGAGCGATACAACCAAAGCGTTATAACATGTTTAGGTATTTTGGTTGGTGAAAACCAAAGAGGTTGGGCTAAAATGTTACCTAAAGTTAAGCTTTACCTCAATTCATGTGTTAATCTAGCCACTGGTTTTACGCCTAACTTTCTTATGTTTGGTAGAGAGGTCCTTATGGATAGCAGTCATGTAAATAGTCAGACTCGAAGCTCTAATTTGGCAGACAGTCGGGCTCGTCATGCTTCAAATCTATCTTCTCTCAGCGAAGTTTATGCAAAGGTTGCTGATAATCTTTCTTTAGCTTTTCTCCGTAACTCTCGTGCATATAATTCTAATCGATCAGCTGTCACTCTGAATGTTGGTGATACTGTATGGAGAAGGAATTTTTCCAAGTCTTCTGGAGGTGATTTTTTCTCTGGGAAGCTTGCTCCACGTTTTATTAAGTGCCGTGTAATAAGAGTCATTTCAAGGACCACCTATTTGCTACAGGATTGTGATTCAGTCCACTCCGGACAATATCATATCAAAGATATCTTAAAATAAATTGGACTAAATTCTCTTTATTCCATTTTAACATTGACATTTGCTTTCTAATCCTATTTCCTCTTTGGAATATTTCTTTGCATAAGTTTTTGATTAGATTAAAAACTTCATAGATTACCTGTTAATAGTGACATCTATTTATTTCTGTGTTATGTCAACTTGTATTCTAAGGTTATTTTGTTTCTTTTATTTTAACACAGATGGCGTGACATTCAACATTTAATTTTAAATTTGAATTTAAACTTGAGTTTTATGACTTGAGTTCTCTGATTTAAGTTCTATGTCTTGAGTTCTTCTTTGACTTAATAGACTTAAGTTTTCTTTCTTAAACTTAGTTTTTTTGTTTTGTCCAACTTGTCTTTTGTTTCTTTAACTAAGGTTGGACTTTACGTGTTCACGTTAATTATTTTTGGGGATCCCCAAGTTTTTTCTTATAGTTGATAGGTTATTTGGTCCCCAAGTTTTTTCTTATAGTTGATAGGTTATTTGGTCCCCAAGTTTTTTCTTATAGTTGATAGGTTATTTGATCCCCAAGTTTTTTTCTTATAGTTGATAGGTAATAGTTAAGTCTTATGTTAAGTTAGGTTAGTTTTACTTAGATCTAAAGTTCACTGGTTGTTCTTCATAATTGTAAGGATGTGGTAGGTTAGAATTTGGCTCTAACTGAACAATATATATTTAGATTTAGGTGTTCGTTATTTTCTTTCATATTCTCCATAGATGTAATTGAGATATCGCGAGTTCGCGCGGATAACGTTTAGATGTGGTGGCCTCCCTGTTTATTCAGTATCTGTTGCACTTCGATATCGTTTGATTCAGATATGATGCCTGTTTTTTGTTTTTGCCTGATCCAGTTTTTTTCTTCTTTCTCACTCGTACTTACGTCCTTTTTTTCTTAGAAAGAGGGTATTGCAGCATTATCACGCTGTTTTCGGCTGAATAAAAACTATTCTGTTCGTGTAAGTCGACCTCATTTCTAATCAATTTACTTTTTCTTACTTCGGTTCAAATTTAAAAATATGACGATTCCATGGGATGTCACGTAAGAAAATTTTTCTCAGATGGGCGACGAATCTTTGGAAATAACCTACATATTATTCCGTTTCGTAATTTAATTGTTAAATTATTTGTAGTCTAAAGTCAAAAAAGACCTAAGAAAGATAATTTACATTTTGTAGTGCTGTACTGAATAGTCGGTTATAAGTGATTTCACCAAGAACCGATTCGCTCAGAATCGGTTCTAGGACTTTTATCCTAGCTAAGATCTAGTGACCCATATACTTTCGGCGCCGCGACTCAAGGCCGACCAGGGGTCGGGAGACGCGTACTGGCGGTTGGCTCCGAGGCTTGCCGCCTGAGACCCGGAGCAACAGCGAAGATCCGATTTCGAGCGAGGATCCGGACCTTCAGGGAACAAATTTTGTTTTAATCCTTTTTTTTAATCTTTAGCAATAGTATAGTTTCTTTTTTTTGTACAATCATTTAATTTATTTAAACCCTATTCGTGTCAAAAGGTCGCGCAATGTATTTTTTCCGGTGTAGTATTTAAACTCGGATACATTTTGATCGCGCCTAGGGCTGAATAGGTGTTGCAAACCCTTTCTCACCTTGTTTTAATTTTCAAAATTACAGATTTTATACAATTCTGAACAACCCATTTCGCTGCTTTACATAAAATAATATTACATGTCGCCCATTATTTAATTCTTTTTTTTGATCCTTTTAAATTTTATATAAAAAATTGTATTAGGTTTTTTTTTATAACAGCAAAATTATACGTATTAACATGTAGCAGTGACGACTTTTATTTTTATTTACGCTACACAACCTACAAACATGTGGCAGCCCTCTATCAACATCAGATTCTCATTAATTAATATGCTCATGTAATACCTGATACTTGCAACCACGATGATATATCTTCAACTTCGCTTGGCCAGACGAATTCATCAATGTGTCAGTTCATCATCTGTCTAGCCTTTTCTCAAACTATCCGGTTTCTAAGCTAACCGGTACAGTACTTTCACAAGTTATTATGTCTTGTGACTGGGACTGTAGCTTCGCGTTTTTTTTCTTCTTTTTTTTTTTACTTTCCGAAGTGCCTGTAATGGTCTAATTTAAATAAATGCTTTGAGTTTGAGTTTTTTACATGGAGCGACTGCCTATATGACCTCCATAACCCACTAACTGGGTAATACGATATCCCTTAGTAAGACTGGATGTCAGACTTTTGGCTTCTGACTAGTCGTAACAACTGTCAAAGATCTACAAATGACAGCCGGGACCAACGGCGTAACGTGCTTTCTGAGGCATGGAGGAAACTCGGTATGTAATTATGGTCACCTATCCACGGACAACCTCGGCAACCACGGCTTAACCTACCTTAAAGATCGACCAGTGCGGCTCCGGTTAGTTTTCAGTTATAACCTTCAATTGATAAAACTTTTAATCGATACACAGCATGTTTTATATGTACGCACGGCGACACATCAAGGTATAGTACTAGTATTCAGTATAAACTGACCTCGCTTTGTATGAGCTTCCCTTTCAATAGGATATCAGCATAATTAGGTGTTGCATAGCTTGACACCAATCAAGCTATGCAAAACCAAATTATGCGTAACGTCGTGCGTATAAAGCTCATATCAAATTGTAATCAAGATTTCTTAAACGTATTATTTATTAGGTATATCTCTGCCTACACCTTCGGGCATTAGTGGCGTGTTATGTTGAAAATAAAACACCAGTAATCCCCGAAATACAATGTGATTTCAGCATCTTTTTAAGAAAAATTAATACGATAATTTTTACTGAAACATTTCTTATTTATCGAACACACATTTCACTACCATGATTTTGCTATTTAAGAAAATTATCCCGACTAAAAACCGTCATGTTAGTGCACAATAATTATACGCACTAAATTATCGTAGGCAGGTACCCGAAGTAATTATTTATATCTGACATAGTATTGTGACCTTTTTAATTTTCCATGGTGACTACATAAGTGTGACTTCCTCACTGATGACATTGTACACAATGATGGTAATTAAAATAAATTAATTGTTCCTATTAATTAATTGGTGCGTATGAGCACTTCATGAGCGCCGCACTTTCATTCAGGTCTCGCCCCTGCCATCACGAAAAAAAAACAGGACTAACGAGTGATGATCATTGGTTAAAAAAATAAAAGTTAATGTGTCATTTTGACATTCGTCTTTCGAATTCCAAATCCAAAATTATTTGAAATGAAGTGGTTATTTTATGTGATCGTTTTAGTGTACATGTTCTACAGAACAGGTATCGTATGAGTTGTTACATAATTCATTATTTTATTAAAAAATTAAAAATATTATCGGAATTGTTGTTAATAAAAGTTACTGTAAAAAACTACCCTCTTTTAACACAAACGCAGTCGGGTAAAAATCAATTTTTACGATTTTACATAAATTGTTCCCGAGTGTGTGAATAAAATGTCCACCTATACTATCTTTAAAAAGGAAAAAAAATAGGATGAGGTCATCATTATTACATTTTTTTTAAATTATGATGATGTCGGCACATCTATATTCCAATTAATATTAAAAAAAAGGTCTTACACTTGGTCCCTCAAAAAGTTAGAAGTATGATGATTAATTTCATTCATGTTTTTTAAGTGTACGGGCTAAAACCAGTGGAAAAAAACACTTTGGCCGTGGATGCTCCCGGCGACGATGAATTTCTGAAAGTAGGGGGTCACAAATCCATCAGCTGTAAAGCGTCCAATAGAAACCAAAAGGTAAGCTAAAAAGGAATTAATGAAGAGACTTAAAAACTATTAAAGCCACAAATAAAATGATACTCATACTTTAGAGCCGTGATTGTTTGACAGTAGGTGTGCAATGCATGGATTGGTAAAAGCCTGTCTGCCCATGTCTTTGAGGAATACGTGTTGTCATAATACAGCATGTTATATAGAGATTAGACATACTAAATTATGTGCTATAGACCGTCAAACTAAACAGGTTTTACTGTGAGATCAACATCATTCCGGGGGAAAATAAAATTGCTGCCCCATGTAAAATTTCTGTACCTACTCGGCTCAAATGTATGGAGCAGCTGATTATTTTTTCTGTAGCATACCATTGTTTCATGTATGCCTACCTTTTTGTTACACGCTGTATAATTGAGATACCTGTTGCTATAATTGCAAAATTCAAGCTACTAGGAACAGTTGCAAAATTTCGCCATTAGATTAAACCTAGAAAAGTACCTCAGATATGGAGCCCGATAAACTTTAGCGTTAATTGGCACTCGTAATCATATTCTGCAGTTCAATATATCACTATCTTATTCTTTTTTAATCCCCTCTACCTTTAAAAATCTCATTTGTTGCCGAGTCCAATGCAGGAGCCTCTTCTACTATGAAAGTGCGATAAAAGTTACTTTGAAAAATTAATGGACAGCGAAACTGAGAATTTAATACTCTCCTTAGCTGTGGTCCACAGCACTATATGTTCGAAGAATTTTATGACTGAACCCTGCACAATACTGCCATGATCTGGTGTACAGTCAGTTACTTAAAGAAAACTTTCTAGAAAACATTTTCGTAAGGTACCTTTATGCCAACAAGAACTTGCTCATACGTCTTTTTCAGGTGGAATGGCTAGATCCAAACGGTCACGTGGTGAAGCGGATCCCCGGCAGCCGGATTTTCTCTCAGGAGCATTTCATGCCAGCCATGAGAGGTCGAGCACCGGCGTTGGTGCTAACCGTTACTAGGGCGATGGTGGAGGATACTGGAGTATACACGTGTAGGTCCGGAGATTTGATGAAGAATGTGTCTTTGTGTGTTATTGGTAAGTTGTCTTTAGCTTATACAATTCAATCGAGTCTGGAAGGTGTGGCACCGCCGTGTCTCGGAAAGAACGTAAAGCCGTTGGTCCTGCGCCTGATCTCTCCCCGGGGAGTTACACATGAGCAACTATTATGACGACATGGGGGAATGCTACGGACAGGGAACTCGCTTTTAGGGCGCAAAAGAAATGTCTTAGAGCTATTTGTGGCATACGTGTCCCAGATAGCTGTATGCCATATTTTAAAAAGCTTAGGATTTTGACCCTTCCTGCCCTCTATATCTATGAGGTCGCTGTTTTCGTAAAAACCAATAGGGAAAAGTTTGGTAACCTACACTCCCGTCGACATGCCGACAAAATAGTAAATAATATGCCCTCAAAAACAGCCCTACTGTCTAAAAGTTTCTTCGGAATGTCTTCACGAATTTATAATAAGCTTCCTAAGCAATTAAGAGAAATTGAAAACATTAATTCTTTTAAGAAAAAAATAAATGACTTCTTGGTAAATAGACCATATTACACAATACATGAATTTTTGTCCGACACATTCGTGATGAGTTGAGTGCCAAACTGTTTTTTATGTTTTGATGCAAAATATCATTTTTTAGTAATTCAATTAAAATGTCTATTTGAATTAATATATAATTTAAACAAATTACTATTGTATGCCTAACATGGCGGAGCAGTGCAATCGCACATAAAAATTAACACAACTCTGTAACCACTGTCTCACAATAAAGATCTTTGACTTTGACTTTGACTTTGACTTTGACTTTGACATCTCAGAATATGAGAGAAAAAGAACAGGCTCTGCACCTGTGCTTGCAAAGACACTTGTTCACTAAAATATCTCCTGTGTACTTGACTAGTCTCCGTTTAAATAGGCCGCCGTACGTTAATACGGCCAGGAGGATACTATTTTTACGTACGCTAATTCTGTTGGTGGCTCTGGCCACCAGCCAGTGGACTCAGTGTTCAAGCTATCACAATATCTCTGCTATTGAGTGTTACTTACAAAGTTGTAATTTATAGTCAAGCATTAATTTTCGAGTGAACCTCTCCATTACAAACACAAACAAAACATAAGAGTTGCTTATAAAATAAAAAAGGGGGCTTGTATTTTAATGAATTCAAAATAATATTAAACAAACACCACAAAACAGCGTCAATAACTGTTGGTAACCACTTCAAAGTTCTAAATGCAAAGTACAAAGCTGCCGTTAAACCACGAAGTGGAACGAGCAAACTCAATTCAATTAGTGTCCATTTGCTCACATATGAAACATACCTATTAACAGTGATTGGTTTTGGAGTACTGTAGTGGTTGCCATGGCTTAGAAACAAAAAATTTTTTTTTCCAGGCAGGCATAACTTCGCTAAATTATAATTAGCATGCATACAATAAATTTTCATAGCCATTCACAAGTTAGAACATTTTTTTTGCTGCGGAATGGACTCAGAGATGCTGATGCAATAAATTGAATTGTCATTGGCCTTGAAAGGGTCAATGCACGACAGCAAAGACTAGGTTATGTATGAAAAAACTCTTTAACTGCATAGTATGTGAGCTGTTTGATGCATATTTTTCAATAATGGTGTGCAAATTGGGTAAAAGGATTGTATTATTACAAAACCGCCATGGAGTGATAGTCTAGTTAGTAGTATTAAATATGAAGTAAACCTTTTAATTAAGTATCGGTTACTCGTAACTAGACCGATCGTACATCCTGATTTAGTTTGATTACAAACATCCTGATATTTTTTAAACATACACATTGTTGGTATCAACATAATGAGGTGTGGTAAAGAAAAACTGAAGTATTGATGGATAAACATACATTTGAAGCAATGTTGTAAGAGCTCTTTTGTAACTTGAAGTGGAAAGTCAACAGATTTGAGGTTAACTAAGTACAACCAGATACTCGATTATGGAATGGCACTACAAAACTCGGGTGGCAAAAAGCTAAAAGCGTCGACTTTAAATAAGTGATATGAGAAATTCATTCACTTTTCCACTGACGCAAAGCGTAACTAAATGTTTACTAAGTTTGAAAATACCGTTGGAACTTCAATGCTCGTCTCAGCACCAATAGTTTATAATCTGCCTAGCTTTTCCCAACAATGTTGGGGTCGAGTTTCAGCCTAACCTGATTCAGCTGAATTTCAGTACCTATTTTACATGGAGCGACTTGGTAAGACTGGTTGTCAGACTTTCGGACCACTGTAACGACAGCCAAGTGCTTAATGTGTTTTCCGAGGTACGGAAGAAACTCGATATACAATGGATGGCCACCCTTCCACGGACCGACCTTGGCAAACGCGGCTTCACCTGAAAATCGGGCCGTGTGGCCGTGTGGTTTATTTAGCCAGGAGCTCCTCTGCGCTAAGAGTTGTAGTGCATTAAATAAGGATTTCAGGGGTCAATAAGTTTTCGTGGAAAGTTGGACACTAATGCTGGTTATTAGTGGAATATTATTTATGCTTCTTCTAACGATCACCGACTTCACTGAAACTCATAAGAAGTCTTCACTGAGTTCGACACGAATCAATTAATTCTTAATCATTCCAATATGGTCATACTCACTTTTCTCACTTTCCTAGAGATTTAGATTGTGATTGTGGTTGTTCTTTTTTATTTTATTTTCATTGGTTGGCACAACGTCGAACAAAATTTATTAAATTAATAGTAATAATCGAACTCATCTAGCATTACATAGTAAGTTTCATTTGTATTTGTATGTTGCATTTATGTAACAAAGGACTATATTTATGTAACTAAATAAGTAAAATCTGTTTTTCTATTTTTATACTCCTATGTTAAATAAATGCATGCCGTGGCAGCCTTTAATTAAGGCTACACTATAAATTGTAAAATAGTATGAGTAGTTTAGCATGTAGTTTTGGTGTAAGCTTTGTTGGTTGTCCTAAAATAAATAAATAAATAAATGGTCCACAGAACCGTCGGACTTCGCAGACACGCCACTGGAGGTGGTCGCAGATTTGGGCCGCTCCATAACCTTATCCTGTCAAGCTAAAGGAGAACCGGAACCCAGGATCTCATGGCACCGGAATGGAGAAACTATTGATGGTAGAGTATTTTTCTAACTTTTACGCAGAAAGAGTGAAAGTGGAAACAAATTTTTTGCAGTGAAAAGAACCAGGTACAGGCCCGGCCAAACAAAATTAATTTCAGCTGGTCATATATTCTATTGAATCTCCTATTATTCTGTTGAGCTTAAGATCAAAATGTTGCAATGAAGTGCGACCTATACTTACTTATATAAGTAAGCGGTGCCTGCGATGGTTTTTTGGGATTCCATAAATTAACAACTTTTTTCACCAGGTACCAAAATGTTTTTTTTAATATTTTATTGCTAGTAGTGCACAGTCATTTGTTATTCAATTAATCACTGATAGTTGGTCCGTATTTTGTTTGAAATGTCATGAAAAAAGACAAAGGAAGGTGTCTTTAGGTTTTTCTTTTGAAACTTAACTTTGAGTAAAGTTTTTTTACCTATTTTTTTTTGACGCTAGTAATTAATGACTATAAAAAATATTAAATACTCGACTACAAAGAAAGTAGCAGGTATAAAACGTGTACATTCAAATGCGGAAAGCCAAGTCTGCGTCTGGAAATGTGATCTTCCGGCCTCTTGAAGTTTTTAGTGCATATTTCTTTTGATTGGAAGATGGTGGATGGTGATTGGTGGAAGGTGGTCTTTTTAATAAATACATGCAATATTACTTCTGTACTTACATTTAATTAATGTCATTTAATGAATGCTTTGTCACGAACGACATAATAATATATTGTTATTTAAATGGGTAATTATTTATTTTATGTAAGCAGTCTAACACATGGCTTTAAGATTTTTACATACGACCCGGATGAGATGAGTTGACACTAGAAGAAAAACAAAAGACTCCTCATTATTAAATTTTACGAGCTATTAAAATCTATTTTACTTTTATTGTGGTTCATCACGTTTTTTAGATCTTCTACTAAATATCTACAAAGTTTTTTTTTCTAATTATTTATGAATAAAATCTCGTTAGTTTCATTAAATTTCCATTACATTTTGATATTTTGCTTATTGTGTGCTTGTCACAGTTTCATTTTAGTTTTCAAAACTAAAATGACACTGTCATTATGTTTGGTCGTTTTCGTTAACATTTTTTTCCCAACGAAAGAGCTGTGCACACACGGATGTGTGTGTGTGTGTGTTCACGGTGCGGTACACACGGATTCGGTGGGAATATATACTGATGTATAATTTGAGTCCACGCAAAGAAGAACAAGAAGTTAACTTTTAAGAAATGCATAACTTATTAAAAATATTCTGACACATATCTTCAAAACCTATTTGCGATGAAATAATAGCTAATAATGCTTCTTTTAAACCCTTCTTTGCAACACGCACTGGGCCCGCGTGGTGGATTACAGCCGACTACCTCTCATGGAGAGGAGGCCTGTGTCCCAGCAGTGGGAACAATAAAGATGATGATGCTGATGGTGATGGTGATGATGAATACATGATGATGATGGTGCATGCTTCTTGTTGGATAATGGTGAACCAAATGTATAAAATTACAAAATATGAGGACTACAAAATAGGAAACCTTTATTTAAGTTCCAGCGCATTCAGCGACGACGGAATAAATTATTTTCTAAAGCCATTTTTTTTGTTTAGATGACGACAGCTCTGGAAAATACAAAGTGATGACGAAGTACAACATCCAAGGGTTCGAAGGTCTGCTGACCATCACATCGCTGGAGCCAGAAGATAGTGGCATCTATTCCTGTCTGAGCATCCAAGAGAGCCTTGAAGCCGAAGACTGTAGTCATACTTCAACGTTTAATATAACCTTGAATGTAAATTGTAAGTATCTGAATTTAGGAAGTTTTACAAATGGCAATTGATGAGTCCACATTTCTATAAACCTTTCCAACCAAAACTACGCGCAACCGTGATATTTCATTTTAAAGTTTGGTACTACATAATAGTACATGTTTACCCTCTGTAAAAGTTAGTTTAAGACATTTTAAGACATTCATTTGCATTAATGAGTTTGCCCTGGAGTGTAAATGTGGTGCCGTTCCACAAACGATGCGGCACTTATTATGGTGTCCTGCTGTTTGCTCATTACAGGAACTGATGGACGCTACTGAGAGCGCCAAACTAGTGGCTCAGTTCTGGGCCGACACAATTTAGATTGCCATCGACACGCTAACAAGAAGAATAAGTTTAAGAAAAAAAAATTTAACATACGTATACGATTTTGTGTTTCAGATGCTCCTTACTTTGAAGATGGCAATAAAACTAAGCTAGTTTTCGGCAATACAAACCAAGAGTGAGTATTTACACCACACTTCCAGTTTACTCGAACAACAAGTTATGCAACAATCACACTGCAGGGTTTTTCGCATTCTACATCCTACATACAGTCTATCTTTACCCGTTTTTAAAGTCGTCGCGCGTCGGTCGATACCACTATTTTTTTATTGTTTAAGTTCTATTATTAACTACCAATAGAAGAAGAATGATTTCCTATTCCTAAATTATTTAACAAACTTTGGTAAGATGATTATAAAAAAAAAATAAAAAAAAAAAAACAATTTAATTAAAAATAAATAAATTAGTTGTCATTTTTTTTGTTATTTAATTTTTATTTTATGAGGTCTTGATTTTATTCCTATTGACTGCTTCGACTGGTGAGCGTGAGGTCCTGGGCTCGATTCCCGGGTCAGACAAAGAGTTATTGAGTTTTTCAATTATTATTTTTTTATGAATGGCATCTCGCAGTTCAGCCTCTGAAGCTGAGTTTTTCAATCAGGAATTTCATTATTAAGTAGCCGCCATGGCGTCTAGATTCATGCCCGGCTGATGGCAAAACGCTAGGACACATACATGGGACTTAAACATAATTAGTGAAATGTGGTTGTAATTGTTAGGTTCACCTCCTGCCTAACCCTTTGGGGATTATAAGGTGTTATCATTACCATCATCATTTCAGCCGAAAGACATCCACTGCTGGACATAAGCCTCCCCCAACGCCACATTGACATATATATGGCAAAACCCCCCTGTTTTGCCATAATCGCCACGCTTGGCAGACGGGTTGGCGATCGCAGTACGGTTGTTACAAAAGCACAGAGAACGCTGCTGCCCATTCTCTGGCAAGTCTCTTAGTCACCTCTTACGACACCCACGGGACGATATGGGATTGTGCTATTCTTTACGTCCGACAACATACAGAACACACATTTATAAGGTGTAATAGTTATGTTATTTTAATTTCTATCACTGAAGCCGATTAGTATTAGTCGCCGACTTTTCTCTGACTACAAATAATGGCTGTAAAAGTATAATACCCTTACCGAAGTCGAAGGGCACTTATTCTCCCCGTCATTGCTATTATTATTTTGGTCTAGCTAGACCATATATGTATATATATGGTCACAGAAATATAATTATATAATTACATATATATGAAATATAATTATATAATTATATTTCTGTGAGCTAGACCATATACCTGGGAAGCTTCTAGTTACGGAGTTATTTTTTTATATACAAGTTTTAAGTTTTATTTAATGTTATAACCAGAGGTCGGAATTAGGTAGAGTTATTCTTGTACCTGCATCGAAATATTGATACTAATATCTTCCCTTGCGTGTACGCATTGGAATTTTGCAACTTCGGACATCCGATGTCAGATGGTTTAAATTGTGTAAAAGTAAATAACTTTTTTATTTAATAAATCAAGGGATTTTTCTGCTCTTTAAAATTAATCTCGGGATTTGAGGCATATCCACTTTATTCGTTCGCTGCATGAAATCAGTGTAAGTACACAAATAACTCTACCTAATTCCGACCTCTGGTTATAACTTTAATTTAAATAGTTTGATGTACAGAATCCTTGGTTGACGATTTACACCATGGTTAGTCGGCTTTCTCGACTATTTGGCTACAACTCGGTACTTCTCTAGTATAGCTACTAGAGATCAAATCAATGTCAATGTAGTCACTAATGTCTTCTATTAGCGTTATGCTATGTCAATAATAAAACCTTTTTATCTTAGATACTAGCTAAAATAAAAGGATCCAACACAACAGTCTTAAAAACGATTTTGGAAACCTATGGAAACGTTGCAGTTATATTGAATATGTCAACGAACTGAATTTCATAAAGTAAAAGGCTACTATGACCAAAAATTTCAAAATTTCGATAATCAAGATAACAATTCTACGAATTGCTATCGTATTGCATCGTCACTAGTCGAGCGTGAACCAATGCGCGGCCGCAGCGCGAGTGTAACGCTGCAGTCGTGCGTTTCATTTATATGGATTAACAAAGCAACGCGGCGGCAGCGCTGCAGCCGTGCAGCCACCGCGCGGCACTTTGCGGCAAATTTGAAGGCGCCTTTAGACTATTTGGTATACTAATTCGACTTCGAATTCGTTTCAATTTCAAAGAATTTCAGTGTAGGTAGGAGTAGAAATAAAGTTATTTTAGGTCATTTTAGGGCTGAACGTCTGTAACTTAGTGGTTATTGTACTAGTTCTCTATTGTGTATGTCAAGTACCAACAGCTACTTGTACTTAGAGCTAATAGATAGACTAGAAGTGTTTTGTAAACATGCTTCTGCTTGAGTTGGTATTTGCTCATAGTAGGTAAATCTACATCATGGTAAAGAACTTACGAGTGCTTTATTATCATAACTTGGAAATGTTTTCATTACTATGGCAGATTATGATTCTATTGAAAGAATTATAAAATATTAGGTGAACCTTGTTTAGTTGACCGGTTTGCTGTTGTATGGTTATGTGGCTAATGTGTTAACTCGTTCCACATGCCTACGGCCCATTTGGGACGATTAGTAGAGATCAAATTAAATATTTTTCTTACTGTGCAACTCGTCCAACATTTTTTTTTGGGTGCAACTTTTAACTATATCAACGTTTGGTACAGTTAGTATGACAAGTTACAACAATATTTTTTTTTTGTATTTGATGTCGTTTTCTTTATAGAATACAAATTCAAGTGTTATCCAAAATAAAGAGTCACTGACGTCTTGGACACTAAAAACTCGGTCAATAATAATATGTGGGAAAAAGGCGTTCCCAAAACTATTTTAGGGTGGCTAAGGTATCTTGGCTTTGGTCAACAGACCAGTCAAAATAGTTATAAATTAAAATAACCCAGCAAAGGTACTAGGCTAGCATAAGTTTAAGGTAGTATGTATATTAAGAGTTCTGGGTAGGTAAGTAAACTTAAACGACTTGATTGGTGTCAAAGTTAATGTGGTGATGATTAAATATTTTATAACAAATAATTTTTTATCATTTCTACCCTAACACTTGTGCTACTGATTGTACCTTTTCTCATTTTCTTAATAACGTGAGACGAGTTGCACAATGAAAATAATATTTAATTTGATTTTCTGCGTCGTTCCAAATGGGCCGAAGGCATGTGATACGAGTCGAAGTGAGTTATGTGAAGTTAAATGATAATAATTTATTCAACATTATAAAACATAGGGATATCGACATTTTCATCAGTTGTTTAAGTCGATTATCTATCATCATCTTGATTCATGATATTCATGATTATGCATCGCGATAGCTCAAATAGCTTCTTGCTAGGTTTCTTAGTATTAGGCCCTTTGATTTAAGAATTATTCAGCGGTCAAAAGCATAGAAATGCATTCCTTTGCTGTAAATATTTCGTCACCTACCTTAACAATTCCTCCCTATGTTTTCAGAGTCGACATAGTATGTTCCGCCAACGGTTACCCAGCACCAACATACAGAATTTTCAGAGAATTAAGAGATGATGTTATGTTCGAGTACGATAATAAAAATATAAAACTGATTGACGACGATACCAAGGCAGTTTTGACTGTAGTAGCTAACCAGACCACGTTTTGGCAAAGGTTCAAGTGTCAGGCAAGCAACGAGCATGGCGATTCTGAAAAGTTCTTCACCATAGTGAAGACTGAGAAACCAAAAAAACCTGATGAGGTAAGTTTGAACATGATATATGTTGATAAAGTAATGAGAAAGAGTAAAAGAGAGTGGTTGGCCGTGCGCTAAATTTATTTGTATTATTTAAAAAAAAATGTGTATTATTAGCACTGCAGTAGGTACATCACTGACTACCTCCTTTTTATTTTATGATCGTAAGGTCCATTTAAAGGTTGTTTGGAAAAAATCGCTATCAGCGATAAGACCGCCATTGTAATCATAAAATTAGCAGTTTTGTAAAACAGTTGTGTTTTACTTTTGGTGTACATTAGAGTACATTCCATTCTATTCTAGCTCTCTAAAGCTGATCAGAATCAATTTCTACAGAATTATACTATTGACTTTGCTGCGCGGCTGTGCCGTTTAACGCCAACCCGAAAGACCGTGCAGCACGTTCAATAAATATGCCTACAACAACTACCAGAGCAATCATTCACTCAAAACAATTGGCTAAGTGTCTTTGACATACTCCGACTTTCAAGTATTTGACGTCAAGTCCAAGGAGGTGAAACTTTCACACTACCGTACGGTATAACAATAGCAGTTGCTTTCAAAGCGTTCCATATTTCTATAACGACTTAAACATGACTGACTTGAGCCTTATTAAGTAGCTTTTTACAAAATCCTCTAAACTGAAACTTACACTTCTGAAACATTTTCAGAAATGTAAACTTTCAAAGATGTATACTTTTTTCCTTTACCATTTGGTGAAATGTCAACTTGTCAAATCCCTCAGCTAACCCACAGACATTTCTACTGGTATTCAATGTGGCAAAAACACTAAGTCAGACAAGCCAAGCCAGTGCGTGTGCAAAGACACTTAGCAAATAGTTTTGAGTTGATGATTTGCTGTGATAGTTTTTCTAGGCGTCTGTATTTGGTATTCTCTTTTGACTCTCTTCTTAAGAATATCTAGATAGAAAATATTTATAGTATTATCTCATTTAATCTAGCAAAAGTAATTGATTTAAATTTTCAGGTTACCGCATATAACACCACTTCAGATTCAGTATTTTTGAATATAACGTGGTTCGAAGATATCCAATTTCCAATTGACGGTAAGATTACATTGTATTTATTGATGATTATATTGTATGTTATATTTACAAAAACACAGTTTTATTAGACTGCAAACTTGTTTATCATTGCAGTGTTAGTACTTAAAAAAAATGTTTTGTAAGAAGTGGTCTTTATCATGGTTACGGGAAGTGTTTATTTCACATAGGTAAGTGTAAAGTATAAATGTTAATAAACCCTCTTTTTTCCAGTATTTGAAATCCAATTTGTAACAAAAGAGCAAAGTAACGGCAAAAAACCCAATTTGAATACGTGGAGAAGAAGTAAGCAAACCGATATTCAGTTTGCTGACCTATTGATCGCAACTATTGATCCAGAAGTTAATGGTAAGGGCAGTCATTATTATTTATTAGAGTGCCATCGCTTAGTTTTAAGGGCTAATCATATGTATAGCCATGGAATCGACATCGTCATCTGCCTAGCCTTTTCCCGAATTATGTTGGGGTCAACTTCCAGTCTAACCGGATGCAGCTGAGTATCAGTATTTTACGTGAAGCGACAGCCTATCTGACCTCCACAACCCAGTAACTGGGTAATACGATACCCCTTGGTAAGACTGGATGTCAGACTTTTGGCTTCTGACTACTCGTAACGACTGTCAAAGATCTACAAATGAAAGCCGGGATCAAAGCCATCGTGCTTTCCGAGGCACGGAGGAAACTCGGTATGTAATTATGGTCATCCATCAACGGAATAACCTAGGCAAGCACAGCTTAACTTTAACGTTAAGTCGACTCGTGCAGCTGTTATTATTTAGCCACGAGCTCTCGGAATCGACATGACCCGGTCAAAAAGCTTCCTGCTACCGGATTCTTTTAGCTTTTATTGCATGAGTATTTTATGCGAAAAACATGTCAACCAGGTCGACGTCATGTTTTCCTTTTGATTCATTATCATCATTATCATTTCAGCCGAAAGACGTCTACTGCTGGCTTCTCAAGTGGCGTCACATTGACCGGTCCTTTTGTTTGCGACTGGTTAATTACTTTGACACCTGTCTCCAAGTGTCAAAGTAATACCTTCTAGACTATCTTCCAAATTCATTTAAAATAGTTTATTTTCTATGTATCTCTCCATTATTTGAATACCCTTTTTTCTTCATCTTTCAGGCGTTGTGGTTGAATTAGAAAAATTAGAACCTGAAACTGAATATTGGATCAGGGTTCGAGTAACGAACGAGGTCGGGGAGTCTTTCTGGTCGGATCCTATCGAGGCTACCACATTAGCTGAGGACGAGGAGACCACCACCACGGAAGCTCCAGAGGCTGAATCAGAAGTGGCTGATAATGAGGAATCTATGACCGAAGCCACTTTTTATGGCATTTTCTTTGCTGGTGGCATTTTTGTGGTGGCATTCGTTTGCATGTTCGCTATGAGAATGGTTAAGTAGATTGTGTATTGTTATAAGTAAAGAGAAACGATTGTATTTAGTATCTGCTATTTATTTGATTGTAAACTTGATATTTAGGTAAATTAAGTTTTGTTTTCTGTACATGTAAATACTTTTTTCTGAGTAATCGAATGTTATAATTATGCAAATTGTTACTTTATGTATTTTGTACAATGTTTTTGATAATTTTATATTTTAATATTTAATATTTCACGAAAATATGTTTCATGGCAAATAAATAGTAAAACTTAAAAAGGCGTTTCATTTTGGTTATAAAGACTCTAAATCTTCATAACATGATGCCCCCCCTCCAACGATCCGAAATCATTTGGTTATAAATAATTGCTCCTTGCGAAGCCGGGGCGGTGCTTGTTGATAAATTAATAAACCATTCAAATGTTTATAAACCATTTTATTAGAGGCAGAAACACCAGTGTAATTAACATAACAATTAGTGTATATGAAACTCATTAGCCGACAATATTATGTATGTACACAGTAGAAATTACCAGAGTCGTGTACATGTATTACAAACGGCAATAAACATTTTATAAAACAATGATTTTTGTTCAACTACTTATAAACTTTTATGTAAACGCTACGATTGTTAAATTTTCACGACAGTGAATATTATGCAGCACGTTTTGTATGAGGCTCTTCCAAGCCCTTAATGATTAGTGATACCAAGCTTCTTAAGCTAACTTTGCAAGTAATATTCAAAGGTACACAATTCTTAACGTGTTAGGAGCAATATAAATGTCAAGAACGATCGCCAACCATGACATTTTTGTAGAATCAATCTCAAAGATCGATCATTTAATCGTTAATTTTTAGCTCATATTAAAAGGTAAACCTATCTATGTTTTACCTAAAGAAGCGATACAAAGGGAAACAAATATACAATAGAATAATCAGTCTTCCTGCGAGAACGTGGTAGAACTGTGACTTAAGCAATTAAAATTGACCGATTTTTGGTTTAGGTTAGGTATTAGTAAGTTGGAATGTAAAACTCTAAAAAAACTTCAACAAATTTCGAATAAAATAGTACCTGCATAAATATTGTCATAGTTTATAATATTAAGGATTCAATTTCTTCAACATTTAAAATTAAACTTAGTCTAACAACGACGATAACTTAAAATATACTTAACAGTAGTTATCTACTCGTACATAGTGCATGTATCAGTTCCAGCTACACATACCTATGAGCGTAATTTTGGAGTTAATTCATAGACCTACCAAACATTTTCTTCAAGAAAAGAATGTAAAAACATATAGACCTGGAACCTTCATTCAAGCTTGACATAGGGGCAATTTTTACGTCTAGCCGGGTATCGTGGCGTACTAGTTCCCCAGCGCAAGTGTGAGAAGGCAACACCGGGGTTGTTTTTATCCAGTAAAAGTCTGACAGATCCCTCGCCTCGCCCCAAGGTGGAGGACATACATGAGGTTTTTCCAACCCGCAACAAAAAAGAAAGGTTATTTTTACGTACATTTTCTCTCACTGGCACTCATAAGCGAATAGTGAGACCACTATTTCCATCTGTGGTTCTTAAAGTAAACGGGTAGGCGTTGGAGGCTACAAGGGTTGAAAACCACATTTAACTACTTAAACCAGTAGAAATCACTTGTACAAGCACAAGGTAGGTAGGTAAAGTATTCTTAGATATTTATAAAGATTCAATTTCAGTTTATCCGGATGTAAAAATATTTTTAACTCCAAAAGTACGCTTTAAACCCTTTTACATATTATATGCGACAACTTAAAACTACGTTACTTTATGCAGAGCTAAATAATTAGTACAAGTTTATACGTATTTACAAGTGAAAACCAAGCTGCTAATAAAATCGGTGCTCTTGCTGCATTTGGTCGAAAAAAGAAAAATGTTTTTGTATTTAGAAATAATAAATTGCCTGTTTCGAAGATCGCAAGTTCAATTTCATAATAGACCCTTCAATTAAATAAATAAATTTGAATTTATTAATTAGGAATCGTTTAACGTTTCCATTAGGATCCATTGTCTTTGACTTGTCGAATGTCATTTTCTGCAAATTCCTAGTATATATTCTTCATACTAATACGTACTCAAGCAAATCACAGCAATATAATATATATGAAAACGCGCATTTTACTTGCAAATGAAAATAAGCAAGAAACCCTTCCTAGTCGTTACCATTCATGTACATTTATTCAAATTTTAAATACATGTTATCTATTAAAAAGTATGACCTCAGGCTGTTTACATATTCGGTAGGAGAATTGAACACTTAATTATTTAAAACTTCAATAATAGACAATTATTTTGTTTAAATTAAATATTATCTATCTACATTTACTTTGGAATGTCATGGGGATAGAATGTTACTTAAATTAACACTAAAAGAACAATTTAACGATTTGGCTTAAATATTTGGCATGGAGTTTAAAATATCTGATACCTAAAGTTTTATCCATCTCACAATTTTCTCGAGTCAAACAATATTTAATTAACACGTAGTAAATATATTTCTTATCTGATAAAAGTAACATTAACACTGAACCGGACGCACTTAACATTGTCTATGCCGTCGGCTGTCTTCCGTAAATAAGACTTCAAAATCATCACAAACTTCTATAAACATATACTCCAAAAAGAAAATATCCCCACGTCAAACAAAAGCTGTTTTTTTTTAATAAAAAAGATTGAACAAGCTGGCGGTGATGACGAGTACCAGAGTGGCGGTCTGCCTGACCGCGTCGTCAGTTGTTTTCGCGTCTGCGATCTCCATCCATTCGGAGTTGCCCGCGGCATTGCGTGTACGCACACGGACGTGGTACAACGTGCTGTTTGATAGAGGTCCCACAGTGAAGAGGGTGTCTGAAAAAATGAGGAAGAAGTTGTTTATTAAACCTTATTTTATCATAACATGTACACGTATTTATCAATGATTCTCGAAGGGTTAGGTAGTGACGTATTATAGAACACCTATGTTTCACCGGTGATGTTTAAGCACAAAACCTGGCGGCCTACCATGACGCCGTATAGTTTTACTCTTATTCCAGTGTGGGAAAGATACGGAGCTATTCATGATGTCTAGCGCCATCTCTTTTCCACACTGGAAAACAAGTAAAAAAATAATGTTGACGTGATGGTAGACCACCTGATCCTTGATTTGGATTGAAGAATTCGTGGTGAGAATACCCATTAATACTATAGATTCCCTACATGGGCATTGAACCCAAGAGCTAATGATCTGCAGTAGCGCTTGCGACCACTAGATCAATGATGCAGTTTAAAAAACATTGTCATCGTTTTTTCGTCGTGAAAATCATTACTAGCCAGCTAGCTAGGAGGAAGGCGGGTTGCCCAAGTAGCGCTACTTGGGCAACCCGCCTTCCTCCTTTTAACGTTGTAACGTTTCTTTTGTAGGATTGGATTCGATGTATAAAGGCTGTAAAAAGACCCTTAACGAAGCTGAAACGGACTTGTTCTACCCGTCATTGCGATTTTTTTTTGTTCTGGGCCGTACCTATAAGGAGGTCAAAGTTTTTTTTTTTTAAATACTTGACGGCGCCTTTGCAGAAAGGCTTCATATGATTCACGTTGCAAACTAAACTGTGACCACAGACGAGAGAGAAGCGGTCTACAATTCTCTCTGGCGAAACGTCAAGTCGTTGCGGGTAGCCATAATGCCATATTGACTTGGGTAGTTGTCAAGGAAGGTGGCGCGTAACAGGACGTTGACGGATCGCCGACGTCTGTTTTCTTAATCTAATTAAATCTGGTGCCACATATCATAAGTAATTCCGATGCAGCGGGTAAGAGCCTTTATCATAAGTGGGATAAAGAATCTCGCCCTCCACGAAAGTAAAGCCAAGTCAGGAACATAACCAATGAATTTTTCAAGCAACAAGGAAAACGTTTAAACCTGCGAGCACAAATCATCAAGAGGGTACCCTCACAACATCATCGGGTGAGACCGTTTCTTTTCTTTTCGATAAGTAGGTCATCTGACTCATTGCTTAAACATGCCTTGTTTAATTGGTTTATGGGTGACATCATAATAAGTAAACCTTACTGGCATCGGAGGTTATGATTTAAAATGCACGATGGAGATCTCCAGTACCAATAAAATAGACGATATTTTGATAAAATAGGTTGTCGGCCAATAAGTTCAGGAATTATTAGATGCTGGCGTAATTTGTAAAAGTTTTTTGACATCCGGAGTTACGCGCTTGTCTGGTCCACATGTTTCAGTCGAAAAGAAAGTGTGTTTAGTCGAAATGTCACTGTTGTCCGGTTCATGCTTTACGATGCACGAAGGGACGCAGGTGCCCGGTTTATGATGTTTTTGTGATGATGTTGGTCGAGGGGACGCTGTTGTCCGGTCCGTACACTAGTATGGTCGAAGGGACGCAGTTGTCCGGTCCAAACATCGGTATGGTCGAAGGGTTAATGTCGTCCGGGCCATGCAGCTGATAGCGGCTGGTTGAGGGGACAAATTCATCCGGTCCAACCTTAAGTGTTCACTGGTCGAAAGGACAGTGTCGTCCGGGCCATGCAGCTGATAGCGGCTGGTTGAAAGGACACACCCGTCCGGTCCAGGTGTTAACTGTTTAGAGAAGGGTGTCGTCCGGTCCATGAGTGGTCGAAAGGACACACGCTTTCGCTGTAGGAGAAAAATGCCGTCTAGTCCGTGAGTGATCGAAAGAATACACGCTTTCTTTTGTTCTGAAACAGTTACGTTACGACGAGAGTAATGTTTGTCATAGTTTGTCAGGATGGAAGAGCGGATGTCTTAGACATTGTTTGTTCCACGAATACAATAACGCCCGAGGACGGTCGTATGTCAGTATGGCCGTGACGGCCCCTTTGCAGAAAGGCTTCATATGATTCACGTTGCAAACTAAACTGTGACCACAGACGAGAGAGAAGCGGTCTACAATTCTCTCTGGCGAAACGTCAAGTCGTTGCGGGTAGCCATAATGCCATATTGACTTGGGTAGTTGTCAAGGAAGGTGGCGCGTAACAGGACGTTGACGGATCGCCGACGTCTGTTTTCTTAATCTAATTAAATCTGGTGCCACATATCATAAATAATTCCGATGCAGCGGGTAAGAGCCTTTATACTACTTTTGAAGTTTGTTTATTTACTTGATATACCTCCATGACCCGTTTACTATTCAATGAATCCATCAGCACAATGTTTTGAGTGCGTTACGTGTGTTAATGCGTTTGCGTGCGTGCGTTTGAGTTTTACCGTAAAATAAGATTTTTCACCAAAAAAAGTCGTTTCCCAGGAATAATTTTTGCGTAGGGTTACTTAGTTTGATGTACAGAATGCTTTATTGACAACTTCGTGAAGGTTCTGTTTAAACCTTGTATAATATTACTAAGATATATCTTACCGTTGGCTTCTTCGATGTCAACACGGAATTCAGGTGCTCCATCCCAGTCTGCTGGGTAACCCTCTTGAGCATGAGCCAGTTGGAAAATGTATCCTGAAATGTAAAAGTTAGTAAAACTTTCTTAGTTTCAACAATATAATATTTCGTAAATTCTTGAGATGTGATCAGCAAGAATGTCTCAAACGAGACATCTTGAAAGAAAAAAGCAGTTTTGATCGTAATTGCATACTTAGGGTATATTTCACCATTGAATCTGAACGTGGTCAGCACATCTAAACTGAGTTCAAGATTTATCTGTCAGTATCATCATTTTGTAGAACCTGTTTAAGTACGATGTCAACCTCGTAAACAGGTCCTGAAAATATTGTTGATCCCGTTCTGTTTCATCAGTAAAATCGGCCCTTAGGAAATAAACATCACCTACCTATAACTGTCAAATTTTTGGGGTCCGGCGAAACTTCATCACCAGTAGCGAAGATGCATGAAGTACAGGTAACATTGAAAGTCAGCTCGGTAGCATTGGCCACAACCAGGTTGACCTGTAATACATGGGCATTCAAATGAGTATATTTGTGAACGTTTGTGTTCGAACTTACGTGTCAATACTCAAGAACTCAACATTAAATAGAGACTGTCGTCGCTTGTGCAATTACGAATCCTCAGTTTCTTTGGACACGTTACACGTAAATTGAAACAGTATCATCATCATCAGCCTATAATGTTCCCACTGCTGGGACAGAGGCCTCCTCTCTATGAGAGGAGTACAGTGGGCTGTAATCCACCACGCGGGCCCAGTGCGGGTTGGTAGATGTCACATGTGTTCGAATTTTTAGTTCTAGGATATGCCGGTTTCCTCACGATGTTTTCCTTCACCGTTTTTGAGGGCAGCGGTGATGAAATAAGTTACACACAGTAATGCGCCTGCCTGGGTTTGAACCCACGGCTTACTGCTCGTAAGTCGGGGCTACCACCACTGGGCCACCGCTGCTCTCACAGAAACAGTATAACAAATATAAAAACCGGCCAAGTGCAAGTCTTACTCGCACACAGGGTTCCATAGCCCCAAACAATATTTTGAACTGTCATTCATTAGTTAGTAGTATTAGTTGGTAAACTTCCACTCAACCGCAAAACTAAATTGGTTTTTCATAGTATGTTAATGAAAAACAAAGTTACTGCTGCAGTTTGATGAAAAAGTCCCATATCTCAAAAACTAAACATCATATCTTATTGAAACCAATTTTCGTTGATAGTTTTGTTTACGTTCTACAATCCTAAATATTTTCAGAATTTTCCTCCCCTTACTTTAGAAATTAGAGGGGGGGGGACACTCATTTTACCACTTTGGAAGTCGCTCTAGCGCAAACTATTCAGTTTAGAAAAAAATTATATTAGAAACCTCAATATCATTTTTGAAGACCTATCCATAGATACCCCACACGTAGGGGAATGATTAAAAAAAAATTTGTGGTTTTCAGTTCTATGTATGGGGAACCCCAAAATTTATGGTTTTTTTTCTATTTTTGTGTGAAAATCTGAATGCGGTTCAGAGAATACATCTACTTACCAAGTTTCAACAATATAGTTCTTATAGTTTCGGAAAAAAGTGGCTGTGACATACGGACGGACAGACAGACAGACAGACAGACAGACAGACAGACAGACAGACAGACATGACGAATCTATAAGGGTTCCGTTTTTTGCCATTTGGCTACGGAACCCTAAAAAGGAAGCAAATAATTAAAATACACTATTTCTGTTAACAAGCATGACAAGAGAGAAAAATTTTCGAAAGAAAAACACAGACAGACAACACTCACATTTGATATAAAATTAATACTTACGAAATCTGGGGGTTCGGGCTTGGAGCCAGGGTTGACGTGGAAGATGATGGACTCTGAACCCTTGGTGTTGGTGGCAGAGCACCGGTATTCGCCGTAGGTGCTCTCATCCCTGATCCTAAGGATCAGCACAGAGTTGGTCCCATCTTCAGATGTGATGACCTGCCGGAAGTAATTTGCATTATTAATATGTGTACGAAATTTAATCTCGTTGTCAAACATCCTTTTTATCCATTCACGCAGACAAAGTAGCTTTCGCAACACGTTTGATGTTTGAGCGAGGATACTGTGGCCAGCTGTAATATTGCAAGGGTTGAACTAAGAAGTGCACGACTGGCCAGTTACTGCGTTGCAAACTTTGCACAGCTAAGTTCTTTACATCTTCATCAATCTTCGCCTTGTTTTAGTATCAGTTTAGAAATTCATCTACCATAATTGTGTCTTAAAGTTAGGTTTGTTCTTATAAAATCAGACAGATTAGAAGATAAATTTCAAGTGAATCGGTTTCTTCTTGGCAAGCGTACTAGGCCACATCAGATGACTTGCGACCATCATGCATAAATAAATGGAAACAAAACTGCTATAGGTACTGTAGATGAAGGATAATCTTAGTCATCATCATCATCCGAAAGACGTCCACTGCTGGACATATGCCTCCCCCAAGTGTCGCCACATTGTCCGGTCCCGTGCGACTCGCATCCAGCGAAACTTAGTACCAATCAGGAATGCTCACCGTGTCAGTATCCGTAATTGCTTCATCATCGAAGCCGTTTACTCTTCTGAACCATCTGTAGGTGGGTGGTGGGTTCGCGATGGCACTGCAAGTCACGTTTTTGCTGGAAAAGAGAAAAATACAATCTTGATTATTTAAGTACTGAAAACATTTTAGTTTATTTAAACTACGTATTTGGTGGCCCCGACTCATCACTATGTGCAATTTATTTCATCCACTGCTCTTGAAACGGTGAAGGAAAACATCGTGAGGAATCCAGCATGTCAGAGAATTAAAATTTAGCCAAAGATCTGTAACTTGACCAATCCCCACTATGCTCACGTGGTGGATTCTGCCCATTCCCTCTCATAGAGAGGAGGCCTGTGTCCCATCAGTGAAAAGGTACACGTGTATAAACATCCTCGCTTGCTATTTCTCACTTCTCGCTGTGTTGTCAGTTATTATTGGTACTAATAAACGCTTTCAAACTGTCGAAGCGTAGTGTTTACAGATCCGCCTACCTTAATTAATTGATTAGAAACGTTAACAGGTGGCTGAATCCAAAGGCCAAGGTTATATTTTCAATTAATACTTGTGAATTAGACGATAGGATTTGTTGGTTAAGAGTCTCCAAATATGTACATCTTACTGTCTACTATCGTAACACAAAATAACAGTTATGAGATGTACGCATTTTAAAGCTTTTTTGTGTTTGTACCGATGCTTTCCGTACAGGACGCAGTTTACTAATGGGGTATTTTTTTCAATAATAGAGTAAGGATTATTGAATTTAGAAGTTTAATAATGGAGAGCAGCAGTGGTCTGGTGGTGGCAGCCCCGACTTACGAGCAGTAAGCCGTGAGGTCGAATCCATCCAGGCGCATTACTTTGTGTAATTTATTTCAAAAACGCTGCCCTCAAAAAGGAAACCGGCATGTCCTAGAACTAAAAAATCGAAGACATGTGACATCTACCAACCCGCAATGGACCCGCGTGGTGGATTACAGCCCGCTCCCTCTCATAGAGAGGAGACCTGTGTCCCAGCAGTGGGAATATTACAGGCTGATGATGATGATTAAGGTCCAAAAGTTTCCAAACTATAAAATTAAGGATTAATATCCAAAAAAAACTGGATAATAATATCTAAAGGGAGACTATATTGAACAAAATTATTACGTTTTAACCTTGAATAACTTAGAGAAAACGTCAGTAATTTAGTGATAATTGATAGTTTTGTATCTCTGAAACTTTTGGACCTCTCCGTGGATAAGTTCAAATCTCTTTAGCATTCTGAGCATTACAAACTTACTACACAAGTGTAAAATATAATGATAAGTACTTACGTGTCATTTAAAATAGCGTACACTTCTTCAGTCTTGTATTTTTGGTTTGTGTAAATCATTTGCGTGTCGCTGTTGTACAAAATTGGTTTATCTGAAACAAGAATTCAGTATATTCAAGCATTGGACATTTTCAATTGAAACTCATCTGTGAAATCTGTGCCATAACAAAACAGAAGAATGTTGGCTTTAAATAAGCGGATTCAGTTTGTATTATTTCAGATAAAAGTAACAGTTAATAAGCGTAAATATTCGGAATTAAACACAGAACTGCTTTTTAATTAAAATAATGCAAAGAATTTTACTACTGTTCGGAAATTAAGCTGCTGTCATGAGCTTAACACTTTTCCGATAAGTCCTATCAATTAATCAATCACATCAGTATATGGCAGTTCGTGTTTTAATGGCATGGCTGGTGCACTGGCCTGGCCATTGGTTGCTTTACTATGTAATAGTACGGTACTGTTTGTTTTCAGCATTGACACAAAATATTATAATCACAATTTACGATAGTTCACGGTTCTTCCGAATTGTGATAATATTTACGATACCATAAAATTTCGTGAGCATTTGTCAGGCGAATGCCAAAAAACCTTTTTGATGTCGAGTATTTTTATCCGACTGCATAAACCGATTATGGTTTTTTTGTGTTTGTATCTTTCTACACCTTGCAGGTTTTATTTCTTAACTAACAATAGGTAGGTTAATCCAGCAGTGTTCAAAAAAATAATCACCCAAAACGGAGGTTTATTTCGAAGTTCACTACATTGTTGAAGATATAGGGTTGACTTTTGTTTACCGGGATTTTTTGGAAGAAAACAACGTGTGTTTAGTATGCAGGTTTATTCGCAACTAAACTTGACATAGTGGACTGTATGGTCATATATAGATAGCTACCATTTAAACATATCTATAGGCTCACAACGCAAATCGCTAATCTATTTGGACATTCCGCCCGCCAAAGACATAGTTCTTTAACTACACCTTAACAAAAACTTAAACTCAAAAAATAATATATAAAATAAAATAATAGACAGAAATGGATTTACTCATCCGTAAACTTAACACATAACAAGTGTAAATACAACAACAAAAAAAACTAAATGATTCCTCTCAAAATCTTAAGTATAAAAAAAAAAACAGTAGAATTAATAACAGAACAACCTGTATCTTTCTTATACGCACTATGTAAATAATATTCAACATTTAACGCAGAACATGTGTGGCTCAAACCAGGCGTATTCAAGTAGGTACATTGATCACAATAAACACGGTTTTAGGTAGGTCATTATTACATAGCTCAATCGAACTTAATGATGCAGGTAAGTAGTAGGATTGGTAAAACTTATCATAGTACAATATATAACATAAACACATTGGCTTTTTTAAACTTCATTTGGATAGGTATGTAAAATAAACTATCAATACTAACGATATTTTAAACAATTAAACAGGAAAAATAAACAATTTCATTTAGTTAAAATACAAATTTTGCTCACTGGACGCTTATATTCTCCGGTTTTACATTTTACGGATACAACACGGGTTACCTTATCAGGTCCAGGATATTTTTTGATAATTTTACCGAGTAACCATTTAGCTGGCGGTAATGTACCGCCAGCTAAATGGTTACTCGGTAAAATTCTTCCTTTAACACAACAATATCGCCTATTTCAGGTTCATCACGTTTAGTGTTCCACTTATACCTTTGATTTAAATTAACTAGGTATTCCTTATACCACCTATTCCAAAAATCTGTTACAATTTTTTGCGTCAATCGCCATCTATCCAAACCCACAACATTATAATTAGTATAATCCTCATCTGCAATATTCAACAATGGTTCGCCTACCAAAAAGTGACCTGGTGTCAAGGGTAGAGGGTCGTTCGGGTCATCGCTCAACAAGGATATTGGTCTCGAGTTTAAACACGCCTCCACTTGCGCCAGGACAGTCGACATTTCTTCGTACGTGAGTGTACTATTACCTACTACCTTTTTTAAATGGGTCTTAGTACCACGCACCGAGGACTCCCAGAGCCCACCGAAATTGGGCGAGTGGGGCGGAATATAATGCCAGGTGGTTCTTTCTAAAGAAAGTAGCTCGGCTAATTCTCCAGGAAGAGAAGATTGGGCATTATTAAACATTTCACGCATTTGCTTATCGGCGCCAACAAAATTAGTGCCATTGTCACTGTATAAATCCTGACAATGGCCTCTACGAGCAGTGAATCGCCTAAACGCAGCAATAAAACCTTTGGCAGTCATGTCGGTTACTGCTTCTAAATGGACTGCTCGTGTAACCATACACACAAATATGGAAATGTAACCTTTATAAGACCTAGCTCCTCGGCCTGGCGAAAATCTAATAAAAACAGGACCACAGTAATCCACACCAGTAGATTTGAATGGCTTACTGGGTTTCAACCTTGCCTTTGGAAGCAAGCCCATTATAGGAGTAGTCTTCTTTGTGGAGTATCTCAAACAAATAGTGCACTCTCTAAAATATTTTTTAACTCGTTCCTTACCACGTAAGATCCAGTACTTGGTTCTCAGATAATTTAACATAGCCTGTGGACCACCGTGCAATGTTTTTGCATGAGCATCCGCAATTAAAACCTTGGTAAAATGATGGTTACCAGGCATAATTATCGGATGCTTCGTGTCATAACACGCGTCCGATTGTGCTATGCGTCCACTTACTCTTAGTATCCCCTTTTGGTCCAAAAAGGGACAAAGAGATCTTAATTTACTCTTTTTAGGCACACATCCTCCAGTCTTTAACCGTTTTATTTCAAACGAAAACTCGCGCTCTTGTATTTGTTTAATGCATGCTAATAAAGTCTCGTTCATTTCACTAGGAGTGATATATTTGGGTAGTTTAGATCTATTACATTTCTTTAATTTATAATTTAAAACTCGTCTACAATAGGATACAATTTTTAATAGTTTATTTAAAGATGAATATTTTGACCAAACAAATTCTTCGTCAACGTGGGACAAAACGGATAAAGATTGGATTCGTTCCTCTTCGTGTGTGTCTTCGATCAGTGTACTGTCTGTGTGTACTGTAGTTTCTGACAACCAATGCGGTCCCCTCCACCACAATAAATGCTCACTCAACTCTTGGGGCTGCAGACCACGCGAAGCACAGTCCGCAGGGTTTTTCTCTGATGAGACATGACTCCACTGATGGTAATCCATAATATTTAATATAGTGGACACCCTATTGGTAACAAAAGTTGCCCATCGACTTGAGCCCCCCTTAAGCCATGCTAACACTATGGTGGAATCGGTCCACCCATAGAGATGTTCCTTTGGTATCTCCATAACTTGTGATACTTCACATATAAGCTTGGCTGCTAAAGTGGCGCCGCACAATTCAAGTCGGGGTATAGAAATCTCCTTAACAATTGGGGCAACTCGAGTCTTTGCAGACAGTAAATGAACATGCACTCTATTTGAGCTATCAATCACTCGTATGTAAACTGCTGCCGCAAAGGCTGATTTTGAAGAATCAGAAAATACGTGTAACTCTCTCTTACACTCTTGGGTAAAATTTACCCACCTAGGTACCTTAAGACTTTTTAAACCTTTTAACTCTTGTCTGTATTTTAGCCACTCACCAAGTAATTCATCTTTCAAACTATCATCCCACTCCAGACCAGATTTCCACAATTTCTGAATTAATATCTTAGCATTAACTACGACTGGGGCAATCCAGCCTAAAGGGTCATACAATCTCGCTACTTCTGATAAGACTTGTCTCTTAGTGACTAAATCTTTAGGTTCAGGTAAGTTTACTACGTATTCAAAATTATCATTCTTCCTATTCCAACTCAAACCTAATACCTTGATTAGATCATTTAATTTAATAGCTTGCCTTTCACCCAAATCAGTTTTCCCAATCTGCTCTAAAAACTTCTCATTATTACTGTTCCATTTCTGTAACTCAAAACCACCACTCCTCATTAACTCATTCATCTCCTCATAAATTTTATTTGCCTCATTAACCGTATCACAACCGGTCATTAAGTCATCCATGTAATAACATTGTTTAGTTATTCTCGCTGCCAATGGATACTTCTTCTCTTCTAACTCAGCAAGTCTGTGCAATACCTTGACTGCCAGATATGGCGCGCATGCTGTACCGAACGTTAAACGTAACAGTTTGTAACGTTGTATCGGTTCCAAAGGATCAAACCTCCAGACAACTCTCTGGAAATCTGTGTCCTCATCCGCCACTCTTACCATCCGATACATTTTTATAATATCGGCTACGATACAGATTTTATGCTGACGCCATCTCATCAAGATGTGCCTTAAATCTTGTTGTAACCTTGGTCCAACAAGAAGCTCATCATTTAGTGATACACTGTTGTCACCTTTGCTCGAAGCGTCAAAGACGACCCTTACTTTAGTGGTGTCTTTGTCTTCTCTCACCACAGCATGGTGAGGAAGATACACAGCTTTAGACTTCTGCAACTCACTCTCAGAAACCAGTCTCATATGGTTCATACTCAAGTACTCACTCATAACCTTATTATATTCTTTTCTCAACTTTGAATCTTTCGATAGTTTTCTCTCTAAATATTCTAACCTCTTCACTGCTCTCTCTTCTGTATTACCATATTGACACTTAAGATCGTCCGTTGCAAATGGTAATCTCACTATAAATCTCCCTTCATTATCTCTCACTGTAGTTAAGTCAAACCAATCCTCGCATACCTTCTCGCTATTAGTCATCTCGTTCTTTATCAAATTAGGCTCATCTTCCATCTCCCAAAATCTTTTAAGTAACTCATCCTCTTTTACCTGTATGTGCATGCTAACGAGATTATCCTTTGCCAACGTTCGAGACCCATTTGACATTCTTCCTGACAAAATCCATCCAAACACTGTATTTTGTACTATTAAATTACAATCAGGATGCTTCAGCACGCCGTCAAGTAATATTTCGCTATAAACCTCTGCACCTAGCAAAATATCAATCTTACCTGGCGTCTCGTATGTAGGGTCAGCTAAAGGAAGATTGTCTATCTCTACCCATTGGGAAGTGCTCACGTTGGTTGAAGGAAGTAGTGACGTTAAGGAATGCAAAACATAAGCGTTAACTAAGATGTAACTAGCTGGATTATGACGTGATTCCAGGCGAAGTGAAACCGTGTTTTTTATCCTCATACAGCCATCTCCCAGCCCTGACACCCAGCCACTTACTGGTTTGCGTACAAGACCTAATAATTGCACAGTTGACTCAGACACAAAAGATGCCTGTGACCCTTGGTCAAGTAAAGCACGAATTATTTGTTTAAAACCGTTAGAACGGATTACCTTAACCTTAGCCGTCGCAAGTAGCACGCTGTTGGGTTGTAGCTCTCCTCTAGAAAATGTAGCAGTTATGGTTGTGTCACCTCGTGTTGTACTCGCTCTGTCCTGTTGTGGTTCACTCGGTGACACGGCGGCTGCCTGCTCCAGGCTACTGGCTGGCTCCTGGTTCTCTCTCTCAAAGTGTAGCATCGTGTGATGTCTTCTCCCACATTTCTTACAGCTGAATGACTGACGACACTTAATTGCCGCATGGGTTGGTGCCAAGCAGTTAAAACATAATTTACTTGTTTGAACGAAGTTCTGTCTTTCCTTAGGTGTCATAATACTAAAACGTTTGCACTGGTTGAGATAATGAATTTCATGACACATCGGACACTCTTGTTTAGCCTTAGACTTGTTCTCCTTCTCCTTCTCCACTGATGCATGAAAAGATTTGGACTTAGCAGCAGGCTTAGCTTGTTGCGCGGCGCGGTTCCCGTTCGTATCTATCATTTCTAATGTCCTGAATCTGAACTCTAAATAATCTCTCAATTGTGTCCATGTGGGCAGCTCATCACTCATCATAGTTAACTGCTGTTCCCATTGTTTAACAGATTCCGTGTCCAATTTCGAAACAACTAAGTAAACGACAGACGCGTCAGCGTAACTAGATACAGTACTAATGCCCAAGTTTTCCAACGATTTAAGACAGGTAGAAGTCGTATCCAACAAACTCCTAATTGCATTGGCTGACTCGGTTTGAATTTTCTTTGTCCCAAATAAAGTCCTCATAACAGCATTGCAGTTATAACGCTTGTTATTGTATCGCCGAACTAACTGCTTCCATGCTTCCTCATAATTTGCATCAGTCGTCGAAAAATTGCTTAGCAGATTGAATGCTTCTCCACTCAAATTAGACTTGAGGTAATGTAATTTTTGTACTGATGAAATATTCTTATTATTGTGTATTAATGAGGAAAACATGTCGAAAAAAGTTGGCCATTCTTCATATTTACCCCCAAAAGTTGGTAATTGTATGCGGGGTAATTTTACATCACTGCAATTATTGTTCGCGTAATTGGTAACTGCTGGGTTATGTAACTCGGTAGCTGACGGTAAAAACTGTTGCAAAGCTTCTCGCAAACTTGATTTATATTGCACATATAACTCCTCAAAAACTTCATATTTTCCGTCTGTAAAATATGTTTCTTTCTTATTTTTCGCTTTTGCAACTATCTCCTTGTGTCCGTCTTTAAAATCTTTCAATAGCTGTTCTAATAACTCCAATCTTGTTTCTATGTACTGATGTTTTATTCTTTCTTTCGGAGTTTTCTTAAAATTTCTCTCAGCTTTCATCAAATTGTTGAACAACTCATCTTGTAACGAAAAAAGTTCCTCCATTGTGGTAACAAATAAACTTGCACAGCAATCCCAGCAACTAACACACCGATCGGTAACTTGTTTTAGGTTATAAGTTCTCACAAAGTAACAGTTTGATAATTTTAATTTCTTTAAACACTCACTCAATGTACTGTTACTATGATTTGCACCAAAAGTCACATACACCTTGTAAACAAGTAATAGTTTATAGTCAATCAATTTCACAGTACTTAATAACTCGTTTGTTAAACTGTTCTAGAACTTGCACATTTTATTTAGCTAAACGTGTCTCCCGACGACTCCTTATCGCACTCAGGTAGAATTCTTTTGTTCTCGCGGGCCGGCCGGGCTCGAGGCTCATTAGCAAGCTCCGGTTCGAATATGGACCAAAATGTTGAAGATATAGGGTTGACTTTTGTTTACCGGGATTTTTTGGAAGAAAACAACGTGTGTTTAGTATGCAGGTTTATTCGCAACTAAACTTGACATAGTGGACTGTATGGTCATATATAGATAGCTACCATTTAAACATATCTATAGGCTCACAACGCAAATCGCTAATCTATTTGGACAACATGGCATGGTTCAGACTGGAGCACATCAACCCCAGCAATCTGTCGAATTTCTTTAATAGATTTTCAACTTTTGTTTTTTCAATTAAGTTGAAATTGCGAAAAGTTTACAGTTTCGAGTTGCTTGATGTGTTGTCGTCTGTACTATGGTCCAGTGTTAAGAACTTACGTTGTACAGAAAGATGGACAGTCTTCTCAGTGTAGTGCGACAGCGCCTTTTGTCTCACTTTGCACACGTAAAGGCCAACGTCGGCATGGTTCAGCTTCTTAATCTCTAGAGTGTTGTCTTGCTTGATTGAGTACTTCTTGGGCTCGTCCTTGTCTGGAATGAAAAATACACTGGATGAAGAAACTAAATACATTATTGGTCTTTATGGGTTCCGCGACAATCAGCAAATAAATAATAAACATACAGAATTTTCTTTATAGCCTGGTTTACTTCATCGTCATCATTATTTCAGCCTAGAATCACCCACTCAAGGGGTATAGGGTCCCCTTTCTCCTACCACTCTTCTCTATTCTGTGCATCTCTTTCCATCCGTTTCCCGACATCTTGACGATGTAGTTATCTGGTTTACTTATTACTTTTATGATAACATTTTTTTTTCTGGATGTCATGTACTGAGATAGTTTACTAGTGAATTAGTGGTGCCCTAAACAGCAAGGGCAGAAGCCAAAACCGTACCTACTGTTTTTTTCTATTATTGTGGAATAGTAAAAAAGAAACAGTGGGTACAGTATGCGCGTCAACGTCCTTTACAACTTTTATTATATCAAAACTTTTATTCCATCATGGACTCAAGTTTTACAAGCAGCAATATTTAAAATCTTCAAGCACCGATTATGGCCGGAACTTATCGTACAATATCTCTAGTTAACTCACCCTTAATCTGCTGCTTATCCTTGTACCACACAACGACTGGGGGAGGATAGCCGTTGGCTTCGCAAGACAGCTTGACAGACTTGCCCTCTTCTCCTTCCAAGGTTACATTCCTGTCCTTGATGTTGACTTTCTCTGAAAATTTAATATTTACATGTTTTATAAGTAATTTAGAGCTTATTATTCTGGGTTTAAAGAGTCTGTCAGGCTCAAATAGGATTGGGTGGGTCACATGAGCCGCATGCATAACGACCTGATGGGCTGAGGATGCTGGGCAAAGGTCTCAACACGATGGGTGCCTGAGGATGGACGGCGCCGCCGCCGCGCCGGGGCCGGCTTAGATGGAAGTGGCAAGACGATCTGGACGAGCATCACGAAGGCTGGTTTGAGGTGGCGCAGGAGAAGAGTACCAGTACGCAAAGAGGAAGGATATGGGTGAGGCATGGTAGAGGGACAAACAAGGCTACAAACAAAAAAGTGTGAATTCGAGAAACTGCAATATGGGTTAGCGTGGTGGATATCTGACAACCCACTTCCTCTAATATAGTGAAGGGATGTGTCCCAGCATCGAAATATTGGCACGTGTAAAAACATCATCTACATATTATGCTTGATTATGCCTTTCTTTTCAAGTCCAACAAACTAATCATATATAACTAATCATATAATACCTATAGAATTTCGCAAGGGGGATTCTTATGACCTTTTAACAACTGGATATAAAAATATGCAGTTTGTCCGTCTCTCTCTTTCTGTGATTGTTAAAATAACAATGCCATTGAATGTTTAACAATTTCACAATTAAAAGCTGATATTTGTACGACTCAAGATTACCTATTTATATAATATATATACACCCTTAAGGGTTATTTTACTCATAACTATGCCATCTTATAACTATAGAATCCAATACTGAAATCGTGTTGTTTTTCTCGCAATTTCCAGGTTGTTCCATCCATTTAATGTTCCTAAAGATGAGTGTAATGAATTTTCAAGACTTTTCAGTGAAAAATATAATATTACACATGTTGTCGACATCACGTCAGCGCCGGGTGTCGCTGAGATCAAATGTCTCTGCCTGGCATGGTGATACGACATTATGCTGAGCCATTGCCTTTTTGCGTGTTTGTGTTGTGACGCATAATTCACCCCTACTTGTTATTTTGAAAACTTAATTTGTATGCATTACAGCATTACGTTTCTATATGCTTTATCTTTCTGTCTTTCACAAGACATACATACCTCTAACAATGAGGAGCTCATGGCTAAATAATAACAGCTGCACGGGTCGATCTTTAAGATTAAGCCGTGCTTGCCGAGATTGGTCCGTGGATAGGTGGGGTGACCATAATTACATACTGAGTTTCTTCCGTGCCTCGGAAAGCACGTTAAGCCGTTGGTCCCGGCTGTCAGTTGTAGAACTTTCACAGTCGTAACGAGTAGTCAGAAGCCAAAAGTCTGACATCCAGTCTTACCAAGGGGTATCGTATTACCCAGTTACTGGGTTGTGGAGGTCAGATAGCCAGTCACTTCATGTAAAAAATTCAAACTCAAAGCATTTATTTCAATTAGACCACTAAAGGCACTTGAGAAAGTGAACAAAAAAAAACGCGAAGATACAGTCCGAATCACAAGACATAATAACTTTTGAAAGTACTGTAGTTGCATAATAATACTGGTACTCAGCTGCAACAGGTTAGACTGGAAACCGAACCCAAGATAGTTTGGGAAAAAGCTAGGCAGATCATCATTTCAGCCCAAACGACGTCCATACATACATACATAGGACATAGGCCTTCATTCATGTTAAATTAGTGATACTCAGCTGTATCCGGTTAGACTGGAAGCCGACCACAACAAAGTTTGGGAAAAGGCTAGGCAGATGATGATGACATACCTCCAACAATAAACTCCTTAGTTTCACTAAGATTGCCAGCTTTGCAGGTCCAGTTGCCTCCATCGCTGATCTTGATCTTATGCATGATGAGGGGGACAAGGACGCCGTCGTCTTCAGTCTTGCGTTCGACGAACACTCTGCTACTCTTGGTAGATCGCTCCTCGACTAACTTGCCCGAGGGGGAGTACCAATGAATAGGCTGGAAGGAATATTAACAAAATATTACGGCTGTAATCACAAAAGGGATAGGCTGAGGTGTACCTAATAGTACACCCACATTTCAGCAGTTATGTTTTGAGGTTTGTAATAGGGGGCGAGCCTATTGCCACCAACCAGGCACAAATCAATACTCTGTGGCTGTTACTGCGAAAATCCTGATGGAAAATCTTTTTGAAGTGAAACTTCTTAAGCGACTTCCAATAAGGTTGCGTTAAACGTTTAACGCTACCATGGAAGGACTATGAAAGCACTCATTTCCAAATTACGAAGTTTAATTTCATCCGCGTGGAGGGACTTCACGCACTTTTTTTATAAAAAAGTGGTTTCCCAGTAATGGTTTTTGCGTAGTGTTACTTAGTTTGATATACAGAATGTTCGGTTGACGCCTTCGTGAAGGTTCTGTTTACACTTCTTAAGCAAATTCTGTACATGTACCTCTACTAAATTTTGTCCTTTACAAAAGATGGCTTTGGTTTCACCGACGTTGTACACCGTCGACCGTGCCATGATGCGGAGTGTTGGCTCTGGAAACTCCTCATCTGGCCGAACTGGAAAGAAAAAAAAGATGATTGAAATAATGTCTCTGATTAATTCAATTTGCCAGTCGATACAGGTGGCCCGAAAGTTTGATAACCAGTCTTACCAAGGGGTATCGTATTACCAAGTACTGACTAGGTGGCGGAGGACAGATGGGCAGTGCTGTGCTCCATGTAAATTATTGATATTCAGCTGTATTCGGTTAGACTGTAAGACAATCCCCAATATAGTTGGGAAAAAGCTAGGCTAGACTAAATGTTTTATGAGTAACTAGCTGTCCCACGCAACTTCGTCTGCGTCACATTTTCCCCGTTTTCGCAAACTTCTTGCATTGCTGCTCCACTCCTATTGGTCGTAGCGTGATAACGTATAGTCTATGTTACTTCTAATACCTCCAAGAATATGTACACAAAGTTTCATGATGATCGGTTGAGTATTTTTCGCGTGAAAGCGTAACAAACAAATTTACATTCACATTCATAATAGTATAGGACCTACAGGATATACTCATAAATCATAGCTATATATATAGCAAGTTAATGACATTGAGTATGAACAACTGAACATGAACAGCACATCTACAGCATCAACAGCGTTCAAAAGCTATCCCTGTCAATATTCCATAGCAATAATGACACAATCAGTTTCTTTGGTGAAATTAAACAAAAGCAAGCAGCGTTCAAAAGCATGTTAAACAAATTAAACATCTGCTCAACTCATTAAGATTACCTACATCATGGTGGTACGCCATAAAAGCTCCTATTAAGTCTGACTACTTCACAAAATCAATAAAGTAACCGGCTTTCCATTCAAATAGCTGAAATTTGATTTTATTCAAATTTCTGCAGCGTTAACCGCGGATGTGTTACCATTTATGTAGCTCGGAACTATGTATAACAAACTTGTTGTGTCCACAAATTCCGGTCACGGAAAACTTTGTCGTTGCTGTACTAAGTGTAAGAGGCACGCCCTCTGCTATTAGTGTATTTCTATTAGCTACAAATAAACTTGTAATTTTGTAATGCAATTAATTTTATATGAACTGCTTCAACCAGTAAATTGTAGCAAATTGATATTACTGCGGAAGCGCTGGATTGTATAGTATCTTAAGTTCAATCCCAAACAGTTTTGCTCCTTATTACATGAACTTAATTAATTAACATTAACTTTATCAAGTAAAGTATAGTAAGTAGTGTATAGTAAGTTTAGTAAGTAGTTTTTAGCATGAAATGAACTTTACCATATAAAAGAGTAGGCAGAAAGATTCCTGCCTACTCTTTTGTGGGATACGGGTGTGATGTAACAAAATTACTATTCATAATTCGGCATAACGAAATGGGAAAAACTGTAAAGTGTTTAGCTACCTACATGCCCACTCCAGAAAATAATTAATATGCCTAAGCGTCCTGTTGTTTTTAAGTTAGTTTATATTTAGTCAGTTTATGTAAATATGTAGTTTTAGAAAATAACGAATGTACGAAAGTCTGTAAATAAAATCACTTCAAAGTTGAAAATATATTATGTATATAGTATTTTATATGTATGTTTATCTATTGGTATATGTATTGTATGTATTACGTATATTATATAGTATGCATTAGTTTAGTTTATAAAATAAGTTAATTTAAGTTTTGAATGTACCTACTGTTTATTCACATACCTACACGAGTAGGTAGGATGTTTATCCTCAGTTGCAAATCTCGCAATCGAAAAATGATTTGTTTTAAGAAAACCCAATTTTAGGTTAAGCTCGCCGTTGAACAAAAAGCTAAGCTATAATAATATTGCAATTTGTGCGTAAAATTTTAAATTAGTGTGCAATAAAAAATAAAAATAACAAAATCGATTAATTATGTTTACAAATTATATTCTCTTTACAAATTCCAGTTTTGTGCTAAAACCCTCGTAATATGTATTTACCTCGTATTTGTTGCGATAGCAATGACTATAAGTAAACTATAAGTAATTGGTCGTGTTGCTAAGGGCGTGGGCAGTGGTGGCTCGTGTGGTGTGTAGGTGCGCCTGACCGCGGGTTGATGACCTAATAGCCCATCTACATACCGTGTAATACCTAGGAGACCTAGCCCGTAACCTAGGTATCATATGTTATAGGGTAACGAGGTAATTTTAGCATCATATTCGTGCCTAAACATATTTATTAGGAATTAAGTTTAAGCTTTTTTTAGGGGTCGACATATTTCAGTGCCAGCCAGGTTAGTTACTGAAATTAAGTATAGGCATGCCTATTAAAAATAATTAAATAACCTCATTAGAGGTTAATTATTTTTAAAGGCTAGTTAGGTATCCACACAGGTACCTGGCTGGAGCTTATATCTTCGCGATGATACGGAAACATAAGCTAAACATGATAACATTACTGGCTAAAACTGCTGGCGGGCTTAATTTAAGGTCGTTCAGACACCTTCATTAATAGGGTACCTCTCACGCATTAAATCACCTTTGCAAAGGGGGTAACTAAGTACCTATTACCAACGTCAGCATATAAATTATGTATCTTACAAGGTTAGTTATCATTTTAATTATTTATTGTCAAGGAAATACGCGCATATTTCAACAGCATCCTATTTCTTATCTGCAGCGAAATCCCTCTTGGATTTAAAGCGGCTGTAAGCGCGCTAAGCACTGAGTGGACGATCATTTACTGCAATTACAACCGTAATTTACAATTATAAGAGTAGTTTTTTGTTTGATAAATGTTGGCAGCAGATGGTCTTTACAGCTCGCCAGCGGAGAACGGATAAGCTCTTAAAGCGCTCAGACGGGGCTGTTACTATTCGCTAACGAATTTAATGGCTATAGACGAAAATATAGTTTAAATTTAAATCGGTTCACTGAAAATGTCATCGAACAATTCATTCGTTAAGTAAAGCAAACACCACAATTAATTAACTTCGAAGATTTTCGAGTACGGACGTGAACATTAGGTGTGAATACGTTTCATGCATAAATTTAATCCCACGTCAGTTGTTATTATGCATACATTAACGCGCCACATGATATGAGGAAGTTGTCAAAATATTATATTTCCTTAATGGAAGGCAAAGCTTCTCATACCTACTTACCTGTTTGTGTGTACTTCGTGGAAGGCTCGACAGGTTATGGGTACCTCTACCCTACACATATTTATAACCTGTGGTATCAACCATAATATAAACACACGCAGTAAACACGAAATTGTAATACCCAAATTTAGATTAACAAAAACTAGCAAGTCATTTCTTATAAACAGTATACGCTTTTATAATAAGTTGCCAAAGTCAGTTATTGAACTGACCGATGGAAAGTTTAAAAATTGCATCAAACGTGTCCTTATTAAAAAAGCATATTACAAAATTAAGGACTATGTTGAAGATAAAGAAGTTTGGCTGTAGTTCCCTCTGCTCATGCGGCTTCCCTGGTAGCTCAAAAACGACACAAATATGTGGATGTCTCTAACTATTCCGAATTTTATTTATTCTATTCATTTTTTTTTTTCAGATGTTTTACAATAGTTTTCAAATCATTGCACCGTTTATTCATTGTGCAGAATAGTTACAGTACTGATGACTACATTTGTGTCAATTGTTTATTTAATTGTTCTTAGTTTTATTTTTACTTTTGTATAGATTCTTTTTCATTCATATTTTTTTTGTGAATGTGTGGACATTGTAGGCTTTGTAATTTTTTTTTTCTTTTTTTTTCAGCTTCATCTTTTTCTACCTTTTGTAGTAAGCGATGACTTATTGTCGGGCCTACGCTGTCCTCTCATACTTAAGTACTAGCGCTGTAACATCCAAATATTGTAGAACCAAATGATTTTAAAAGAGTAACCATGGAGTTTCTTGCCGGTTCTTCTCCATAGGAAACGACCAACCCGAACCGTGCCTCTTCTGTTGACGTTTTATAAGTGCCCATGTAGGCCTATGTAAAATAAAATATTTTGATTTTGATTTTGATTGAACCTGTGCTATCGGTTTTTGTCCGGTTAAGCAGTAGCCAGCCTCAGAGGCTGAACTGCGAGATGCCATTCAAAAAAAAATAAAAAATAATGTGGTATCGACCTTTGGTATCAACCTGTGGTATCTTCTAAGAGTAAAGAGGATTATTTTGGAGAAATCAATTATTTTTGGGTATCACTAGCTAAGCTGTTGCCCGCGACCTTTGTCCTCGTGATATTGTTATTATTTAAAAATATTACTTCCATATTTAAATCGGATTATGATACTAATTTTATGGTTTTTATTGCACGTAGTCTTTTTTCTAAAATTGAAGTAGCTTAAGTTACTGTTTAAAACATCAGCTATCTCCCAATAAAAGTCGCGTTACAACCGGTACAACCATTTCAGAGACAGGCCAAAAACAGCCAGGATAAACAGTATTTTTTTTTGTAAAACTGAATCTGAGCTGAAAACACAGAAAAAAGTTTCTCTTATAAGTACCTACAGTATAAACTGTCTTATACAATCATTAAAAAGCACTTTATTTTTTTTTACTACAAACAGACAGTCCAATTTAATTTATTTGCATAGATAGAAAATTCAATAAATAGCCTTGATTGCTTAATTTGCTTTTGACAGCGAAGCCATCAAAATAATGAATGATATTCTTCTACTTCCGCCGATTCCAAGAAAGGTTTTCAATTCGTCGGTTTGAAGAGGAAGCCATAAGAAATATATCTTTGAAGTTTTGTCTTATACCTAATATTACACCCACATTTTCGCCAGTTATATTTAAGTCCCATGTAAAAGGGGGCGAGCCTGTAGGCATCAATCGGGCAAAGACTCCGTGGCTGCTACCTACTGAGAAATTCCTGATGGAAAACCTACGTTCGTGGTTTGATTCCTAGTTTGGGCAAATGTCATGGATGAGAGCAGCGGTGGCCCAGTGGTGGCAGCCCCGACTTACGAGCAGTAAGCCACCAGGCAGCCGCATTACTTTGTGTAATTTATTTCAACACCACTGCTCTCAAAAACGGTGAAGGAAAACATCGTGAGGAAACCGGCATGTCCTAGAACTAAAAATTCTAAGACTTGTGACATCTACCCACCCGCATTGGGCCCGCGTGGTGGATTACAGCCCACTCCCTCTCATAGAGAGGAGGGTTGTGTCCCAGCAGTGGGAATATTATAGACTGATGATGATGAGTCCGGAGTTAAGATTTCTGCCCGGCTGATGGCAAGAGCCTCCAATCGCTGGCGAAACTTGGGTGTACTATCGTACACCTCTGCCCCACCTTTCGAGGAAATACAGGCGTCATGTTATGTTTATGTACTCTGATAACTAAAACTAAATACCCACAAGGCAGATATAATGACATTAATTAAATACCGATTGCACTGTCAGCTTTGATTTCTCATTGTATTAACTGTGTATCAGATTATAATCGGTTGTGTGTAATTGCAATTTAGCAAATACGCCTGTGGCTTTGTAGCGACATTACCCAATGAAATGAGGTCTAATTATCACCGCTTTAGCCGTTCCTAATAAGAGAATGTAATACAATTTGCTATAATAATGGCATCGAAAATGGGTTTGAATTTGGAAATGAAACTAAAACTCATAACCCTCCTTTTGGGCTTCGCCGGGTCGGGTCATACAATCGCGCGTTCCTGTCTGTGTGATATATTCTTTTTAACTACGAAATGGATTTTGATGCAATTTAATTTTGAGAATTGAATCCGGGCGGTTTTATATGTATTTGTCAAGTATGTTACAGGAGATAAGTGCAACAACGGACCGCCATTAGCAGTCGCCGTTTCGAAATCAATAAGGAGGTCTTTACACCTACATTGATTTTAAACTTACTTGATAATTACCAAAACCTCGATGTTTTGACAAGACAAAAACCGTGCAAAACACGCTTGGATCACTAGTATTTTTATAATGATAACATTTCTGTCCAAAATAATTGAATGTTTGTAACCTAAACTGAACGTACTGCCACTTATTTTACCAGTTGACGTGTCCCGAATAACTTTTCAGAACGCCAACTAATCGGTTCTGGGTAAGAAAAAACACGTAACAGAAAAACTAGCGCCGAAAACAGATGAAAATAAGAAAATGGAAAGCTGCTCCCCAATAAGTGAGCGAGAAATAAATCATTTTGACACTTATTACTAAGATGAGTAACGACCAACAATAACTTTTGGAGGTTTTTTTTAAATATAACACGAAAATAATTAGAGGCAGAGGAAAGCATTGCTCCTTAATGATCAGTATTGTTTTGATTAATGTTCACGTTTGTTTGTTCATAGCACCGAAATTATTAATGTGAAAAAGTTAAAACAAAACGCAGGAGTAAACAGCGGGCTTTAGAAGAAACCAATCATCAATCTTTTTCTAACAACATTACGCCCAGATTTAACCATTTCAGTATTCAACTGAATTCTTTAAAACCCAAGTTAGCTTTTTTTTAACATTGTCCAAGAAATTAAAACTTCACCTTATTATCTTATAACTAAAAACTTCAATATTTTCCGTGTCACCGTTCAACGCTAAAGCAAGATAAGTACTTAAGTCAGGGGTTGTCAACAAAAGTTTAATGTCCGTACGAAAACATTAAGGACATGAGAAGTGGTCAAAGTTGGACGCACAGGCGTCGCATAAAGTCCACAACTTCATCTTAATGCTGTGTGGCGTCCATTAGCAAGTTACATGGACGCTACAGGACCATGCCGAAATGTAACTAAATGGAATCTTTGTATTACGAAAGTTCTGGATATGTGACGCGGCACGACGGTGTTATGTGCTACAGTCAAACGTGCTTGATGTGTGTGAAAGAGCCGAATAACATCTGTAACTAAATAACTCCTGACAAAGTTTGCAGCTCCTTCTTTAAAAGCAACTAGTTCTCATATCCCTTTACGTTATAAAACTGTTCGCGACTAAGTTTAATTAAGTGTTTAGAACTTTACGAGCATTTGTTTGAGTTTGACATCATCATGGTCATGGATGGTAGTCTCAGCAAATGGTGGCCGTTAATCAGGGCTTCACGAAGCGGATGAGCAAAATGTAAAGACTCGAACAAAGACAACGGGCTTTGCTGGTAATCCTAATTAAACATCATTGGTTTAAATTCTATCGTTATTATAACGAACATTAAGCTTATGGCATTTGCTAGAATGAACAATCCTTTAAAAAAAAGGACAATACAAAGAAGAAGGAAACATAAAAAGGGCTCCTAAAATGTTTACACATGATTTCACTCTCCTTAATAACGTTCACATTCACGTCCTTATAAAAATAAAAGAAAACGAATTTGTTTTGTATTCCGCCGTTGTAAATTAGGCCCCATGAAGAATGTTAAACGCTCGACAACGCACTGAAATTTGTTTCAACTCGTTTCGCAAGAGTAAAGTAAACAAATGACTGTGGTTCTTTTAGCAAAATTGGGAAAATCCGCTGATATACTTTATATGTAGCTACCTACTTTACTCTGTTATTTTATTAAGTACGTTTGCTTAGCAATTTTCGCTGAAAAAGTCTTTGGGAATATTATAAGAAAATATTCTCGATACCGATTCTCGATACCAATACCTACATCATAGCGTTGCTTCATAACTCGTTCTCACATAATGTACCATCTCAACAAGAATGATGTAACCAAGGTTTTTGTAACAAGCTACTGATTTAAAAGAGTGTCCATGGAGTTTCTGGCCCATTCTTCTTCATAGAGATCTACGCTTTGGAATGGACAACTACAGTACTTTCACTGTTATTATGTCTTGTAACTGGGATTGTAGCTTCATTTTTATTGTTGTTCGACTATTCAAAAGTGACTGTAACTGGCCTATTTGTAATAAATGATTTTGAACTAAAAAATTTGTCATTATAGTAAAAACTTAGCTTATAAGGGACTCTCGACTAATAAAATAAATAAATAAATTGTGTTTTATTTCAGGCCAAAATACCCATCTACAATAATTATTAAATTGAATTCACATCGCACGGGTCGATTTTCATGGTAGTGCTTGCCGAAGTCAGTCTTTGGTGATCATTATACATATATCGAGTGCTGTCCGTTCTTCAGACAGCACGTACAGCCGTTAGTCCCGGCTTTCATTCGTAGACCTTTGGCAGTCGTTACGGATAACCAGATGCCCGAAAGTCTGACAACCAGTATTACTAAGGGGCATCGTATTACCCAGTAGAAGCCAGATAAGAGTCGCTCCAAGAAAATACAGATAATCTGCTGCAGCTGGTTAGACTGGACCGGGAAGCCGACCAAAACAAAATTGGGAAAAGGCTCGGCAGATGAGTGAAATCTTAGATTGAGATTATAAAATCTAGCCTGTGTAAAATACTTACATAACGAACGAGTGAATTAAATAGAAAACCTAAGCACAAGTTGAACTCAAATCGTCTATTTAGACGGGGAAACTGTCGAGGGAAAATGGGTTTAGACAGGACACGTCTATCAGGTGTCGGATTACACTCTGGCCAGAAATATCATGTGCATGGATGCCACAAATGAAACATTTATACCGTGTATGTGCATGACAACGTAATGGAAGAGTGGCAGTATAAATGCGAAATTTTAACTTATACAAAAAAAACCTGCCAAGTGCGAGTCGGACTCGCGCACTGAGGGTTCCGTACAAAAATTATTAAAATATTTTTATTATATGATGTAACTAAAAATTTAAGGTTTTCGCATTTTTTCCTTTATCTTTGCTTTAAGAAGTTGCTTCGTACCAAATTTCAAGATTCTGAGTTCACGGGAAGTACCCTGTAGGTTTTGATTCCCTTACGAGTATCGAAAATTTGCGGCATAAACGGCTGTATCTTTTGATTACGTTGGCTTAGAAGTTTGATTTTTTCACAGCTCCAAGGGACAGTAGACTTGAGTATTTGATATAAATTTCAGCTTGACATCTCAACGCGTTCCTGAGAAAAAGTGTCTTGACAGACAGACAGACGGACAGACGGCCAGACAACAAAGTGATCTTATAATGGTTCCGTTTTTTCCTGTCGAGGTACGGAACCCTAAAAATCATGAAGTTTGTAAAGAAATAAATGGTATTTTTTTGTCAAATGTAACACTTTTCATGTTATTATGAAATACTAGCTTGTGCCCGTGGCTTAAATATTGAATTTGACAATAATCGTTTCGGACACGTGGCGCCATCTATTATGCTATGACTGTATTGTTGTTTTCCTCGAGACCGACTTCATTTTGGGATGAAAAATAGGCTCAGGCGCAAAATGTCGCTTTCGCAAAATGTCTCTTTCGCAAAATGTCTACTTTTAGTAAAATGTCTCTTTCTCATAATGTCGCTTTCGCAGAATGACTCTTTCTCAAAATGTCGCTATCGCAAAATGCCTCTTTCGCAAAATCTCGCTTTCTCAAAATGCCTCTTTCACAAAATGTCGCTTTACCATATGTCCGTTTCTTTACATCTGAAAACGCAAAATTTCAGGATAATCGGCTCAGTGGTTTAGGCGTGAAGAGGTAACAAACAAACAAACTTACTTTAGCATTTATATTATTAAGTTAGGACTAATGGTATATGTAAAAGTTCTTTGATTACCATTATGAAAATCATTATATAAAAATTTCAAGCAAGTAAATACGAACAAACCTATGTTTTTGAGTACACACCATATTTCAGAATGTTCACTTAGAATCGAATATGTAAAGCCGCTGTACATACACATTTGTTAGCGGAACTGCGGCACGGTGGTTCTGCAGTGACATAGCCATATACAAATACAATAGATTAACAGCGACATCTATGACACAATATGAGAACTAAGTAATCTGCATCGTATCGTGCAATCAAAGCTTATCCGCAACTAGCTGTCCGGCGCAACTTCGTTTGCGTCACATTTTCCCCGTTTTCGCAACATTTTTCATTGCTGCTCTACTCCTATTGGTCGTAGCGTGATGATATATAGCCTATAGCTTTCCTCGATAATTGGGCTATCTAACACTGAAAGAATTTTTCAAATCAGACCAGTAGTTTCGAAGCCTATCCAATGCAAACAAACAAACAATCAAATCTTTCCTCTTTACAATATTAGTTTAGCAATGGCAATAGGGATGCCTACCAGACACAACCCGTCTAGTCGAAGGATCCTCACTTATCAACGCGTATGGGAAACATTACACACTGTTCCTCATACCTCTAAACTTCAATATTGATCCATTCCGCAGATTTTCACTGCAAAAACGTGTGTCTACAAGCGGCCTAAAGGGAATTCCAGAACTCATTAAGTAGCTCTTTTTAAAAACCCGTATTGACTGTTAGGAACCTCGATTATGAAGGTACCTTTACAGTCAAGAACTTTTCATATGAAGTGTGCAATCAAGCTTCAAAAATTGATATTCGGTCGCTCTCCATCATGGTTTACTGAAAAGCTTAGCGACCGTATTAAGTTCCGTATCAGGTAGATGTATGAAGGAAACCCTTTACTTGTACCTGTGTTTAGGTGACTTTCGATTTTTCCATGTTAAACAGTGGTTATGGTGTCAAGTTTGGGGTTTATTTTACAATCGATTTAATAATGTTATCCAAAGTTAGACTTTATGTACAGTCAAAGTCGAGGAATTAAAATGAATTCTTAGAATTAAAACAGTAATTAAGCTTATTAAAATATGGCGAGACGTCTGCATATTTCATTTGTTTTTTTTTATTCTGATTCATAATTCTCTTGTCATTGTCACCGGCCCTTATTTAAATAACTGAATGTGTGGGACATCAGACAATTAGTTAAATTAATGTGTCATTAAGATAGTCTTAGCAACGAAATACAAAACTTTATTAACTTTGTAAGTACTTAACAATATCAATGTCAAAAACCTTTTGTAACTATGTATCCAGAATTCAATAGACCGAGCTACTAAACTTGACTGAAGTTCAAATTAAACTAGATAGTTCCCGTAAACCGACACTGGAATCATCTTCATTACGCGATCTGTTTATTTTGAATATCGGAGTAGGTCTGATGTAATTACGCCGCCGCTCAAGGTGCGAAGTAATACCTGTCAAGATGATTTATTAACGCCGTCTTATTGGGCTTCAGCTCGGCGCTGAGTTACAGCGGATTCAGAAACAGTAGGATAATCCCCCAATGCCTAATACGTACAGACTTTTCAATAATTCTTAATCTTTGTGCTGCTGCGCTGTGACTACTGACGCGTATCGCTGCGGGTTAATATACAGGTGAAAATTTATAATTAATTTTACGAAATTGAGTTTCTCATGTGCGCTGTGTCATATGGGCTGTGAGCTTGTGCGAGTATATTAAATGGATTTAGTTACGTGCCTGCCTTGGAATACATATGTACGTTTCTTATGATTGATGTCCTAGCGTTAGTTAAGGAGTAGGTAGTTCTAAGGAGTGACGCATGAATACTGCGAAAATCCGAGTTCAAGTTACTCCTTGCGTAAGACGTAATAAATTTCAAGCTCTTTCAAAAGAAAACTTTATGTAACAATAGGCTTTTGTAATGAAAGAACTTTTCACGAATTAAAATATTTCATAACAAAAATATTTAATGTAACAGATGTACGAAAATAATTTATTACAGCTCACAGTTTCCGAGTGCAAAATTTTAGCCTAATTTACTCCAAATTGGCTGCGGTACTGAAGCAAATTTATATTCAAGCGCACAGACAAACACCAGTGAATAACGTCCTGTTAGCCAATTAGTCATCATGAAATATTCCGTATGATTACTACACAGCTCAGCTGAAAGTGTACACACCGTGCACGCTTTAAATACGACCTTATTACGTCAACTCAAACGCTAGGTAATTTGGTAAACTCGTCCAGAAATCGTCGAGGAAAACTTGGACCAGTACTGACGGTGTTTTAGAATTACAAAATGGATGTCTGGTCTTTAATATCAGGACAGTTATGTTACGAGCGAAATCTTTAGGGTCTGCAGAATTAATGTTGTTTGGGCAATGGACATTGTAAACTTTGCAGAGCCTCTGGGCATTTTATTGTGAGATGTAGAAAATCGGGCACGAGTTTACCAACTAGCCAGTGCATTGGGGTTGATGTGGAAATGCCTCTCATGCACAAGGTTGTGGGTTCAAAATCAGTAGTAGTACTATTATGACTTTTTCAATTCATAATGTATTTTTAAATTTACCTTGAACATCATTGACATTGGTGAAGTCTGAAAAAGTCTGAAATCACCTATTCGTCTTGAGCAACCGTCGTGATTAAGGCTCGTGCCTTCACAGCTTTAGAAGAAGCTGTTGCCCTCGCAGTAGGGCAGTAATAGACTGGTATATAAACAGTGTTACGTTGTGAATGTACCTGTACAATCCAGCACACTAAACGTCGTCGCCACGCCGTCGGCAATTTGCAGCACAAATTGATCAAATACAACTTTGTTGCTCCTAACACTCAGGTCGGATCTTCTGAAACTACCAAGTAATTTACTCACTTACTAACTGTCAACTTGACAGCTTGCTACTTGGTTAATTTTCTCCGACGGTCAGACAAACGGGTGCCGCTGAAAATTGTTTTATGTCACAAGAGTTTCGAACTAATTATTATCTTTCTACACTATGTATTATATTTATATTATTATCATAAAACTGAAGAGTTTGTTTGGTTGAACGCGCTAATCTCAGAAATTACTGGTTCGAATTGAAAAAATATTTTAGTGTTGGATAGCCCATTTATCAACACGACGCAAAATATTGCAAAAACAGGGAAATTGTGCAGCAGATGAAGTTGCACGGGTCAGCTAGTTTGATTTAAATGTATCTCTTAAATAGATCAATATTTCTATGATCTCATACCTTTTATCATATACTGTAATTATAGTATACGTTAAACATAGAACTTCAACATTGTGTTCCATTGTTTGAACTAACATTTGTTACTAACAATGCTGATTTCCTTTTGTAGTTAAAAGCAAACAACCCTTAGTAATTAATAATTACTAACTTTAGTAGTCGTTTATGAGGAACTAATAATTACTTATTTGATCGTTTAATTAAATTCTCGGTCTTTTTATAAATATGTTTGTAACTATTGTTTAACCACTCACACTTAAATTAATAAAAACAATGTTATTGCACAGAACTGAAAATTTAAAAAAACAAAACTTTATGATTTTACAAGAAACACATTTAACAGGTAGCATCGATGTGTCTGTATCCTTTTATCACTAAACTTAATAATTTCGCACTTATTTCAAAAGCACTATGAGTAGATCATAAGTAAAAGAAGGGACACAAATATTAAAGGAAAATATATATCTGTGTGTCAAGATTTACGGCTTTTATCTATTGGCTTTCAAAATTCGGGCACGTGCCTTTGTCTCGCATAAGACGTTTGCGCGAAGGTTTGTTCCAATCTTGGCCGAGTGTCTAATTCAGGAAAAAATGTTGGTGAATGTTGGCTAATGCTGGTGAACATAGGTAAAGGCTGTCACGCGTGGCTGTGAATGTTTATTAGAGTAAGAGTTATTGCTGAAGTGTGAACGTGATCCATTGTGTACGTGGAAGGTCCAGGATTTGGGGAAGATGAGCTCGGCTTCCTATTTTTACGAGAGCATAGAACCGAAAGGGATTTGCCTTTGTATTGCGTAGATTTGAGCGGACTTATGAATGAATCTCAAGATAAAAAAAGAATCAACGCGCCAGCTGTGCTGATTCTCACGAAATTGTGCAGCTCTGGGTTAAACATATTTTTATATATTAAGAAAAAATGACTGGAACGAATGGAGGAGCTCGTGGCTAATAAATAACAGCCGTACGGGTCGATCTTCAAGGCTAAACCGTGCTTGCCGATGTCGGTGCATGGATGGGTTACCATAATAACATACAGAGTTTCCTCCGTGCCGCGGCAAGCACGTTAAGCCATTGGTCTCGGCTGTCATTTCTTCATCTTTGATAGTCGTTACAAGTAGCCAGAAGCCGAAAGTCTGGCATCCAGTTTTACCCAGGGGTTTCTTATTACCCAGTTACTGGGTTGTGGAGTTCAGATAGGCAGTCGCTTCATGTAAAGTACTGATTCTCAGCTGCATCCGGTTAGACTGGAAGCCGACCCCAACAAAGTTTGGGAAGAGGCCAGGCAGATGATGATGGACAATAATGGACATGTGATGCGGAGGAATGAGGAAAATGTCGATTATGAATGTAGATGGCTATTAAAGTAGAGGAAGACCAAAGAATCGATGGATGGACTGTGTGAAGGATGATATGGCTAGAAAAGAGGTGACGGCTGAGATGGCGAGTAAAATAGGAGTATGGAAAAAAAACACATGCTGCACCGACCCTAAATAAGTTGGGAGAAGGGCAGGAAAATGATATGATGATATCGATACCAATCTACGAAATTTCGCTACTTAATTAATGCTGAAGTGAAATTAATGATGAAGAGAAAATGACTATTGCAGAACTATAAAATCGATGATGATTTGTGTCTGATGACAGGTGAATTGATGATGATTATGAAAGACGGATGGAGCTTCTACACAATCACCTAGACTCTCTCAAATACTCGTAGATAATATTGATGAAAATATAATTCTTCAGTTTTTGACGTATCATCCGACCTTAACAAATCCGAATAACTGAGATTCAATCTCTCAAGCTTCGTCTTCCGACAAACAAAGAGTTATTATTGCTACATTTATTCTCTGAAAGGATTCTGGGTTTTCGTTTGTTCGACGTTTCTCATGATTTCTATTTTCTAGGTGTCTTATATTATATATGGATAATGTGGCGAAGAAATTCATGATTATTGTTTGTTTTGATTATATTTTGATAAGTGTTTTATCAACGTCTCGTCTCTATTGACTGAATAAAGGTAGGATCTTAATATAGGTCATCATCTGCATTTTCCGAACTATATTGGAGTCGGCTTCCATTCTAACCGGATGCAGCTGAATACCAGTATTTTACAAGGAGCGACTGCCTATCTGACCTCCACATCCCAGTTAGTACTGGGTAATACGCCCCTTATTAAGACTGGTTGTCAGACTTTTGGGCCACTAACTACCTGTAACGACTGTCAAAGATCTACAATTGACAGCCGGGAACAACGGCTTAATGTGCTTTCTGAGGTACGGAGGAAACTCGGTATGTAATTAGGTCACCCATCCACAGACCAACCTTGGCAAGCGCTGATTAACCTTGAAGATTGACCCTTGAGGCTGCTATTATTTATCCACGAGCTTAATATAGTTAGATCTTCTAAATGTGGGTGTATTCAAAAGCTATTTGCTCGAAATTGTGGGTGAAATAGAATACAGATAATTGGGAATTCTACACTTTGTGGGTTCCCAAGTCATGATGTTACTAATAATAATTCGATATTATTCTTGGTACTTGATGAAATACGATCGCATTGCTTAAGGTTATACATAGATACATTCCCCCTATATGTTAAGAGTTGATAGCATATACCTACACCAACAAAAAACCGTGGAAATGACACCGACGCTAAACACAGAAATTAACTAAATTAAATAATAAATAATATATTTTTTTTTATTATTAATTAATTAATTATTAATTAAATTAATTATTATTTATTACAGATAGACACCTACCACTGTTTGTCTCTGCATTACCCAAAGGTTGACTGGTAGAAAATGCCTATGGCATTAAGTCCGCCACTGTACATTGTACTTGAAGTGTTAAATAAATAAATAAATAAATAACCGGTGGTAAAAAAACAGCTGTTTCTTAAACTGCAGTACCTACACGATTAAAATGTATGGTATAGCTGATTTATTTTTAAATAACCGATGAAAAGCTTCTATGTGGGAGATTCAGAATAATGTACTGAATACATGGTAACGGTTTAAGAGTCGGTCCCTTCCACTCTGTATGGATATATTGGTGATTGATAATTAGTGACCGTTACATAAACACGTCCATTGTACTCATGATAATAAGCAACTTACCCAAAGATTTTTTTTTTCACTCATGCACTTTTATCACAATAACACAACAGCCGTATGAAATTCACGCGCACGTGTGTTTGTGTCCTATCAGCTGTGAGCCGCGTTACGCCGTTGTGTCTCATTACTATCGTTCCGTGCCATATGCGGTGCTCTTCGCGTTCCGAACCATATCTCCCTTCTATAGGATTCCATGGAACTCGAACGCTCAGACAGAAAAGATAACTCTTCCCGGACCTGTCGGCGGCGTCTTCAGGCCACTTTGGGTTACCCCGTCGAATCAGCTGTTAGCCGCGTTACGCCGTTGTGTCTCATTACTAAAGTTCCGTGCCACAGTGGGTAGGCAGAGCACCCGTATGTTTCGCAACCCCGAATTTCGTATGGCTGTTGTGTTATTGTGATAAAAGAGAAAGAGTATAAAAATCTTTGGTAAAATTGTTGTACGGTCACTAATTACCAATCACCCTAAATGTAAGTAAGTACATAGGCACCTATTGATTATACAAGTGCCATCAATATCTTCGGTAGGCATATCGGATTTCAGTCATAGCAGAGATGCTTGAAACCCGACACGTAGGGCGCGTTAGAGCACATACTCGTACCGATAGCTCGTGTTAGATGCGACAAGCTTCCTTCGCGTTTAGTGTTCTCACTGACAACCACAACTATATATTTTAGTAAGCTAATACGTTTTCTTCTGCCATTAGTACCTGCAAAGGGAGTATTTTTAATTGGTTTCGTGCTTATACATTATTTACCTGTAACTATTATTTCAAACTAGTTTTATTTTGGTGCAGCGTACTTGATTGTAATCATTGATTGATTACAATAGCTCGTTACGCTGCTGCAACTTTTGCTACCTAATTGTTAGTAAAAATGGAATCTAAGTTGCTTCGTGTAAATAGCATATTCTTGCGTAGTCAATCTTCAATTCATGATAATCCTGCCCCTATCCCAATTTTTTGGTGTCGGCGCAGCATGGTTTCTCATACCTTTCTTCCTTTCCTTTCTTTTTTTCCTTTCTTTCTTGGTACTCACCACCTTCTTAACCATAATATCAAGTATCACACAATCCATCCATCATTTCTTTAGCCTTCCCCTACTCTTATAACCCAAGTTCTCTTTTATGTCTGGAATGGCATATAAGAAGTTATTAATAATAATGGACACCCTAAACTATATATTTTCGCCATTAACTCCACCTTGGGGCAGCACTTCCAATCTCTTATACTTATAAACTAGCGCTCTTGTTGTTCAGGAAAGAATACATCGCTCGTTATGATGTAATTGGAAGAAGAGGGGGTCATGTGAATGCATTAATGTAAGCAGTGTCATTATAAAATGACGCTAATATGAAACGTGATCCTGCGCTTGTGAGGGGACATTTTACATGAGGCACTTTGAAATTTAGCTTGAAAATGGGTAAGTTTTAATCGTTTTTTTTTTTTATCGGGAAGTGGTTTTTTGTTTTGATTAAGTTTGTGTCACGACCTTATAGAAGAATATGAGGGAGGTGTGTCTCTTCTCTTTTTCAATAGGGGTGTAAAGTTTCTTATTTGTCCATTGAAACGGGAGAATACTACAGCCAGAAGGGTGTAGTGTCTGGTGGGTTATAGGTGCCGAGGGTTGTTGTCGGGCTGTTGATGTTGTTTGTATCCTATAATCTATTCACATGATACAGAATTGAGAGCAGCGGTGGCCCGGTGGCGTATTGCCAAACTGTATACTGAGCCAGACCGGGGTTGTTCTGAGTATGATCGTAGTTTGCCTTTGTAGTTGAAGAGCAAACTGTATACCTATTCAGAGTCTGAATCAATATACATTTTGCTTTAAAATACTAGAGCAAAATACATACGAGTCCAGACGTCCATACTTTCCAGTCTTTGTCTGATGTAGTATGTAATATGGGATCGATAATTTAGAGCAAAATGCATGCGAGTGCAGCCATGTTTTATCTCTTTTATTCCCGCGCGGCGCGCTCCCCTCGTTTTCAACAATAAACAAGTTAAATACTAGTTTCATACAAAACTTGTAGAATACTTGTCAAAACACAATTATTTGTTTTATGCATGAATTGAGACTGTCTCAAACATTCTTTCGTTCACACTGTGTAGCCTACGAGTTTGTATACAAGTATTAAACACATTTGCGTTTACACTGAAGTCTGCGACATGTTAAAACTTGTCAGCTACATTGACAGCGTTCTCACCTACAAAATACAGTCGTGTTTTAGACAAGTATTGTTTATTTTATTGCAATTTCTGTATAATACTAGTTACAAACAAGTTTTAAACTTTATCCATGCTTGTTGGATAAAGTTTTCAACATATCGGACGAACCGCGATTTTTTCGTTAATGAAAACGAACGAGGAAGAAGAATAGAGTGGTCAAAGAAACAAACTTTAGAAGTCATTGAGCTTTTGCATGTACAAGAATGCCTGTGGAATGTGAAAAATGACGGAAGCAGATTAAATAAGCAACGGATTTAAAAAATATTATTGAAATTCGTTGCTTATTTAATCTGCCTCTAATTTCATGGATCTACTAGTTATGTCATAAAAAAATGTACTATTTGTAAAAGAAACCAAATTTTTTATTAAGTTAAACGAATAAATAGAAGAATTTGCTTCAGTTTGCATGAACAAGCATACTGCACACATGAAGTAAAGTTCTTCAGCATCTTCTCTTTCCATTTTCACAACAGTTTTTGATATAAGTAGATAACATAAAACTACGGACTGAATTTGTCTTGAATTCTACAAGTTTAGCTACACAAAAATATGAAATCATAAACATGTAGGCAATTAGTTTTCAACCAACAAGTTTCATACAAGTTTTGTATACTTACAACAAGTTTTGCATACTTAAAACAAGTTTTGTACATGTATATTATATAGTTTCAACAAGTTTTGTATACAACATGTTTTATACATGTATATGAGAAACGAAAACATTGCATAAAATTAGTAAAATACATGTATTAGTAAAATACACCTTGGTGAAAACGAGGGGTTAAACTTGCGCCGCTTGCGACCTTGACTCCTTTTTTTCGCCAGTGGCCGTGACTTCATTTGTAATTACGCACGTGTCAAGGGTATTCTTTCACAACATACATATATACATTTCAGCCCAAAAGACGTCCACTGTTGGACATAGGCCTTCCCCAAGTGTCGCCATATTGACATTTTGGGGGGTTTTGCCATAATCGCCACGCTTGGCAGGCGGGTTGGCGATCGCAGTACGGTAGTTACAAAAGCACAGAGAACGCTGCTGCCCATTCTCTGGCAAATCCCTTAGTCGCCTCTTACGACACCCACGGGAAGATATGGGTGGTGCTATTCTTTACGTCCGACACCATACAGATTCTTTCACAAATAAAACAATTATTTGCCAATCGAATATAAACCGAAATTACAAATATGTACAATTTACTGTGTCAGTACATCTTTCTTATGTAAAATTTATAAATACTGGAATTGGAAACACTTATAGTTTTTTTTTAACACCCTGTATAGTTGTTACAGTTCAAATTAATTTTTAGTCATACTTACAACGGGTTTTCTTAAATTAATTCACAATAGGTATGTTTTTAATAAAAGTTGTTCAGCTTCACGAATAGGCATAACAGCATAACAAAAAAAAATACTGGAAATTATGAAACACGTTTTAAAGTTATTTACAGATATTCGAGTGTCACAGTTTGCTTTACATACAAGCGAGCAAAATGCATACATTCTCAGATTGCTCTGAGCTCGTATGTACTTTGCTCCAATTTGTTGCAAGCAAAATGCTTACCTTCTCAGATTGCTCTGAGCTCGTATGCACTTTGCTCCAATTTATTTGTGATTTTAATGAGCATACATCGTGCTCCGTTCATCGCATCGTTCAGTACAGACTACGGGTGTCTGGGTCAGTATACAGTTTGGCAATACGCGGCCCGGTGGTGGCAGTCCCGACTTACGAGCGGTAAGCCGTGGCCGAACCCAGGCAGGCGCAATGCTTTGTGTAATTTATTTTATCACCGCTGTCCTCAAAAACGGTGAAGGAAAACATCGTGAGGAAACCGGAATGTCCTAGAACTAAAAATTCAAAGACATGTGACATCTACCAACCCGCACTAGGCCCGCGTGGTGGATTACAGCCCACTCCCTTTCATAGAGAGATGGCTTGTGTCCTAGCAGTGGGAACATTATAAGCTGATGATGATGATACAGGATTATGCGTGACATCAAGTGTGATGTGTAGTGGAGTAAAAGCAGCAACCTTTTAAAAATTTCAACGTACAATTGATTTAAAGTCGAATAAGGGAGGTGTAAATGAAATTCGCTTTTATCGAACAAGCAATATATTTCCGTAAAAATAATTTAAATAAAATAAAGCTCGACACTTTAATGACAATCTTTGAGTCTCAGAACTTTTCATTGTGTTAGCCACTTCGTTAAGTCAAAGTTGATCCTCGCCTGAAGTCGACTGTCGATTAAAAATTGCTATTTTCAGTGGTTTTTTTTCAGAGTCGAGTATTTATATTAATTATTTAAGCTTGCGAAGTGATAAAAACCTTAGTTAGGCTGCTTAATTTCAGGTTCCTTATTATTATTAAGACGGCTTGTTGAATCTTTCCCGTAACACAAGCTTTTGAACTCGTTTTCAGAAACACTAGGCAATTCCTAAATATTTTTTTGCTAATATTTGTGTCGAAACTTCAAGTTCTTAAACGAGGTAGGTATAAATTGACTTTAACCCAGTACACATATGGACGTTTTTTAGCTCAAAGATATAAGTGATACTAGTATCTGCGACAATCATACTTCTCGAGGGAGTCGTTCAGAACAAAAAGAAGCTATTTTGGCATTCAGCACACTTGTCCTCATTACGAGGGACTTTGTTCTACTATTTATGAGCTACGTGAACTCTTTACTTGGCAATACATACGTAGGTACATTTTATTAAAAACGACGTTATTAATTTGAAACATATATTTCCCAAGGCGGGAATTCTTCTTCATGTACATGTTTACTGAAGTACCAATAAAAAGTGTTTTTGCAGTATTAGAAATGTTTTTGAGGAGTATTACGTTATTTACAGTAGGGGTGGCGTTATACGGACAGGTCCTGAATTTAAGCTCAGTGTCCGAAATGCGGGGGAATATAAAACGTCCGAAATTTACAAAAAATAGAAAAATACAAACAGTTTGTATTAAAATAGCAAACAATTTTTTTAAATTATTTTTTAAGATAAGACAAAATTGTTTGAATACTATGTCAAAAAATTATTAAATACAGTAAAACAATACTGCGCAACTTAAAAGAGAAAAAGACTTGAATTGAAAAAAAGATCTTGATATGACCAGAACTTTCTCTGGAAAAGAAAAACATACATCTGGGAACCCTACGTTAAAGACACGCTTAATGGCGTAGGGACCAAGACTAGCACTTAAACTCTAAAAGCATTTAAATAAATGCGCTATTTGAAAGGGTTATCCTAATCTCTGGAGTCTCACTTTAAATCTACATAAAACCTAAATTGGTTTGGAATTCATATTCAATTATTTACATATTTTTGTTTTATAATAGGTATCTTTTTTGACGAATAGTGTAACCATTTTTATACAAGATGTTGTTTTTCATCCTCGTCAAAATTCAGGAGGTTGTCCCAAAAGACATACATAATCAATTAAAATTATGGTACTTAATTAATTATTAATTAACGCTGATTTTTTGGTTGTTTAAGTTTGTCAGTGTTTCAGAATTGGTTAAGGGAATAAGAAATTATCGAACAAACGTTTGACATTGTTTTCATGTGTGGAAGCGCGGTTATAGGGTGAGAATCAGACAGGCCGCGTTTAAAACACGGGTGGTTGACAGTAACCGCTTTCCGTAAATAAAAAAATCCCTCAAATCTATTCTATTGTTGATTCGGGACGAGAATCATTAGCATAGTTACCAGGATTTTTACTCAGCAGCCACGGAGTCTGGATTTGTGTCCGGGTGATGGCAGTAGTCTGGCGAAATGTGGGTGTACTATAAAGTACACTTCTACCTAACCCTACGGGGATTACAAGCGCGTTGTATGTAATTTTAAAGTCGTTTTTCTACTAAAAAGTTGTAACCACAGAACCAAAACCTCCTTCAAATATATATTTTAGATCGATTCTATGTTCGTTCCTCGTGATTCTTTCCGAACGTTACAATTGATTTGATCATACGATATTTGGCAAGGCCATTCCCGTTTGGCAAATAACCAAAATGTCTTTTTAGCGATAGTGTTCGAGCAATTGAAATGAATGCTCGTTGTGATTCATTTATCTCATCTTGGGACAGTATTCAAGGCATCATCCTTGACATACATTTCGTTTTGTTACAGTGCCATTTAGAATATGTTTTGCAATGTCCGTAACAAAATAATCTTACGATGCTAATGCAGAAAGAAATTGTATCAAGTTTTCTTGATGTATTTAGGGGAGGTAACCCCTAATAAGTTGTTAGTTCATTCTGCTTAAACCTTTTATGTTTCGAGATAGGATTTTTCTTTCCATGACAAAGGCAAAAAATGATGATACCCCAATGCACTTTTGGAGCAATATCTGGCAATTTCTGCCCGTAGTTAGGTACCGGCAGAAGTTCATCGAAAATAAAACAAATACCTAAACGTTTAGTATTATTAACAACTAGCTTCTGCCCGCGGCTTCGCCCGTGTGAGGTTCGACAATTGCCAACGTGTGTGTTTCCACCCCAAAATAATGTCGAAAATAGTCATTTAAATGTTATAATACTTAATAGTTGTTAGCCGCGGCATCGATCGCGCGTAAGTGCAAGTATAGGATAAATAGTTGTGTAAAAGTCTGTGAATTTCAAACTAAGAAGACAGAATTCATTCTGATAAGATGAAAGTATATCACTGCGTTTTTTTTATTATTTTAGATTGTTAGTGACCGTTGAAGTAGAATTTACTATTTACTTAATACATGTCTTCCGAGCTACGATGCCGGAGCTCAAATGAATCCAGTTAATCCAATCCAATCTAATCCAGTTAATAGTGTAAATGAGCTAGCTTACGATTTAATTTAATTCAAAAATACTCTTATACAAAATTATTTAACTCCCAAAAAACTATTTTAATTATGAGTTATCCTATATATTATCCTATATATATTATATATCCTATCCTATATATATTATCCTAGCATCTTTTTGTAAATGTCGTTTGCGTTGTTTCCTTTCGGAGCATGCAAAATAAAACTGCCCATGTGAGAAACAGTTCTCACTTAAATCAATGCCAGCCATAGCCATAAAATACACAACCTCCCCTAGATACGCAATGTCTCAATAACCTTATTGAGACATTGCGTATTTTAAATTTCCTTATTTGCACCCAGAAAGAGAAACTGAAAAACTGCGCCAAGGAAAATTCTCATTTTGTTTTCGGCGACCCGGAAAACCATGAAAACGACACCCATGAAGCCATTGAGTCGCAACAGGCAACGAAGAAAATTTACTTTCTTCCCTTCACGGGTGTCGTTGTCGTGGTTTTCGGGGTCGCTAACAATAAAGACAAGGTCAAATAAAAATCCAAGATGGCGCCGACGAAAACTTTCTGTTTTTTCTTCATGGGTCTCATTTTCGTTATCAGCGACTCCAAAAACCACTAAAACTACACCCATGAAGCCATTGAGTCGCGCCAGTATCCAGTCGCGGGAGTGTCTGTCGCGCAAGTGGGTTCCCGCAAGTGTCCTTCGCGCAAATGTCTTTCGCACAAATGTCCCAGATCCCCTAGAACTATGTATCATCATCATCATCATTTCAGTCGAAAGACGTCCACTGCTGGACATAGGCCTCCCCCAAGAAGGGGGGGTTTTGCCATAATCGCCACGCTTGGCAGGCGGGTTGGCAATCGCAGTACGGTTGTTACAAAAGCACAGAGAACGCTGCTGCCCATTCTCTGCTAAGTCCCTTAGTCGCCTCTTACGACACCCACGGGAAGACATGGGATGGTGCTATTCTTTACGTCCGACACCATACAGAACATCGACACAAAAATAAAAATAAAACACCCTTTTTGTTGTCTGAGGGGTGGAATTTCCAAAAACGTTGAATTACATGTTTATCAATTCAATCAAGAAACACATAGTAAATTTCAAGCAGATCATACCATTTTTGTAACACTAATGTTTCCACCCTTTTTCGCCCATTTAGGGTTGAATTTCCAAAAATTACGAAATACATATAATTTTTTTTTTGTACTCAGTAACTTCAATATTTAATTTCATACTTTTTACTTCAAAAATTACGGATTCCGCATATAAGCTTTCAACCCCTATCTAACACTCTTAGGGGGTAGATTCTCAAAAACGCTCAAATACGTATTCATTTATTTCTAACTAGTACGTAGTATGTGAATTTCGATGCTTCTAACTTTAAAAATTACTGATTCCCATACAAACTTTCATCCCCTATTTAACTCCCTTAGGGGTTGAATTTCGAAAAATCCTTCCTTATTCTTTGTCTACATTATAAAGGGAACCTCTCTGCAAAATTTCAGCTTTCTAGGTCCAAGGCTTTGAGCTGGGCGTTGATAAGTCAGTCAGTCAGGACTTCTCTTTTTATTTATATAATAATAGAATATAGATAGATATTCTGCGGAACCTAATAGGTATAATACATAATATATAATATAAAACCGAAATATAATATACAATCAGACCGTAAATCTATATTTTATGTATACACACTGGTACATACATACTTGCCTATATTAAGGAAAAAGCCGGATAAAATCCTCAAACCTGAAATTGAATACCGCAAAAATAATTCATTAAGGCCAAGTGATCCGTTGCCAAGAGCTGAAAGTCTCTTGTGGAAGAAAGGAGATCGCTTTTACAATTGTTGAGAGTCGACGTCATTAAAAATACATAGATACCCTTAGGTATAGACACGTGTCACCTACATGTGTGGGGGTTATGTATTTGTTTTGTCGTATTCAAAAACATGATTGTTTCGAGTCTGCACATACATTGATGCCCCTGAGAATACTTCCCAGCAACATCCTATAGAAATAGGGCGTGCAGATGAACAAGCACATTTTATCACATTCGGGAGAATTCCCTAGACGTCGCTACGTCGCGCGTCGGCGCCTTTTAACGAGGGTAGCTAATATCTTTGTAAATAAATCGATTATTTTAAAATTCAACTAGGAAGTTGTTCAACGTGTTTTTTTTTCTGATACCTAGAATATTTTTTTCTTCGGTCAGATTTTTTTCTGGGTAACTGTTTTTTTGCTCATTGTAATTTTATAGCATGTATCTCTTAAGCACTAGATACACGTGTATCTCAAAACACTCAAATAGAACACAAGATTACGGCAAAGAAATAGATATAAAACCTTTTTCATCTAATAGGAACCAAAGGTAAAAAGGGTTCAGACACAAAAATAAGTGGCAATAAGGCCGTTGGAAACAGACTCTTGAGAAAGTCTGATAACTTACTATAAAGAGGTAATATTGAAAGTTAAGTTTGGGCCCAAGGAAAAGTCACTTAATAAGATAACAGCTCTTATTATGATGTTAAATTTCGAATACCTAGACAGTGATATAAATTGTTTTATCATATAGAAAGAATCTAAGACTCTTTCGATTAGACATAAGTTGTCATCGCCTAGCCTTTTCCCAACTATATTGGGGTCGGCTTCTTCAGGCTGTCTAACCGGAAGCGGCTGAATACTAGCTACTGAATGCTGACCTCCACAAGTCGTTTAGTACTGGGTAATACCCCTGGGTAAGACTGGTTGTCAGAATTTCAAGCTACTGACTAGTTGTAGCGACTGCAAAAATCTACACATGGCAGCCGGGGCCAACAGCTTAAGGCACGGTGTCAACTCGGTAAGGAATGAATGGTCACCCATCTACAGACCGACCTTGGCAAGCACTGCATAACTTGAATGATCGACCTGTGCGGCTGTTATTGTTTGTCTACGAGCCCCTCGAAAGCCTAGAAAGTGATATAAGAAAATTACTTTATTGGATAGAAAAAAATCAAAGATTTTACGATTAAATATTTGTTTCTTGATTAAATCAGAAAATAAGTAATTAAGTATGTAAGTCATCATCTGCCTAGCCTTTTCCCAAACTATCTTGGGGTCGGATTCCAGTCTAATCGGATGCAGTTGAGTACCAGTATTTCCATGAAGCGACTGCCTATCTGACCTCCACAACCCAGTAACTGGGTAACACGATACCCCTGTCTCCTTGGTAAGACTGGATGTCAGACTTCTGGCTTTTGACTACTCGTAACGACTGTCAAAGATCTATAAATGACAGCCGGGACCAACGGCATAAGTGCTTTCCAAAACTCAGTATGTAATTATAGTCACCCATCCACGGATCAACCTCGGCAAGCACGGCTTAACCTTAAAGATCGGCCCGTGCGGCTGTCATTATTTAGCCACGAGGTCCTCTATAATGTTCCCCAAGACAAGTACTATTGTAACTTACTGGGGCTGCCTCAGTTTATATATTTTTGTTTTTTTTTTGTACTTTTTGTATGTAAATATGTAAGTAAGGTTGAATAATGTTCGATTTACTTCGTCTTTTTGATCGTTCAAAATGAAAACTTGCTCGGAACGAATTTTAATGAGGTAGGTAAAAGATAGCCGCCTAGAAGACCTAGGGAACGGTGGATGGATTGTGTGAGAAATAATATGAAAGAAAAAGGAGTAAATAATAGCTTGACGAATGACACAGGAAAATGGAAAAAAAAACATGTTGCGCCGACCCCAAGTGACATTGGAAAAGGGCAAATGATGAGTTAAAAGATAGCAGCCATTCTTTCCTCAACTCTCATTATTATTTTTTGTTATGGTTCGTTTATTTATTTATTTATTTATTTATTTATGTACACACAAAACACTTAAAAGAACAATACATTAAGATACAAGAGCACAAAGGTACTGCTTATTTCAAAAGAAATAAATTTCGTTTGATGACTTAAAAGCTTTTTTTTTTAATTGTTGGTCGAAATTAGATTTATTTTACTCTTACACGTGTAACAATAAAGGAGAAAGCGAATTTAACCTTTTTTATGTTCAAAGCCCATTTCAAAAGTACCTACACAAAGTTTGTGGAATTAAGTACGTAAAAAACTTTTTTTGTTAAACTTTGCTGTCCCACTTTTTTGCTTACCAACCTGTATAGCTGTGTGTAACTGTGGACACTTAAATTGATGACATTCAGTTGTCCCACTGTTGAACAAAGGCAAAATAAAAACTCAAAGCCAAATTGAAAAGCATAGTAGAGATCCCATCCTTTTCAATTTTATCATTTGCCTTCTCCAGCCAATCTATTAAATCATAAACGAGTTCCAATACCTAAATCTTTAATTTAACTGAACAAGTAAAAAAGTACAATTAAGTAAGCCGTTGGTCCCGGCTGTCATTTTTAGATCTTTGACAGTCGTTACAAGTAGTCAGAAGCCAAAAGTCTGACATCCAGTCTTACCAATGGGTTTCGTATTACCCAGTTACTGGGTTATGGAGGTCACATATGCGGTCTCTTCACGTAAAATCATGGTACTCAGCTGCATCCGGTTAGACTGGAAGCCGACCCCAAGATAGTTTGGAAAAAGGCTAGGCAGATGATGAAGTAAAAAGGTACTAAATGAAAATCCGCTTTAAATGTAAAAAAACTTTGTAACCGTTTTAGTAAACAAAACAAATTAATTATCAAACTTTCTATGTGGGTTAAACAAATACCAACTATAAACGATTGATGCGGACCCATTTATAGAAGTAAACATTTAAATGATCTGAAGGGTTATCGGTTAAAGTTTCAGCTTAATTGTATGACAATATTGATATAAGATTGAACTTGTAAGCAGTCTTCAGTTAATTTTAAGGGTGGTACTTAATTAATTTGTGATCGCAGTAATTTTCCGGTTCAAAGACGAAAAGTACCGGGCTGATGGGATTTAAAATTTATTAGGGGTCGCATATACAAGGTGTCGTTTTGCATCCTCGTCAAAATTCAGAAGCTTGTCACAAATGATATAAATAATCAATTTAAATTACGGTACCTGGTTAATTCTTAATTAATGCCGATTTTTTTGGTTGTTTAAGTTTGTAAGTATATCAGAATAACCCCCCTTACCGTGGTTTAGGGAATGAGAAATTATCGAATAAACGTTTGAAATTGTTTGTATGTGTGAAACCGCGGCTATAGGGTGAGGATCAAACGGGCCGCGTTTAAAATACGGTTGGTTCACACTTACAGATTTCCGTAAATAAGAAAAAAAAATACCTACCCATTTTCTTATTGATTCGGTTCGAGAATCAATAACATAGTTACCTAGTTAGTTGGTTAGTTAGTCGTTGAGGATACAAAACAACACCATGTATGAACAACACAACACGACACAACACGGGCTAGTGTGAATAATCATCTTATTATTTACACATGTCTGCACCGATTTGAAATTATCACACTTACGACACTGTTTATGTTTGAACATTGTCACTTGTGCAAAATATTGACAACGAATAAATTAAGTACTCTCACTATTTACACTATTTTCCAATAAAAAACACCTGTACCGTAAAAAAAACCGGCCAAGTGCAAGTCTTACTCGCACACAGGGTTCCATAGCCCCAAACAATATTTTGAACTGTCATTCATTATAGTAAACTTCCACTCAACCGCAAAACTAAATTGGTTTTTCATAGTATGTTAATGAAAAACAAAGTTACTGCTGCAGTTTGATGAAAAAGTCCCATATCTCAAAAACTAAACATCATATCTTATTGAAACCAATTTTCGTTGATAGTTTTTTTTACGTTCTACAATCCTAAATATTTTCAGAATTTTCCTCCTCTTACTTTAGAAATTAGAGGGGGGGGGGGACACACATTTTACCACTTTGGAAGTGGCTCTAGCGCAAACTATTCAGTTTAGAAAAAAATGATATTAGAAACCTCAATATCATTTTTGAAGACCTTTCTATAGATACCCCACACGTATGGGTTTGAAGAAAAAAAATATTTTGGTTTTCAGTTCTATGTATGGGGAACCCTAAAATTTATTGTTTTTTTTTCTATTTTTGTGTGAAAATCTTACTGCGGTTCACAGAATACATCTATTTACCAAGTTTCAATATTATAGTTCATAAAGTTTCGGAAAAAAGTGGCTGTGACATACGGACGGACAGACAGACAGACAGACAGACATGACGAATCTATAAGGGTTCCGTTTTTGCCATTTGGCTACGGAACCCTAAAAATGGATGATACACAACAATAACACTATGGGTCGTTAATTAAATAAGTTTTACTTATAGTGCATCATTGAAAATTGTACGCTTATCATTCGAAACTATCCGCTATATCTAATACGGCCGGTTGTAGTTCAATATCCGGCCAACACGACTATCCGTTCTGCGACCTATAAATAATCATTATTATTGCTACAACACCATGTTAGTGAATAAAAGATAACAAGTGTCTTGATATAATGGGAATGGCTAGAGAATAACACTTCATGAGTAGTATTACTGTATGTGGATACATATGAAAAAAATGACATTTAAGGTTGGACATAACAATCCATTATGGACTATTGACAACAGCCATTAAGGTCGTTGAGGGGAAACCTAATGTCTTTATACGTCTTGTAGCTATATTTCCTAGGCAGGAAAGTAGATGTTGGATAGGTAGTATATACCTATATCTATTTAAAACAGCAAGACGACCTAAAAATGTTGTTATGAATCCATTTACTTCTGTCTTATTCTGAACTAGCTTGTGCACGGAGCTTCGCTTCCGATATGTACGGAAATTAAAACGCACTCGGGGATAATGTTAGCTTCCCGTTTATGAAAGAGTTTTCGGAAACGGATCAGTGATTCTGAAGATTACCTCCTATATACAAACTTACAAAAAAAACATCTATAGGGTGACTGGTAGTTAGTGACCGATACTTAAACACGTCATTATTTCAGCCGAAAGACGTCCACTGCTGGACATAGGCCTCCCCCAAGTATCGCCACATTGACATAAGGGGGTTTTGCCATAATCGCCACGCTTGGCAGGCGGGTTGGCGATCGCATTACGATTTTCACAAAAGCACAGAGAACGCTGCTGCCCATTCTCTGGCAAGTCCCTGAGTCGCCTCTTACGACACCCACGGGAAGATATGGGATGGTGCTATTCTTTACGTCCGACACCATACAGAACACGTTAGATTAAACACGTGATGATATCCTTACAAACAACTTTCCCAAAGAAACATTTTTTTTACTCATTCACTTTTAGCACAATAATACAACAGCCGTATGAAATTCACGCGCGCTCGCCCGTGGCCTGTCAGCTTGTGATAAAAGTGAATGTAAATAAAAAAAAATGTTTCTCTGGGAAAGTTGTTTGTTATCATGATTTTAATCGCGTCTTTAAGTATCGGTCACTAACTAGCAGTCACTCTATATAAAATATTAATATAGAAAATACCAGCAACTTTAACAAGTGATTTCCAGATCCTTGAAAATAAAGTGAATTCAATATATTACACTGAAATAAAACCTTTGAGGAACTACTATAAGTAGTTTTGACGCTATACTTATTACTTTACGTAACATTTAATTAACTTGCTGGACTAAAAAATAAAAGAACATTAGTACATAGAAAGATGGTACAGAATATCGCTGCTGTCCAAAATTAATTACACTACTATAAACAGTAGTCCCGAAAGAGGGTGCCTATTTCACCAAGATATGGTTTTATTAACCTTGTAGGTTGGTAGGAACCCACATTTTATTTATACGTTTTATTTATGCAATACCGGTTTAATGAGATTCGAGTCACCCGGATATGATGAGCTTCTTTTTTATCGCTCACACGCATCAGAGGACGCCCTTTTTATTCCGTACGAGTTATCTCTGAACGAGGCATAAACGCGTTTAATAGGATTTTGAATTTAAATTATGAAAATGTACGTAGTTTTACCGAGTTATGTCTGACTCGTCACTTTTTCGATTTGTCACATTTTTTTTATTTCATACAAGATTTTCCAATTCTTATCGTAAGAAAACAAAAGATTTTTTATTTAAAATTGATGATCCCGATTAGTCATTCATTCGTTCAAATTTTCGTGTCAAAATGTACAGTCAGTAAGAAAAACATTGCATGTCTTTTAAATCTATTTATTTAAAACAACCAGAATTTATCAAAAAATCATACAAACATAATATCTTCAATACATTTCGTTACTAACTTGTCGTTTTCTATTCTATACAAAATTATTTGAAACAGTTGTGAATCTTGAACTTTTGTTTTTCGATGACGAGTAGGAACAGTGACATAACTCGTTACCATCTCTACAATACACTATAGAAACGATTATCATCATAAATCTCTTCATGCATAACCATGGGAGATCATGGAGCAACTGCCTATCTGACCTTCACAACCCAGTTCATCATCATCATCATTTCAGCCGAAAGACGTCCACTGCTGGACGTAAGCCTCCCTCAAGTGTCGCCACATTGACCGGTCCCGTGTGACTCAAATCCAGCGGATCCCCGCAACCTTCAGCAGGTCAGTGGGAGGCCTTCCAACGCATCGTCTTCCGGTTCACAACCCAGTTAGTACTGGGTAATATGATATCCCCTGGTATGACTGGTTGTCAGAATTTCGAGCCGCTTTGACTACCTGTAACGACTGTCAAAGATCTACAAATGACAGCCGGGACTTACGGCTTAACGTGCTTTCCGAGCCACGGAGGAATCGCGGTATGTAATCGGTGGTCACCCATCCAGGGAACAACCTAGCTAAGGACGGCTTAACCTGAAGATCAACCCGAGCGGCTGATATTATATAGCCAAGAGCTCCTATTTATAAAGATACTTAACTTAAAGAATTGCTGTCATGGCAAGACGTTATCGCCTTGAGAAGAAACAAAATGTTCTTTCAATCTTGATTATTAACCTGCGATTAATTTAAAAGAAAACAGCAACGAAGGAAAATACACAAAAGTTTAATGCTAACACGTACAAAGGTCTACGCAGGCGTGTGCTTAATCAAATCGTAAGTAAAGCTCATGTTATAGGAAAACCACCTTTGTAAGCATGAAAAGTACGATAACAAGGTACTGGGAAATGGAACAGTTGTAGGTATATGTTATTGGTTTAAGCCCGAACAATATCAAAATATACAAATGTTTGTGCAAGGCGCGTTTCAACGAGGTTCCGGCCCTCGATTACTCGGACCTTGGTACTCATTCCATAAAACCACCACCGGGTATGGGTTAAACAAATAACTGGCTGTTGATTGTAGGAACGGTTTAAGTCCGAATATGCCCTTACCTTTACCAATAGTTTTTATGAAAATACTGTTAGGTAAGTATCGAAAAATACTTACTATTTTTCGATCGATTTCAGAGCAACTTTGATATGTTTCATCTAAAATTATTAAACACTAGCTGTCCGGCGCAATTTCGTTTGCGTCACATTTTCCCCGTTTTCGCAAAATTTTCCATTGCTCCACTCCTATTGGTCTTAGCGTGATGATAATTATACACCGTCAAATTTTAATCGTTTTAATCCCTTGGACGGGTGATTCAACTTTCAAAATACTATTCATAAACAACTTACACAGCATTAAAAAAAAAAAACTAAAATCGTTCCGTTCTTTGCTATTCGGCTACGGAACCCTAAAAATAGCAAGTGATAACGTAATATTCGCAAAATGTGTCTGTGGTCACATCATATGGTACGAAGTGAGTTTCAAATGGTACTACTAATGGTTTACAGTGCTTTTTCACTAATGCGAAAATTGGTTCGAGGTTACAAAAAAGGTAATTATTTTTAATTTTATCACTACAAATCGATAGTGTTTCATGCACCGAATCGACCCTCCAAGGGATTAAAATGATTAAAATGTAACGGTGTATAGCCTATAGCCTTCGATAAATGGACTATATAACACTTAAAGAATTTTTCAAATCGGACCAGTAGTTTCAGAGCCTATTCAATGCAAACAAACAATAAAATCTTTCCTCTTTATAATATTAGTTTAGACAACCGTTTTTCAAAATTCTAGTACTAATAAAATATTTATTAAAACAAAAATGTTAATTCTGGTATTAAGCTGCATCCGGTTAGACTGGAAGCCGACCCCATCGTTGTTGGGAAAAGGCTAGGCAGATGAAAAGTTTTTCAAAATTCTAAAATCTACTTCTATGTGTAAAATAAAACCATCTGTAAGTATTCACAAACATCAATAAAGGTTCCCTTTCACTCTAATATTTTAAAATCTACACAGTATGTACGAAAAACGCTTTGAAGATAGAAAAACAAATAACACAATAAACAAAGCGTATGTCCAGAACAAACCATGAAAGCACGGACAGAGAGCAAAGAATGCAAAGAGCTATCCGTTTTTATGCGGAAAATACTGCTCACATTTTACCGTACAATTGATGTTTTAGAATTCAGCAGTAGTGCTTGTTAGCACCGCGGTCTGACGGCTCTTCACTTAGTACCTGCATATACTACACTTGCATGCAAAAATAACAAGACACTTGTACCTGGAAAGCGCGACCTGAAAATGTTATTTTTTCCCTACATTTTGTACTAAAACAACGCAAAGTTGAGTTAGGACATCTTTGATAATTTAATGACAAGGGTTGCTATGTCACAATCACAAGTCCGCATTTGTGAAATTGTGACGTTGGCTTTTTTTATTTTTTCGTCAGCGTTAGCAGGGTTAAAAGGATGAAATGTAATGATAGCTCTCGAGATATGTTTCAATAAAATGTATCCCTAATTTGTGAAGTTTGTAGAACGGCCTAAGTTCTGAGACTAGTTCATAAGATTAGAACTAAAAGTCATCCAATTTAAAATTCAATTAAGTCTAAACCTTCTACTGTTCAATAAAACTGGAATGAAGAAATTGGGATGCGGTACGAGGCCTAGGACTTCTACCTACTGGCTTCTGAACTGGACAGGTTATCCCGCTCTGGTTTTGATTGGTGTCAATACAAATAGAGACGCAACCGCACGGGTAATTGATTGTCTCATGCATCGAAAGAGAAAAGGAAACTAAGAAGGTCACGATGACCCGGAGGACGATTTCGGATTTGGTCTCATAGTAAAAGTTGTTCATAATGATAAGTAGAATGACCTCATAAGAGATTGTTGGTGTTTTACCAATAACCCTGTATAAGTACATGTAGGTAGGGGGCGATGTTTGTCGGAAATGCATCGTTTTTTTTATGATTGCTTTGAAATGAAAATATTTTTTTTGGTTTATACTATTAGAAGCTTTAAAATCGGTAATTTTATACATACGGGACACCTGCCTATGAGAGCGGAGGGGACAGGAGTACCCCTCCGTTACTACTCCCTTCGGGGAGCAAAGGGTACGGGAGTAAGAACCACTATTTCTGTCTTATCTCCGGCGCTGCGGGAATAGCAGCCCCTTCGCCTTTGCGTAACAAGTCACAGGCGATCAGGCTTCCCTCCACACCTTCGGCTAGTTGGTACCGTGGTAAGCGGGGATTGCCCTCCCTCCGCACCTCCGGGCTCAAAGAAAAACTCTAGAGGTAGGACAGACCAAGACCACAGCGTGTCGGGGTTGACAAAGTCGTTTCTGAATTCCAGTTCGTTGTAAGGCCATATTTACTTTTAAAATACACGCATGTTACGCGAACGTGATCACAAAATGGCTGATTTTTTATAATATGATGTGTGCTTTGCTCATTGAACATTCCATACGTACTTTTTAATACAATACCACCAATAATTCTACAATTAATATCTCCGAAACTAATCATTTCCGACGGTTGAAATTTGGCAAATCGTTTTCTTATATTAGTAAAAACCTACAATAAAAATTACAACATCCTAGTTTAATGTACAAATATAAGTGACTAGCCCGGAAACCTGACCACAACACAATAACAAAAACACAACAATGAAAACCAAATTGATGCCTATTTTCGAATTTTTATTCAGAAAATGAATGAACGAGTATTACATTATTTATTAATCCGTAAAGCTGGAAGAAAACACACAAAAAATGGATAAGTCGTTTAAGGAAAAGTCCATTTTTAAATAATTTCTAAGGGATTATTCGGTTTCACATCTCCCGAAATAACGAGTTGGAAACTTCTACTTTTTATGAAGTATAAAACATTTATGTGCTGGTTTCACACATTTTCCGGTTTCATTTATGCTAGTTATGGTACATTTGGTTAATAGTATAAAAAAGCAATACGACATATCATAAAAACAATATCTTTAGAGTAACTTTGGCCTCCTCGCTATGTAATTGACCGAATTCGTGTCCAAACTTTTTGAAAAAACAGACATTCGCACAAACAAAAAGGCAAATATTTGTCTCACAAGACAAGTTCCTGACAAGGGGAAGTTTCGTATCTTCCACAATAGGTATTGTGCAATCTGTTTATCAAGTCTTCGCTACTTACACAATAACGTTAACAGACAAGTTTCTCAACAATAAGTAGGCGCTAAGTATCGGGGCAATCCACATTTACATAAAAGACAGAGTTTTATTCGCGATAGATGTAACAAAAAATGTGTGGTCATCATTAAGATCGATATTTCCTAAATCGATTTTTTGCTATACGCTTCTTTTTTTCTTTCTGTAGTTCTGTGTAGAAACATAATATTCACCGTCGCGTCTCCTGGTTAAAATAAATGTCTACTTAAAACTTTTTTTGGATATTGTACTAAAGAAATATACTTTTAACCACAAAGTGAGCAAGTTATTTGCCACAGAAAATGGAACACTTAAAAAAAAAATACATTAAAATTCAGAGCAGTTTTCTTAACTTAAAAATTATTTAAGTAAAGAAGTGCTTCCTTTCTCAGCAGAAAACTCTAGTCCGTCTTCTAGAAACAGGAAGTTGAAAAACTAGAGAGGACGTTAAAGTTTGGAGATCTTTTTGTCCGCACCAACTTAAACAAAAGCAAAATGTTGTCGTGTAGTTCAAAACATGACATTTGGTCGAGTTACTTTTCTGTTCAACTCTTTGTTTGTCTCATTTTCTCAACGTTAATGTCGTATTTTGCATGAAAACTGCAGTTAAATGAAGTTAAAAATACGAGTTTTATCTTCCACTACAATTATTCTTTAGCGTTTGCAAATCAGTGTAAATAGGAGCGGTCTGATGTAGCCAAGCTTAAAAAGGTTACATTTTAAACGAAGAATCAGGTTTGCCATGCTGACGTTGATGTTAATGTCGGGATTTATGATTCGTTTAGAGATATAATATTTTTAAAGTCGGAAAAAAATCTGCCAAGTGGACTTTGCATTAATGTGACCCCTGCGCTTTAATCAGACAGCGGAAACTCGTTTTTATTACATTAAATTGTAAAAAGAACTAAAAGAAAGGAAAGAGTAAATGATAGCGTGACGATTGACAGGGGGGTGAATGGAAGGAAAAAACGTGTTGCACCGATTTCAAGTAACATGAAACAAGGGTTAGATGAGTAGCGGAAGGGGTCCGAGACGGCCGATGCCTGCCAGGGCTGCGGGTTGTTCGAAAGAGTTACCGTGGCCCTGGAACACAAAGGGCTAAGAAGGAACATGGATGGGTTTTAGTCAGTCAAGTCTGACACTCCCTTCCGCTCCGCCTAGAGCGGGAGAAGTCATTTGATGATTTCACATCCGAAAGAAAAAGGGGGTAAATTAATGAAATTGTGAAAAAAAGGTCACTGAAATAATATTTCCATTTACCATGTTTTACAACATAAAACTGTAAACCAATCTTAATAGTTCGTTTATTGGAAAATGTTCGAGTTGCGACTAGATTTTCTGGCTACAAATATACAGCGCCGAAGACTTTAAACTGAAACTTCATCGTAAAGTTTTGCAAATGTCATGAAGTTTCTTTGTGAAATGTAGTCTTAAAGTTTACGAGAAAACAACATTAAATAAGTGAAGATAAATTTTGATTTCTTGACAGTATTTCTCTCCAATACTGATAGTATTTGACACTATTAGGCTGCCATTTTGAGGTTTTAGGTAGTCTATTCACTATATTGTATTGGAGATATCATGAGTGTGTGAACAATAATAAATAAAGTACATACCTACTATTGTTCTGTTATTAATTTCTATTCTATCTAGCTTTCAAATCTTCTCAAAAGCTTTTAGGTACCACAACAATTTAATCTGAGACGTCTATTAGATTCGAGTTTTCAATTAAAACGTTATTCGGAAACCATTTTGGTATTTTGTGGCCGTTGTTGGTATTAAATCATAAGCTGTAGATGGTAGTTCTACATGCTATTAATTTTCGGCTATGAAACCAACGAGTTGCCTTTGAAGTTTGAAGCCGTGCTTCAGACTTGGTGATTTTATAAGCCATTTTGAAATTACATTTATCTTTCCATGTACTCGTAGTAATACGATTATGATTCTTGCTTCTCCGGTGTCCAGTCTACTCGAGCTGTTCTTAAATTAAATACCAGAGACAGAGCGCTTAATGTTACAAATCTTCCTTGCACATAATAATATATGTTTGGCCATTACGGTATACGATACCCATATTTGCCGACGTAAGCAAAATAGCATCCAAGTTAGTGGTAGTTTGTGTCCGGACACGACAATTTATCGACTCCAAGTGCTATTTTCGTGGCTTCACATACTTTATTACTTGGTTTCCGATGTCCATATTTATAGGAATAAAAATGGGGTTGTTTTTATTTTATTTTTGTGAGCTGTTTTTATGGCCGTATACTCAAACGCCCGCTGTGGCTCGGTCTCCGCAACTCCGGATCGTGTGTAGGAGCATTTGATGCGGAAACTTAGTTAGTCCGGCATGTTACAAATGACGGTCCGTAACGGCGGTCAAATGTTTGCAATACTAGAGTAATTACATAAATAAGATAGCGCCAAATTACCTTTCGTAGTACTTACGTACTTGGTTTTTGTTTGCTCTTTGGCTGTAACAGTATACATTTTGAGTTGTAACGATTATGCGAGCGACGCGACGTTAGGGTTTCGAGGTGAAGGGCTTAGCCTTAATTTTGCTGAGTTTTTACATGAGCCTTGGGCTAAACTGAAAATGATATTACCTAACTTTATTTTTAGAAAATGTTTTACAAACAGTGAAGCTGGAATGTTTACCCTAATTGTAAACTGAGTGGGAGTAAAAGGTTTAGAAAAACTAGACAAACGAAAACGCTGTTTTAGTAACCACTGAAGTGTTAAGCATCGAAGTCGATAGCTACACATACAATTAGCCTATAGTTGCCCAAACGACAGGAATCCGACCCTCGACCAGGTAATCACGACATATTATTAGCGATTTTCTGACCCTTTTCCCCTGTCAAACATAATAATTTGGTGCGTCACTTTCGTTTAGCTATAAACCAGAGCAGGGCGTGTCTTCGCCACCTGTATGAGTGTGGTCTGACCTTGTAGCCTTTATGTTGCCACAACTGAGCTGACCGGGCCCAGCCGAAAGGCTTTTACGCTAATAACTTTTTTTAATTGTTTACTTTGCTGTCGCGCTTGTAAACATTATGTTTTGTATTTTTGTTTCAGTGTGTTCTGGGTAGTTTATTATCACAATCAGGGACGGGAAATGTTTAATTAAATATGTGGCTTTGTGACAATGTTTTATTGAACTGTGTGAATAAACTTAAGGCCTTGCTGTGCTGTTATGGTTCTAATTTTCAAATGCTTTAAATTTGAATTTGTTTAAAGAAGTATTAGTTCCAAACCTCTCTTCTTTTTTTTTATTCGAAAAATAGCAGTGCAGTTGACGCTTCTCGCGACTACTTCTCAATTTCATTTTTTATGAGGCCTCTCCCCTTTCACGAAATGCTAAACAAAACAGCTTGTAAAATGTACGTGTGTTTTGCAATATTCCTCAAATATCTTCCAATCGTATTTCAGAGTAAATAGGGAAATGCATGCGTATCCGTAAAGGTGCTTACCTTCAAAGATATGAACCCATTTCAACCCCTGGGGATCGAAAGGGGCAAACGGTGTTGTCAGTTTATCATGCGTTTTTATCTTCATCATTATTTTTGTTCGGAATATGTCCATCGTCCTGTGTTTTTCCTTGCAATTTAATCCTTGTTTGAATCAACAATAAATTTAAGGACTTTTATTTTTATCTTGCAGAGTTCGTGAAAAATTTATAAAATTTAATAGGTACTCACGCAGCAAATTAATTTAAAATTTAAAAAAAAGATATGTTAGCAATTTCGAATAATATAAGAAATAAACATTCGACGTATATAATAAACTACTCGTTTAGGTAATATTAAATTTGGACTGTAACTGAAGATTATACTATGATTTGACTAAAGTTGAAAATATTCACCCAGCCTTATTCAGTCTAGTAATATGAAATAACTTATGTGAACCGAAATTCGGTAGCTCATAGTTGGCAGACGTTCTTGCCAAAAGTATACACAACTCCATTAAGTACTTACCCCCCCAAAAGAGTTAGAACTGAAAACAAATACTCAATGTCTAAATAGACCGGAGGATTCAAGACGGCTTGCCGTGCATAACAATGGAGGTTCTAATCCTAGGATGGAAATGTGCTCTTTGTCATATAAATTGTTTTTTTTTTTATATAAAGTATTTTTCTATTTTGTTTTAGTAATATTTACAAAGAATGTAAAAATCAAGAAAAATAAAATACTTCACTAATAATTTAATAACTATTGTTATTATTTAACAAAACTTTGATCTTTTTTACTACTTACAAAAATCCAATTAAAAAAAGTCTCATAAAATAAGAAATCATTTTAAAAATAATGGTTAGATCGTAGTCATTTGGTCTTCGTCGTTTGAAGTGAACGTACTGTACACATGAAACATTGTAGTTATAACTTGTGGGTAAGGATTAAATTATAAAGAATACGTAAGTTAGTAAAATTATTGGACACCCTCAAATTATATAACATCTATCGATTACACAGATACCTAAAGATCGGACCGGACGATACTATATCACAATTTATAAGGACTCGCTTGGCTAGTTAGTTAAACTGCTGGAATAACTAATACTATGATCGGTGATACGATGATTCGAATCAAAGTCGAAACAAGTAAATATTTTTGAAGTATTCTTTAGATTTTTCGTATCGAATTCACTATTGTAGCAGTGTAACATTTTAAAACTTGAAGGGTTAGCACATACTGACGCTGTCTGTACAACTAACAAAATGAAACCACATCTATTCACGTCAATCTGTTTCCACGAAAAACAACAGACAGAACAAAAGAAAGAAATAAAGTTATACCACCATTTACACGTGTCGAGGGCAAGATAAATAAATAATTCATCCGAGATTCATACACTTCCTTATCACGACGTATGATTGAGGTTGGAGATTGTTTATACGCGTCCTCATTCGCTTTGGCCCGACAGGTAACCTAGTTACAAGAACAATGCTCGCATAGGGATGTAACTTTGTTGGACTATCATCTGTGGGGATAAGCCGATCGATAAGAGCTAGAAGCGAACTGTTGAATCGAATGATAACCAAATGAATATCTTTTGTAAAACTGTCATCAAGCTATCAACTGGAAATTATGTTTTTGCTACTCCTTCCCTATTCTTTTCTGATTAATTGCGTTGCGGGATCCAAGACAGTTAAATTGTTAAACTGGGACTTTGTCCAATTCAATGGTTCAGCGCTATTCTGGTGGTTGCCTCTGTTGATTCTGGGTTTGGGAATAGTGTGGCAGGAATGTCCAAAACAAAAAAAAAAACTGTTTTACTGTGTGTGTGTTCTAAACTGTGTTCAGACCAGCAAGTCGCAATTTTGTACGATCATGCTGGCAACTTTTTATTAGCATGGCTATCCAAAATTGAGTCGACCGCGAATTTGGATGTGACTTTAAATCCATCAGTGTCAACAGGACACGCTTAGCACGAAATCAAGAAACTAATACTTTCTTTGTTTGTTGAAGAACACCTACACTCATCTATAAATAACCACCCGAGCACCCGCAGTTTTCCTTGTTTTGAATTTACCTTATAAAAAATTTTAGATTTTGGTTCGAGGTGGCGCAGGAGAAGAGTCTGGAAGAATATAGGGGAGGCCTTTGCCCAGCAGTGGGACAACAAAGCTACTAAAAAAGCTCATAGAGACACTTCTAATAATTCATCTTAGTTGTGTCGATTAGATCGCTTAGATATATCATTATAATTAACATTAGATCTACAGAACACCACATTAAGCTATGAAAAATAAATATTTCGGGAAACTCTACATCGAAGTTTATTAACAACTAAGTCAGAATTGACTTGATTATTAAACTGCAATGTCCAACAACTGCATCCCGCATCAATTTTATGTAACCATTAAGATCTGCAGCAATTCAACCCTACAACGCCATAAACTATTCACTGCAGCCTATTCAAGCGTTGCGATATCCCATTGTAATATTGATTGATATCAATCGCTTCTGTATCACAGTTTCAAGCGAATGGACTATTATACCGTGCTGGTCTCCTGGTGATAGCAAATTATCTGTTTGTATGGCCTTTATCGTGTATATCTCGGCACAGACCACTAAATACGCCACATACTGGAGCCTGGTTGCCATATCTGCCCGAAATAGGGCGATGTAGATTGTATATGGGGTGACAATACGATAGGCTATCAGCATTTTGGGGTTGAATGAACCTCTCTTATAAATGGAGGTTACATAGTTGAACGTTACCACTTGAATGTAAAGATTCAATTTAGTAAATTTCTAAAGTACGCGTTGTTTTTAAAATAAAGTTACTCGTTAGAACACTGAAGAAAAGGCTATTTGAATGTTTTATACTCATTTAAAATTCTCTTTACAAAAAAATTGAATTACGTAACAACAGTAGAACTTGAACTCATGTTAAACGGTAATCGTAAACCCACTCAGTTGCCCTATCTTTTGAAACGTCGCATCTTCCTCGAATAAAACCGTCGACGAATGAAAAGTGTTTAAACGAAATTGGACAAAAATGTACGAAAAAAGTGCATGAATCGAGCTTTTAGCGACGACCTACTCTCTACGGACGTTCGTCGTCAGCTAATGTGCAATCACTCTAAAGCATATAGGGTAATGGACTAGTGATCCTAGTATATCAATAGGGAACAAGATATATGGGCTCTTTACATGCCATTTGGTGTCGCTGTGAGTTACTGGGCGTTGAGTGGATACGATCAATAGATACTTCATCATTACGGCTTACGCTCAAGATATTCCTACATAGACTAATATACATTTTTCAAGTAACTACTCTTTTTGAACGATCGTTATAAATTGTCACCGACTGCCAATCTGCATCGATTAGTATTCTCATTCGATACACAGCTTAACGATTATACGTATTTTAGAGCTGCGCCAGTTATTGAGCCAAGTTAATCGATTGGATTCGTTCGAATTTCGAATTTCCAACGTGTGTTGAAAATATGGAAACGTAGTAGATATAAGATAAAAGTGCGCGTAGTCCACAAAGTTTCATTTGTTTTACTTTGGGATTTGGAATGGGTTATTCTGATTTGTATGTTTGTATTAGTTCAATGAAATTAAAGTCATAAATATGAAACCTTTTATTATTTTTATCAGGCTTACGTGAGCTGATTTTTAACTGAAATGTGGCTGAATATATTCTATAGTATGTATGCAGGTAAAATTGTAATATCTGTAGATTATCGCGATTCATAATTACCCGTGGCCCGTGGTAAGAGAGTTCCTGGAAGGACTTTGTCCAACTGTAGGACTGTATGGGCTAGGGAACAATATATTCGTTGCAAATAATAGAAGTACTTTGTTCAGCCATTTAATAAAAAAAGGTATACTTGAATAATTATAATGTGAAAGGAAAACACTTAAGACTTTAAATTAGTTTTCGTTATCTTTAACTACCCCTAATGGGTTATTTTACGACTAATAGTAGCCCGCATGGCTCCTATAAAGTCTTAGCTGGCGTTTAATTGCTTGGACAGATGACGCAATACCTAGATGAGATGAGAATACCAATATACTCGTTCAGCCTATACCAAAGAACGTAATTTCTCAAATTTTCTTAGAATGATCTACTTAATTAACTTTAAAATCTTCATTCATTTTGTAATTTAAAATCACTTTCATCAATTGAAAAGCAATCAAAACTTCAAAACTAAGATTAAGTGGTTTTTAGACCATCAAACATATTTCGTAAATAAACATTTGTTGCAGATTTCTGAAATTATCAGAGGATCTTCTGGAGATAACATAACATCACGCCGCAATCCTTGATGGTTTAGGCAGAGATGTAACTAATAGTACACCAACATTTTGCCAGCTATGTTTAAGTACCATGTAATAAGTGAGCTTATTGCCATCAACCGTGCTGATGAAATCCAGACTTGTACTGAGAAATTAACCGATAAATTGAATCAAGAAATAATAATACCGACTTGACCTAGTGGTATTCAGCGCTACTGCTGAGCATGATAATGTATCAAATCCAGGATATCATCATCAGCCTACCGCAGTCCACTGCTGGACATAGGCCTCTTCAATCGCTCGCCAGTTAACCCGATTCTCGGCAACTCTCATCCAGTTGCTACCAGCTACCCTGCGAAGATCATCGCTCCACCGAGCCTGAGGGCGTCTCACCTTACGCTTGCCTATTCGCGGTCTCCACTCAAGAACACGTCTGTCCCAACGGTCATCGGTTCTACGGCTAATATGGCCGGCCCATTGCCACTTCAGCTTACTTATTCTGTGGGCTTATCGACTACTCTGGTTCTCTGTCGGATCACCTCGTTCCGGATGCGATCCCTCAAAGAGACTTCAAGCATGGCCCGCTCCATAGCTCGCTGAGTGACCTTGAGTTTATGGACCAACCGTACCGTGAGTGTCCACGTTTCGGCCCCTTATGTCATTACAGGCAGGACGCACTGATTGAAGACCTTAGTCTTTAGGCTCTGTGGAATACGCGACGAGAAGCCCCGACGAAGCCTCCCAAACGCTGCCCAGCCCAGCTGAATTCTTCTGTTAGCCTCTGTCTCAAAGTTGTTCTTACCAAACTGCAGAGTTTGCCCGAGGTAAAAATATTCTTGAAAAACCTTGAGAGGAGCGTCATTGACAACAATAGGTCCAATACAGGATATCCCTTGGTTCAATTCCGAGGTCGTAAAAGAAGTTAAGAGAGCAGCGGTGGCCCAGTGGTAGCAGCCCCGACTTACGAGTAGTAAGCTGTGGGTTCGAACCCAGGCAGGCGCATTAATTTGTGTAATTTATTTCTTCACCGCTGCTCTCAAAACAGTGAAATAAAACATCGTCAGGAAACCTGCATGTCCTAGAACTAAAAATGCGAAGACATGTGACATCTACTAACCCGCACTGGACCCGTGTGGTCGATTACAGCCCACTCCCTTTCATAGAGAGAAGGCCTGTGTCCCAACAGTGGGAACATTATAGGCTGTTTATGAAAAGAAGTTTTGTTGTTGCGTTTTTCTATTAGGAATTTCACGTGCAAGCAGGAGCCAATACCTAATGACGTATTATAAATAGATGCGTCATGCATGAACATCACGGCACTCAAAAACAGCGTAAAAACCTATCGGTAGCTAGACAGCTACTTAGACGCACGAAGAGAGGGAAGTAAAATTAAATGTCATCTACATAATTCATGTTGTTAGAGAGAGACAAATATATTTTTTTAATTGCGTTGTCATTCTGTGCTCCATGCTCGGCACGTGACTTACCTCAGGTGTCAGCCGCCATTAAAGGCATCGAAAAAAATAAAATAAAATATATTTTTCTTGATAGTTACGTATGAAATGATCTTTTTTTATCTTTTACAGTTGCAGTTTAATTACGACATTTTCTAAAAATACGGGACGGCATTTTCTTTTGTTATTAAGAGAACTTTTTCAAGTAAGTTATTTTAATATCACGTACAGCCGCGGCACTGGTTCGTACGTGACTAAATGACTTTCCGGCAAGTGCCTTAAGTTCATCTTGCCACTACAGAGCACGGGCAACGTATCTGTAGTTTATATATCATTGCCAATACATATGTCGGTGAAGGCGATAGGTTGACGACATGGTACTTCAATATGGCGTATTATGGGTGTACTGGCTAGTCTAGGTACAGCTCTGCCTAATCCTCTAGGGACTACTGGCGTTATGCTAACAAAAAAACTTCGCAGCTAGCAAAAAATAATACACAAACGAGCATTTTAATTATGACATAAAGTTACGTTTTCGTCCCAAAATAAATTTTCTTTCATAAACGTCCAAAAATAAACACAGTATCATCATTTTAGAGTGCTCTGCTGTGATTAATCCCTATATATGGTATGTAACTCTATTCAGGGCATAAAGGGCACATCTACCCGTAGAAGTCCCTTTACAGGTCGAAAAAGGCACATACATATACATGTAGTTAGGTCCTTTTACAAGTAATGTGTACCTTAATTACATATTGATCTCGAGGCAGTTAGCGTAGATTAGCCACAAATTGATGTTGCTTAACTATTACACGGATGGGAGTGGCGTGTTACGGGACGGTCTCTTAATTAAGTATGGTGGGTGTAAAGATATTGATTGGGGCTCTTAAATCAGCGATTACTGTTGAATGATTATGTGCCTTGCAATTTGGTAGTGATGAAGGCATGTACATAAAAGTAGCGCTATTTTGTTGTGAATTGAGTAGCAGTTAAAATTGTTAAGTTTGATTTTCAACGAAGTCAGTCTGGAATTGTGCCCGGTTGATGGCAATAGGCTCGCCCCTTATTACATGATGCTTAAAAGTAACTGGTGCAATGTGATTGTAGGTACCTATCAGGTACACCTCTGTCTAACCCTTCTTTTGTTACAGGCGTATTGTTATGCTATGTCAACGATCGGCACAGCGCACATATAATACTATATATTAATATACTAATATATATACTAATAATAAAGCTGAAGAGTTTGGATGTTTGCTTGAACGCGCTAATCTCAGGAACGACTGGCCCGATTTGAAAAATTCTGTCAGTGTTAGATAGCCCATTTATTGAGGAAGGCTATAGGCTATATATCATCACGCTACGACTAATAGAAGCGGAACAGCAATGAAAAATGTTGCGAAAACGGGGAAAATGTGACGCAGACGAAGTTGCGCGGGACACCTAGTCTTTTATATAATCACATTAATTTAGGTATTAGGCGATGTCACTGAAAACGAGCATTATAATGGTATCACGAAATATAATTTCAACACTGGCTATGGTAAAAAGACTTAACCATGTACTAATTCATTAATGGACTGACCCATATCGTTATTCATAAAGAGAACTAGCCATGAAAAATTCAGGATAACGAGACTACGAGAAACTGAACACTTACCCTCAATATCTTATTAATATGTTTATCACCTAGTTTTAGTACTGCCAGTAAACCTCCAGGCCATTATTAGTTCCAACGTTGTAGCTTGGTAATCAGTTCTGCGCTCGGAACCAGAATTAATTGAAGAAGTGTCGATGTACCAATACGGAATCGTACCGAAAACAACATAGGATATACAGTTTTCAAATATCAGGTACGTATTATTTAATTGCTACATTACATGGAGGAGCTCGTGGCTAAATAATAACAGCCAGTTGGGTATTTATGTTAAGCCACGTTTGCCTAGGTTTGTCTGTCGATGGGTGACCACCCATTATAAACCAAGTTTCCTCCGTGCCTTGGAAAGCGCGTTAAGCCGTTGGTCTCGGCTGTCAATTGTATATCTTTGACAGACGTTAATGTTAGTCAGAGACCCGAAAGTCTGACAGCCAGCTTTACCAAGGCGTATCGTATTATCCAGTACTGACTGGTTTGTGGAGGTAAGATAGGCAGTCGCTCCATGTAAAATACTGGTTTTCAGCTGCATCCGGTTAGACTGCAAGCCGATCCCAACATAGTCGGGAAAAGGATGGGTACTGATGTAATTGCTATATAAACAATTCTAGGCCTTTGCTAAAGCCTTACCTTAAGGAAGTAGGCAGAATGACAGAACTGCAATCGCTATGTAGCGACCTACAAAAAGCAACTTAGTACAAAAAGTACTACAGCGCCATCTATGACACGACGGAAGAACTAACATCAATTTCCTACATCGCGCAAGAGAGTTTACATCGACTTAAGACTATATACAGAAACCCGACAACAACTGTCGGGCAGTTGCCTACCAGACACAACACCTGTCTGGTCGGATGATCCTCTCTTTTCAATGGAGTATTGAGGAACTTTACACCCTGTTCCTCATACCCCTAAACTGGTGACCCCGAAATGGACGTCAGCGCAGCCTTCGAGCAACGTGACGTCATCGTCATCAACATAACCTCCCTCAAGCTTTCGAGCAGCGACTCTCACAGCCAACCAACTTCAAACGGGTATTCCTGACCACCAGCATGCAGCGGAAGCGCATTCCTGGTCAGCACCCTCGGCCTCACATCAAGTGACCATGGCACAGCACACGGCATCTTCGGCCGGTCACCGGGAAATTCTTTCACTTGGAAAGCTACATGGTCTCCGAGTATCATAGGCTATACATACATATAAAAACATTCACATGGGATAATTTTTAAACATAATGCGAGCCAAACCGCATGCAAAATATAGTTCTTTATAGTAAAGTAAAGAGACAAGTAAGAAAAACGATTACGAAATAACCTGACAGGCGTCAAAGGCTTTTAATAGAGATGTGCCTCGAACTTTTCAATAATGTTTAAATCTTCTTGAAAAGTTCGTGAAAGGTCGCTGTTTTTATTATTAATTAATTAAGATTAAATCCTAAAGTCATTTTATCGGTTAAGGATTTGATTATGGAAACGAATTGTGAAAATTTTACAGTGTTTCTTTAATATAACCCCAAAAGAATCCATTTTTATGATAGTTTTTATATTAACTTTTAAGCATGAAGGTAAATAAGTGTTATTATTGTATGGAATAATACAAGCAACCTAAGTAAATAGAATAGAAAATCTCGTACAAACACACAGTAAATCCTTATTACAAAACCAAATAAAACAAGCTTTATTTTTCCAAACATAATAAATAAAACATTTCGTATTCTATATTTACTACAGAGCAAAGCCGCTTAAATTCAGATTAATTTAAAATGTAGTATCATTAGTATCTCAGTACAACTTCAAGAAACTTCTCAAGCGGGTTATAGTAGATTTTAATTACCCCTGAGTCGCTTATTTCATGGCCCAACCGTAGTATCGTTAGCTACCTGAGTAATAGTTAATCGCAGAAGTAGCTCGAGCATTTAATTCTTGCGCTGTTATTTTAGAAGAGCAATTTTTTATTTCACTTCACTAGTTTTACATTATTAGTAATAAGTATAAATTGGTAATAATTTAATGGATGTTGGTTGTGGTCTCATTTGGATTAATAATTAATTTGATGATAATTAATTATTCGTTCTGTAATATTCATTATCACACTAATATTATAAATGCGAAAGTTTGTGAGTGAGTGTGTGTGTGTTTGTATGTTTGTCACTCCTTCACGCCTCAATGGTTGAACCGATTTAGATGAAATTTGGTATGTCGATAGCTATACCTTGGATTAACACATAGGCTACTTTTTACTATACTACTTATTTTTATCCCAGTCTGCGCGGGTGAAACCGTGGGGAGCAGCTAGTAAGTCATATATGCAGGTACTTAAATTGCTATGATTATCATTTTATTTTAAATATTTGGTTCATAAATAAACGCACGCCTTGCCTTGTTACCATAGAGAACAGACATTGGGTTTAACTTACTGGCAAAACTGTTCATGATAAAAATAAAAGACTATCTAAAGAGGCCAACCGAAAGACGTAAGATTTAATATTGTGATAAAGAATTCAATTTACAAACGTTCTTTTTGTCATTATTCTGTTTCTAGATTTTTCTTTTTCACACGTTTTTCTTTAACTGTAAACTACCCAACCCGTTACTTGAAAGACCCACGTTTTCTCCAAACAGCTTGTTTGAATTTGTTTGTTAAACCCGTGTAGAACAGCTAACAATTCTATTATTATGTAAAATAGCTGCTAAAGTGGAAGAGCTTAAAGCTTACACAGCTTGCGTAGTTTAGAAAACGAGCATAAAACTAAGCCATCGAAACTGAGCTGTACTACGAATTTTAAATGGTCAGGTCCATTGGTTGCAATCCCGATTGCTAACCATGAGGTCCTGGGGTCGAGCCAATTGTTATTCGGGTTTGAGATGTCTTTATTTCCCATAAGATATTTCACTTACATGAGAAATATTAACTAATTTAAAAATACAAGGTGTTGTTTTGCAACCACATCAAATTCTAGGAGGTAACTATGCTAATGATTCTCGACCCCAATCAATAATAAAATGAGTAGGTAATTTTCTTTTTTTCATTTATTTACTAAAATCGGTAACTGTGAACCACCCGTGTTTTAAACACCGGGGGGCCGTCTGATCCCCGCCATAAAACGTCGCTTACACACAAACAAAAAACCTCAAACGTTTTTTCGATAATTTCATAATCCCTAAACCACGTTAAGGGGGTTATTCTGAAATATTGACAAATTTAAACAACAAAAAAACGCAGTGTTTTGTAATAATTTACTAGGTACCGTAATTTATATTGATTATTCATGTCTTTTGTGACAACATCCTGAATTTTGACGAGGATGCAAAACAACACCTTGTATTATTGGTTTAACGTACAGTTTTAACAAAATAATAACAAACATACAGCATAGGTACAAATTATTCTAGAAGTGTAGCGTAATCGCAAAAAAAATAACCCAGCCAGAATGTAAACATACACGGAACACGCACAACTAGATGTGGTATGTAATGTACTAAGGTGTGCTTGCTTTAAAAATATGTAATTTTAAGTGTTTCTTGAATATTGCCATGGATTTTGCATTTTAGATGTTATGTGGTAGTTTATTGTACAATGCATATATACATATCTGGTGCGTGGTGGGTATAATTGTATGTCGTTTGCATTTCTGAGCCCAATTTTGTGTATTTGATGAATTGTTAATGGGGTTTTTCATGAGGAAAGCCTCAGTAGCAGCCACGGAGTCTGGGTTTGGCCCGGATGGCAATAGGCTCGCTCCTCATTACATTGGATTTAAACATAACTAACGAAATGTAGGTGCACTAATAAAGAATAAAAAATTAATACCTTCAAAAAATGTACAGGAAAACATTTATCTAAACACCTCTGCCCAACCCTTCTAGGATTACAGGCACGATGTTGTGTTATATGATGACTAATATTTTATTAATGAACTCGCAGACGTTGACTCCCCCTTCACAATGTTCCTGTTACCTAATTAATTCAGTCAAATATTGTAAAATAGGCAATCACAAACGAAATGCGAGGAAACTAAACATTCTTAATGCAAAAAAAAAACTTTGGCCTGCTAGGGACTGTTACACGTTCAGTTAAAATCTTTCAGAAAATCTAAAGCTTTCTTAATGACACCAAAGTATTTAGGTAAGCAATTAACTTTTTATTTCCTAAACAAATGGTTAAAACAACCCTCCACTTTGCTTGTCCCCCTTTAATAGCCAGCCTTTGAGCCTTACTGTAATGGTTTCCACAAGTTTGACAGCGCTTTGAAAATGGAAACTTTGACTTTGATCGGAGACCTTCCCGTTAAACACATCAATACCTCCTTGATTGTATGCTGGCCTAGTACTTTAGCCAAGCTATGTCATAATCAATATCGTCGATTTACAGAAAACGTTAAGTAACTCAATATTATCTTTATTTATGACTTTTATTACCTTATCCTCCGCCTTTTTGTGATCTTAATGTCTCTTCGTAAATAGTTCTACTTCTTTTTTATTTCTTGTCTTATTACTTTACTTCTTGATATAAGTACTATATTGGATCGGACTTATTTACTGTATGACTAGCTTTATTACTTAAAGTTATTGGATTTGTAACTATTGTGATCTGGATTTTTGTTTGAAATTATATTAGGTACTTAATAAGTAATTTGTTCATGTACCTCATGTACCGTAATATTTGAACAAATAGTACTTACGCTATTTGTTCTATTTATGTTATATTCCAATTTTCATCAGAACAATTATTACGCTAAATATTTGCTTCACTCTGTTTCGGCAACATTCCTAAAAAATAAATCCTTAAATCAGTGATAGCCTAGTGCTATGACCGTCGGACTGCCAAGTCATAGGTCACGAGTTTGAACCGAGAGAGGCGAGCCTTGCACCTCTGAGTTTTCGTATTCATGTGCGTATTATAAAACTATCACTAGTTTCGGTGAAGGAACACATCGCGAGGAAACCCAACATGCCTGAGTTATATTCTACTATCTCGACTGCATTTTAAGCCAAGATAGGGGCCCATGGGCGGCATAAACTCTAACATCAGGTTAAGCCACTAAACACAAAAAAAGAAAGGAAAATCCCTCATTTATATTGCAAGTTCAACTTCCAATCAACACTCAAAACAAAACCGCTAAATGAACAACATCCATCATTCAATATCGCCCACTAAACATAACACAAAGTCTATAAACATGATGGCCTGCCCTCCAGAAACACGCAACTCATCGGCTATTTATCAAAGGCCTCCATAACTGCCTATACCTACTCCTGAATCCATTAAATTTATTAAACGAGCATTATGTTAACCAGTTTGCCTCTAAATTCTCTCTATGTTCCGTCTGTATCTTTTTGTAATCGTATCACGCTCACTTCAGCTCCGTAATAGAATAAAAAGCATTTTTTTCCCTGTTTTTGCTCGGAGCGCTTCTTTGTGCTAAGCTTACGTCTAACTGTCGGTATTCTTTGCATAAGTAATATTGGTTTTAGCGAGCTGGATTCATATCGTTGCGTAAATGAGGTCTGTTTTTAGGCTTTGATTCTTAATTTGATTCGGCTCAGAATTTACATAGCAACCAAGTAAAATGATTTTATTACAAATGAAAAAAAAAAACCTGGTACTATTTGGTAGTAATGTGACATTAGTAGTACAAAAAAACAGGCCAAGTGCGAGTCTTACTCGCACACAGGGTTCCATAGCCCCAAACAATATTTTGAACTGTCATTCATTAGTTAGTAGTATTAGTTAGTAAACTTCCACTCAACCGCAAAACTAAATTGGTTTTTCATAGTGTGTTAATGAAAAACAAAGTTACTGCTGCAGTTTGATGAAAAAGTCCCATATCTCAAAAACTAAACATCATATCTTATTGAAACCAATTTTCGTTGATAGTTTTTTTTACGTTCTACAATCCTAAATATTTTCTAATATATTAGAGGGGGAGGACACACATTTTACCACTTTGGAAGTGACTCTAGCGCAAACTATTCAGTTTAGAAAAAATGATATTAGAAACTACAATATCATTTTTGAAGACCTGTCCATAGATACCCCACACGTATGGGTTTGATGAAAAAAAAAAATTTGGTTTTCAGTTCTATGTATGGGGAACCCCAAAATTTATTGTTTTTATTTTTTATTTTTGTGTAAAAATCTTAATGCGGTTCACAGAATTCATCTACTTACCAAGTTTCAATAGTGGTAGTGGTGTGGCAGTAGTGGTAGTGGTAGTGGTGGTGTGGTTCTTATAGTTTCGAAAAAAAGTGGCGGCACATACGGACGGACAGACAGACAGACATGACGAATCTATAAGGGTTCCGATTTTTGCCATTCGGCTACGGAACCTTATAAACTAAGGCAAATCATTCCATTCTAGATTGAAATATTAAGGATTACAAATCCACAGAGAAATCACAAGAATAATACAAATGAAGCAGTATATTAATTACTTCGTGAGACCTGAGAGGCTAAACGAAACTTATCATCCTCTTTCCGTAGACGAAAAACATTGGAGCTTCCTATTATATCGCTAAATTGCTTCATTACAACAAAAGTAAATAAGGCAGCGCCCGCAGAGACCACAAAAACTTTTTGAATTCGTCTCAATTACGAGTTGCTACAATAAAGTTAGGGTTTATCGGGAAACTTATTAATACAATCTGAATAGGGGATATTGAATCATATTTATTAATCTATATTCAAGCCTTCCTATCGATTTTCATTCGATACTTTGTCCGTGTTGGGCAACTTGTCACTCGCAAAATCATTCCATATTGTTAGTAACAGGTCGACCTCATTGGTCATAAAAACATGTTGAACCAAACATAATTATTATGATCTTCTTCCTTCCTTTATGCTCTCGTTGCTTCCTCTTTACTACTAAATCTTCTCAATTTCGCACAATCTGGACCGACCTTCATGTCGAGTTTATTAGCACTTTGGTCGGCTTTTACGATGTCTTGCCAACATTTCTTGGGCCTCCTGTGGGGCTTCACTTCGGATCTCAGTAGCAAGAGGATTACCCGCTGGTCTATGAGCAATAAAGTGTAGCACTCTTTTAAACAATACTACGACATATTCGTTGCAAAGTTGTCATGTCGTACGTTTCTAGATGTTTCAATTGTTCTTCTACTCCTTCGCTTCCACTTTTATTTATTTCGGCGAGTAAAAGTGTTTGTAAAATCTCAATTTACAAATTAAATACCATTTTATAATTTATTTATTTATGTACACACATACAGGAAATAACATACAGACAAAATAGCACAAAGGTACCGCTTATTTCATTTTGAAATCTTTTCCAGCGGACTAGGGATTCGTTATTTTCATAAATCTCTTTGCCAAATAATACTGTCATGTGCTCCATAAACAACCAAAAAACTAGGCATTTCACGTGTCTGTCATCATACGTGTCTGTTTTGTTAACCTTCACACTCCCATCTAAAATTACGGCAGCCTACACAACATTACATCAGACGCCACAAGTATTAATTAAGCAAAAACCCACGTCAAAAAAACTAATAACACGATACAATATCACGAACAGAAATTAGCTTCGTTCAAGTTCCGAAGTTTACTTTTAGACTTCATCGTGTAGACTGCACTTTATTGTAAAGTTGTAGCAACTTTGTCATAGGACTGATTACTTCACTATTTGCTGCGAGGAGCGCCTTTCAATTTAGGTGTCTTCTTTTTTTTATTTTCATTCAATAACTTTGAACGTACGATCGGGTCCCACAATGACGCTGTTAGTTGACTTACTTTGACGGTTCTATAAGTTTTGTAGTTACATTTTTGCTTTGGAGATGAAATTGGAAAAATTAGGTAAATTCGTAAAGTATTTTTTATGCTACTATTTTACAGTGGAGGTCGTGTTTTTAAATGAAGAACTTTAGAACTATTACATTATTTTTCCTTGTTTCGGCATCTTAAGAATTATTTACTTCACTATGGACCAGAACCGCCAGCATTTGGCTCTTCTGGGTCATAGAACCTTTCCTACATACATGAACTCACGTTTTTTGTCCCATGGGGGTAGGCTAAAACTACAGAACGCCACCTGCTACGATCCTTACACACTCCTGCTTTTGCCATATCCACGTTAGTAAGTACATCTGCTGGCCTACCATAACGTCTTAAAGCAGCTGTATTGTTTTATTCTTATTCCAGTGTAGGAAAGAGATGGCGTTAGATATCTTGAACGTCAAAAAAAAAATTGTGACATTAGATGGCGCTAGACAACCTGTATAAGTCCGTCTCTTTCCCACACTGGAATAAGAGTAAAACAATATAAGAGGTCATGGTAGGCCAGCTGGTCATACACATATTGATCTGTTCTATTATTAACTACTTGTATGTAATTGTTTAGATGATATTATTTGTATTGATACTTCGATTGGTACAAGTTGCTGTTCTAGTTTAATTATGATCGCTGGTACATGTGGTGTAATTAAATGCTACTTCTTCGTTTATTAGATTTTCGTTCTTTTGACTTTTGTTGTTGGGGGTAAAATAAATGTCTTTCACATATGTGGGTACCTTCTATGTACTTAATAATGATCTACGAGGTCTTAAATTACCACCCCCTCCCACTATGAGTGTGAGTGAGTATGATGTGTGTGAGTGTGTGTTCCTCGCTATAACTTCTGTATTATTGGCTGTAAGCCAAGGAGCTCGTGGCTAAATAATAACAGGCGCACGGGTCGTTCCTTAAGGTTAAACCGTGCTTGCCGAGGTTGTTCCGTGGATGGGTGACCATAATTACATAACAAGTTTCCTCCGTGCCTCGGAAAGCACGTTAAGCCGTTGGTCCCGGCACACATTTGTAGATCCTTGACAGTCGTACGAGTAGTCAGAAGCCAAACGTCTGACATCCAGTCTTACCAAGGGGTATTACCCAGTTACTGGGTTGTGGAGGTCAGATAGGCGGTCGCTTCATGTAAAATACTGGTACTCAGCTGCATCTGATTAGACTGGAAGCCGACCCCAAGATAGTTTGGGAAAAGGCAAGGCAGATGATTGTTAGCTATAAGCCACCCAAATACAATAAAATAAAGTAAATATCTATATAAATAAAATATTCGTCGCCTGTTTAGTCGACCACGTTTTCACCTCTGGCAACAATTCCTTATTATAACTTTACTAAGGTTAAAACTATTCAACTGTTTCAAAAACAAATATACCTTGTCGTAATAATAATATGACGTGCAGGTAACATTGAACCTTTGGGTGGTAAAGCAATTACGTCGAGTTTACATTGTATGTCAGTGGAGATTGAACTACTGGGATTTGATGCTGAGTTGAATGATTCATGATACAGGGACTGTGAGCAGTCGAGGTGATTGACAGTCTATTGACTATTCTAACCTGCGGGGGAATAGATACACTGATATAATGACGTCAAATAGTCATTATTTTAATTAAAAAAAAGATACTGGTTCCCAGGATGCACTAAGGATTATGAGCAAAAGATGTTAATTAATCTACATTAATGAGCAAGGATCGGGTCGGTAAATTGGCTTTTGGTACTCGCATCATGCAATCATAGTGTGGACATGCCTTTAAAAAAATACCGTCTTTGCTTATTTATGTACCCAATACTATTATAAGATATATTATTGGGGAGCTATTTTAACAATACGTGGAAAAAAAGGCAGATATGCGGTATCAATGATAAGCACCTGACCTACTACCTACTTTGATGACTAGAAAAATATTACATAAAGGGTAAAATTCAGTAGGAAAAAGTTAGAACTTTTGAAATTGTGGAGGCATATCCATATTAACACATACATCTCGGATCATCGACCGTAGTTTAATCCACTTAGTCCGATCCTGGGAAATAATGAGCAGGAAAACATGTTTTCAACTGCAGAATTTAATTTTCATGCGATTACAAACGTTACCATCGACAGCTCTTCAGGTATAGGTAGGTAGGTCAGGAAGGTGCGGTTATTTTAAATTCGAGCACAACACGTGACTCGCCTACCCCAAGTGACAAGGGACAAGGGTAGGAAGATTATAATGACAGTTAGTGCATGCGAAACCCGGTTTCGGTACCATGGTAAAACCCGGGAAAAACGGTTTTTACTACGGTACCGAAACCGGTTTACGATCCTAATGACAGTCATCATTCATCAACATCATTTCAGCCGAAAGACGTCCACTTCTGGACATAGGCCTCCCCCGGTACAAAGGGTAAAAAGGGGGGTTTTGCCATAATCACCACGCTTGGCAGGCGGGTTGGCGATCGCAGTGCGGTTGTTACAAAAACACAGAGAACGCTGCTGCCCATTCTCAGGAAAGTCCCTTAATCGCCTCTTACGACACCCACGGGAAGATATGGGATGGTGCTATTCTTTACGTTCAGCGTGTAATTCCCGAATGTTAGGTAACGGTGTATTTTTTACCACTTTTCGCCATATAACTAGGGGCAAGCTTATTGCCATCAACCGGGTACAAATGTAGACTTCGGGAAACTATAGAAAATTTTCGCATGAAACATCCAATAACACTTTGCGCGACTCGGGTATGGAACCCAAAATCTCTTACTCAGTAGAACCGCTTGCGAGCACCAAACCAACGTTCTCGTTCGTTTTCGCTGCATCATTTGATATTCACAGTGTTATCTTATCTATTTCAAAACGACATCATACAATGCTGTCCAAGAAATAATAAAATTACACTGCTTTCCACTCATACGGGGCCCGCTGGTCCTATTTCCACTCGGAGCTAACGGTATATGCTTGTTATATTTAGCGTTGGCTGCGTTGTGGGCTTGCAGCTCAAAGCACGACTGCTAAACATGAAGTTCTGAGTTAGATTCCCAGGTCGGGTGTTATTGGGTTTTCCAATCAGGATTTTTCCCCTGACTGAATTTGTGCCCTGTTGATGGCAAAAGACGAGTCTTTGACATAGGGCTTAAACAAAACAGGCGTAATGGCAATGCAGATTGTATATTGTACACCCAGTACTATTAGATACCCCTCTGCCTACTCCTTCAGGGATAACAAGCGTGATGTTTTATAACTGGTCACAGCTATTTACCTACCCCGACTGCAGATGAAACTCCTCATGAAGTGGGTCAGTTTGTCGATCAAACGTGTCAGTTTTCGCCCCTGACCTTTGCTCTGCCAATAATGAGTTCTGGCTGTGGCCTCGGTGTTGACTGTTCCCGCATTGCAAGCATACCGGCGCTGCGTCACGTATAATTAAGACTTGTTGTTGCGTGAATACTAAGTAATTTCGTAGCTACAATTTCTTTACAGATAGTAGTACTATTTCCCCAACCCAAAATTTCGTTTACAATCTTTAGTACTTAGTTTTTTTTATGTCAACATCACTAGTTGGGCTCATTGGCAGCTTTCTTGCACCCACTGGTCAGCATAAACCTCCTCTCTTGCATATCATAATTCCCTGTTATGTCTGGTCCTCATGAGGTGTTCCCGATTCCCGCCCCCTTTGCTCTGCCACTAATGACTTCTGACTGCGGACTCAGTGTTGTTTATCCCTGCATAGCTAGGATATAGGCGCCGCGTCACGTATAATTAAACTAGCTGTCCCGCGCAACTTCGTCTGCGTCACATTTTCCCCGCTTTCGCAACATTTTTCATTGCTGCTCCGCTCCTATTGGTCGTAGCGTGATAATATATAGCGAAAATATATAGCCTTCCTCGGTAAACGGGATATCTAACACTGAAAGATTTTTTCAAATCGGACCAAGTAGTTCCTAATGATTACTTAACTAGCGCTAACTAGCGCTTTCAAGCAAACAAACAAACTCTTCAGCTTTATTATTAGTATTCGATTAGATAATATGGACTTGTTGTTGCGTGAATACTAAGTACCTTTGCTATAAGATCCAGTTTTTTTTTAAATTGTCAGATGAAAAAGGAGCTTAATTGAAAAACGGACCCCAAAAAGCTATAAAATTGCGTCACACCAAAGTGGAAATGTCGGGACCAGCTCAATCTCCTATCGAATGGACTAGCAAAAGACAGAATTGTGTGTTGGAAAGTGAAACATGTCAGACTAGTTTTTTTGTTTCTTAGTTCCATTCTTAATTTACTTGGGTTTTTTGCCAGCGTCGTTCTTAACATTAATATTCAAGAGTGGACTTAAAAGTAGTATAAAACCACTGCCTTCTGAAGCCAGATCTATTAGTATCCTGCAACTAGGTTAATTAAATCAGCATTGAGTCACCCTCCCACTTCAGACACAGATTCAGCTCTCTGTTTTTATTTTCATTACTAAGACAGCTAGGAAATGTTTTGTCTTCGCATTCATTATGTCCGACACAAAAACTCCGAGCCACATGAAAATATTACGTTTACCCATTAACTGGTTAAAAGAAGTATAAAAATCTCTGAAAATATACATTTCCCAAACTCTATTTTAAGTTTGAAATGTATCAGAATACTTTTATTGAACAAAATTACCTTTGTATTCGTTCTTTCATTAAGGCTTACGTATGGACATTTATACAAATTTTCTTCGTCATTTACATCCCAACTTTGGTACATTTTATTATCTCCTTCTGTAATAACAAACTTTTAATAATATAAGTTCAAAAGAAAGCCTTCCTTCGGCGGGGCTTAGAGGATGTCATAATGAAGTTAATCGTATAAGCAGGGCTAAAGCCTGAATGTCACAATAAACCATTAGAGAGACAGAACAGAGTGAGCAGAACGCAGTGAAATAGGGAACTCAATTTAAATGCGCTGAATTTGGACAAATTGTTGACATTTTGTGTTTACTAACAGCGCATCTCCGACCTGTAAGGAGCTTTTACACCTGTCGGCGCCTTTGGAAAAAGGCTTCATTATGATTCACGTTGCAAACTATGACTACAGACGAGAGGTTAGCGGTGTACAATTCTCTCTGGCGGAACGTCAAGTCGTTGCGGGCAGCCATATTTACAGGGGTAGTTGACAAGGAAGGTGGCGCGTAACAAAACGTTGACGGATCGCCGACGTCTGTTTTCTTAATCTAATTAAATCTCGTGCCACATATCATAAGTAATTCCGATGGGGGTAAGAGCCTTCATACCTTACGGCATTTCATACAAACTTTCAGGTCCTTATTTTCCAAAATAACTGAACAGATTTCAATGAAATTTAATACGCATAGGTAAGATACGTAGGTCTAAAAAGTTACTAAAAACATTTTCGAAATTACTTTAAGAATAAAAAGATTATTGGTGATTTTTGTTTCTATAGACAATCAATAATCAGTATAATTTAGCTGTAACATCATTTTTTAAAATGTCCTTTAGTAACTTATTAGACCTATGTATCCTGCTTATGAGTACAAAGTTTCATTAAAATCGGTTTAGTCATTACGGAAAATATGGACCTTACAGTTTGTATGAAATGTCGTAAGGCGTATTAAACGCTCTTAAGGTATTTTCATAATTGGAAAAAGGTTTTCACTTGACAGTTGAGTGGGTATTCAACTAAATTAATCGGGCGGAACGGCATGCAATGGCGGGGATACAAAAAGACAATTACGATCATTTCAGTGTTGGTAATTATTCATAATTCGCAATGTAATGCATGGTAATTATTCATATTCATATTTTTTTTGTTTCAAATACCTATTTCGTATAAAGGTTGACTGGTAATTAGTGACCAATACCTAAACACGTCATTTTACTCATAGTAACAAATAACTTTCCCTATGAAATCATTTTTTATACTCATTCACTTTTATCACAATGACACAACAGCCGTATGAATGCAGCTTACGGAGCGGGCTTGGGAGCCGCGCGAGTGCTCTGCTTTCCCACTGTTGCTCGGTACGATAATAATGAGACACGCGGCTAACAGCTGAAAGACCAGAGGCGCACACGCGCGCGACTTTAATACGGCTGTTGCGTTGTTGTGATTAAAATGAATGAGTTTAAAAAAAGTTTCTTTGGGAAAGTTGTTTGTTATCATGAGTACAATCACGTGTTTTGGTATCGGTCACTAATTACCAGTCACCATAAATACATATTATAGATATATGTATAATAATAATTAAAATACATAAATATATAAATAATTATAATAAAATACATAAATACATATTGTGAAGCTAATCATAAAATAAACTCTATAGAAGATCCCGGCAGTTGTAAATATAGTGGCATCCACAGTGATATCATTTTAAATTGCATTAAATAGCTTGTCAAGATCATTTAATCAACATGTTTTATTAGTCATCTACAAGAAGAAACATTATTCTTAAAATGTCATTTAGGCTTAGATAGGTCAACATAGTTAATAACCTCCATAATATCACGGAAGTTCTGATAGGTTGTCATCTCGCCGTACCAATATAATGCGATTAGCCTGAACACTAAAGGTCATAGCGCCTTGAAACACACTACTAACACGCTCCTTAAGGCTTTTCTCAGGAAAACGCATAGTAATACACTTAACTACAACTTCATAACATAAAATACCCCTTTCATGCATCCTATAAAACGTTGCAGTTATGCGTCACGGAGCCATTGTTTCCCGAGTACTATTTGAATGAAGGATTTTAATAAATAAAGTTTTTCCATTAAAATGTGCGGCTACACTACACAAAATAGCAAGCATCCGCAACATTCAGACGTTTATGACTCTCTGTCTACAGATTCTACCGCAGAAAATGCCAGAACAGTAACTTTGTATAATACTTGTGTAACAACAGAAGTCACTCGTTTGGAAAAATGATATTTAAAGTATAGTACATACTGGCACAGTATTGCGAGATTGTATATTTACTTCCTTGCAACACTGCTGACATTAAACGTTTAAGATAGAACAAAAAATATCTTTTAAAATCTAGATATTTCTTTTTTTATATTGAAAACAAACATTCGAATTGAACTTTTTTTTTTTTTTGTTAGCCTCTCATGTGTCCCACTGCTGGGCAAAGGCCTCCCCTTTCTCCTTCCAAATGTCTCTATCCTGTGCGATATCTGGCCATGATCGCCCGGCAAACAAGATTAGATCGTCACACCACCTTCGCCGCGGTCTACCTCGACGGCGAATGAAATAAATAATGAATTGAACTTATTATAATTAATTATTTTGAACTGAAAGAAATGTAAATATAAGTCAAGGTATAAACCGCGAGGGTCTAAAGATCTATCTATCTATATATCTATCTAGGGTCTTTATATGGTGCAGTGCAGTATGAGCTAACCTAAATTGATAGATTTTTATGTAACAGAATAAGCAAGCCAAAATAATGTCGACGGTTTCTTCAAGTAACTGGAATTACTGAACTGGAAAAGCCATTACATAGGTTTCCTAACTTTCCACTTCAGAAATATCCTACTTCCTAATAAAAACCTACTAATATTAAAATTGTGAAAAGTCTCAAATAGCACATAGAATACGTTTTATCACGCTAGTACGATACAATAGGATAATTAGTGAAAAAAATGCGGGCGAGCGGTGGGTATAAGCTAGTTAGAAATATTTTAATATGAAGTAATACAATATTCTTGGTAATAAGTGAACCTTCTACCAGCATTATATAGACTTTGTCATTCTATGTAAAAATGTTGGAATTGTACTCGGGAAGTCTGCATTAAGTAGTCCAAGTAATAAAATAATATAATATAATATAGAATATCACCTGTAACGCATAACTTAATTTTGCTGTCCAATTTAAGACACGAAACAATAGCATAATGATTAGGAGAAAATGCAAACAATATTGCGTTAATTCAGACGTTGGTACGTGTTGATCATAGATCGGTGTAGGTAGATTGAATTGGGGTCATTGATCCGAAACGTATACAACGTGTTAAATGCACAAAACCTCAGACACCCCAAATGATTTTTAATTCAATTGACCTAATACTGAGAAAAAAAAAACGTTAAAAAAAACCTAAAGGTTATATGTGCTGTTTTAGTTTTACTGGCAATTCTGATCGTTTCTTTCTTTCTTTCTTTTTTCCCGCGTATGAGAAAATTTTAATTGGACGACAAACATTTGTGTTTGTTTACCTATTCTGTCGGGTTTCCGCACGTTATGGCTTGACCTATGAACAAATAGACAGGGCAACATTTTTCATGAAGATTTTTTTGAAAAATGTGTCATATTAAAAAGTGGTTCAATTGATTCTGCTCGTTATTATGAACAAACTATTTTCAGGTTTTGCGCATTTAACGTTACACGTTGTATATTATGGACATTCCTCCGGAATTGGTTGATTTGATTGAAGTTTAAGTGCAACAATTTATTAAAAGTTATGGCGACAAAAAGGCCAAAAAAAAAAAATGCTTCGAGCGGAATTCGATTGTTTTTATTATTCAACAGATAAATAATAAATTAATTTAGTTTTGATACCTTCCTTTAAATTTTTAATTGTGTAGTAAAAATATCACCAACATTAGCAATATTTAATTGATTCCGGAAATACCGGAATTACTTTCCGGTAAAATGGCTTATCCATGTTATTCATTCTGTGTGCATTTATGATACAAGTACCTAAAATCAATCTACCTACTCCGATTACTGGTGATGATTATGGTAACAGTGACTATGTTTTGGAACTGCAAAATTAAAAACGATTAAAATTCTACAACTAAAACTAAACCGTGTAAGTATTTTAATGTTCGTGATATTGATGACAGAATCAAAGAATTGCCTCGTCAGTGTAGTTGGTTGCAAGTCACTGAGCATGAGATTCTGGGATCAATTCTCAGGTCGGACAAGGGTTTATTAGTACCTAGTCTAGATCTGTGCTGGGTTGACGGCAAAAGACGGGGTTCACCTCTGATGGGCTACAGGCGATATGTTGTAACTAAAGAAGTTTTTCGCATTATTCATCAGGACGAAAATATGGGGAAGGACATCATTGTGGTGACGGGCTTACTACCAGAATTATCTTGGACGTAAGTACCTGGTCTACTTTTAACATTCACCTTTCTTGATGGCGATTGGTATTTAATTCCATTTACTGCGAATATCAGAAACATTTCCGAACCTTTGCAACATAGTACTTTAATAAACAAAACTTCAATCAATCACGATAGTTCAAAAAGATCCTTACGAAAACCCAACGACGCTTTGCATTTCTCTTTAGAATATTTGCCTTCGTTTCCCGCTGTGAACCAAACGTGACCACTTGAACCGAATCTCGAATGTCAGCGATCTTATTTATGCAGTCTGATTTAGTTTACGTTGGCATAGACTTACAGGGAGCTCGTTACCTTCACGCTCGCTTAGCTTGCGGTGTAAGCTGAGATATGGGTGATTGAATTGAGTAGGTAATTGATTTGTATAGAGATGGAGAGATGAATGGGGTTTTAGAGCCTAGAAGCATTGATGGAAAGTATGTATAATTGTTGGTTTTCTGTACTGTCACGAATCTACAACGCTACTGCTGTTTTGGCCTAACATGGCGTCGACGAGTAACATATCCTCAATTCACCCCTAGTGCAGTATGTGGTCAGTTAATATTTTTATTATGATCACACTTATGTATAAATATGTAAAAAAAACTGGTATTTAGCTGCATTTAGTTTGACTGGAAGTCGAAAGGTGAAAGATGATGATGATTGCACATAGAATTATTTTCATGATAATAAATCCAGTCTCTACGAGATGAAGAAGCTAAGCATATTTCTAAATAAAGGAGAGAGCTTACATCAATAATGCCTTTGCATTGATGGATATCAAGGTCTTGATGATTGATCAATCATTTATCTTGTCTACTGACCAAGTCGCTCAAAATTCAATTCAAATCCTTAAAAGTTTAAACTGGTACATTACCCATGTTTTGGGTGACAATAGAAATCTGCTTCAGTAGTTGTTTATTCCCCGTTGCCATGTCAACCTGAGATGGACAGCGGATAGTCTCAGCGGTATTGCGAACCGGTCAGTTCCGAAACTTAAGCCCATTAGCATGATTATAAGCCCGTTGTGAAACGGAGTGAAATCAAGATTTTCTGAGAAGATACGGATTTACGACGATACGTATCTACGAATGCTTGAATAACTGTCTTATTTAGTGTTTCTTGGAATAAAAGGCTATTTATGGTTCCGTACCCAAAGGGTGCCAAGGCCCCTACGGTCCCTACTACAAAGGCAGCGCTCTCTGTCCGTCCGTCTGTCACCGGGCTGTATCTTTTGAAACGTAATAGGTAGACATTTGAAAGTGTTTAGTACTATGGCCGTTATAACATCAAATAATATACATAAAAGGTTTTTTTTTTTAATATGTATTGTTCAATATCGTACGGTGGAACCCTTCATGTACGGATTGTCCGCTTTTTTTTTACCTGGGCGACAGAGCTTTGCTCGGGTGAAAATAGAGAAAAGGATTTCTTCCAGATAATAATATGAGATCTAGGTAGATCAAATTTCGCCAAAGTAAACTCCAATACTGCAACTTTCATCTTTCGACGTTAGAACGGTTTTCAATAAAGTGATTACAAAAATGTATCATAATATACAAATCTTGTTCATTTAATAGTATACGATCATTAGTGGGTCTAACTAAAAAGAGGGAATAGGTTACAAGTACCAAGCCTGTACTTCTGTCAAGGCCCATTTTCACTGTCACGTGTGTGTCGTTATTACCACAAACACCAAAAAAATATGGTTCCGTTTACCTAGACTAATTCTAGTATTAATAAATTTTAGTATATTAGCCAAGTTCTGTAAAACGTGCGTGTAAAATAGTTTGAAGGACAATTTAATTATTTAACACGGCCTAAACAGCCAACATTTGTTGCTATACAGTACCAACACACCTATGTACACAAAATGCATAAAATACGTTCCGTGTCAACATAATAAATTACCCATGAGTTTTAGTGGCTTGTTTCCCTTTACGTTTCCTTTGGGCATTAATTACTTACCACCGGGGTATTGAATGGAGACAGTGACGGACTAATAATTGTTTGTTTTTTGTATCCGTAATTACACCTTTACTACTAGTGAGGTGGGCAATTAATACTATGCCCATCCAATTAACTTTACCCACTGCTTTATCTATGTAGTGTACTTCTTCTCTGTATGGTGTCGGACGTAACAATAGCACCATCCCATATCTTCCCGTGGGTGTCGTAAGAGGCGACTAAGAGATTTGCTAGAGAATGGGCAGCAGTGTTCTCTGTGCTTTTGTAACAACCGTACAACGGTCGCCAACCCGCCTGCCAAGCGTGGCGATTATGGCAAAACCCTCCTAAATGTCAATGTGGCGACACTTGGGGGAGGCCTATGTATCTTTTGGGCTGAAATTATGAATGATGACTACTTTATCTTAAACTTAAATACGTAATTATAATCAGCTTCAAACGTTGTCACTGTTGGGACACAGACCTCCTTTCTGTGAGGGGAAGTGAGCCATAATCCAACACGTGTCCCCAGGGTAAGTTTATTACTATCACATCATAAAGTCATCAAAACGTCACGGCTGTAAGCCTTAGATAGATGTGTCCCTAATTCACGAGTTACGATTAAGTTCCATGTAATAGGGAGCGAGACTTTTGCCATCAACCGTGCACAAATCCAGACTCTATTATAATCCGGCTACTGAACCCAATAACACTTGCCCGACTCGGAAATTGAACCCAGAATCTCATGCTCTGCAGTTGCTTTTGTGACCACTAGACCAACGAGAGAGTCTGACTCATGTCTTATCATCATCGTCACCGTCATACACCGTTCTACATTCTGTTCAAAAATGTCTTAGTTTTTGCAGGAATTATGATAAAACAGTATATTAATATACTTTATAAAGTTAGTCTACCTAGTATAGTGCACGGACGTACGATCGCGCGCGCGAGCTCTTTCGCGAAAGTTTTCTGCTGACGGATCACAACAACGTCGCGTCGCGGCGTACCTACGTCAATATATCGGGGTCAGTGTCATGACCTAGTTACAAGTGCGGAAATCATGAAGTGTTTACAATAACTTATTGTATAGGTGTTAAACTCGCCTTACAACTTAATAATGGCTACAAAAAAGTCTATTACTATTAAAACTGACCTAGAAAGGCAGTTATATGACTGTTATCTCCAAGAGAAAACAGAGAAAACCTGCAAGTCATGGTACGTAAATTGAATGTACAAATTGATGCCCTGCAGGAACAAGTTCAGACACTTCAAGGAGAATTGAACTGCATCAAAGAAACAAAAGGGACTACAGAACCTGCTCAGACTACAAAAAACGACGTGGAATACTGTACAGACGAGGATGACCTTGCTAAAGAGACTGAGTGGATTAGGGCCAAGAGCAGGAAGAAAAGGAAGCTTAACACCTCCCTCTCTCCAAAACAACAACCCGGAAGCGCCCAACAAGACAATCATCAAAAAAATGAGAAAGTGACTTCGGTCAAAAAAGTGCCCTTACCACCGCCAATCATAATAGACGGAATCAAGAACTATCAAACGTTCTACGATTCGTTAATTGAAAGCCAACCAGCGGAATCATTTACAGCAAAAATGATGAATGGGGATTGTGTGAAGGTTAACGCCAAATCAGAAGACTCATATAGAGTAATTGCCAGGTTCTTGTCTGAAAAAGACTACCACTGGCATTCATACGAAAACAAGCAGGCTAGACCAATTAGAGTTGTGGTAAAGAAACTACACTCTTCTTGCCAACCAGATCGAATTAAGGAAGATTTAACAACCCAAGGCCTAAAAATAGAAAAGGTAGATAGTAAATTGAGCTGGAAGACCAAAGAACCACTCAACATGTTCGTTTTATCATTTTATAACGATGAAGATGTCAACAAAATCTACGGCATTAAGTACATATTAGGGTGTAAAATTGAAATACATCCACTCAAAAATCCAGCACTCATTCCCCAATGCAAGAGATGCCAAGCTTATGGGCATACACATAAATATTGTCAAAAAGAGCCAAGGTGTGTGAAATGCACTGGCAAGCATCTTACAGCCAATTGTACCAAATCTCCGCAAGAGAAACCAAAATGTATCCACTGCGGCCTACCTCACCCTGCCAATTATAGAGGGTGTGAAGTAGCCAAACAGATGCAAATTATGAAAAATAAAGTTTTAAAAAAGAAACCTACGGTGCCTAATACCCAACAGTTTCCTCCTATAACACACCCTGGTAAACAGGCGCAGAAAGCAAGTGTCCAGTCAACTGCAAAACAACCAGCCATGCAAGTAACCAACATTGGTACTTACGCACAAGCTGCAAAACAAGGATCTCAACCTCTGAACTTAGAGGATAAGATTAACCAGATCTTGAAGTGCATTACCTCATTTGATAAGAGATTAGAGAAGCTAGAATCCAGCACTAAAACAGCTGTCTTGAATAATCAAAAATGAATAACACACTCAAAATAATGGCGTGGAACTCCAATGGACTCCTCAAACATCAGCATGAGTTGCAGGCGGTCCTAGATACAGAAAATATAGACGTGTGTTTAATCTCCGAAACGCATTTCACAAAGCAATCTTTTATCAAATTTAGAGGATACATGATATATAATTCCCTCCACCCTAGCAACTCTGCCAGGGGGGGTAGTGCGGTTATAATTAAAGAAAACATTAGTCACTACGTGCAGTGTAAATATGAAGAAGAAGACATTCAAACAGTGGCAGTATCTGTTAAAACTAAGTTTTGTCAAGTGTCCATTGCAGCCATATACTCGCCTCCTAGGCACATGATAAGAAAAGAGCGATACTTACATTTTTTGAATTATTAGGCCAGCGATTTATCCTAGGCGGCGATTTTAATGCTAAGCATACGCATTGGGGTTCAAGACTTACTACAACTAAAGGAAGACAGCTCTTAAGTGCAGTTAAAGAAACACATTGTGAAGTAATGAGTACAGGCAAACCTACATACTGGCCCACTGACCACCAGAAAATACCGGATCTTATAGATTTTTTCATCTGCAAAAATATATTCACCAATTACATCAGTTTGGAGGAAAGTTTTACTATGAACTCTGACCATTCTCCGATTATACTAATGCTAAGTCAAAAAATCCTATTAAAAGAAAGCCACTTAACCTTGGTTAATAAGTCCACAGATTGGGACAGTTTTGCTCTTGATCTAGATAATATTATCGACCTTAAAACTCCGATAAAATCGCAAGATCAGCTTGACTCAGAAGTAAACAAATTTATTATTAATATTCAACAATGTGCGTGGAGCAATACACCTCAGCTAAAACGCAAATATAAGGGATTTATCCATCCTAAAGAAATTGTGGATTTACTATCAGAGAAAAGAAAACAAAGGAAGTTGTGGCAGCAAACAAGGTTCCCGCGTCATAAAACAACACTAAATAACCTAACTAAACGACTAAAGAGAAAAATTCTACAATTTGAGGATGAATCTCTGAATACCAACCTTCTTCAGCTTACCAATGACAAATCAACGGATTACTCACTTTGGAAAGCAACGAGAAATCTAAAAAGGCAGATTATACAAATACCGCCCATCAGAGATAGCAACGGAAAATGGGCAATAAGCAATGACCAAAAGGCGTTCCGATTTGCTCAACATTTAGAAGAAACCTTTCAACCCAACGAAAGCTCTGTAGAAATACATGAGAGTGTAAATTTATCACAAAACCAAAGAATCAAGCTTGTGACTCCTAAGGAAGTAATGAGAGAAATTCAAAACAACATTAGCTCAAAAAAGTCTCCCGGTTACGACCTCATCACAGGGGAAATTCTAAAACGCCTCCCACGCAAAGCCATAGTAAAGCTGACCAAACTAATAAATGCTTCATTTATCTTAAAATATGTACCTGAGCCATGGAAGGTTGCTGAAGTCATTATGATTGCGAAGCCTGGGAAACCTCCCCACGAAGCATCATCATACAGACCCATTTCTCTGTTACCCGTACTATCAAAGTTATTTGAAAAACTGTTATTAAAACGGATAAAACCAGTAATAGAAGATAAAAACCTAGTTCCAGATCACCAGTTTGGCTTCAGAGAAAAACACTCAACGTTAGACCAGGTACATAGAATAACTAATGTTATTGAAAAAACGCTAGAAAATAAAGAAGTCTGTGCTACCGTGTTCTTAGACGTCGCGCAAGCTTTTGACAAAGTTTGGCATGAGGGTCTCATATTTAAGCTCAGACGCATGCTACCAGAATTTGTAGATATCCTAGAGTCGTATTTAACTAAAAGAATGTTTAGAATACGCCAAGAGGACGCATATTCCGAGCTAAAAACCATAAAAGCTGGGGTGCCTCAAGGAAGTGTGCTTGGCCCAATTTTGTACTTGTTATACACTTGTGACATCCCAGAGCTGGAAAACAGAACCATAGCGACCTTTGCAGATGATACTGCTATTATGGCCACCGGATCAAGCCACAGAGAAGCAGTAGAGAAAGTTCAACTAGCTGTGAACAAAGTTTACGACTGGACACAAAAGTGGAAGATCAATCTGAATGAGTCAAAATCAGTTCACATTAACTTCACAAACAAACACAGTGACTACCACCCACTCTACATAAATGGTATGCAAATACCTTATGCTAATACAGCCAAATACCTTGGCATAACTCTCGACGCCAAGCTGCGTTGGAAAGCCCATATCAAAAAGAAAAAACAGGAACTCGATATTCGTTATAAACGTTTGCATTGGTTACTGGGAAGGAAATCCTGTTTATCAATACATAATAAGCTGATAATATACAAGCATATTCTGATGCCAATTTGGACGTATGGTATCCAACTTTGGGGCTGTACTAAGCCAACCAACGTCAAAATAATTCAACAGTTCCAAAATAAAGTACTCAGGGCTGCTGTAAATGCACCCTGGTACATAAGAAACGATGACCTCCACCGTGACCTCGACATGGAATTCGTCACCACCATCACACAAAAATTTGCTGAAGCCCACGAACACAGACTCCATCGACACGTGAATGTTGAGGCAATCCAGCTGTTAGACAACACAGGCATAGTGCGTAGACTAAAGAGAACTAAACCATTTGAATTAGTGTAGTGTAAGTGAATCAATAATAGTAACAATGTTGTGCTATTTATATAACACATGAACAAAGTGTTTTATCAATTTTACCAGACTCTAAGGAAGTGTTACGAACGTGTGTAAAAGTGCATACCTAATTATGGACACTATTCTTAGCATTAACATAATTTATAACGTAGCATAATAAGTTAGATTTAAATTGTTTATTAGTCTTCTTAGGCTAGATTGCAATTAACTAGTAAGAACTTGGTTCTTACTAATAAGGGAAAAAAAAAAAAAAAAAAGTTAGTCTCTTTTATGCGCGTAAGCTACTAACATCACCGTCTTGTAGCCATGAAACTGCCTTAATTGGAACAAATGGTCACAAAACAGACCCTTAACTAAATAAAGCTTATTGCGAGCTTGCGGTCAACAATAAAAACAGATTGGAAGCCACAGATTCTAGGAATTTATATTTGTCCTTTTATTTGTTGCATACAACGTACTTTTATTCGAATAAATTCTTCCCCAATTTATCAATCAGCTGACTGAAAACTGTAATAGGTATAACTGCGTCGTTTACGTTTCTTTAGCAAAAATGCTAGGAAAAAATGCAGAGTACCCGCACCATATTGATCAGTATTTTCATACCATTGGGTTGAAATATTTTATAAAGCCAATTTTAACGCCTCGTCAAAGTCAACACAGGTCATCATCCGAAAATCTGGTTATTTTGACGTTCCCATAATTCACTTCAAGTAAGTGAATTATGGGAACGTCAAAATAACCAGATTAACGAATATGTAACCAATTTGTGCGTAAACACCAGTGACTATTTTCTGAATATTCCTGTATTACTTAAAATAAAGAATAGCACAATCCCTTATCTTCCCGTGGGTGTCGTAAGAGGCGACTAAGGGACTTCCCAGAGAATGGGCAGCAGCGTTCTCTTTGCTTTTGTAACAACCGTACTGCGATCGCCAACCCGCCTGCCAAGCGTGGCGATTATGGCAAAACCCCCCAAAATGTCAATGCGACAATTGTGGGAGGCCTATGTCCAGCAGTGGACGTCTTTTGGGCTGAAATGATGATGATGATGACTTAAAATAACATAACACTTCTCATAACAGGAGCTCATGGCTAAATAATAACAGCCGCACGGGTCGATCTTTAAGGTTAGACCGTATTTGCCGAGGTTGGTCCACTGATGGGTGATAATATTTATATACCGAGTTTCCTCCGTGCCTCGGAAAGCACGTTAAGCTGTTGATCCGGCCTATAATTTGTAAAACTGTGACAGTCGTTAAGAGTAGTCAGAATCCAAAAGTCTGACATCAAGTCTTACCAAGGGGTATCGTATTAGCTACGGGCTGTTCGAAAGAGATACCGTGGCCCTGGAACACAAAGGGCTAAGAAGGAACATGGATGGGTTTTATTCAGTCAAGTCTGACACTCCCTTCCGTTCCGCCCAGAGCCGGAGAAGTGATTTGATGATTTCCCATCCGAAAAAAAAAACAAAAAAAAGGGTATCGTATTACCCAGTTACAGGGTTGTGGAGGTCAGATAGGCAGTCGCTCCATGTAAAATATTGGTACTCAGCTGCATCCGGTAAGACTGGAAGCCGACCCCAAGATAGTTTGGGAAAAGGTTATGTAGATGATGACTTAAAATAACATAAACATCACGCCGATAATCTCGGAAGTATTGTTATATGTTTAAGTCCATGTAATATTGGTAGAGTTGTTTGCCATCATCTGGGCACAAATCCAGACTCTATGGCTGCTACTGAGAAATTCTGACTATACTATTATTTATTTATTTATTTATTTAAGGACAACCAACAAAGCTTACACCAAAAATACATGCTAAACTACTCATACTATTTTACAATTTATAGTGTAGCCTTAATTAAAGGCTGCCACGGCATGCATTTATTTAACATAGGAGTATAAAAATACTAATGGAAAAACCCAATAACACTTTGCCCGACTCGGGAATCAAACAAAGGACCTCATGCTTAGCAGTATACCGCGCGCGCTAGACCAATGAGCCAGTCATCCAAACTTTCAGATAGCATTAGTAGCAAAGTGCACGTTTGGAAATACTTACACACATATTTAACGTGATCGTTTACGTAAAGAACTGTCCAAAGTCAGACACTGTATAAATCAAGCCGTTTAACATTGCACTTGGTCCTGCATACTTCTTGAACAAGAGCCATTAATCAGGCTCCTACATTCTCCCAACTTCTAAGACGTTACAAGGTGTCTGATACTATATATGTGTGAAGATAGATGCTGTCGAAAGGGAAATAGAAATATTTGTACAATTATTATCTGCCTAGCCTTTTCCCAAACTATCTTGAGGTCGCATTCCAGTCTAACCGGATCATCATCATCATCATTTCAGCCGTAAGACGTCCACTGCTGGACATAGGCCTCCTCCAAATGTCGCCTCGTAAAGGGGGTTTTGCCATAATCGACACGCTTGACAGGCGGGTTGGCGATCGCAGTACGGTTGTTACAAAAGCACAGAGAACGCTGCTACTCATTCTCCGGAAAGTCCCTTAGTCGCCTCTTACGACACCCACGGGAAGATATGGGATGGTGTAATTCTAACCGGAGATAAGTATTTAAAATATTTATACAATGTTAAATCAAATTAATTAGCGAAACGTAGATGTAATTGGTATCGATATCATCATTATCATTTTCCTGCCCTAACCCTAACCTAACTTATTTAGGATAGGCTCAGCATGTCCTTTTTTCCATACTTACTCCTATTTTACTCGTCATCTCAGCCGTCACCTCTTTTTTAGCCATATCATCCTTCACACAGTCCATCCATCGATTCTTTGGTCTTCCTCTACTTTAATAGTCATCTACACACACACACACCATATCACACCTAATCTATACTCGACATTTTCCTCATTCCTCCGCATCACATGTCCATTATTGTTCATCATCATCTGCCTAGCCTTTTCCCAAACTATCTTGGGGTCGGCTTCCAGTCTAACCGGATGCAGCTGAGTACCGGTATTTTACATGAAGCGACTGCCTATCTAACCTTCACCAACCCAGTAACTGGGTAATACGATACCCCTTGGTAAGACTGGATGTCATACTTTTGGCTTCTGACTACTCGTAACGACTGTCAAAGATCTACAAATGACAGCCGGCACAAACAGCTTAGCGTGCTTTCCGAGGCACGGAGGAAACTCGGTATGTAATTATGGTCACCCATCCACGGACCAAAGCAAGCACGACTTAACCTTAAAGATCGACCCGTGCGGCTGTTATTTTATATAGACACGAGCTCCTCATGTCCATTATTGTCCATACCACGGAAAACCGACGGTAATCTTATTTGCCAACAATCGTACATAATTCCAGACTCAGGGTTGCATTTTTTCCGACCTAGGGATCAAACTCCATGCTCAGCGGGAGCGTTGTCTAGACCAGCGGTGCAGTCGAGGCAACATTAATATTTATATCGTAATAATGCGGTGCTTTAATCAATGTAGCTTCGTCGTGCTTTATTTTGTGGTTGAAATATTAAATTCTTTGGCGTCTAGAACATTGCAGATGTGAGTGTGTTTATCTTTACTAATATTATAAAGAGGTAAGTATAGAAGTTTGTATGTAATGGAAAATGTAGGTTTTCATTAGTGCAAGAATTTTCGGTAGTCCGTAACATCAGTAGTTCCGAAGATTACACCTAAGCTACATAATAAAATAAATAAAAAAAAATAAAAATAGCCTTTATTCTACCACAAATATTTCTTTCTATTACATAAAAAAACTAAATATTAAGGTAAAAATGGACATTTATATATAATTCATAAATCCATGCATTATTTTCAATTAATTAAAACTAAGAATACATTATAAAAGACAATTTGTAAATAAATAAAATTAGGAATCACAATTAATAAATTAAAATACAATTCAATTTCCTCGTTTTGGATTATTATAATTTTTTGTTAAAAATTGTGAATAGTATTTTGAAATCCATTCATTTTACAAAATTTAATAAAACTATTAATCACAATTATTATTTAAGTCATTTTAAAAATTCAATAATTAGAAATTCTGAATTACAATTAATAAATTAAATTAATAAAGTTGAGTTTAGTTTTAAGGTTTTATACAATTACATGTCCCTATTCAATAAATAGAAATAGCCTAAGCTACATACAAACTTATAAATAAATTTTACTTCCATCCCGAGCGTCATAGGCTACATTTAAAAAGTTCCCTTAGGTTAATTTCCATTCATGACGGGAGTAGAACCGCGAGCAAAAACTAGTGTGTTTATACACGTGGTTGTGTGTTTTGGATCATTTGCCATTTGTTAAGAACTTTAAAGAGCATTACACGGTCCGTTTCTAACTGTTGACTGTGGTTTGAGTTGCAAAGAACTGGTCGTACCCGGAAAAGCTGAACTGTAGCTTGGCTTTAGATTCAGTTTATGTTCTAACATGAGTATTTAGATAATCAAGGCTCTTTAAACGTCACGACCCTCTGGTCGGTGAGTAATGGGCTAGCTCACCGTCCGTCCGTCTTATGACATCAGGCCGTGTCGACGGTGCGTTCTTGTTCCACGCGCGTCTCAAGGAGATGTCAGCAAATCGGAAGGGGTCCGAGAGGGCCGATGCCTGCCAGGGCTGCGGGACTGTTCAAAAGAAAAGGGCCACGGTATCGCCCTGGAACACAAAGGACTAAGAAGGTACATGGATGGGTTTTAGTCAGTACAAGTCTGATACTCCCTTCCGCTCCGCTTTGATGATTTCGCAACTGTAAAAAAGGTTCTTTAAACGTATAAATAATCAGTGTAATGTTCAGTCAGGAAGGTATGTCATACCAATTTTTCAACATTTTTATCATATTCACGGGAGGAAATTGAATCTATTTACCGAAACTATTCTGCACAGTGATAAGCATACCTATCTTGCGCGAAACAGGTCAAATGAACCAAAAACAAAATCCATTTAGAAATTGTTTTTACGTTTTAGTCTGAAACTCAAAAACTATCCGTTGTTCAGTGGCTGTGAATAGTTCCGAACAACTCGTTGTTCATATACTAATGTTATAGACAATTTGGTGAAACTTGTTGTTTTGTGAATAAGATTTACGATTATTTTCGCAACAGTTATGATTGGTTACTTTGGTCATATAAATCTCTATTATGGTGAAATGCACATAAAATAATGTCGCCCTGATAATAAAAAGCTGGGACAATATTTGCAGGTTAATTTCATTTCACATGTGAGTTCTTGTTAACGTTATAATCACAGCATTTTAGTATTTCTGAGCAACAATAATGAACCCTGATTTCACTCACTTTCTTAATGAGGTATACAGCATGATTTTTTAGTCACCGTCCGAATTTAGACATTTTAATCTTTGGCGAAAACCATTGAATACTTGTTTTTTCTTTTAGTATCACTCAATACAAAAATATTGAGATATCATGGACACCGCCGCGCCGTGCGTAGGTACACGCTGGGTAACTACGCGGGCTGGACGCCCCTTTTCCATTGAATGTTTGCGCGGCAAGTGTAGTATTTTTAACGTTTAACTTAGTGACTAGGAAGAGCGGATAATTTTTTCGAGAAAATGATTGTATATATGAAAATATAAAAATTTCACATATCGTTTTTTTTTCAAAAATGGAGTTAGTGAATGATACATAATGCCTAGAAAAAATTTGGACGGTGACTAAAAAATCTTGTTGTATTAATAGTGCACGACTGTACAAATTCAAGCGTGGTACAAGTAAATATATAACAAAACCTTGCATAGTTTACGTAATACATGTTCCAGAAGTTTTTGCGTTGGTTGTGTTGGTCATCAACTGCATGGGGATTTACTTTTTTAGTTGTTTTGAGAAGGAAGTTTCGTAAGTATCAGTTTATTTATTTATTTAATCATGGCACTCCAACGACTTATTCACTAATACAATCTTTGACGAACTGTAAAAATTAAACTTAAAATCTAGATTGAATTTGTCGCTCGCGTAGCATGACCACTGAAACGAGTTTTGTCTACGGAAGCATCGACGTAATGACAGATAGACAATGACAATGTGTCAGTTTGTAGATTCTTCCGTCGATATAGCCCGTTTTTACGGCGTCATATTAGGCGTGCTGGTGTGTGATAGCACTTTCATATTTCAAGTCTTATAATATTACATGGATTACAGATAGGTTAAACAAATAAAAATAGAACTACACGAAAAGTTACTATTTTAATGGTCTGGTGGTCCATGACCTCTTAAAGCAGTATTGCTTTACTCTTATTCCAGTGTGAGAAAGAGACAGAGCTATACAGGTTGTCTAGCGCCATCTCTTTCCCACTGGAAAAGGAGTATAATAATAATGTTTTAAGACGTGATGGTAGGCCACCTGATGTTTGTTTAAGTGGGGTGATCTAAACTAATATTATAACGAGGAAAGATTTGATTGTTTGTTTGTTTGCATTGAATAGGCTCCGAAACTACTGGTCCGATTTGAAAAATTCTTTCAGTGTTAGATAGCCCATTTATCGAGGAAGACTATATATCATCACGCTACGACCAATAGGAGTAGAGCAGCAATGAAAAATGTTGCGAAAACGGGGAAAATGTGACGCAAACGAAGTTGCGCCGGACAGCTAGTCAATAATAATTAGTATTGGACAACTAATGAGAATGGGACGCTTCCGAACAAACCATACCCCATATGATTGTTTCCTTCACACCTTCATTTCTGATGCCGCTATTGGTGTGTCCAGCATAGGGCTTACCTAGAAATAAAATAAAAAAATGTTTACACAGATTCTTTTGCACAAAAACAAATAAATTACATAGAAAGAAAGCACACACACAACATAAGTTTTTAAACTGAAATGGTCACTACACACACAAACAAGTTTTTTTTAAATATTTTATACTATTATGTTTATTTACCATCGACTACAAAATAAAAAGAGTATGTCGGTGATATCTGTAAAAGACTAGAATGGTAGAAATATCGTTTCTCTCATACATGAATTTTACCAGAAACAGAATTCCCAATTGAATATTAGCTCCCCAAACTAATTAGCTTGACCAATGTCCGTAAAACCTACGTTCATTGCGCTTAAAAGCCATTACTTAGTTAGACCAGCGGCCCAGTGCCACATATCTGACGGCTCGTGTAATTTACGTACGACATTCATTGCTGCGTCAGCCTCCTGTGTTTGATGTTGCAGCCGTTGCGAGCAGCAATGTGACTGCAAATGGATTTATACCTGTTTTGTTTTGGTACCTCTAGACAGTTTGGTGCATTGAGCGAATTGGTGTTTATGTCAATTTATATAAACAGTAATCTGTGATGTTTACTGTTTATATGTACAGTCATAGGCACATAATACGCAAAGGCTAAGCTATTTTTTTTAAAAGTGAACTGTAATATTATTCTTAATAAAAAACGACATTCATCATCATCATCATTTCAGCCAAAAGACGTCCATACGACATAAACCTCCCCCAAGAAGGGGGGGTTTGCTCTAATCGCCACGCTTGGCAGGCGGGTTGGCGATCGCAGTACAGTTGTTACAAAAGCACAGAGAACGCTGCTACCCATTCTCTGGCAAGTCCCTTAGTCGCTTTTTACGACACCCACGGGAAGATATGGGATGGTGCTATTCTTTACGTCCGACACCATACAGACGCAGAAAAAGAACATTATTATTGAGTATTTTGGAACCCATATACTATTAGGAAATGGGTCTTATATCATCATCATCTGCCTAGCCTTTTCCCAAACTATCTTATGGGGTCGGCTTCCAGCCTAACCGGATGCAGCTGAGTACCAATATTTTACATGAAGCGACTGCCTATCTGACCTCCACAACCCAGTAACTGAGTAATACGATACCCCTTGGTAAGAAGAAGCTAAAAGTCTGACATCCAGTCAGACTTTTAGCTTCTGACTACTCGTAACGACTGTCAAAGATCTACAAATGACAGCCGGGACCAACGGCTTAACGTGCTTTCCGAGGCACGGAGGAAACTCGATATGCAATAAAACAAAATTAAAAAATAAATTTGGTCAAAAAAAAAAGGGGGGTCTTATATGAAAGTTAATAATGTCATTAGTGATCCGACCCTTTTTTTTCTTTTTTCACTGATAGTAAATCATCAAATGACCCCCTCCCTGGCGGAAGGGAGTGTCAGACTTGTACTGACTAAAACCCAGGGCCACGGTATCTCTTTCGAACATTCCCGCAGCCCTGTGATACAACCCTTACGAACTCATACTGTGTTTACATTCAGTGCCTTTATATATTTTAAACACACAGTAAGACGCACCCCTAATCTTTAACAAGACTGATTGATATTCGTGTCACAAGCGACATTAAGTCAAAGATCAGCGCAAGCAGAAAATTTTCGGCTAAGCGATTAATTTAGATAACGACTTCAAACCATGATGCGTTTATGATAAAGTAAAATCCACCACCTTTTATTTTGTGACCTAAGACTACGTAAAACTTACTTAATTATAACTGCAACTTAATATATATCCTGTTAAGAGTACTTATCCTTAGTTTAATTGGCAAAGTTCATGTGAAATACTATATTTTAAGTAGAAAAAATTTCTCGAGTAAGTGAAATCCTTGTAATTTATAATTGAGAAATAAATTTCTTTAACCACAGTATAGGATAATTATAGGATAATTAGTAAAGTAAATAAAAATTGGGACTAACTTAAGCTAAATAATGAAAGTCTATGTAGACATAGGAAACGTTCCGAAATCCACTGCAATTTGTCTAGTCCCTCAGCTTGTTCCCTGAACTAGTTCTTTCATCAGAGCTGATCAGACTTTGAATACAATAAGTCCGGTAGAAAGAAAACCACAATAAACAGAAACTAGACCCAATTAAATCAGTGCACCATTCCATTATTTCAGAACAGAGCAATCAGTATCCTAACAATAGCAATAATACCTCCAGAATAAAACCAAATTAAGATCCCGCCGTTATTTCGAGACAGCACACGAAACGAATGAGATAAAAAGACAGAAACACCATTTAAACATTGTTTTCGTATAACAGAGTGTACTGCAACGGCCCCGCTAACCAATTCCGGGTAACAAACGAAGATTATGCAAATTATTTCATTAAGTATGCAGAGGTTCGTCCCTAAAATACCCACTTGATTAACAGACGTGGTCAGAATTCGTGCTGGATTCTGGATAGTTCACGTGAACGCCAGAATTGTGCAGGGTTGTACGATATAAGCTTAGGATTCTAGTGTTGCCGAGGTGTCATTAGAACCTCGTTATGGTTAATCGCCTTGCACAAGAACTTAAGATGTTTGGTTAAGTATCGAAATAACAGCAAGTAAGAAACCTTTATGGGAGCGTTTGGGAATCAAGTAATCGGTGCATGTATCTTCTTTAAAATGCTCGATCAATAATGAAAAGATGAACTGTTTTTTAGGGTTCCGTAGCCGAATGGCAAAAAACGAAACCCTAATAGATTCGTCATGTCTGTCTGTCTGTCTGTCCGTCCGTATGTCACAGCCACTTTTTTCCGAAACTATAAGAACTTTACTGTTGAAACTTGGTAAGTAGATGTATTCTGTGAACCGCATTAAGATTTTCACACAAAAATAGAAAAAAAGACATAAATTGTGGGGTTCCCCATACATAGAACTGAATACCAAATTTTTTTTTTCATCACACCCTTACGTGTGTGGTATCTATGGATAGGTCTTCAAAAATGATATTGAGGTTTCTAATATCATTTTTTTCTAAACTGAATAGTTTGCGCTAGAGCCACTTCCAAAGTAGTAAAATGTGTGTCCCCCCCCCTCTAATTTCTAAAGTAAGAGGAGGAAAATTCTGAAAATATTTAGGATTGTAGAAGGTAAAAAAAACTATCAACGAAAATTGGTTTCAATAAGATATGATGTTTAGTTGTTTAGATATGGGACTTTTTCATCAAACTGCAGCAGTAACTTTGTTGTTCATTAAAATACTATGAAAAACCAATTTAGTTTTGCGGTTGAGTGGAAGTTTACTAACTAATACTACTAACTAATGAATGACAGTTCAAAATATTGTTTGGGGCTATGGAACCCTGTGTGCGAGTAAGACTCGCACTTGGCCGGTTTTTTTTATGAAGGAATCGAAGGTAGCATCCCTAAAATCAACGACTATGCTACACTGGTTATGTATTAAACAAATAGGAGTAACCTGAATTCCGAGAAACTGCTATACGTTGTGACTTTAAATTACCAAAGTTAAATCCGCTTATACTACCATAATTGGGAAGTACCTTTTACGTCAGGTAGCTTTTTATTAAAATACTAGTTAAGTATTTCGATAGATTACTAGGAACTCACCTTTAATCAGTTTACGTGATACGTATATACTAAAAGATCTCAATCAGTTCTCGTTCTGAGCAAAAGAGTAAAATGTTTAATTACGAATAACTTTTTTAAAAACAATCCGGAGGCCGTAAGCAATTGCCATAACCTTAAAAACTTTTCGTGGAAGTTGATTACCAGGGCCATCCAAATAGAACCTATAGTTAGTTACCTTAAACGCTTAGTTGAAGATGGTGGTACAGTTTGCCTATATAGTAGGTTACCCATTCAGTTCCAGTACATGAAAACTTCTTGGATATAACTATTAGGTAGGTACACAAACTCCTAACTTTAAATTACTCATAGCCAACATGCTATTTCGATGTTGAAAGTTAAGTAACAATACATTGTGGTAAGTAATTATTTTAACCTATCTATAACTATAATTAAGAGCACATTACTGCGGCATCTGGCCGCGGTATAACGCATTTTCCTAAAAAAAAGGTGACACTGTGTTAGTGGTCCAAATGGATCAAGCTATGAAACACTAAATGAAGCTGACCTCTGATATTACGGGAAGCTCATACAAAGCAAGGTCAGGTTATACGGGATGTGTATAGGTTGAAGTGTCGCTGTGAGTAAAAAAGTACGACAGTGATAGAAAAGTATTATGCATCACGGTGCGGTTTACCCAAATCTGCTTTTACCCCTTAAGAGACACAGTTAATAATCTATTGTTACCCCCGGGCACGAGGGCATGTGAAATCTATCAAATGCAAATAAATTACAAACACCTGAATTAATGGGGGACCCTTCACGCATATAAAGTGGGTACCAATATATTAGAAGAGGGGGTCACAAATCAACGCAGCAGTCTGCACACAGATAGATTTCCAATAAATGGTCATGAATCTACAAGTACAAAAAAACCTGTAAGCCTGACCACCAGTCTTACCAAGGGATATTATATTACTCAGTTACCGGGTTGTGGATGTGGAGGTCCGATAGGCAGTCGCTCCATGTAAAATACTGATATCCAGCTGCATCCGTTTAAACTGGAAGCCGACCCCAATATGGTTTGGGAAAAGGCTAGGCACATTTTATCTACAAGTACATTCAAATTACTCACATTGTCCGCTCCCAACGTATAATATACAATGGAAACTGAAACTTAAGTTCTCCCGAAAGGCTCTCAAATAATAAAACAAGTGCTCGCCACCTCAGGAGGACACTGAAATGTATTTATTGTCGTATACTCCCACTGGTCTGCTTCAGAATATATTTCATAGAGTATAAAGTTCTGTTATAAACATGTTACCAGCCAAACCCGATTTCAGGCCAAACTAGTTTGTCCTAGGCCAAACCAGTTTACTGGTTTATCACAGACCCAAACAAAACATTTACAATGCGCCCAACTTGGATGTGGCATCGCTCGCTACGCTCGCTCGGCTCGCGCGTTTATGGTCACTGTTCTAACCTAACCTAACCCATTTAGATGGGGTGCTCTATCCTGTTATGATGGGTCCTAGTTTGGCCTAGGACAAACAAGTTTAACCGGAAATCGGGTTTGGCCGGTAACATACATATGTTACAAAGTAACTCCACACAGGGCAGTCTTGAGCAACGATCTTACGTAGTACCAACATCATCATTATCATTATAGGGGCTCGCTACCTTTTTTATGGTATGAAACGAAGTTTGTTTTATACAACTAATGTTATTTAAACCACACTTGTAATACATGCATTTTTAGAGCGTTTACGCCGTACGGCTTTTCATACAAACTTTTATGTCCTTATTTTCCGAAATGACTCAACCGATTTTAAAGAAACATAATACGCAGGATACAGAGGTCTAAAAAGTTACTAAAAACATTTTCGAAATGTCTTAAAAAAAAAGATTCTATTTCCATAGATACTTTATAATCGGTCTAATTTACTCGTAGCTGTAAACTATTTTTCGAAAATGTTTTTAGTAACTTTTTAGACTTATGTATCCTGCTTATGCGTATGAAGTTACAATAGAATCGGTTCAGTCATTTCGGAAAATAAGGACTTGAAAGTTTGTATGAAAGATCGTAAGGTAGACACGCTCTTAAAATTCTATCACAATGTTAAGTTTACCGGTTTAACCAAAAGGTGGGGGGACTGGTATTGACCTTGTGGCAGTAAATCTGCCTATTTATCACTATTGTACATGAAAGGAGATGTTTCATTTTCGGCCATAAGATGTGCATTTATTGAAAAATAGGAAAAAATATCACGAACTTAGAAAACATATTATTTCGTGAATTTTTAAAAACCATCTATTACTATTTAAAAAATGTTACTTTATTCTATTCAAGGGATTGTTTCCCACCTTTTCTGAAAGGTACAAGTCATGGCCGGAGTCCCATACAAAAATGAAACATCTCCTTTAAATAAATAAATAAGTGATTATAAACTTCTGTTTTACGTGAATTCGGTATTTAACTTCCTATACTGTCGATTGCCATAAATTTTAACTTCTTCCCTTCCCCTACCCATAAGCCATTATTGTACAGCTAGCTCAGATACGTGAAAAGAATTTAATACAAATTCCAATTACTGCAAGGTAAATCTTTGAAACGTGGCATAAAAGGAAATTGTGTTACACAGAGCGCAATAAATCCATTGAAACGTTCAAATAAACAAAAAAGGGCACGAAGACTGGTCAAAAGTTTTAGCTGTACCATTGGAAAGGATGAAAACATCTGTGGTCCAAACTGTCAGTTCACAGGACCAAAACACACCGCAAATTGTTTTAACCCGTTGTAAATTTTGGCCCTTTGGTACATGTCCGATACGGATGAGTGGTACACTCGAAATGTTTTAATTAGTTCCTGGAAATAATATATCAATTCCCAGGTAGCGTTGTAATCGCAATTCTCTAATATAAAAAAAATAATTTTGATATTTCGTCGTAAACGTAAGAAAAATTGCATTTATCTTAAGTCCTTGGCTTCGCGGTTTGCTCGTGATTTTTTCTTTTAGTTCTCCGTTAAAAGACCTTATGAAAGTTTTAGTATCGTATAAAGAATTTGAAGACAGCGAAAGGAACGTTCGCAGTTTTCAAAAAATAAAACCTTCTCGTTTGTAAACTCTAGTGCTCCATGAACTGCTGTCTCGATCAAAAAGAAAATACCTCATGGACCCTCATCATTCACCGTACTCACTTCCTAACATTTATTTACGTCTCAGTCATAAAGCTCCAATATCGAGATATCATGCACAAACCACCTTATCGGGAATTCCATAGTTCCGTAAGTACTAAAAAGGTTCTCATACCCGCAGCCATATCTACGTTCCGCACTAAAAAAGGTCAATGAATTTTGTTATTGTTGAGCTGCGAAAGTGACACGGTGGTACTTGGACTTTTCAGAGGTTAGAACTGTTTTTAGGGTTCCCTAGCCGTTTTATTAAATTTCAGAGAGTCAAAAAACATCTATATTCTGCTTCTATCAGGTCAGACAGGTACCCTATGTGTTAGTTTCATACTTTTGTCATACCAGAATGAATCTATACGTTGACTTATTTATCCTAAACGAACACATAATTATTGGTAACGAAAACTATTCCCAAAATCTCGTAAAAACGTAATCCACGGGCAAAATACGATTATTAAGAAATATCCCACATAACTATAAGATTACGACGCATATAACTTCACCCAATAACGCAGGATAACTCATAAAAATCTTTACTATATTTTTATTAATACAGATAGAACCAAAAATAACTCATAAACCCAATTTCTTCGATCATAAATCAAAGCCAGGCTGTTTACAAAGCTTGGCTTTTAGACCAATGTGCTGGCTTTATTGCTTGCCAACAAATTGTTTTATATATCGCCAATACGGGCTCCTGTTACCTAAAACAACGTAGTTTAAGTTAAGCAAAGCATTAAAACTAAAACTCGTTGGCAATAAGCTTAGGTACTGGAACCTACAATTTATGTTGTTTAGTCTTTCTTTTTGTTTTATAATCCTGTTTGAACAGAACGTGTAACCCCAATTTTGCGTGGGTGACGTAAGAGTTGGCAAAGGGATTAAAATCTTGGGTAAACTTTACCTATGTATTTTTGTCAAGGTCATTTTTGTAATTAATGAGATCACTTAGTCTCGACAAACAGTAGATTGCTTCGTTATCAATTCAAGACTGTTAGGCGGAGTAAAAAAGGGCTGGCCGAAATAGCACACAGTGCGGTTGTTAGTATAGTGACTACATTTACGTCCATTTGAATTTCCCTGATGAATTAAATTAAATAAAAATAGTCGCCATAGAACCCTTTTTATTTAGCAGATAAACTACAGTTACTGAAAAATACATTTGGCAACAAAACAAATGACAGCAGAAGACAAACAAGACAAAAAAAAACAACACAACAACAACCTCATTTTTTGTTTCCATTTGTGGGATAAACCGTTACATAACTATGAAAGAACGCAAACTAAGCTAGTTTGGCTAGAACTAATAGACTAGACTGCGACACAGACTAATAATTATATTAAATAGGAATCGTTTGCATTCGAACTGCTCTAAATTGGGCCATGTTTATTTGGCACTGAGTGTTCAATGCCAAATTAATTATATATTGATTCTGAAGACTCTAAAATCTCTGATCAGATGTTTGAACGTGATTGAACGAATCAGTAAATATCTACTGGTATAAAAAAGTGAATGGATCAATGAATGAAAGTGGAATCAAAAAAAGCATCGAAGGCTAGTAGAAGTATTTATGACATTTAAACAAAAGGATACTTTACTAAGCCTTTTTATACATTCCAATTCTTGAGACCCATGAACCTCTTTGTTACTTTAGATATTACAGCCTTTATTCTTCCTACACGAATCTTGTCAGCAAATAACACAAAAATGGGGCACAGAACCCATTGCACCAGATTTTAAGTTTGTTGGACAAGTGCTATATCAATGCGAATACTGAATGGAAGCCAAGTCTGGGGTCACATTGGCGACGATATGTCTCGCCAAGAAACAGTCTATGAAAATTTGGTGAAAATATATTAGTCCATTTCGAAGCCTTGTGACCTATATTGTGACCTACGCAGCAAACAATCGTGTATCAGATGTCTTACACGTATTATTATATTAACAACTATGTACGACCCTTTTTCATGGCCTACAAGTACTGAAGAACCCTTTATACTCACAGACAATTAAAGCCAGATACACACTATCGTCTACGATGATAAATTCACATAACCTTATTTTTTGTGCCTGTCGCCTCTCTGCCAAGCCTTTGTTATAGAATTTGGCACCGAAATAGCATTAATTATCAAAGATATCTACGAATGGCAACGTGGCGAGAATTGATGATGTACTCTCAGAGACAAACACTGCCCGGTACCGGTCGTTGCTCAATTATGGAAGTAACAATAACGAAAGACCTGTCATAATACGAGGACCACTGTCATGATATATTGTTAATAGAGATAGCTAACCCCTAACCACTGCACAGTTGGATAAATACGAGGAGTTTTTTTTTTTAAGAAAAGGAAGATTTAAATGCCTGATTTTTGATTTGCCTGCCAAGTAAACTTCTTGATGTGAACATCACGTTCAGAAAGCTGAATGGAAATACCAATAAAAAGGTATAGTCAAAGAGGATATTTACTGGCTCACAATTCTGTAGAAATCCGAACAAAATAAAGGACCTTACGTTATAGGGTGGGCGTTAGCAAAGCCGGGATTAATCTCGTCTTACACAAAAATAACAGAACTGTCTTCACGAGTTAGGTCGTAGAATATTGGTACTAACAAACTGCCAGACCATTGAACCACGTATTCTGGACATGGAGTCACGTGCAACACGTTTACTTATAACTAATGCAGTATCTGACTATCTTCGTCGGCTACTTGAAACGTCTAGAGGGTCTTGTTTGCAAGGACGAACATCGTGCCAAAGCTAAAACAAGTAAAAATTACTTAATACGTTAGAAGCACTCGCATTCGCTGAAAGCACTCAGTCCTTTCTAAAACGACTTTAAAATTCGATTCATTTGTTGTAATTACAAACGTTTGGTCCCAAAAAGGCATACATAAAACCCAAAGTAGATAATATCCCAATGAATCTCACCCAGACACAGTAACGGTTGGTAATATTCAGAAATCCTTTAATCCATGTCGCTATAAAATACGTACAAACGTATCGTGAAATACATCGTGATACTGGCACGGATTCATTAAGGCTTTAGTAGAAATTGTTTCAAGCAAGTTTTTGAAATCCTCGCTAAGATTCAATCTGAATTTCTTAATGTTTATAGAGAAAACAATGACACAGCGCTGCCGTCTCAAAGTTTTGGAAGTAACATTACAAATTCATCAAGACTTGATGTAACACTAACGATCTTTTCTAATGGCAGAAGCTTTCAAAATCTTGAAGAAAGCCCATTTTTATTATAAATCCAGACAATTTTAAACAAAGAAGTTACAAGTTGGAATTATGTGGGTCATATTCATAATAAAAATGTTAGCCAAAGCTTTCCTTGTCTTAAAAGGCAAACACCAATTCCATTTTAAGGCTTTTATGAATGAACGAATAACAAAGCTGTGTTTTATTTCACTAATCTGCTCTTAAAAGCGTTACAAGCAGCTTTTCTGTGCACCTAATTAGAACAGAAATAGTTGTCCGAGCTAGTTCGTCGACGCCTTTGGACCAGAATTAAATTGTGTATTTCTGCAATCTTAAGTCTAGTCTATAGAATGTAGATATTTGTCTTGTAGCACTTTCAGCTGACCAGGCATTAATATTGTTTAAAGCTAAGTGCTTTCTTCGAAAGAGAAATACACATTTAGCTGTATATCACTTCCAACGTATAGCTACGATTTTGTGGGACCTAAACCATAGAATGTTGTTCCAAGCTTTAAATGATTACATACATGAAAGAGATGAAAGTACTGTTAATAAAATTAGGTATACATAAACTGTTTCCATGAGAGTTTTCTGATGATAAGCTGTCAAAAATAAACGTTTAATAAATGTCATATATTCAACAACATAAAAACATGTCCTAAAAGTAATGTAAGGACGTTTAATAACTCTCAGCTGAAAATAATTTATGAATTTGAGTCTAAAAGTTCAGGGTAATGAAATTACTTTTAGTGTGTTTTAAATAGAAGCTTTGATATTGAGAAGTCTAGTAAAATGTAGTAGGGTACTTTTAGGGAATATTTTATTTTAAAAAAAAAGTGTGTAATTTTACCGATATTCATATTGTGCCTTGCCATTTCGTTTTAGACTACTTAATTTAGTGATACTTGGAATAGGCAGACATTTTCAATCTTTGACTAATTAACTGAGTGTTCACTAGAGTTTCTTTCTTTGTGTGTTTTCTATATTGCAAGTAATATTGATATTTTCATTAACAATTGTCTTTTATTAAAAATCGTAAAATATGAATCGTATGACAATTTCCTCTCATTTTCCTAATTAACTATATTATATTTTAAAGAGGAGGTCCATATAGATAAGTGACTTTCACAGCGATCCAATACATTAGTGACTTTTCCTTCAACGTTATCTATCTCCTGCGACTTTTTTAAATCTCGAACACAAAATTCACGTAAAACATTTTCACCCAAAAATAACGTTCACCCGTTTTAGTGGCGTTTCGTCTCATTTATTTTATTTTGACATGACAGCTCACGGTAACCATGACAAAATGTCTTTAAAAGGCTTTCATAGGCGACGCAATATTCATTATGTCACGCCTGCGGTTTGAGCAGCCCGAGGTCATGAATTAAGGTGGAACCATTATGCTAGACAGGAAATTTGCGCACCTCGCGTTTCGGGTGCGTATTATAGCGTGTTCTTACTACCAAATTAGTAATGTTATCATACTAATGTTTTATTAAGAGAGGATTTTGTGTTACCTTCTTGGTTTCTCGGCTGTTTGTTTGTGGTTTAGTTAACTTTTATTAATACTTATGGAGCAGGTTTGCAATTTCAGACAGACTCGGGCTCTTTTTAAAGTCCTAACCAAAGGGAATGTCAATAGCGTTCCAGTTTTCCGAACAAACGACATTCTGAAATCCCGCCTAAGATCATCAGGCAACCTTTTCGTAATGTTTGTTTTTGTATTATCTTTATTTGAATAAAGTATGTACATTATTTACATATCAAAAATTATAATAAAACTATGTACAAGTATTGAAACGTTATGCATGTATTTACGTTGCTAACAAATATTTTTCATTCAGTAAACAGATGAGTGAAGGTCGGCTCTAGGCGGGATCTTAGACTATGAGTTACATATGAACGGCGATCGCGTATTGATTAGGATGCAGGATAGTTTGCCTGAAGATTTGATATATTCAATTTGATATATTCAATCGGTATTTAAATACTTAGGTGGTGGAATAATTCCAGAATGATGCTCAAGCATTCAATCTTGGTTTAAATTAATAATTTTCAGGCAAAATTAGTAGAAAAATATTTTTAAAACGAGATTTACGATAAGTATCTTTCCATATGGCCGATATGGCCAGTATTTTGGAGAAATGTGGGTGTAGGTAATATTAGGTACATCAACATCATCATCATCCTATAACGTCCCACTGCTGGGACACCAGCCTCCTTTCTATGAGAGGGAGTGAGCTGTTATCCACCACGCGGGCCCAGTGTGGGTTGGTAGATGTCACATGTCTTCGAATTTTTAGTTCTAGGACATGGCGGTTTCCTCACGATGTTTTCTTTTGTTTTTTTTTTTTTTTTCGCCGTTTTTGAGGGCAGCGGTGATGAAATAAATTACACGAAGTAATGCGCCTGCCTGGGTTCAAACCTACGGCTTACTGCTCGTAAGTCGGGGCTGCCACCACTAGGCCACTGCTGCTCTATTAGGCACACCTCTGGTTCACCCTTCGGGGATTGCAGGCGTGATGTTAAGTTGCTAAGTTATGTTATGTTTATTAAAACTCGGAGTTATGTAACATTTTTTCCCTTTTTTGTAGCGTATTCATGCCTATTTTCGTCCTCAAAACATCCAAGTCGTTATTTGGTGTTCATTACGTAGGTATAAGGAAACTGACGTACACAATAAACGCTCGATGCTCCTTAATTTATATACTGAGGGTAAATAAAGAGGTCTTTGCGAAGTACAAACATAATATGGCGTACGAAAATAAACTACATAAAATACTACAGGAGCCTTTAATTCGGAGGAGGGTTCATACTTTTGTCATTTAATGAATTTACGACTGTTTTATTTTTATTAAAGGTCGATTTTTGAAAAGCTCGGTAACTACATTCAATGTAAAATTTTCATAGTTTGATTCACGTTCGCATTTTTTATCATTTATGTCAATTTCTCCGTGATATTTTTTTTCATAATTATGGTAGAGAAAGCTCGCGCGGTGTCCCATAATATTTACTTTACTTGGGGACGTTTTGATTTTTATTCTGTCATACGTATTTTACCTTCTTCGTATATGTTGGCATGATGATTAAAATTTCATCATAAGTAAAATTTTAGGTAACAAGAATTTGTGTCAACTAAAAATGTTTTTATTTTTATTTTATGAATTGTATGTTTCAATAGTTTTGCGATGTCACTTTAAAAGCAGTAAGTAATTAACGTATGTCCGTTTCCACTAAAACTAAATCAATATCAAAATATTATTGTACTTACTGTTAAAAATTCAACACTCTCTACTGAGACGAGCGTTGGAAAATCTACAGTATTTTAAATAGGCATTTATTTAGATGCCGCCTAGTGTTGTTGAAAACTAGCCTTAGACTCGCATTATTAACGCGTAGGCTAAAAATAGGCACACAATATTTATTAACTAAACAACACATAACATTACATCACGCTGTAATCCCCGAAGGGTTTGAGCAGAGCTATACGTTGGTACGTGCTTGCAACCACTAGACATCCACACAAATCGTGGTATTTCTAGTTTCTTATGATTAGTTTTATTACGGCCGACTCCATTGTAGGAAATATTTTACACCTAAGCATATTTGTAAAACATTAACTTATTTGGTTTCCTCATTTCTTATCCCTATGATCGTTATCCAAAGGATTATTTCAGATTAATGTTTCCACCACAAAGGTGTGACTTCGTAGCTAACAAACAGCTATAATTTATTTACGATACACTTCACAGGAATCCATATCTATTGGGGATAAAAAGAAGCCTTAGTTTTCCGTGACATGAGTTTTCCTTTCAATGTGTTTATCTTTTGCTCGATTAAGACGTCATTCAAAATGATATTTAATGTCTTCAATTTGGGATACCTTACCTTACAGATTCACTTACTCATAACAAAGAAAAAACATCACGCCGTTCTCAATTGGTTAGGCAGAGGTTTACGTATATCCATATTTCATCAGTAATGAAGTAATACGAGTAACTAGGTTGCAACATTATTCCTATCAATCGAGCAAAAACTAGACTCCAGGCTGTTGTGACTTTTTTAAGGGAATTTTCCGTACCCAGAAATCGAAACTAGGACCAACAATAGTCGCATTTGTGACCACAAGACGCACAAAGCAGTCAGCTGAAATATTAACACGGTAAATAACTAATGTAGCTTACAAGGCCAAACCAACACAACTATGGCAGTTTTTGAGGAATGGTAGTTAGTGGTTATCTTATATTAATGAGTTGGTCACGCGAATATCAGTAGGACATGAAAGCGTTGGGGGTGAACATACGGCCTTCAGACATGCTGTCGGGAAGAGGGGGTTAATAAATAGCTTTGACGTCACACATTCGGAATTGATAGATATATACAGAAGGCCTGGCATCATACATTGAAAACAGGCGCATGTACACGTGCGAAGATTTCAAACTATCTAAAACAAACAACAGTCGCGGGTGCGCTTACACACTTCATTTTTTGGCGTCCAATAGCAACCTTATGTGAAAGAGATTAAAGATTACTATGATTTCGACAAACTTTGATTGTTACCTAAGAACATCCTTATTGTATCGACTGCCACTGTCATTTTTGTGATTTTCTCAGTGAGGCAAAATTAGAGTTAAAATAACTGTACGCACGGCGAGCAATCAAGGTATTGAAAACCAGTTTATGCGGATCTCTCAGTGTATTGAAAATCTATACAAAGCGAAGCAGCTTAAACTGGAAATGTATAACTTGATGTGTCACCGTGTGTATGTGACCAGTGATGATGGCTATGCGAGCATTTCCACAAAACTGTCCTTCTGTTCCTGCCTATCTTGTGTGCCTAACGTCACACAATTCTAAATGGGACACACATGTCGCAAACACGCTCGCATTCAATTCCTACGTGCATTGTTTAATGGAAACTGTTATTAATGTTCTAATTAGTTTTCTCTTAGTATTAATTATAAATTTAAATAGCGGTTTTAAACTGCAGCGCGTTAATTGATGGCACACTATTTATCAAATTCGAATCTATTCATGTGTGTTCGGTTATATAAAACACTATTGAATTAAAAAAGTTTTTTTTTTTTTGTAATCCACTTCAAATGGAAAAAAATGTTCTAGTTTATTTATGATACAATTTTAAGACAGTAGCAATATCAGCCTAGCCTTTTTCTGAACCTTGGAGTCGGGTTAAAGTCAAACCGGATGCAGATGAATACCATATTTTACATGAAGCGACTGCCTATCTGACCTTCACAACCTGAGCGATCTGACCGGCTGTTATTATGTAGCTACGAGCTCCTCCTTAAGACTGGCAATAATTATGAGTAAATAAATCAAAGCACCATGTTCCTTTCCACGTTGAAAGATACTTTATCTACGACTTTTCATAAATCATAGATAATAATATAACCCAGATATGTTATTCATTCGAAATGGTAAGAAGGCCTCAAAGCATCCTCAAAATGGGAGATGCATTGGTGCATATTGAAACCAGAACACATACGGCAAAGGAAAGAAAGTAATGAGTTTTAAAATACAACTCTCGTTCACAAAGTTGGACTCCGAAACCGCTCGACATCGAAAAATATGATATGAATATGAAAATATTTTTGTTTTTGAAATTGGGTTATGACTTTTTGAGATGAGTATTCGTTGCATCAAGAGTGGCTTTTTCAAAGAAGTTTGTTTTGGGTCATACTGGATACTTTATACAGGGTGTAAGCGGACCATTCACGAAACCATCGACTTAGCATTCTGTACATCATACCATGGAACACTGCAATGCAACAAAAAATATTGCTGGGAAAATCATATTCATCATATTCATCTGTTAAAAGAACTCCAATTCGTGCCCAATATGAGAATTTGTTGTGTCCGATCAAGTGCAAAACTGCACTTATGACGAAGAGCTTATTTGGTATTGCTCCCAAATGTTATAATAATCTACCAGGCAGAATTAAATGTATGCCTTTAAATAGATTTAAAAAGTCCCTTTCAGGGTATACTACTAGACAAATGTTACAGTATAGATGAATATTTAAATGATACATTTTTTGTATGAATTATTCTGGTTTGTGATTTTAAGATTTTTAATTTGCATTTTACATTGGTTTTCTTTTAATGATTTTTAATTTTATTGGCATTTTATTATTTGTAATATTCTATTGGCATTTTGTTTTGTGAATTGTTTTTAAATTTTATTTTATTTTTTAAATTTTATTTTTAATGACTTTTAGGTTTATGATTTTATTTTCAATTGACATTTTATATATGAAATTTTATATTTAAGTTGACTTTTATATTTTTAATCTTTTATTTAAGTTGACATTTTATTTTTGAACTCAATTTTTTTTTCTGTGTTTTTTGTATGTCTGTAATGACAAAACATAGCAAGCATGTTTAACAAATAAATGATTCTGATTCTGATTCTGAAAAGACTTTGTTTTTTGGTGTGAAAAATTATGTTTAGCGCTCAATATAATGTACTTAAAATTGTGCTGAGTAAAGTTACAACATTTAAAATTTATACTTGTCAAAAAAGTTGGTACCTTCAACATCTCCGTAAGCTAGAAGGTTCCCGGGTACTGCCCGGAACAAAAAAAAATCTCGCATTGACGGGAACCACAAGTGCCTTTCGGCTTCCTTAGATGTTTTATTTACTCATGACTGGGCGATGACGGGAATTAATTTTTCGGCAGCTTTTTGAGCTTCGTCAGTAATTTCAGGAGTTGAATTCAAGCTACTTTAAGATTAATGAAACTTAATTCCCATTACCGAAGTTAAATAAACGTTTTATTTAGATACTGGGAAGCTCGATTTGTAAAGACATTATGGCTATGCGTATTAAATCCTTTCAAAAACATAAAATAAGTAAGAACAAATCTTTTGAAAGCAGCTATTGAATTCATCGGCTTATTGAATATTAAAAGGAGCATGTCTTTGTGAGTTTAGAAGTCACAATATTGATACTGACGTAATGGTATTCGTTCCAATAGAGAAATATTTCCTTCGATAAACATCTTGACTGAACTTACAAAATGCAATCATGTTACGATAAGTACATGGTGAATAGTTAAGGGATAAAGTCAGTGACTTTTGTTTGTTTCATTGACTTTTTTGCCACTAAGTTATTTTCCACATTTAGTGTGTCTTTTTTTTTGAAGTCGGTAATTTTTTTTTTGCAAAATATTTTATTTTACCTTTTTTTGTTGTTAGTTATCTTACAGAAATCCTAGTCAAGTATCAATTTTACATTGCAACTATACTCCTTTCGCCATGGGATGGCCCAGGTGACATTAAATTACCCTGAATAGTTTAGCTGCCCATTGAATACCGTAAGAAACATATATTTGTAATCGAAGGCGGGTGCATTGTACAAGGTGTAACGGAAAGGGTATATACATACTTAAGGGTGTGCGAAAGTCTGTAGACTTTCAAACTGAACATGTTTCTCCATCGGACAAAAATCGTTATAGCGAAAAAAATATCAGCGACCCAATACATTTGGGTCGAATAGGTATTGAAGTTTTGTATGGGCAGCAAATATTTTTTTCGCTATCACGATGTTTGTCCGATGGAGAAACATGTTCAGTTTGATAGTCTGTAGCACACCAATCATTAAGTATGTATATACCTTTTCCGTTACACCCTGTATATCATCATCGATTATCAATTGAAAAATAAACTCTCCAAACCATGAGAGAGGAAAGACAATCCACTAAGATGTTGATCGATCATTGAAGTGGTCAAGCAATCAACGATTCCAAATATGTTTAGTGAATCTAACTGTGTTTAGTGAATGTAACTTTGAATAATCTTTGTAAAAATTGTTGACGATTTTGCCGGTTGTAGTATTATGACTACTTTAAGTAATAAATCTTTTTGCAAAAAAACAAACCGACTTCCAAAGAATCACCAAAAAAAAGTCTGAAATAACTTTACTTTCGGATAGATCTCGGTGACTTTTACGTTTCATTTACTTTTTGCCACCGTCTTCCTTTTTTTTTGTTTGGCATCTCGCAGGTCAACCTAACAGGTTTTCATCTGCTTAACCGGACTACCCTGTCCCCACCGACTTCCGAAAGTAAAACTTATTTGAGACTTTTTAGTGTTTTTTTGGAACAACTGAATTGCGAACCTCCTCCATATTTTGTAGTCGGTTAAAAAGTTAGTTTTAACAACATCTATCTGTTTAAATAAACCAAGGTAGCTTACCTAGCTACTACATGTAAGTTATTCTTCTATTTAGTCACTCGTGGTCTAAGTGAAAAAAAAATTGTTCGACGAAATCTTAAACGCTGTTAACTTTATAACAAGTTGACACATCGCAAGTTTTAAACATTTTGAAGTTAAAGCACTGACACACATCACCACCGGTTATGTTGGACACAAAACTCAGTGAAAATTGTACTTAGATGTAGTTTTTGTTGTCAGGTGTGGGGGTCGTGCTTTTATAAAAGCACAGCCATGTTTTCAAATACTTATGCACGTTCTTGTTTTCATAAACACCTAAAGGGAATGCTAGCACAATAGAGCTAATTCTCAGCGATTGATTGAGAGTTTGAAATTCAACGAGCAATCATATTTAGACATTACGTTTAGTTAGGAAAATGGGCATTATTATAGTTATAGAAAACTTCAAATGTTACCTGTTTTATAAAAAAGCCACAAAGCTGTTTGATTTTCATGTTTAACATAACCTTTATGTTAAGGATTGTTTAACCCACTTTCGGATGGGGGTCAACTTGAGTGTCCACATGTATAGTAGATTCAGTGACTTTCAGCGACTTTGTGGTTATAAAATATTCAGAAGATATAACTTTTTAACTCGCCTTCTACTTGGGTTTCTCCATTTCATATTATTTTTGAAGCATGAAAGTATTTCCTTATTATGTTCAAGTTTTACTTATATTTTTGAGTTATACCTTGAAACAGTTATGAAGATTTTTTAGTTCATACTTGAGCGTGGAATTGGAGTTTATTTAATGCTGCACTGGAACATTTTGTTATTCATCATCATCAGCTTATAATGATCCCACTGCTGGGACACAAACCTCCTCTTTATGAGAGGGAGTGAGCTGTAATCTACCACGCGGGCCCAGTGCGGGTTGGTAGATGTCACATGTCTTCGATTTTTTAGTTCTAGGACATGCCGGTTTCCTCACGATGTTTTCCTTCACCGTTTTTGAGGGCAGCGGTGATGAAATAAATTACGCAAAGTAATGCGCCTGCTTGGGTTCGAACCCATGGCTTACTGCTCGTAAGTCGGGGCTGCCACCACTGGGCCACCGCTGCTCTCTGTTTTGTTATTACCTACTTTGAACTATTAGAGAAATACACTACACACACATCCAGGTTGTTTTGTGGGACAAGCTTGCTACACTATTCCAAAACCACTGCAACTCCTATGCGCCAGAATCAACAGTGACGACCACCAGAAAACCGACGAAGTCCCAGAGAAACAATTTAACTATCTTGGATCCCGCATCGAAATGAATCAGTAAAGATTAACGGAGGCATAGAAAAAACATAATTTCCACTCATCCACCCACCCACTCATTTACACACCCAGGTGTACGATAACGCCTCTGGATGACCTCGTGGACTACTGGCACGGGGGTAAGCTACATACTCTCCTAGAGATTCTAAACGTATCTGCTTTATCCCGAGGTTACTGCACACTACTTCATCATTCATTTTCTGAACAAGACACGTCACTCAACAATATTATAATTAAGTTCGTCTTTTGTTACCTTAACATATTTTTGAAGAACTAGTTTCAGTAGAGCAGCAGTTTACAGCAAAAGAGCGAATCTTTTGAAGATAAACAGTTTTACATTATAAACTTTTTATTACACTGAAAACCCAAAATGAAATTGGTTTTGAAAAATAAAACTTGGGACCTAGTTTATTGGTTTAAAAATGTAATATTCTCTAGATTTTGACTTGATTTTAATTTAAAACTGTTATGTACTGCCTACTGTGTTTTTCTTACTTTTGTAGAAAGATAACGTATTACGTTTTTTTGTTTCCGGGGCAAAAAAGCCCACAATTTTTTTCATTTAACAGGTTTCTCGAAAAGGTTACACTTTTCCGCAACACAACGTGGAAGTACATATATTTAACCCGTACATGCATATATTTTTAAATTCGCGCAAAAGCTACAAAACCAATTCGGCCAAATGACGCGTCACTCGATTTATCTCGATACAGGATGTTAATTGGTATAAAAAAAACGAATTTGAAATGGAATCGGACGTTCCAAAAAAATAGGCATTTGGTGAATGGTCATCCAATTTACTTGTAGCTAAATGATTTTTAATAAATGTATATTTGAGTCGGTTCAAATATTAGGAACACATAAATTGTTAGGTGTGGTTAGAAGGTGAAGGTTATTAAAAGTTATTTCCTTAATCAACAAACGGTGTGAAAGTTAAACAAAGGCTGCGGGCAGGACGCTTGTTACACACAATATAGTTAACATACGCTTCTAGGGACTTAAGTTCTAAGTTCAAAGCCTCAATTTCGTTAAACGCGTATTCTATTCGAACTTTCGAGATGATAGTGGCGCCCATGTGACCTTCATTTGTGTCTCTTCGCGATAAGACGAAGGATGTGGAAACTCATTTACTTGCGGAGGCCAACATCGATTTATTCATCTATTCATACAAGGCTGTTTATTTACGATACCAATAACTTTTTTATCTGAAATAAAGGGAAGGCCTTGACATCCTACTTGATTAGTTTGGTAAAGGTGTCTTTACTCTGTAGTGTTTAATGGATAAACAGGGAACCTAATTAGGATACGAATCGGACCCGTTACCCGACCACAGTCATTAAATGGATAAGCTAATAAATAAACTGCAAGGTTGAGTTTTAAATAAGCTCTCAGGACTAACGACAACTTTTCTAAAGTCACTAAAAGAGGACACTTTATATTTTCTAAAGTTTACTTCTTATTAAAATCACTTAAAGGAGTCTGCAGATTTTTGACTGCCACACTCGGTCACTATAATTTGATAGCCGAGCGTTATGAACATCAAACCAAATTTATTCCATGCCACCAACGGTCGCAAAAAATATTACGTCAAAAGATTTACGATTTAGTTTTATTCTCTCTTAACTCAGTTTCCTTAGAAAAATAAAACTATTTTTTTCTTTCGAAGGAAAGAAAATTATATATCACGTGTAAAAAAATAGATTAAGTTACACGCAAACAGAGCCGCGGGCAAACCCGGTAAAGGGACCGGAATCCCACTGTCGTAAGTGTACAATTTATTTGTAAAAAAATATATACAAAGTGAATGTGTGTTTCCCCATTAACGGAGAGGGTAAAGGGACTTGGGAATAATTTATTACCCCACCTGTAGCCAGGTCCGAATAAAGCCGGCTTTAATAACTAATCGCTCGTGAAATTAATATGATAACTTTGAGAAATATACTCAACTTTATTGTAGCTAGTTAAATTAAGTTTCTGGTTATCAGGTTCAGCTTTCAGAGTTTGTTACAGTTTATGTCATGGATATTAAACGAGGATATAGAAGATGTATTTTATAGTAATTGCTTCCGTATATAGGTTTTCTGTGTGGACTTTTGTGCTATTCATGGACGGGGATATAGAGGCACATTAAACACATTGGTCCATGACTTTCTTCAGAAACCATCGCTCTAAATCTATCAATATCTCCAAGAGGTTGGAAGTACTTAATATTAATCAATCAGCAATGCGAACGGTATTGTGTTGCCAACATGATTAATTATTGTAATCTAAACCTCACTGTATTATACAGTTTCTCGCAAAAACTAACTAAACCCAGTTTGATCTACAGTATTTTAGCATCCTCAACTTGGGTGACAATGGTTTTTTAGACAAAAATAAAAGCACTCTCATTTCGTTAAACTGTTCACTGAGTGCCGAGTGAGTTTATTGTTTTATTAATCTGTAGTCATTTAGGCTTCCAGAATTGGAATAAAATTCAGCACAAGTGGCTCAAGATAAGATGTGTTGCTTTGGAGTTAGGGACGAACGCAGCAAGAGATTGCTGAAACTTTAAATATGTATACCGCGTACAACTTTAAGGTACACCGTTACAAGGTACAACCAGACCGGCCTATACACAAGGAGCCCAGGAGTTGGCGGTATTAGGTGTTCATCAGTACGAGATGACAAAAAACTTCTCAAAATTGTTCCTTCCTTGGAATACGCCAGCAGCTACAAACGGCTAGAGGAGTCAACCTAAGCGAGCGGACAATAAGAATGAGAATGGGGGAACGGGGTCTGCGTGCTCGAAGTTCAGCGCAAGGTCCAGAATTTCTCCGGAACCATCGCGTAGCTTGACGTCGGTTCACTCGCGAACACGCACATTGCACTCACGAGCAGTGGAGTATAGTTCTGTAGACTGACGAATGCAGAGTGGCCTTAAGAGATCCTGATGGCTGCGAACGTGTGTGGAAAAGGCATGGGGATTTTTCTGCTAATCACTACCAGGCAAAATGTTAGTTTCCATAGTGGATCAGTTAAGGTTTGGGAAGGGAGGTTGGTAGTCGTTGGTAGTCGTTGCAAGTCGTCTAACCAAAGTGCGATACATTGAAGAGAACACGTTTTACCATTCGTGGGATTCATCGGTAGCGAAATTTCATCTTAATGCAAGATAATGCCCGCCCTCACACAGCACGTTGCGTGGATTATTGCCTGTCGGAGGTGAAAATTACAAATTTGGAGTGGCCAGCACGGAGCCCATCCATAAATCCCATAGAACACGTCTGGGACATGCTTAAAAGACGAATCAGATCCAGTTCCAACCCTCCAGGGACTATCAGTCAGTTGAAAACCGCTCTGGAAAGAAATACCCCATGTGGACATTAAAATCATAATCCACAGCATGCCTGATCGCATGCAGGCGATCATCAGGGCGCGAGGTGGAAGTACCCGCTATTAATTTTAAGTACTATAGCTTTATTTTGAATTTTTTTAATATCATATAAAAACCATTTTATTAAAACTCAGAGCGTAATGTCTTTTTCATAATTTTGAAAAAAATAATAGAGTTTTTTTTTTTTTTTTTTTTTTTTTTTTATTTTTTTTTTTTTTTATGAATGGCATCTCGCAGTTCAACCTAGGAGGTTGTCGTCTGCTTAACCGGACTATCCTGTGGGTGCCTTAAGAGTAAGGCCTCCAGCCAGGGCATAAAAACTTACAAACTAAGCGACTATACGCTGAGGGCACCCCCTGTGGGGTACGAGCCTCGGCTCAGGGCGTCGCTGGGGGAGGACTGCATGGGGACAGGCTGGATCTGAGTGTTATCATTATTTAGGGGCTGATTTAAAACTACTGGCACAGCATCGCGGGCTGGCTCGAGCGAGGGTCGGGGAGGGCATGGACCGGGACGTCGCGACGGACCTCGACGGCGAGGTCGGAAAGACGGCGGTTTGTGTCTGAACTTTTTAAGAGTGCTAGTCTCTTTGCTACTCTCCTGGAGGAGGGTGATAGCATCATCGGGAGTGACGAGAGTATGCCGAGGACGGCGTACTGTACTAATGCGCGAGGGTTCGTAACGGGCGGCCGCTGCGATCAGGGGATTACGGTGTTTACTGGCGTTATCGAAGAAACGCTTCGAAAGACGTTTCATAAACTGAAGGACGGTGGGCATTCTAAGGTCTACGTGTAGACGGTCGTTACGGACATAAAAAGGGGCTCCCGTGACTCTACGTAAGAACCGGTTCTGCAAGGTTTGCATCCTATGGATGTATTTAGGCTTGGTGTGAGCGTACACGACGCAAGCGTACGTCATAATGGGGCGGATCACCGCGGTATAAAGGCGCAACTTGCACTTGAGTGACAATTTGCTTTTTGCCGAGATCATGAAATGAAGCCTACCCATAGCAAAGGCCGCTTGGTCGCGAGCTGCTTTGATGTGCGCCGCGAAAGACAGGTGGTTGTCAAGTAAGACTCCTAAGTACTTGGCTTGCTTCTCCCAAGGGATAGGCTTACCATACATAGTGATCGGGCTGAGCGCGACTGGCTTATTTTTACGCGGTTTAAAGAAAAGAACTGCCTGACTCTTGTCGGGGTTCACCTCGATTCTCCATTTCCGGAACCAAGCGCCTAGGACGTTGGCTGAGGTTTGGAGGGTGCTGTAAATAGCGTCGTGACTATAGCCAGTGTAATAGATGGCCGTGTCGTCCGCGAACAGGGCTAGCTGTGCCTTCTTGCTCTTGGGGATGTCACTGGTGAACAGCGTAAAGATAAGGGGAGAGAGCGGGGAGCCCTGAGGGACTCCGGCTCTAATGGGGTGGGAGGAAGACAGTGCCTTCCCGATGCGATAGCGGAAGGTGCGATCCGACAAAAAGTCTCGTAAGATGAGCACGAGACGGTCCGGCACTCCCAGTTTGTACAGCTTATATAATAAGCCGTTGTGCCAGACTTTGTCGAATGCCTTTGCTATGTCGAAAAACAACACTCCCGTCATCGCTCCACGCTGGAAGCCAGCGCTCAAGTGTTCTACGATGCGGTGGGCCTGTTGAATGCAAGAGTGTCCGGTCCTGAAGCCGAACTGTTCGTTGGGGATGAGACTCTTAGCCTCGGCGAAGTCTTTGAGTCGCTTATACATAAGTCTCTCGTAGATTTTACCGAGTGCATTCAGGAGACTGATAGGTCTGTAGCTCGAAGGCTCAGACTTGGGTTTGCCTGGTTTGGCGAAACCGATGACAGTGGCCTCTTTCCATATTTGGGGAAACGCGTTGTTGCTCAGGGCGCCATTGAAGATGGCCGCCATTAACACGACGAGCTGAGCGGGGAGGAGTTTGAACACCCTATTGGTGATTCCGTCGGAGCCGGGTGCTTTCCGCGGTTGAAGTTTGTTAATGATGTCTTGCACTTCGTCAGCTGTGACCGGAGGCAGAGGATCATCAGGGTCTTCTTCGGGGGGCAGGGCGGCTTTACGTTCGACGAATGCGTTCACCTCATCGAGATGTCGCTTGTCTACTGGTTGCAAGCTGGGGGAGCACTGGGACTCCAGGCTGTCGGCTAGGCATTCGGCCTTCTCAGAGTCGTCGAATGCGACGCTCTTATCGGGACGGGTGAGGGGAGGCATCGAAGCCTCTTCGGTGGAGCGCATCTTGCGTTGCAGCTGCCAGAAGGCTAGGTGGGTAGGCTCGAGTTCGCTTAGCGTTTTTTCCCATTGATTATTACGAAACTCACTGGTGCGATCCTTTACAGCACGCTGTAAATTACGCATGTGGGCTTTGTTTGCCTCGCAGGGAAAGCTGCTGTAGGCACGGATGGCCGCGTTCTTTTCGTTTATCAGTTCACGTATGTCAGCGGGTAGTATCCAGCGTTGATCGCTCATTGCTGGGACTTCCCGTGAGCAGTCCTTCAGTACGGATTGCACGTGTTCTGTAAACGAGTTGATGGCGGCCGTCGTGTCTGCGACTGAGACTATGTGGTCGGGGATGGCCTCCAGGTGAGGCGACGTGGTGGATTTCAGCTTTTCGCTGACTTTCCTCCAGTCGGTTATCACTTGGGTCGGCGGGGGCTGGCTGGGGTCAGAAGGACCCGAGCGAGGAACTAAGTGCATGAGCACTGGTCGATGATCTGAGTTAAGCTCATGTAAAGTCTCGATGGAATGCAACTTAAGGTTGACATTCTTGAGAAGCGCTATGTCGAGAACGTCCGAACGTTGGTCGGGGTCGTGGGGATAGTGGGTGTGCTCCATAGGAGCGATGGGATCGAAGTTGAGGGACTCGCCCAGGTTATACAAGTGACGTCCTCTGGCAGAGGTCGTCGTGCTGTTCCAGGCGGGGTGTTTGGCGTTGAGGTCGCCCGCTATGATAACGGAGTCGCTCAAGCCGAAGAGGACGGCAAGGTCTTTGGTGAACAAAGTGTGCTCCTCGGACGTGCCGCCGGGAGGGATGTACGCAGAGGCGATAGTGATCGGTTGATGGCCGGTCATGCCTAGTCGACACACTGAGGTCTCGAGTAGAGACTCCATGGGAGGGGGATCTAAGGGGATGCAATGCAGTTCTTTTCTATAATAGATTAGAGTCCCGCCCTTGTGGCAACGTGACCGATCGTTGCGAACTATGCGATAGTTGGCAATTCTCGGATCGCGGTGACTGGGCTTGAGGAAGGTCTCCTGTACGAGGAGGATATCAATTTGATGGTCGCGGAGGAAGGTGGCGATCTCATCACGCTGGCCTCTAATGCCATTGGCATTAAAGTACCCTAATTTTAGGGATCGGGGTTTGGTGCACGTTAATCTCGTATTATCCATTGGAGTTAGTCGAGGTTAAGGTTGCGGAGGAGGTCGCCTAACTTGAGTAGGGACTTGAGGATAATTTTAAGTTTATCGCCACCAGTGTTAGCCGCCCCGAGATCAGCCGCCATGCGGTCTGCTTCGGGGGTGACTAACTCTGCTAGCGATTCTAAAATTTCGTTATGAGAGGGGTCCACGGCCGCGGGGCCGGGTGGCGTGGGACGAGCGGGCGCCGGTGCGCTTGCCTGGGCCGCGGGAGTGGGGACAGGGGCATCTGAAAGCCCGGGGATGGGGCTGGACTTTACTTTACTGAGAGCCGGGAAGGCTTTCTGGTGGTTTAGCGTGGTCCAGGGAGAGGGCCTCTGAGGGCTGAGTCTCTCCGGCATCTGGGCAGAGGGTAGCCTCACCGATGGGCTTTCTCTTTGTTGGCGGGCGCTTGCACGCTTCACCAGTTTAGAGGAGGAGCCTTTGGGGGCTTTTGAGCAGCCGCGGTAGTTGGCCGTGTGGCCCGACTGGCCGCAAAGCACACAGCTCGGTGGCTCCGTGCAAAGCGACTTGTCTTTGGGACGGGGGCAGTCTGCCGTGCCATGGTCGCCTAGACACTTTACGCATCTGTGTGGCGCATGGCAGTTGGCTTGGCTGTGACCGTACATCTGACAGCGATGACACTGTCCGACTACGCTTGAGCGGTAGGGCTTCTCTATTGAGATGCCTGATAGGGAGCAAACCGACTTCACTTTGAAGATCGGGTGGTGACCTTCTACTGGGTCACAGATGACCAGTACCATATCGTAAAGGTCTCCGCCTCTCGCCTTATGAAGGCGGTGGACGGCTGCGACCGGGATGTCCTGGCCTAGGAGGTCATTGAGGATGTCCTCCGTGGGGATTTCCTTCGGGATCCGCCTGATCACCACGCGGGTGGGCTTTTCCTCTGGAAGAGAGTAGGTGTGGAAGGCTATGCGCCTTCCGATTAACTGACGGGTTAGTTCCCTGAAGTCGGTGGTTGTGGGGACCACCACTTTGATCCCCTGCTGTGTGCTTTTTGCGCTAGTATATTGAATGCGGCGCTCATTACACATTTTGGACACATCTGTCCATTTCCCTTTGTCCTGAATGAACAACGGGGGAGGGGGCTTCAGCTTCTTTGAAGAAGCGGCTGAAGAGTTAGCCTTAGGGCTTGTTGGCCTGCTGGTATGAGCAGCGGCGGACTTTGGTGCGGGGACCGGGGAGGTGGGACGGGACGCCTCGGGAGAGGGGATTAGAGGGAGCGCGACTAACTTTTTGGCCATGGCGGCCTGCGAGTTTTTGCCCTTCTTCCTCTTGCCCTTTCCGACGACTTGGTAGTCGTCTTCTGAGGACGAGGAAGCAGAGCAGGAATCTATAACCGATTCCGAGTCGGAGATTGGTACGGTTGTGTCCATTTTCTCCGAAATGGGAACAATAGACGCAGGTGCGGACTGATCCATTGTTTGCGAAACAATGGGTTCGGGATTAGCCGGAATCGCGGCGGCGACGGCTGGCGGTGAGCTTTTGCCCATGTTCCCAGAAACGGGAACAATGGACGCAGGTGCGGGCTGGACCTTTGTTTGTGAAACAATGGGTTTCACAACTTTGGGTCTTGGAGTAGCCTTAATCGCGGCGGCAACGGCTGGCGGTAAGCCTCTGTCGGCAGGCGGCGGCGACAAAGGGCTGTCGAGCGCGTCACTGAAGTCAGTGACGGTATCGCTGGTTTGCTGAATGGCAGCAATTTCCGACCCATATTTTTCAAAATTTGGGTCGGTCGTGAAGACGCGGAAGAAAAAGCTCAACAGCGCTTTTTCCTTCTCGTCTAAGGACGACATTATGTCGGTTAAAATTTAAAATTTAGCAAACATTGAGTGAAGCTCCGCGCCTAACAGCCTAACAACCTAACTCCCCGGGTGGGTGGGCCCGGGGGTGTGTGGCCTCTCTGTCGGGTGTGCAATGACAGGGAGGTGAGTACCTACTGGTGTGCCCTAAGCTTGTGAACCTGACGCCAGTCTTATTGTGCGACAGGGCCCTACGCCCCAAGGGGCCTCTAGTGCGAAGGGGTAGACACTCCCAACCGACACTAGGTGACTGCTGTGAACGAAGTCAGATTTAACTAGTGTTTCTAGACCAGGCTTGACTAGGGTAGCCCCCAAGGCCAAGATTCTGGCTCCCGATGCCAATGGAGTGCCGGGCCCTGAAGGGGTTTGGCGGGTAGGATTGGGTCACCACCCTCTTGGTTTCGTTGGCACCGTAAGGTTTCCACCAAGAACCTCGAAACTGAGGACTTTTCCCTGATGGGGCAAAGGAAGTTAAGTCGGAATAATATCCGAAGCAAAATGAGCAAGTGCTGTCTTAATAAAAAGACAGCAATTGTTCGGGGGTGTAGTCGAGAGACTACTGATGACGTCACGACACTGGGAAGTGACGAACCGATGACGCACACTGATAGCGATCGGAAATGCGAGCAGGTAGCGGCACGTCCGTTCGCGACGGCGGTCAGGCGGCGAGTCAAAATAATAGAGTTAAGTTCTTTTTCTTTAAATATTAATCATTCGTATTTAAGATTCGAATAAACATTTAAGTTTTACAACAACAAAAAACCCGGTTTTGCGTTTCTGATAAATAAACCACATAATTCGCTTGGGCCAGTTTCCGTGCCGCTGAGTGTATTTGTGTTTCTTGATTGAATTGATTAGCACTTTTATGGAAATATAACCCTACAGACGAGAAAATTTTCAGTTTTTCTTTCATGGGTGTTGTTTTCGTGGATTTTGGTGACGCTGACAACGAAAATGAGATCAAAATGCAAACCCAAGATGGCGCTGAGGTACGTTTTCCTTCATGTATGTCGATTTCGTGGTTTTCCGGGTCGTATAAAAATCCAATATGGCGCTGAAGAAAAACTGAAAGATTTCCATTTTGACCTGGTTATGGTGGGCATGGATTTAAGTAAGAACTGTTTCTCACATGTGCAGTTTTATGTTGCATGCTCCGGAGTGAGCTCTGCGAGTAACTTAGTAATTTTAGCCCCAAACGAAAACACCGCTAGCTCATTTACGCCATTAACTATATCGAAAGGCGTGGATGGATGACCGGGGCATTTGGGTAAACGGCATCGTAGGTCGGAAGACATGTATAAAACCAATTCAGGTTCAAATCATATAAGTAACTTACAATCTAAAATATAAAAAAAAAACGCCGAAATATACTTTTTTCTAACCAGAATTAATTCTCTGGCTTCTTGCTTTGAAAATCACAGACTTTTAAACAACTATTTATCCTATAACACTTATGTGCGACCGAAATTACGGGAAACAACAAGTAGTTGCAAAATAATATCTATTTTCGACATTATTTTGCAGGGATAACGCACATGTGGGTAATTGCCGAACTTCAAGCGGGCGAAACCGCGGGCAGAAGCTAGTTTATTTATACATATTATCGTTCTAGTAAAATAATAAAAGTGGGTCAGCTCCGGACACAGCAATATTTATACGAATGTTAGGAAACTACCAAAACATCGATAACATGTAATATGTCCAACTAGTACGAATCAGTCCTGAAGCATGGTCCAATTTTTCTCGTGTTTTCCTCATTACTTATAAACAGGAAAATATAGTTTTTCTTCGTAATTATGATTTAGAAGGAAACCTTGGGGACATGCTACAAGTTACACACTTGTTAAATCCAATTCTTTTATCGAAAATATTTGGTATTTTAGTAGTGTTTTGCGAGATTTTATTTGACATGAATACATTTCTGTCCACGCCTTAAGGGTAAATAAACGAATTCTCAGGTGCCTGTGAATATATAGATTCCTCTTGCCCAAATAAATAAGTTACCCCGATTCCCCTATAATCCTCAAAACAGATTTAAAGCTCACCTTTAACCTACAGATGTACCCAAACATTAAACAAACTAAAACATTTTCCTCTACTTTGACACATTTATCTTGTGATCGTGAATTAGGGGCTAATCCTGCAGTTTTATTAATAACGTTGACATTAGAGTTGCCTAGGCTATAATCCCCTAATTGATTGCCCGGACCAAGAATTATTCAATGTCGTCTTGCGGGCAATGATGGACACTTAACACGTTTTTGTTCGTTCGTTCTGCTTTTGTTGATAAGCTGGCTTGTTCTTTTTTGTAAGAAGATGATATTTTTTAATATTGATGTATATTATGATGCTTTTGTACGTAGAGACACCTCTCCAGCTTATAAAAACGTCGACAATCTCTGCACACTGGCAATCAAAGGTACCCAACTTGACGTACTCGTTCGAAAACACGTTCTACTACGTGGTTAAGGCACTGTCAGTTAAATAACTATCACGGAGCAATTACATAGGTGTAGGTAGGTTGATAATACATGCACTTCCTTAATAACGCAGTAGGTTGGTAAGATACGAACCTTATCCAAGAATGGGTTTCAATTCAATTCCCAAGCTTGTACCATGATTTTCCTAGTATTTGTCTGTTCAGGGTACTGCGAAAACGGTTGGGATCCTTACGTCAGCAAGCATCGGCAACTCCTCAAGTTTCAGCATAGCATCTAAGTAGTTCAAATATTTATCTGGTATACATTATGTATTTGTAGAGACACTACAATATTCAAGGAGGTTTCAATAATATTGAACAGCGTAGTGCGGTATAACCGTTGAAGCTTAAAGTATCTTGTAACAGAAAATAAACAAAGTAAAGTGTGCGTTCACTCATACATTAATCAAATTTATGTTTATTCAATTATTATTTTCTTAGGACAAATAAAACTTTAAAATAAAAAATGTTGATTTATTGTTGATCTCAGTTTAAAAGTTTTTATGTGCCTAGAACTTATTAACTTATATAACTGTTATACTATTAACAAAACATATTTTTTTAGTAACTGTTGTAGCATTTTTAATTTGGCAAACGGTAATTATTCTTCAACTTGTTTTCCGACGAAAGCCTCCTCTAAAGATCTCCATTCTGTCCTCTTCTTTGCTGTTCAAGTCCACGTTGAACCCGCTATTTTCCTGAGGTCACCCTCCCATCTCTTAGTCTGCCTACCTCTGTATTTATTGCTGTCTAGCGAGTACCAGTCTGTTATTAGTCTTGTCCATTTTTCTTTCTTCTCCCTTATAATATAAATAAAATTTTAATTTTTATTAATTTTGAACATTATTTTGTGATAGAGTTACCTCTTAGTATTTTTCACTATTTATATTTTATGCACACTCTTTTAATTAAGACCTTCCATTAAACATCCATCCACTCCATTTACACCTCACCTATTTTTTACTTTACCTTGATGTAATAAAAAGAAACATGTACCTATCCTCTACCACATTTTCTAGAAGCTGTTTCTTTTAAAAACCTCTAAAGACTGTCTCGTTTATATTTTCGCAGTCTTATTCGCAGCCGCGTGAAACCCAAGACACGTTGGTTGAGATTTGTGAACACTAAGAATCCAAACGTGTCTTTACAAGCTTTTCTGCTTTTGAAATTTTGAGATGTATTTATTTCGGTATGATTTAGTCACACTTGAGGGATTGGTAACAAGTAGCTCTCAGATAATTCATGATGATTTTAAACATCAATCACACTCATGATATAGCTGTGATAGTAACTGCTGCGCAAAGGCTGAGCATGAGGTCCTGAGTTCGATTCCCGGGCAATGTGGAAACGATAAAGCATCAGTAGAGTAACGCCAGGCTTTTTTGTAACCTATTTTGAGAATAGCTAAGTTTTTTTATACTACTATTTTCTGAGATAGGATTGTGAGTTCGCCATGGGTAGCATTGAAATGTTCTTTGCAAAGTTCGGGGGGTTAGTTACGCCTTCATACTACTGCTGAACGGATTTCAATGGCATACGGAATAGACCTTATTTTGTTATGACCTGACATAGGACCCGATATTCCGTTAATGTAGGGCAAGTCTCGACATGCACGGGAGCGAAACTGCGGACAAAAACTGGTGCAAAAATATTTCAGGCATTAAAGGTATCATCGCTTCGCTTCTGAGCATCTGTGTCGTCGCTGTCGCTTCGAGGTACTCCAAACTCTTTTTTTAACGACAGACTAGCATGAAATGCCCCTAATTAGTTGTTTTGCCTAGAACTTTGTGATGTGTACCTTTTGCACCCTCGCAAGTATCTAATTACCCCTCAAGTACAAGGATAAGCAAGGAAGCCGAGATTAGTTTACATTTTTAATGCGATTAAATTTTAATAAGAATTCTCTTAAATGAAATATTTAGGGCATGGCAAATGGTGTTTTTATAGCAGCGATTTTGTTGGTTCAGCTACTAACGCATTCCGAAAATCCAAAAGTCAGATGGCTTAGCCAGCGATAAGGTATATTTACAAGCCAGATACTGGGTTATAAAAAAGGTCAGATATTCAGTTGTTCCTAGTTAAAAACTGGCATTTAGCAGTTTCCGGTTAGAATAGAAATTAACATAGTTACCTAGTTAGTTAGTATCTAGGAAAAGGCTGGGTATAATAGGAGATGTCTTCAGATTTAAAATTGTATACACGACGTGTTAGTACAAACAAATCTGTATATTCTGGATACCATTTTTATATTTTATGTTCCATAAAACATTGATATCACAGAACAATCAACACTAATGAAAGCAGTAAAAAAACAACAACAAAAAATCTCAGCATTCGTGCGAATGAATACTAAATCAATTTTTGTGAACTCATTCCACATGCATAAAACATGCTAACAATAGTCAAATAAACGGGATTATTCCCTACATTCCTGATTAAATTCCATTGCACTCACTTTCATACTCGTATCGGAAAAATGTTCTACAATTCGTGTCACGAGTCACGACTCGGACAGCCGTATCCGCTATTGAATACCTACCCGTAGTTAGACACCATTTTATTTTATTCCCTCTCAGACTAGGAAAAGAATATTTTTACTCTTTGTCGTCAGTAATTGAATTTCGTTAGTAACTTCTACCACGGTTTCGTGGTGAAATAAAGAGATTCTCTCCAATCTCATTGGGTAGTATTTGACGTTTATGCGGAGCTTTCTTTAAACGCAAGCTTTTGATGCTGGCTTTACTAGACTTTGTTGGGGCTGTTTGTCATTTTTATTGACAGCATTTTTTCTTATTTGGTGGATACGTAAGACTACGGATTAGAAGATATTCTACAGACACCAAGATTACGTACGATATTCTACGTTAATACGACTATTTATTTGCGTCCTCAACGCTTGAACGTTGCGATGAATCAGTCAGTCAAGTGAGTGAACAGTTTATTAAGAACTAGCACCCTGCCGACGGTTTCACCCATTCAATTCTTTATTTTACACAATCTTTTTATAAAAGAGCATATGTGTTATTCTGACGTATATCATGTTTCAGTGTTTTTTTTCAAAAGCTATTTAAGGTTTTTTTTTTTGTTAATTTCTTTCATTAGTTTTTGCGTGAAAGAGTAACAAACAACCATCCATCCTCATAATATTTCGCTATATAAATATTATGTTAGTACCGTATCTGGGTGTCCCGTACATAATGTTTTAACCACTCAATACCAAGAAATCGTAACGGGATTTGTTTAACGAAGGCCACTGACAACACAAACGTATCCGCGCTAGATTTGTTTTCAAAGCAAACACGAGGCATGCGTCAAAAGTTACAATCTCTTCACATCCCTATCTCTGCTGTGTCAACACGAACTGGGACCGAAAACTTTTAACCTCTGCACGTCTCCTATACTTCCTCTTCGTACTTACTATTTAGCCATCCTAATGCAAATACTGTTTTGTAGACTTTACTTCAAGTTACTTCTAACTTGTTTTGGCGCTGAGATCTTTTGGATTGGTATACACTGTTTAGTCTAAAAGGATATTATCAAGTGTTTGTAAGGAATGTCATATTGTCATTGCAAAACTACTGCACAGATTTTGATGAAGTTTAACATCGTCATAGCTAGAGTCCTGATATAAACATGCTTAATTAAATGTACCCAAAAAAACAACACCTTACTGGTGTGAATTCAGATGTTAAATTTTGAATGTGTAAATTTGTAATCCAGACAAATTCTTGAACAAAACTCTAAGAGATAATAATTGGAAGTTGTGATTCTAACCATACCTAATCAGCCTATTAGTTCTGCTCTGATTTTAGTTACACGTGGATTCATTCTAAGTTAAACTGAGATTAGGAGCCTAGTCTATAATCCAGTTAGAGTTGTAGCCAGATTGTTAAACACGAGTTATCAGCTTGTTAACAAGCCATTATCGGGAGGTATTACACGGTAGTCCGCTGGCTTGAACAATTAATTGGCTTAAATTTATATGTCTAAATTGAACTTGGGATCATAAACTGGTTTACATTTAATTACCGTGAAATCAATCGTGAACGGAAAAACAAAGAGAGTGATTTTACAAAAAGGTGCTTTACGAAGTGTGGATATGAATCCTGTGGGTGTACTTCTCAGAGGTACACCCACAGGATTCATATTTCTCCAGTTATGTTTAAGGCCCATGTATCAAATTGGATAGCGCAAGGCTGCTCAACCCCAGGCTTGCGGGCCATAATATGGCCCGCCAACGCATTTCAAATTGGCCCGCCAAAAGTGGTCACTAAGAGCAGATTTCAGGATCGAAAAAAAAATTCAAACCATATCGATATAAACTGTTGTTTCTTATGAACCTATTCTTAGTAAGCTAATATTCAGCAAATTTTAGCCCACCTTTAAAATAAGTTGAGCAGGCTTGGCTAGCGGCTAGCCCATTGTCATCAACCGGGGACAGATCCGGACTCCGGCCATATTTATAGACGCAACAAATCTGCTCATACTTGAGATAATAAACGAAAATTTCAAAAATGTTAAAGACTTTATTTTTATTAGGAGCGATTATCCATCTTCTTGACTGGGAGTTTAAATGGCCCCCAAAACTTATTTAAACAGACAGTGGCTACGAATTAAACATAATAAAAGTGGCGATGCGATTTAAAAAATATTAAATTGAATTTAAATAGACAATGTGCCGTTTAAGACCCGTAATGCAAATCAACACTCTGTGTAGAGAAGCTTTTGGGAATTTTCAAATGGTGGCGTAAACTTTCGCACGCAATTATAACTTTTGACAGTGACAGAGAGTCCCATTTTAGAACAATCGTTCTAATTTTAGGAGACAGCCATTTACTCTTAATTTGATAGACCTGAAGAATTGAGAATCATTATAGCAGTAGGATACGAGGCAATAATGATAAGAATGCTATTTCATTTAAAATACGCGGGTCTTTTCAATCGAAAGGGGTCGTTTTATTTATCAAAGGAAAACATTCGATTAAGCCTTTTTATCTTCACACATTCTGTACGATAACGCTTTCAATTTGAGATAAAAACTAATCGAGATTTAGAATTCATGTTCATGAGCTACAAAGTCACTCAAATTGCGTCACCCTGTTTAATCATAAATCAAATAATTGTATAATTGCACGCGTAGCATGACCACTGTAGAAACTAGTTTTGTCTACGGAAGAATTGACGTATTCAAATCAAATTCAAATCAAAATCAAAATATTTTTATTTTACATAGGCCTACAAGGGTACTTATAAAACGTCGACAAAAAGGTGATCGGTTCGGATTGGTCGTTTCCTATGGAGAAAAACCGGCAAGAAACTCCATGGTTACTCTTTTAAATTCATTTAGTTTTACAATATTTCTGTGCGATGTAGGAATCTATAAGGCCTACAATGTCCACACATTTACAAACAATCGGTAAATAAGAAAAAGAGTCTATACAACAACAAAAAATAAATAGAAAATATCACAAAAAGACTAGATCAAATAAGTGACACAAATATTGTCATCCGTGCTTTAACTATTCTAAACAAAAGTTATACTCGTAACGATTTAAAAACTATTGTAAAACATCTGATTAAAAAGAAAGGAAAACAAAATAAGAATAGTTTAAAGTTAAAGGTTGAAGGGACATCCACACATTTGTGCCGTTTATGAGCTACCAGGGAAGCCGCATGTGCGAAGGGGGTAATGACATTTAGACAATGACAATCTGTCATTTTGTCGATTCCTGCGGTTTCTACAGTGCTACGCGTGAGGTTTATATTCAAATGTGGTTAATAAAACTTATTTTGCGTATTACCCATTCCGTTTTACAAAATCCTTTACCGTGCTTCAAGCTAAGCGTTTTTGGATAGCAAGCTTAATGGCTAGTCTCTTTAAAATAACTCGGTTTTCTTGCGTATAGCAACCAGCAGCCTGCTACTTAAGGTGTGAAATATTGCACTTCGCAAAAATGTTTCATGTTAAAGTGAGTTGCGAGAGTATTTACGTATTTTTCGCTTGCATGCCTTGAATTTTATTTGAAAATGTTGTATCTTTATGTGATGTCGAATTTTTAGTTTGTGAGATGGTTGGTTGGTTTGTAGTAAGTACATCTATCAAGATCCGTATTTCGATGGAGATGGTCTCTTCAGTGCAGTTTAATAATATATTTTTGACGGCACGGTTGGCACCGTGGCTGAGCGATCGCCTGCTGCGCTGCGTGTCGCGGGTTCGATCCCCGCAAGGGACAAATATTTGTATGGCCTACAGATAGTTGTTCCGGGTCTGGTTGTTCGTCTAGTAGGTTTAAATGTTTGTAAACGCAACCACGATACAGGACAAAAACCAAGTGCGGGGCACATTTAAAAAAGAAAAAACATCTTATGTTGACAGTAACATACAATCTTTACGGAAAACTTTTCAACATTTTCTGCGTCACTAGTTACTTCCGATACAAGTGCGAAATAATTTCGTGTTCTTTTTCTCGTCCCCAGATAATTTATTACATCAAACAAGTTCCAACAAGCTATATCCCAAAGCGCTAACAAGACAAAACAAATTGTCCAACGGGAATCGAACCCCGGCCGCCTTTTCCTGACATAAACGACTCTGCAATGAGAAATTGTGCAGAGATCGTAGGGAATATCGTACAATTTTATGCGGTCGCCGGCAAACGCCTGCATTTACATAAATATTCGTTTATCGGGACAACTCTGTGATTTAAGTGAAAATCTTGTTCGGTCTGCGAAAAAAAGGAAGGGAGACAATAAAGAAAAGGTTTAGGACGCCTGTCTAGGATGAAATAATGGAGGCACGGATGCGACATATGAAGGTAAATGCGTCATAAGAGAGGAGCCTAAACGTTTCCATATAAAACTTTAATATAGTTGCGAGAAAATGATTTTGTGATCAATCTTTGTGACATTGAAAGATGAAGATTTAATGAGTTTATTTTATTAAAAATATGCTAAGTAAGAAGACGGATCAGGTGACTGCAAGAATGGAGAATTCTAGTCGTCAAATTAAGCGTAAGTTTTCCCTACTACCTCTGCCGGATTGACTGATGATTTAAAGCATCATCATCATCAGGCTTTAATTTTCCCACTGCTGGGACACAGATCTCCTCTCTATGAGAGGGAGTGGGCTGTAACCCACCACGCGGGCCGAGTGCGGGTTGGTAGATGTCACATGTCTTCGAATTTTTAGTTCTAGGACATTTTCCTCACGATATTTTCCTTCACCGTTGACTTGAGGCGGATAATTAATTGAAGAATACTTCTAGCTTGGACTGCATGCTGAAGATAACCTGAGGTGAGGCTATATCTATGTAAAGGCTACGATAAGCAATAAATCAACGCAACGCAGTCTATCAATCAACTCGTTTACCTTATCGATTGATAACAGCAACAATTTATTTTAACAGTGAATGAATTTTATGTCAGCTTAATGCGACACCGAGTGGTGTTTAAACATTTCCGAGGATGGCAGCTCACAGTCATATAATTGAATTAAAAACTTCAGCGGCTGGGAATTCTATTTCAGTGCAACCACGTACAATGTATTACGCCGTGTTCTCGTATGTGACTAAGTTTTTTTTTACGTATTACTCGTACTTTTATTGTATTGCTTTGTTTTGTGTTAGTTGCACTTTGCTGCTTCATTTGTTCCTGATATTGCTTCGTATAAATGAGGAGCTCGTGGCTAAATAATAACAGCCGCATGGGTCGTTTTTTAAGGTTAAACCGTGCCGGCCGAGGTTGGTCCGAGGATGAGTGACCACAATTCTATACCGAGTTTCCTCCGTGCCTCGGAAAGCACGTTAAGCCGTTGGTCCGTGCTGTCATTTGTAGATCTTTGACAGTCGTTACGAGTAGTTAGAAGCCAAAAGTCTGACAACCTGTCTTACCAACTGGATAAGTATTACCCAGTTACTGGGTTGTAGAGGTCAGATTGGCAGTCGCTTCATGTAAAATACTGGTACTCAGCTGCATCCGGTTATACTGGAAGCCGACCCCTAGATAGTTTCGGAATAGGCTAGGCAGATGACTGTTCTGTATAAATAAAATATTGGAAATGAGTTCCTGGAATTCTGCGGCAGACTAGACTTTGTAAAGTAAATATAATAAGGTTTTATGCATATATTTACTTTTTATTGTATAAAACAATATTACAAGCTTAATAAACAAACTTAACAATTAATTTAAAAAAACGCTTCAAAAAACTCCACAACGCTGTCAACTGGTAACGTACCCAAAAGAATGGCAACGTTGCCACGTTGCATGGATATGACAAAGCTTCGCCTCTGACCAAGGTAAAACCCAGCCCTTGGCTATTACGGGATTTGACAACTAAGCGCTTTAGAATTTCCTTGATAAACTGACTGAAGACAGCTAGTATATGATGAAAAGAAGAAGTGTTCTTAGGAGAGTTCCCAGTTGTACTCACTACGAAAAGATTTTCCGAAACTCTTTCCCCGACGAGGGATTGAAGTTAGTTTTCGACTGAAGTTACGACAGCGAGCAACAGCCAGTTTCTAAAAGCACCAATCTTTTTCCTCGCATTTGTCTCGCTCCACTCACCTCAAATGGCAAAAACGTGAACATAATACATATATTTATAAGATATAGAGAAACATAATACACCAAATCAACAGGCCTTCAAACGTGACCTGAAAGTTAATGTCATTCACTCATTCGGTCCCTATTGAGAACAATGTTCGCTAGTTTATTTTGCAGGTAAACAAAGTAGAATCCAATGTAGCTTCATTACTGTTGGGACCTGTCCGATGTTCTATAATTATCTAAAACGGAAAAGTTTCTTCGAACTAAGCCTGTGTTGAGCAGGAATTTTAGTTTTTAAATTAAAAGTATAAAAGCTTTGATATGCCCCGTCCCTGATATTGTTGTAGCTTCAATAAAAATGTTACTTAGTATATACCGTATTGGTCAAATCTTGTAAATGAATTTCAAACCAGCTCCCCCAACCGATTGAGCTGAAATTTCGCACACCCCTTTGGTTCTGGTGACAATACATTTTTATGAAAGACATGACTTGATCCTGGCAACCAGGATTGCCTCAGAACTAGACAAGTCATCATCGATAGATAGCATCGATAATAGGACGCGATTCTTTGTGTAAGCGTCCAATGTTGATACTTGATAGATAAACCTAACCTACTTCAGCAGCATATATTTTTGACTTTACTATCAGCGTTATCACTGGTCGAATGCCTCTCTGCTTTGCAAATATCTACAATCCAATAGGCACTTTAATGTGCCTGGATAGGGTTCAATGCATGTGTTAGGTTCGAATACGGTTCAGTGGTGCTGGCATTGGTTGGATGTGTCATGCGCATTGCACACGTTGCTTTTGTTTCTGACACGTGAACCCTGACCTATGACACTTTTGAGCTTAGCTGTGTGTAGTCTGAGTGAATGGCAGACTAATGAAAGCAATGATCGAGCGTGTTTGCCACAACACATACTCAAAATTGTCAATTAGAAAACTTGTTGTGTCTTAGGAGAAACCTATGACTTGACTTGTTCTTAGTGTTCGCTTTATATTGTTTTACTCAATACATTAAGATTTCCATGAATCCGTTCGAAAACAATTTTTTTTTGGAACAAAATCTATAACGAAATTCAATTGATTTATATTTTCGGCCGACGATGGCTATTTTTGCCTAAAAGCGAATACAAAATTTGTTCGGACTCCACTGCCCATTATAGCGGAGTTCTCTTTCCAAAACAGTTTAATACCATCTGCGCGAGGTCTAATTCCAAGATCATTATCGAATTTCCAATGACGTTAATGCTGCACTTAATCGATAAAATAAGTGCCTATCGATACTGTCGATAAATCTATTAATCTTAAGGCTATTGTTAAAGATCGGGATAGCATTGTTAAACCGTCCGTAGACCGGATTTAACGTTATACTGACTTGAAAGAAGATGCCATTCGAAAATAAATATCTATCTTTTATTACTTGAAGCTTACCTAAAGCAAGGAAATGCTCTATTTTGGCATTCTAGTGGCGTCTTGAAATATAATTTAGGGGTCTTAGTGCTTCTTAAAATATTATTAATACAATTTCAAATAAGGAGCTCGATGCTAAATAAGAATAGCCGTTGGCATCAATCTTTAGGTTACCTAGGTTGGTTTATGGATGGGTGACCACCACTACATACCGAGTTTCTTCCGTGCCTCGGAAGCACGTTAAACATTTTGTAGATTTTTGACAGTTGTCACAGATAGTCAGTGGCCCCAAAGTCTGACAACCAGTCTTACCAAGGGTTTCGTATTACCCAGTACTAACTGGGTTTGGATAGGCAGTCGCTCCATCTGCAGCGTCTAGCTGCATCCGGTTAGACTGGAAGCTTACCCCAACATAGTTGGGAAAAGGGTAGGCAGATGATGACATTTTAAAATAGGGAACGTGACAGGTGGCGTTTTGTAGTTACTACCTACACCCATAGGAAGAGGCGTAAGGTTATATATGTGCATATTGTATTTAACTATAGTATTTTTTGGCCCAGAAACAGTTTTCTTGAACCCTACAGACTGTTTAGAAATCATTCAGGAAGAAACACTAATCTACGAATAAGCTTTTACCAAAATGAAAACTAAACCAAATAACAACATTAAACAAGTCTCCCTTGCTCACCACTCTAATCCTATCTATGAACTGAAAACTTTCTAAATCCTCTGTGTAATCTATAAAGTATACCGTAGTTTAACGCGAAATCTCATAAAATTAAATCGGGACACGTACAGCAAGGAGAGCCGTTGGACTGATCATAAACAAGAACGTTGGATAGACTTTTCATTTGTTCCGGCTATCCTACGGCGTATGATTGACAATCACTTAAAAGGGAATGAAATAAAACGTAGTATTTTTTTAAACGTTGCCCCGCACTAGGAATTTCCTCTGTATCGTGGGTGCGTTTACAAACATTTAAACTAACACATACAAACAGCCAGACCCGGAACAACAGTCTGTAGGCCATACAAATATTTGTTATGTGCGGGGATTGAACCTGCGACACGCAGCGCACCTGTCAATCGCTCAACCACTGCGCCAACCGTGCCGTCAATTTGATGTTGTTTGAAACAAAGTGTAGAATACCTGTTTTTTTAGGGTCCCGTACCCAAACGTTGCCAACGGGATCCTTTTACTAAGGCTCCGCTGTTTGTCAATGCGTCTGTCACAGGGCTGTATCTATTATGGGTGTTTTCATAGATTGTGCCATATACAACCAATAATTAATTAATTATAATTAATAATAATATTATAAATGTCGGATCCGGTCAATAATACGGACAGAGAATGAATCGAAAGCGCGCCAAAGATTGCATCAAGCGACCTACTTACCAGTCTACCCACACCTAAGCGCGCTTACTACAGAGTCGTGATGTTTCTGGCTCGCTGCGGGGAGGACAGTCTATGTCAGACCGCTGCGGAGTCAAGACGTCCCGAAACTGTAACCCGATTCATGGTGCCTAGTGTTATTGTGTTGGATTGTAATTTCAAGTAATTTGTTAGTTCGATAAAAGCAGTGTACAGTGTGTGTGTGTTTTCATTGCACGAAACCCATGTTCTGCCCACATGATGACCGTGTCTAACGGAATAAAATAATCACACTGCGACATCAGAAGTGCGATCAAATCGTGCTAATGCAATCACACGCGAGAACAGTGACAATAACAATCAGTGACGGTTACTTTTTGAAATGCAAGACAAATAATTGCACCCGCGGTACGAACTAAAACTCAGCCAGTGAATAGCAAGCTAGTGCTTGCGATTAGTGTTTTTGTTTAGTTTGTTAGCGGATTTTGATCCCGACAAAACATAACATATCATCACGCTTGTAATCTCCGAAGGGTTAGGCAGAGTGTACGTAATAGAATACCCACATTTCACCGAGTGCGATGCGCACTAGTAATGCGGCATCCATTGCTGACTTGTTTTGTGTAGAATCTGGTTCTTCTAACCTAACAGACAAATGTGTTGCTGGGGAGTTTGTTCCGCCACTTCTTCTTCCCAGCTAAAACACTTAGGAATTTTTACGTTCAAAAAGTGCTGATTATCAGCCTAGTTTGAATGAATAACTTTTGATTTTTTCGTGTTGTGAGTGCAGTGGAAGGAATCCAGCTTATTTGGACGTTAAGCAAGGCGTTGAAGGGCTCCGCATCTACATAGTGTAACATAGTGTAACATAGTGTAACACAGTGTAACACAGTGTAACACAGTGTAACACAGTGTAACACAGTGTAACACAGTGTAACACAGTGTAACACAGTGTAACACAGTGTAACACAGTGTAACACAGTGTAACACAGTGTAACACAGTGTAACACAGTGTAACACAGTGTAACACAGTGTAACATAGTGTAACAGTGCTGTAACATAGTGTGCCGCGGCACACTGGTGTCCTGTGGTCATTAGTTGATGTGCCTCGGAAAACGAAGGTGATTTTCCATCTACGGTGTACCTCCAAAATGTATTACCGAATTTCTAGATGTACCTTGAACACAAATGTTTGCGAAACACTGAGAACCTATCCAGGTTTGACGTGGTACCAGTTTAAATAATTGTTCAAGGCCAGATTCGTGTGTACCGTAACTTTTACGACTACCCTCATTAACCTGAGTAGTGACAAACCAAAGGAGAACCCCTAAAGGTAATGCGCACTGACCATGACGGGGGCAAGAAAAACATCACAAGTGTTCATCGCTACCGCAAATCAAGTGCCATGCTTGCGGACCAGGGAGAAACCAGGACTAAACGAAGCGTATTGTCGCACGAAGAAGCCGCTGCCTGTGCCGGCTGCTACGGGCATCGGGCAAGCGACAAAGGGCCGCGAAGCCCTTGCTGTGCGTCAAGTGTTATGCCGGTTCACGTAGCCGTCCGGCGTACGTGCGTCGGTGACAGCATGCAATGGCAGTGTACAGCGGGCCCGCCGACGGTGGCGGGGCGCCAAACAAGCGGCGCGTCGATGTCTGCGTCGTACAAGCAACATCGCGGGTACGTTGCAACACAGGGCTGAGTTGTTACGGTTTACTTATTATTCTGATTCTGAATACTTGTTGGTGAAAAAAAGTTTTCCATCGAAATTTAATGGCAAACTTATTAGTCACGTTGTTGCTAAGACTGGTATAGTTCAGACTCGACTATTCAGTACAGAACAGATTTTATGTTGTGTAGTGATTAACGATTACCCTATCGAAACTTTGTTGCAATGTTTGCCTGATAATTATTTACAAAGTGACGTCATGTTAGGTGGCGAGATTTTAAATCGGGGTTTTGTTGCAAACATAACGGCTAGGGAGTTTTCGTTAACAAAAATCTTTTGTGTACGTTCGGTGATGCATAATCTATATACATATAATAAATCTGTTTAAAAATCGTTTTTGTACATCGAAAATATTTCCAAAAAAAATTGCCAGGGTGTTAAAGGACAACCAACAGAACCCATTTCCAGCATTTTTAGAATTTTTGTCTGTTTGTCTGTTTATTTGTTCGGGCATCACGTAAAATGTACGAAAGCAATGTAGATAACTTTTATACACAACAATTGTGCGTAACTTGAAGTAACATTTAGTTTTTGTTTCATTGCAATCTGTGCTCTCTATCAAAAGATATATGAATTTAAAGTTTTCGAAAAAAACTTTTCATCATTACGTAAGGTAAGATACATTTAACGACATCTATTGGACTAAAATGGTACCAATGAATAAAATGTGCTTACAAGATTACTTTTAAATCGACTGACCGGGGTTTTCAAAAAGTTATGATAGTAAAAGGTACTCTTAATGGCGCTGCTTTGAAGATCTACGTAGCAGAGTGTTTGTTCGATTGCTTTCCATACTATTTTGGCAGTTTAACTCCATGCTCAATAGATGGCGTTGTGCATTGGTCGCCATTTTCTGAATCGCGATGTTAAGATTTTCCGTGAAAGAGTGACTATCAGCCGAGTTGCATCATTACTTTTTCCAATCAAAAATAGTAAGATATAGGTATATAGATCTAGATAACAATCCCAATCGATGTTTCTAAATGGTGCTTAATACTAGACATGCGCAAAACAGTGCGCTGTAAAGTGATGTTATATGACATTACTTTTCGTACCGAGGCATGTTACATTACACCATGTCTCCAAACATGACGCGACATGAAGCGCCACACGATGGCTTTTGTAATGAAATGCTCGCATCATTACATGAAATGAAATATCGCGTTATGATATAATGTGATATTGTTATGTGGCAATCGTCAAACGCAATGCGCAATGGCTATTGTAATGAAATGCTCGCATGATAGCATCACATCATTACATGAGATGAGATATTGCGTTATGTTATAATTTCATGTTGTAATGTAAAGTGCGAGAGCCATGATTTTAAACATCACTTACTAGGCAGTCCGCGGTATCAACTAAACATAAACCATAATACATGTACAATACGGTTCTAAATAATAGTTTACCTAGCCGCATGCTCCTTCTCGCTTGCACACACGGCGAACGAACGAGCCACCGCGCGTCATGTTTGAGTGTCATACAGGGGGGGGGGACACTGCCATACTTGACATAGGCGTCCAATTTTTCACAAAGAAACTAGCACCATCTCTAGAAAAATCCACATAAACTTGAGATTTAGAACGATATAATGACATAGATGGTGCTTACGCCAATTATTGCCAGTGTACCATACCTTTTCTATTTGAATGAAAATTGAATAAAAAATAATAAATTCTAATTTTAAACAAGATAAAACCATTTTTTAATTTTCATTTCGAAATTGCAAATATTTCTTTTCAAGTTTGCAACATTATCACGCAAATTGTTTTTACAAAATGGCCACTGCTTTCGGTGTGTGCGCATGTTTGGAAATCTCTCCCATTTTGTGTAATTTATGTGGTTTTTCGATACTGTTAACATTCAGTTTTGTAAACATTAACTGTATTTGATTCATTTTGTTTTCAAAACTGTTTTTTTATATGGCCTACATTTCAAATTACTTGCCTACCCATAGAAAACCTATTCAATAACAAAGATATAGATATAAGTATAGGTACGCACAGCAGCTATAGGTGCGTACCTATATTATAGCTATAGCTATAGGGATTAGTTCAACGGATATAGCACCAGACGGCGACACCGTTCAATATGGGTGTCAAAAATTCACGTCAGAGGGCTCTCTATTCCATCTATATTACTATACTCTTTGGTGTCATATGCCATGCTTAGTTTGGTCGAGTCATGTGTAATGCTACAGTACGCGGTCGGGATATATGACGCGCAATGCAACAATCGCATTACTTACACAAGTCTACTTAATACACTTCCCATTTTAATTATTAATCTGTCTGTTGATACATGCGGTATGACTGCCGCAAATCATAGAGTTCCTGGATTTGTTTTGGAATTTTATTTTATTACATGCACAACACAAATAAAATATTGCGAATGGGTTGCCTGATTAAACTAAGTCAATGCTAACTTTTTGTTAAAACCTTATGTTTTTTCCCAAACCAAACGGAAATCATTATTGAATGAAAGTACAAAACATAACTAAGGGCCAAGAATTGGTTGTGTCTATATTTTTGTCCCTACTACAGGGCTGTAATGTAAGGTATAAATAGATGTGTTGATACTATATGTAAACTATGTTTTCTTATTAAAATATGCATTTTAAAAAGAGATAGGTAATTTCATTACAAACACGAAAAAAACTAAACTTATGGTCAAATTAAACTAAGTTAAAAAAGTAAGTACATGTTTTTTCATGGCACGTCTGTAACGTTTAAATGTGACTGCACCTGCTTTTGAACTTGGGAGCAAAATATTGATGTGTATGTCAACATAATTTTATTATGGTGAATAGATGAAGGGCTTGCTTCGACAGTATTTGTTACATTACAGATCTGCGTGATGCCTGCGTCAACGCTTCAACTTATTTTCGTCCGTCCACCAGAGTCCTTGGAAAAGTATCCGCTTTGCCAATCGTGGTCTATCATCAGAAATACAAGATCTAACATTATTGCTCTGTTCTTCTTCTTCTTTCGCATCGACGTACGTCATATGAGATTATTAACACCCAGGTGGCTACGTTATTTGCGGTTTCAGTACCAGTTTTGACAGAAGGTCCTCTAAAACGCAGGGACACTTTGGACACAAGTCAGCCATGGTCTGGTCGGGAGCCCCGTATTCACATTGAGCTGCTATAACACGTACAACTATAGAAGTACAAGTTTAGTAAGTATCACTATGATTAGAATATTACGGATTTACGACTAAACTCTTTTGAAAACTTGAGTATGGTATATCCAAAATGGATAGATTTCATAAGTGCGCAATGAATGCACTAAAATGCGTTGAAAAACCAAACTTGGAAGTTCTGTATCTGTGCTGGTCACATTTACATTGCTAAGAGTTCCTTAAATACTTAAAACAAAGATAGTATAATGTAGTAGTAGTATAGTACACACGGCGACACATCAAGTTATACATCTGCAGTATAACCTAACCTCGCTTTGTTACCAATGAGAGTTCAGCTTTATTTTGTTTTGCAGTTTGATTGGTCGCCGTGCGTGCCAACGGGTTTAAGTTTAAACTAACAGTAAGCCAGTTTATTAGTATATTATATGTAGAGTATGTTAGGAATATACTACGATTTTACGTTACCATGTTTTCCCTGACAATGCTATAAGAATAAGGGGTCACGTGAGCGAAGCCGCGGGCACAGCTAGTAGTGGTAATAAGTTTCAATCGGTTTTTAAAAGTTATGGCAACGAATGTAACCGGCAATGAGTAGCCAAGACTAAAGTGCTAAGTTCAGGCGTCTTTCACTGTCGTATACAACGCAATGGTAGGTCTAAATGCGTACCGTATTTAGGTTGTGCTCTCCGATGGTCGGTAATCAGTAATTTCCGCGACCCTTATCGTTCACCGTGGTGCTGAAAAGACGACTGAAAAGCTTTTCGATTATAATTAGTTCCCGGGAAAGTCTCAGTACGTTTGAAAATTCGTAAATAGCTGCGTTACGTGCTAAGTAGCGAAGTCTCACTCCGGTAAAGTACAAGCCGAATTGCACCCGGTACCTAAGGTGACGAGCCGGTGGTACACGTTTCGTATAGACGCGACGGGTTAGCTTAGCTCAACATGACAAGTGTGCCGAGTAGACGAAACGATGGCAAAATTAAACGTTTTGCGATTGGTGATTTTGGGTTGTTAAAGATTAAAGGTCTGTTTAGAGTGATCGAGGTTTTAGACGGTTATCCTTAACACGGAAAGCTTTAAATTCTAAGCGTACCTACAGATACGCACGCGGTGGGCTAAGGAAGATGCCAGCGGGTCACGTACCAGTCGAAGTGCTAGAGGGGGATCGCTACACATTGAGATCATTAAGTTCTAAGCGTACTTACAAGTATGCACATGATGGGTTAAGGAGAATGCCCGAGGGCCAAGTACCGTTACCGTTTGAAGTAAATGATTTAGAGTTGAGAGATAGTGTGGAATCTTGGTTCGGATGGTCAGACCGTACCAGTAGCCATTTCGTAGCCGTAGTCCGTTAGAAGTCGGTGTCTGCTTATAGTAATCCGTGGATGCGCGGTGCGCGGGTGGCTCTGGCGGAGGTCGGGTCTTGTAGAGACCATAGAGTCATGCATGTGGGACTCGGCGTTCTTGAGGAACGTAGTAAAACAAACAGAGGTTTGTTGGAGGGCCTGTGTGCCCATAGGCCACGGATGAGATTCCTGCTTTATGTGGTGATTAAATGGATGAAGAGGTACTTGGTTGCTCTTGCATTTTAATTGACCTAATAGTTTGTTTGATCTAATTTTAGTTTTGATCCATGCGCTGGATGTGTGAGAGCAATGCGATTGCTGGTCGGCTAGAGAGCCGTGGCGTTAGTGGCTTTACTCGAGGGTTTCTATAAGATTGGTAGTTTTTTTGTTACAGTAGACTTTTAAAGATTGACTTGAACGACTATGGTACATAGTCCAGGGTTTTCATTATTGTATTTTCGATTATTTCCAATCGGTTCGGTTAAAACGAAACGGCTAGTTCTACAATGTTCTTATTTCCATCACCCCGTTGAATCTAAAGTTTGGTCAGGAGTGACCGAGTGGAACAAAATTCTGTTGTGGAGTATTTGGTTGCAGGGTAACCATCACACGAGGACGTGTGCAAGCAGGATGGCCGTGTCGGATCCGGTCAATAGTACGGACAGAGAATGAATCGAAAGCGCGCCAAAGATTGCATCAAGCGACCTACTTACCAGTCTACCCACACCTAAGCGCGCTTACTACAGAGTCGTGATGTTTCTGGCTCGCTGCGGGGAGGACAGTCTATGTCAGACCGCTGCGGAGTCAAGACGTCCCGAAACTGTAACCCGATTCATGGTGCCTAGTGTTATTGTGTTGGATTGTAATTTCAAGTAATTTGTTAGTTCGATAAAAGCAGTGTACAGTGTGTGTGTGTTTTCATTGCACGAAACCCATGTTCTGCCCACATGATGACCGTGTCTAACGGAATAAAATAATCACACTGCGACATATATATTATATTCAATAATTAATTGAGGAGCTCGTGGCTAAATAATAACAGCCGCCCAGGTCGATCTTTAAGGATAAGCCGTGCTTGCCGAGGTTGGTCTGTGGATGGGTGACCATAATTACATATCGAGTTTCCTCCGTGCCTCGGAAAGCACGTTAAGCCGTTGGTCCCGGCTGTCATTTGTAGATCTTTGACAGTCGTTACGAGTAGTCAGAAGCTAAAAGTCTGTCCAAGTCCAGTCTTACTAAGAGGTATCGTATTACCCAGTTACTGGGTTGTTGAGGTCAGATAGGCAGTCGCTTCATGTAAAATACTGATACTCAGCTGCATCCGGTTAGACTGGAAGCCGACCCCAAGATAGTTTGGGAAAAGGCTAGGCAGATGATGATGACAACCAATAATTAAATAAATTTAGTACAGGACCATTCGTTTGCGGGTTTTTATTTTAATTTTATCTTGTACCTGGTTTTTAAAACATCCGCATACGTATACGTAGAATGGTCATTAGCCCCTCAAAGATTGCTGTGTCACATGCTAACTATTTTACTTATCAATCATGATAAAAAATAATTGACAATCTAACTACCTACCTACACCTATGTAAATCGTTTTTCTTCGCAAAAACATGTTGATAGGAAAAGAGACTTCCTCCTCCCGCAATAGTAGCGATAACATGATGATCGCACCTTTAAATTCGGGGCTTATTTAAAATATATCTTTATTATATCCTGCTTATCGAATTGATAAATATAGAATTACACATGTCACATCTTGACAACATACTTAATCGATTACTTCAAATTAAATAGGATTTGATTTAATCTGGTAATCAAGATTTCTGAGTAATCCTTTTAATTACGCCGTAATATATCACTTGATTTGATTGTTAATTTTCCTCCTATATTGCTTGGCAATACTTAATCGTTTTCCTTAACATTAACAATGGTAGTTTAACCGTCCTTTTCTTACGCAAATATACCACTGATAGGGTGAGTACGTATGAAGGATTTTTGAAAATTCAACCCTTTAAGGGCTTAAATAGGGGATGAAATATTTGTTTGAAAATTGGTCATTTCTGTCGCTGAGAAATCTAGGCTTGTTTGTTTTTTTATATTTTCCATGCAAGCCATAGCAATGACATTTTCCTGTTTTGTCTTTTCGATCCCTCGTATGGATCCAGGATCATAAGGTCCTGGATTTGATTCCCGGGTGGAAAAAAATGTGATTGGGTATTTCCATCATCGCCCGGTTGATGGTAATATGCTCACTCCCTATTACATGAGACTTAAACATAATTTGACCGGGTTTGGGTGTTAATTAGGTGCACCTCTGCCTAATCCATAAGGGACTACAGCTATGGTGGTATCTTTTCTATACACTGCATCTACATTTCTAATCCAACTTTCCTCTCGCAGGGCTGCTGAAAGAAATTTCTTATGAAATGAGCAGTACCTTTGTGCTCTTTTATCTTTATCTAATTGATGATTGATTGATTTTTGTTAGGTATTTTGTGCGTATTGTATTAATGAATTATCAAACAATATTAGTTTAAGCCTCAGTAATCCTTTTACTTAAGCCGAAAAATGCCACTTGATTATAAATTTTCCTGCTATAATGCACTGCAATATTTAATCATTTACCTTGTTAGCGATAATAATGCTAGTATAAGCTGCATTTCCTGTCTTTTTCCTGTTGAATTAAATACTTTTATCACTCACAGACTACGCTCGTGCTAAACCATGGGGTCCAGCATCATGAAATTGTACATAAGACTTCCATTTATACGGAATGTGAGTACTACTTATGAAAGATATTTTAAAATTCATTCCCTATGGATTCAAATAAAGTTTAAATAGAAGAAGAAATATTTGTATAACTTTGGACAATCTTGTCATTTCAATTTTTTAATTTTCCTTACGAGCAGTAACAATATTAGTTTAAGACACAGTGTCTGTATTTTCCTAAGTTCTTACTCAGAACCTGTTTAATTATATTTCACTAAAACAAAACCCTTTGTTTTAAGTTCGGTTAGATACCCAAATTCTAAGAACAAACTGTTTACCTATTCATAAGTCCTTGAATTATTAAAATCATTAATCATGAGGTACAAAACACTTTTGATGTTCAACATTATAAATAGAGCCTAACAATAAAGTTAGCACCTTTCATAAACATTCATTTTATTATGAAATAGGTCTTTCTTTGACTTCTGTGTTGAAAACGGGTGTGGTTATCATTCGCTTCGAAGCGTCGGATACTTGTGTGGTTTACTTATACAGGGTAGAAGAGACACCGACGCTAAAACGGTTACCACATATTCTGTACCTATATAATCCTGAACCTCTCACATATAAATATTTCGTTAGTTATTAAAAAAAACCGACCAAGTGCGCGTCGGACTCGCGCACCGAGAGTTCCGTACAAAAATTATTAAAAATATTTTTATTATATGATGTAACCAAATATTTACGGATTTCGCAGTTTTTCCTTTATCTGTGCTATAAGACGTTGCTTTGTACCAAATTTCAAGATTCTGAGTTCACGGGAAGTACCCTGTAGGTTTTAATTCCCATGCGAGTGTCGAAAATTTCCTTTCTGACCATTGGAACACCAAAGTGGTTCACCTAGGTGTTCCACGGTTAACTTTCTGTACCCTTTGCGGAAATTTGCGGCATAAACGACTGTATCTTTTGATTACGTTGGCTTAGAAGTTTGATTTTTTCACAGCTCCAAGAGACAGTTGACCTGAGTATTTGATATAAATTCCAGTTTGATACCTCATTCCCGAGAAAAAGGATCTTGACAGACAGACGGACGGACACCAAAGTGATCGTATAAGTGTTCCGTTTTTTCCTTTCGAGGTACGGAACCCTAAAACAGCTGTGTGTAGCAGCTTCAAAACTGCAATGCCTACACGGTCAAAAGGCCTTTCGCCGCGGGAAGGCCTACCCCATAGTCTCAGTTAAACGTAGGCGTGTAGCTATTAATAAGTCTTTAGTAAAATAATGGCTAATGTTACTAAATGACTTAATGCACTAAAAAGCTTTTAACGTGCCCACGGAAGAGGAGAAACTGAAACGTCTTCGTACGATGTTGCTTTCTGAAAGCCTGCTACCCTAATTTTAGCATCGTCTTCCACTTAAGTAGTTTTAATTGTATTATAATGACATGCCGGTCTTGGCATACTAATTTTACTAATGCATAGTGCGTTAAAAGTTAAAGGAGATGGTAGGGAATTAGGTGCTGGGGACAAAGTACCGTTGCAAATTGCAATTAGCCCTGCTTCTAAAAGTAACATTACACGATACTGGCTCCACTTCGTTTGTGATTAATAACTGAATATGTCAACTGTTATAACGAATAATAGTACATTGTTACCCCAGGGGTGAAAGTAACTTATTCAGTCCCGAGACGGGGTTTGGCGCCCGAATGAAGTGAGGGCGCCAACAGTTCGAGGGACTAAATAAGTCTTTAACCCGAGGTAAACACTGTGCTTTTCATTAAGAATACAAGGAAAGTAAAAATAAAAAATAGTTAAAGAAAAAAATATTACATTTTATTTAGGATTGCCGCTTTCCCACCTATTTTGTTTTTTTTTTCTGTGGCCAGCCAGCTATTCAGCCATTATTTTACAGTTTCATCATTGAAAAAATGGTAAATATTTTGGCCAACTCTATGTTATTTTAAAGAATTTGTCGAAACTAAATTATAATAAAGTTATTTAAAAAATATGTATTCTTTAATCTATAATTAAATTTTTAAGTTATTTCAATTTTACATCGTGGCTGCATAGAAAGTTGGAACATGGTTCAATAAAAATGTCAAAATAGAACTAGTTTTATTTTTATAATTTGACATCTGTCAGTTGAAAGCGATTCTCCCTGGGGTGAAAAGTATTACTTTCATCCCGCTCCTCAGGCAACTTCAGACCTACTTTCAGAGTATGAGTAATGAAAACTTTATTTAACTTCCTAACAGTAAATCTCAGGACTTTCTCATTCTATGATTAAAGTATACTCGAAAAAATATGGAGAGTTCTGTGAATTTCTAATTGATTTCAGCTTGGAAAATTGTTTTTCAGTTCTTGATACACAGACTTACTTTAAGGTGGCGAATGTATTTGAAACACATTACCTACCCAATTTATTAAAGTTTTGTAAATATCTATAGTAGCTGATTTAGATAAAAAGTTCTATAGCACAAAGGCCGCAATCAATTCTTTGAAGAAAGCAGTTTGAACGAAAACCGTTTTAAAGAATTGCAACAGAATGCAGAATACTTTGATTGAATTATAAAATTTTCTTAACTTTTGCAGCCGTCGAAAGCGAGCCAGCACGGTCACTTCGTTTTATTTTTACTTGAAACTAGTTGGCAAACCTGGGCCAATAACTGCCAACTATGATTTAAAATGTTCTCTGAGGGTAGTTCGTTATAAAATATTTACAAAATGCTGGAGATGTTCCTTCGAATATGTAAATATTTTACAGCTCAAAGTAATCCTTTTAAAAGGTTGTGAATATAATATTTCAGAGGAAGGCAATTCACGTGAAAGTGGACTTAATTCTAGGAAAGCTCGTGAAGGGTAGGTTTAATTTTAAATTAGCTACTTATTTTAGAGAAACACAATAACGAAATAAACCCATGTTACTGTGATCATTTGGAACTCGGAATTTATTTTAGAAGGAAAATTGATCAATTTCTGAGTGGAATTTCAATTTTCCACGAAACAATTAAGGATCAGTGCCTAAGTATTTTATATGTATGTATACAAAATTAAGGACATGACCTATTTGATGAACAAACTGTAACTTCCAGGAATACAGATACCCCGAAACTTAAGCTTTGCCAAGACTTGCGCGTTTTGTGGAACGAAATTCGCTCGAGCCAATTGTGTCAAGTAACTTGTATGGCGTTATTCAAACTAGCACGCTAAGTCTCGTGGCTTCGTCATCATTAAAACAAAAGACGCGCGATGCAGACGCATCCAGAGCAGCATTCACCTAAGTATAGGTAGTGCTTTAAACCCGAGTAAATAACAAATCACGGCTATAAAAAAGTTATTTTTTTTATAAATTTTCTAATACATAGATGCATGCATTTGGATTGGCTCGTTGGTCGAGTGGAAGCGCGACTGCTGAGCTTCGATCGGATTCAGTCCTGGGTTCGACTCGCTGGTCGGGCAAAGTGTTATTGGGATTCTCCATCCTTTAGAAATTTCTCAGTAGCAGCCACGGAGTCTGGATTTGTTCCCGGTTAAAGGCAAGGTTATGTTTAAGTCCCATGTCATAGGGAGTGCCCTATTTTTTTTTTTTTTTTTTTTAAACATTGCCCCACACTAGGAATTTCTCCTGTATCGTGGGTGCGTTTACAAACACTTAAACTAACATACACAAACAGCCAGACCCGAAACAACTATCTGTAGGTCATACAAATATTTGTTCCGTGCGGGGATCGAACCCGCGGCACGCAGCGCAGCAGTCGATCGCTCAACCACTGCGCCAACCGTGTCGTCAATATTATATGACATGGGACTTAAACATTACCTTGGAAATGTGGGTGTACTATTTAGTACACCTCTGCCTAACCCTTCGGGGATTACAAGCGTGATGTTATGTGTGTGTGTTTATTAAACATTTTCTGTAATACCGAATTGTAACAACAGTAAAATAAAACGACTTTATAATTGTAGCACCTGCAAATCGTAACCAAACACGAAGACATATAAATCAGTTTTCGCTCAAGAAACCCGATATGACAAGCGAAATCCGTGCCGTTCGATGTGTAAGCCCGTAACGTTAGTATATCGAAGCGTTCAGCTGACAGGGAACATGCTTATCTTCACGGAGCCATGCACGTTTGATAACTGAGTGACACTGACAGACTGACAGCCACACTACGAATATAATGAGACTACACCTATGTTTTGGTAGGTGGCTACAGTTTTGATTGTGTTTTCCATGGTGGATTTGAGTAGAAGTTTCGTAACATAGGTGTAGTCTCATTATATTCGTAGTGTGGCTACACTACGAATATAATGAGACTACACCTATGTTTTGGTAGGTGGCTACAGTTTTGATTGTGTTTTCCATGGTGGATTTGAGTAGAAGTTTCGTTTAAGACCTGATTTATTGATTTAAAGCCTTTTCTATAAAGAAAGAAAGAAAATAAGTTTAATAACAAGCTACTGCTGACCTACGCAATGTAGATAAATTCATCACATTAGCTCCTATTACCAATTTAAAAACGAAACATAGAAAGGCAGGCGTTTTCATCCAGATTAGTATTCTCAATTCGCGAATGCATAGATGTTTATGAGAATTTGAAGTGGAGTATCTTTGTCAAGCTCTACCTTCGAAATAGGAAATTGCAAAAATGCAAATATAAATTTGAGGTATCTACGATAAAATTTGAAGAAATCAGTTTATTGAGAAAACCTTAACTTAACTTTAAATCCTCAATTCAAACATCGGGTATAAATTTAGCGTATTTCTCAAGGCCCTGTGCTAGAACGCTTTATTAAAATAAGTTCATACATAGAAGCCTATGTAAAAATATTGACTAATGTAAGGTAGTGCGCCCTCTGCCTAGGAGGAGCAACGATCTTCGCAGGGTAGCTGGTAGCAGCTGAATGAAAGTTGCTGATCTTGAATTTGAATGGCTTTGTCCAACTATTGACTGCTGTAGGTTGATGATAATGATGTCAAAAAGATTACTAGTAAGTTACAGTATTATTGAGGATATCTCATCGAGATATAAGGAACCAGCAGTTTACCAAGAAATGTTTAGAAGTTAATGTAGAGTTATAAATTATATGCTGATAATGGCTATCCTATCTCGCTAGTAGCCAACCCTTTTCATTCTTATAGCTTTGCTGGCAGTATGATAGTAAAATGCCTTTTAACATAAAGTTAATGGATGGCTCATAAATATCATAGCATGGATAAATATCATGTGTATATTGGCTCGAAAGTATAGTAATATTAGAACTAACAGTAAATTTATTAAAATATACTTTCGAGCTAATATACAAATAATGTGAGTCGAAGAACCAGCGGATGAGGACCCATATTTGACGAGACGTGTTTACACTGTTAATTGAGGAAAAACATGTTTCACAAGGTGTGTTGGAAGTGATCACTGGCAAGTTATGGCTTTTAACAAAAAAATATCACACGTGAAAATAGAGAAATCGGATTTTCCTACATATGAGACCCAGCTAGACTGATTTTTCGCAGACGTAAGCCCCTAAATTGCAACTTTCATCGAAGTCGTTAGAGCCGTTTTAGAGAACGTGATTACAAAGCTTTATGTAGATAATTATATTATTGCTCATTAAAAAGTATAGGATGTTAGTTAACTAGCTAACCTTTTCTTAACTTTGTTTTTTTTTTTTTTGGGAATGGCATCTCGCAGTTCAACCTAGGAGGTTGTCGTCTGCTTAACCGGACTTATAATTAACTTTGTTTGGGTTTGCTTCCATTATAAGCGTATTCAGCTAGAAACTAGTATTTGTCGTAGATCGGTCTCTCCAGGTAAAAAACTGGTTGTTGCTTTTCCAGGATAACACGATACCCCCTGGTAAGACTGGCTGTTAGACTTTTGGGCATCTAAGTCCTTGTTATGGTTACTAACTTTTTAATTACGTCGCAAATAAAATACACGTGCATTTTCAAAAAATACCGAGATCGATAACACTTTATCAAGCATTTATATTAATGAAATATTTAATCTTTATGAATAAGTATTAGATAACGCCTATGTTATGTGATTGTACTCAGGAATCACCGATATCACTGCACACCACTGATTGCACATAATGATTATTATTTGTGTGGTAGCTATAAGTGTAAGTGTGTGAGTGTGTTTGGTTCGCAAGTATACCGTGTGGAGTACAAAGTATAACAGCTTGAACTTTACTCTTAGGACTTAGTATATTAAGCAGAACTAAAATAGATACACACAACACACACAAACATAACGACCCACAGAACATCTCTCCGTATACCTCGTCTCGCAACCACGACAAGAGTGTTTCGACTAAGAATGGAAAATAGACACGAACTATCAGAGCAAATCAGTCATTATTATTACTAAGGCAAGGTTTTTTAATCGTATTTCGAATGTTTGGAATTGTGGATAAGTGATTTTATTTATTTTTGCCTAGGTACTAGTTACCAGATAATCAGTTAAATAACTGTATTCTTCCATGTCACATCACTACCTCAGGTTTGTGTCCGACCTTTGTATCCTACCTTCATCTTACCACTTCATGCATATAGTGTTCCGAAGATAACATAAAAACTCAGCATACCTGAAAGAAAGAAAAGAAAGAATAAATGACCTGAAGGAAGTTACGATGCAATATCTAAACAAGGTCGACACCTCGTTTAGATTTTCTTCCGTGCCTTGATGTTTCCTTCAATAAGATAATGTGTAAACGTTAAACAGATTGTAGATAAACGTTGTTAGCAAGAACTCTCAAGAAAATCGTATTTTAAAAACATTTTCATTGGGGCATACTTTTTTATCAGCCTCATTATTCAGATATAGCCGTGTAGAATCGCTTTCCAATCGTTATTAGCCCAGATTAGGCCTGTAACAGCTGCCCGCAAAAATATCAAAGGAATTATTGTGATTATTGAAACGAAATACAGTCCTTGAGTCGACAAAATCGATTTTTTATTAAAGGAAATCGGTTTGTCGGCGGAGCAATTAAGGCTCAAAGTAAGGATGAAATAAGCCTTAAATAATGCTGATTCCACCGTTCGATTTTACAATTCGAATAATTTAGCCGGGATCGATTTGATACCCCACTCGAGTTGTCGTGGCGTCTCATTTATTTCGTACCTGGTTTTGAAATTTTCTCTTCGTAAATTTTAAATCTTAATTTCAATAACACAAATACGTTTCATGAAATTATTAAATCTCAGCGTGTTACTTTTAAACTTGCTCAGGATTCCTCCGAAGTTTTAATAACTTTTGTGTTTTATTTAGCACCTCGAGCTTCGTGAAAAGATTTTGGTAAAACATTTTAATATTTTGGTGGCGGTTTTCTTAAAGGGGTATTTATTCCTTTAAGTTTATTAATGAAGGGGATTAGGGATAAATTGAAAATGCTTTTGTTTCGTGATTTTTAGAGAAGACGTCGAGTAAGTACTTAAACCCTTTGCAAAATATTAGAGAATAATACGAATGTTATTTAAAGATGGGAATGCTAAAAATAACTGTAGGATTTAGTTTTAGATTAAGAGGATACCTTTAATTACAAGTATTGTAGGGAGTGAACCAAAGAAGAAGACAATAGAGTGTCGTCTAAATAAAGGTTTCAGTGGGATAAGCTGCCTAAACGAAAATAAGTACGGATACTACAGCATATTTTTACAACACAAAATTAAATCGCACAACTGGAAAATGAATATGTTAACTAATTGCACAATCGTTGAAAACTTCATTACAATAATTAATTTACGCAAAAACAAATTATTTCAGCAAATTGGTTTAATGTTATACGTCATTGCTCACGAACAATTGCTGTACTAAGGCGTGAAATTCCCAGGTTAATGCTCCAGTTTACACCTAGCTTACGTATTGTGTGACAGGGATCCCGTATGTCACACTCGAAGATGTAGAAAAAGTAGAAGGTACTGACAAAAAAAGGAATAAACAAATTACGGTACGTATAAAGGTGCATTAAAAGAGAAGCTTGTGTCTAAATAAAAGTAGCCGCTTGGGTCGATCTTCAGGTAAAGCTGCACTTGCCTAGGTTGGTCCGTAGATGGGTGACCACCCATTTGATACCGAGTTTCCTCCGTGCTTCTGTAAGCACGTTAACCCTTTGATCCCGGCTGTCATTTGAAGATCTTTGACAGCCTTTACAGGTAGTCAGTAGTCTGAAAGTCTGACAACCAGTCTTACCAAGGGGTACCATATTAGGTCAGATAGGCAGTCACTCTATGTAAAATACTCCTAAATAATCCTAATAAATCTGGTTAGACTGGAAGCTGAAACATAGTTGGGGAAAGGCGAGGCAGATGATAAATAGTATTCAGCTGGATCTGGTTAGACTGGAAGCCGAAACATAGTTGGAAAAAATGATAAAGGTACGGTCAAAAAAAGTACCAGACCATGGACACCAAACTTTGATAGATAAATATTCTGAAATATAATATTAGGTCTTTACCTATGAAATTGTCGTTTTGTTTGAAAAAAGTTAAAGTATTTTTTTTTTCGAACTTATTTATTTCTTTTATTCAAAGTAATCACCCCTGCAATCAATGCATCTTTGCCAACGCTGTGGCAGTTTATGGATGCCCTTCTTGAAAAAATCAGCTGGACGGGAGACAACAAACTCTTCAAAGGCGTTTTGTACTGCCTCTCGGGAATTGAATTTTTTTCCCGCTAAAAAGTTGTCCAAATTTCGGAAAAAGTATGGCGGATGAGGGAGAGCTTCCAAACCCAACTCATGCAGCTTAGAGACGGTCTGTTGTGCAGTATGGGGCCGCGCGTTGTCGTGAAGTAGCAGTGGAGACGACCGATTGACCAAAGCTGGTTGCAGACGTGCGAGGTTCGCCATCATTGTGGTCAGTTCTTCAATGTACACATCTGCAGTAATGCTCTCGCCGTTTTGTAAAAAGCTATGATGAATCACACCAGCACTAGACCACCAAACTGTGACCATCACCTTTCTAGGGGTCATTTTTCGTTTTGCACATTGCTTTGGTACCGAACCAGGATCTAACCAACTTGCTGAGCGCTTTCGATTGTCAAAAAGAATCCATTTTTCGTCGCACGTAACAATTCGGTTCAAAATTCCTTCATTTCTGTGCCTGTTAAGCAGCGCAAGGCAAGTCTCGACGCGTACGTTGCGCTGGCGATCGTTAAGTTCGTGGGGCACCCATCTATCAAGCTTTTTTATCTTGCCAATCTGTCGCAAATGGACCAATATTGTTTTAATGCTAACATCAAAAGCTGCTGCCAGCTCAGCTGTAGATTGAGTTTCATCAGCTTCAACAATCACCTTTAATTCATCATTGTTCACCAAAGTTTCCGGACGACCACGAGGTTCATTTTTCAAGTCAAAATTCCCAGAACGGAACCGAGCAAACCAATAACGGGTTGTGCGTTCGTTTGTACAGTTCTCTCCGTAAACGTCGTTGATGTTACGGGTCGTTTGTGCCGCGTTGGTGCCACGACGGAACTCATATTCCATAATTACACGAAAAGTATCCATTATGAGGAAAAATGTTGAAATGTAATGAAAATACAACGCTAACCAATAAACAAAAGACTGATTTTGTAAATAGAATGTCATATTTTTAAAACAAAATTAATTTGAATTTAGAACTCATAGCCAATCAAAACTTTTTTTTGTTTGAAAAAGTCTGTACTGCAATACGGCAATTTCATAGGTAAAGACCTATTATTATGTTGAAGTTCGATGTCAGATAAACCGAACCTTATTAATAAACTTAAACTTTTTTAATATCCCAAAACACCTTTTTCATAGTTCTGTTCAAGAATTTGCACGGACAATTTGTATTTCTTTCTTTCAATGGCTTTAAAATTAAGTTTAAGTTTTCCTAGAACCATTATCTCTGTGCGATTCTACGTCATAGTCACTAGTATCTGACTTACAGAAATTGCAATTAGGTACTGAAAACAAATAAGGCGCGAGATTGTCAAAGATAAATTGAAGAATTTATAGGTAGATAGATGCGAATGTGGATATATTACCACTTGGTATGTTATTTATTCTTCAAGTTAATTTTCTCGCCAGTCACGGTGTCTTTTCAATATATCCCTATCATAGTTCGACCACGATAGTTTGGATTCAGCTCTTAGACCCTTTGAAAACCCCAGTCAATAGCTCAAAAACACTCAGAGTGCCGTGCATGTTTTGTGTTCTCTACATTGTGGAGCCCACTTTCCAGGACTTTTATGTTTATTTTCAGGGAAAAATACTCTTTTTTACCTACGCTTAGACACCATTTATTATCTTCAGTATTACTCAAATGTTAGAACAGAGAGGCTATGGCACAACTGTTGTTACCTAAAAAGTAAGGAAAGTTGAATGTGCTTGTAGCCCTCAAAATCACAAAAACATTATTCTTTTCTTGCAGAAAATCCTCATTTTAGTCTACCTGACCAGAGACAGATATGTGGCACCCAACCAATGTGTATGTGTTGTTATGAAGCCAGGTTTTCAGACCAGCTCCGAATTACGAGCTCATTCTTTTTTTCAAAAAATATTGACCATCACGCCTATTCCAGTAAATTTATAGTGAATTGTACGGCTCTGCATAACGTTTTGTATGGTTTCGCATTCGATGCAGCCAGCCGTAGCTGCACTTAGTCGCAGGCGGGGCGGTACCCCCTCCCAGTCTTGGAAGTTTGGTGTTTCGAATTATGATATTAAGTATGGGGAGATGCCTTTCTTTACTTTATTTGCTATGGGTAATAAGAATGTGGGTCTGTATCTGCAAAACCAGTATGGTATGATGATTGTTAATAAGGTTGAATATGTTATAAGTAATATAGAATTAAATAGATATTATGATATGGGCAAGGTTGAAGTTGTTAATAAGCATATGAATGATTTGCGTGTAGATCCTTTGTTTGATCAAGACTCTTTTGATGTTTGTACTTATATTGTAAGTAATCATGGGTCATTTGGGGCGCCTGAATTGTCTGGTTCTTATGAGAATGTTAAGAGGACATCTTTGAAGAAAGGTATTTGAAGGTGTTTGAAGGTAGGCTATTCGTTGGGTGTATTATCCTAGATGTAAAAAGCGTGTTGAAACCAGTATATTAAATTCTAAGAATCGTATTAGTGAGTTAGTAGTAGCTATGGATAGTCCTGATATTGTTAATGGTGCTCATGCTGGTAAAGCTTATATTGGTTTTGATGCTTTGAACTTACCTGCTGCCAATGATATCAATTATTATTATGAATATTCTTTGCGTTATAATATTAGTTATAAGGTTCATTTTACTTTTACTACATTAAATCCAGATAATTTTAAAATTTAATGGTGGTTTTATTTATATTGCCCCCGCATAGGTTCGCCCACCGCAACGCATGGGTGGTACGAATAATTATATAAATAGCGACTTTTTGACAAAAAGGAGCGGCCCCCCCGTAAGGGGGGGCCTAGCGGCGACCTTATTACAGAAAAGGGTATGCAATTCATATTGCGAGCGAAGCGAGCGCGCGTGACAGAGTGTTTTCTATTTTTAGATCATGACGTCAGCAGCATCTCGCGCCGGTCTAGAACACCCTACCGGCGCGTCCGCTGTAAGCGCAGCAGGGGGTCCTTCAGTTTTTCTAACTCCTGTGGATGGAGTTGATACATGTGGTGTAAGTGCTCAGTTGAAGTCTGGCACTGTTAAGAAGCACAAGCGATTGTGTCCTGGCAATTTATTTTTTCTTACTTTTGATTTGTATGAGTATACTACCCCCTTTTGACTTTGCAACCATTTAACACAGTTTAATTGGCTTTTTTGTGGAGAAGACGAATTATCTTTTAGAACGTTTGGCAGGTGACAAAGGATGCTAGCGAATGTAATAGGAATCTACATCAGCCGAATTCACAAAGGCAATCCAATTTTAATTCTTTATTGCATATCAGATGTGTTATACAAGATCTTAAATAATATTATTAGATCTTAAATATATTCTTTCTATTTGTTGTTTGAAATAATTGGTGGTGTCAGACTGTTACTTGATTGCCGAGTTTGCCACCAGCGCGCAGCGGTGGCAGAGGTAGGAGCAAATGCGACTGAATCAGATGCAACCACCAGTGGTGGTAGATGCGGAAATTATTGCAACTACAACCAGTGGTGGCAGACAGGTGGGGGTAGACGGGTGACGATTGGTGCAGTGGTTTAGTCTTAAAAGCATGACATAAAAACATGGTACGCGGTACGTGGGATTCTCTGCCTCCTGCGATAGTTGACAGTTATAAAAAAAAAGATTTGACTTAGACGCGAGTAGTGCATTCATCATCATCATCATTTCAGCCCAAAAGACGTCCACTGCTGAACATAGGCCTCCCCCAAGTCACTTGACAGACGTTGACATTTTGGGGGGTTTTGTCATAATCGCTACGCTTGGCGCTTGGCTTGGGTTGACGATCGCAGTACGGTTGTTACAAAAAGCACAGAGAACGCTGCTGCCCATTCTCTGGCAAGTCCGTTAGTCGCCTCTTACGACACCCACGGGAAGATATGGGATAGTAGTGCATTACTTTCGCATTACTAAACATAATAATTGAGTAGGATATAGATTTGTTACAAGTCCATTTTTATTCAACCGAAATAGAGCTTGGGTTGTGGAAAGGCAGCTTTAAGTTAAAATGTCTATAATCTTAAGTATAATAGGTAGAGTAGGTAGTAAGTACCTATAATAAGTAGATATACAAGGCAACGAATTTTCAACAGAAAATAAAATTTTATAGTCGTCCTTGGAATGTTTTGCGATCCCGTTTTATTAAAATAACGTACACTACAAATATTTACGACAGTTGATAATTGTAATATAGGCTGTAGTTCAGATGCTTATTTTATTTTAAGAATTATTCCTAAGTTCAGTGTTACTCCCGTTAAGTTAATCGTTAATCTATGCATTATGCTCATAGCAAACAACACAGCGCCCGATCGGTATCACCTCGCCTCATTTTGACTAGCTGATCCCGATCCAAGGTGATGTTGTTACGGTGCTTAATGCGTGTATGTCGCAGTAAGATAATATGGCCGTGATATCCCTAGAGATACAGCTATGTCCCGAAAAAAAGTATTATAAAAGCTATTTTACTAGACTAATCTAGTAAATTACCTGTAAGTATTATATTTGATCAACTTGGGGCACCCCGACTCGGACAGCATAGGATCGAAGGGAATGGCGGGGTCTAGCGAGCGAACTAAAACCCTTCCATCCCTTTCGTGTTAGGTTATTTAAACCCTGTACACAGAAATAGGAATACCGCGTGGCGGGACTACGTCAACTACGCTTAAGTTTGGAGTCATTTGCTTTAATAGGAGAGCAAAAAAATATGGTTTTAATATCACATACAAAAAAAAGGGTTTTAATTTTTGTGCTCATTTACTATTTCAAGTAGTATAAAAATGTTTTAAGTTATATTTTACTATATTTGGTATTAAGTTAAACATAAGCCATAAGGAACTTGACCCCTCCCTTCAGCCTGTTTAATTTGGCAAACGATACACCAAACACGTGTATAGTGGATATTATCACCATGTATTCAAAAGCACAAATCAACAACACTAGCAATTTCTAATCTCTTAGGGCTCATTCATAATTCCCTAAATAAAAATTATTTGACGACAGGACTATTTTTCGACCTGTCACAAGCCTTCGACTTTGTGGCACATGATATCCTGTTGAAAAAATTAGAAAAAAGTGGAATAAGAGGTTTAGCACTGGAGTGGATCGCGTCTTATTTAAGCAACCGAAAACAACACGTTGTTATTAATAAAGTAAATGAAAATGTATTAACCTCGTATTCATCTGACTATAGAGTTAACAATTGCGGCGTCCCCCAAGGCAGTGTACTAGGACCCTTATTGTTTCTATTATACATAAACGACTTGCCACTAGTGACTAATCATAAATGTGTGTTATTTGCAGATGACATTTCGATTATTGTGACATCTGACAAAAAGTATAAAACTAAATTTGATCATGAAATAGACATTAATAATACTATTGACGACATCATAAAATGGTTGCAGATAAATAAATTAAAAATTAACTTAGATAAATCTAATTTTATACAATTTAATAAATCAAAACATACTAAATATAATTTTAAACTTAATGTTGACCGATTAAAAGAAGTCACCCAAACTAAATTCTTAGGAGTACTCATAGATCAAGATCTGAATTGGAAAGTACATCTGGATAGTTTGTGCAGTAGGATTAATAAGTTTGTTTATGCTCTCAGACAAATAAAGAATATAACTAACAAAAAAACAGCAATTACAGCATATCACGCCTACATAGAATCCATCTTACGTTACGGTCTTATTATCTGGGGTAACAGTACGGACAGACACAGAGCATTTATTGCGCAAAAGAAATGCATCAGAGCCATTTGTGGTATCCGTCCTGACGAGTCATGTAAACCGTTCTTTAAAAAGCTAGGTATATTACCACTTCCGTCTCTCTATATTTTCGAAATTTGTAATTATGTTTATAATAATAAGGGATTGTTCAGAAAAGCCAATCAATTAAACTCTCGAAATCGAGATCCATGCAGACTTGTATTGCTGGATACTCCTAAATCAGCCAAGTATGCGAAAAGTTTTCTAGTCATGTGTATACGCATCTATAACAAAATTCCAAAAGAAATAAAATTGTTATTTAATATTAACTTATTTAAAAAAAGACTATTGAAATGGCTGAAAGAACATATGTTTTACGACATTAAAGATTTTCTGAACAATAAACTATAATTTTCTGGACTTTTGCCATTGTGATAAAACTATAATATAATTTGATTGAATTTGTATCTGTGACATTGAACCACAAATAACTAATAAATATTATTTTGCATGCAATTGATACATCTCCTGTATAGCTAAACATGTGGACTTTATAATAATACCTGACTGTAACAACTTTATACCATGTTTAAGGCAAATAAAGACTTATCTTATCTTATCTTATCTATGTAACGCACACTTTTTTGGAAATAATGTGTGAATGGCTAAAGTTGAAACTATGCTTGGCTCTTACAATACTTATACGTATACATATAGATTTAAAACGGCTAAATAACGATGGGTACTTAAGCGTGTCGTAGCAGCATGAGCAGTCAACCAGCGCCGCTTCCAAAACCTGACAGCTAATCTTGCATTAGCTATTCTGTTAGCTATAAGCTTTTAGTGAAGAGTGATGAGAGAACAAAAGAGGAAGAGCTCATGGCTAAATAATAAAAGCCGCTCGGGACGATCTTCAAGTTTAACTGCGCTTGACTAGGTTTGTCTAGAGATGGTTGACCACACATTACATACCGAGTTTCCATCGAGATTCGGAAAGCACATTAAACCGTTGGTCCCGGCTGTCAACTAAAGATCTTTAAGTTAAGTAGTCAGTAATCCGAAAGTAATAGTAAATTTATTTTTCATAAAAAGGGAGATTGTAGTACATGAGGCATACACAAAGTTATACGTATAAAGTTTGACAACCAGTCTTACCAAAGGGAATCGTATTGCCCAGTACTAAATGGGTTGTAGAGATCAGATAGGCAGTCGCTCCATGTAAAATAATGGTATTCAGCTGCGTTTGGTTAGACTGGAAGTCGATCCCAACATAGGAAAACGTTAGGCAGATGATGATGATCACTACATCACTATCACTACATAGTATTAAACAAAGTCGCTTGTCGCTCTGTCTGTCCCTATGTATGCTTAGATCTTTAAAACTACGCAAAGGATTTTGATGCGGTTTTTTTTAATAGATTGAGTAATAATATAGTAGAGAAACAGTGATAATTTTAGAGGTTTCTAATGTGATGTCGTAAATACATTTTTTGCGCTTACATTGCAAACGCTGGCTGAACCCTACGTGATAGATCAAAATAATGTACTACAGTATTTAATTGTACACCTTAAAAAGGTCTACAAAAAAGTCCGCGATGGTAGAAAGAAAGAAAAAATATTAATTTTTTGGTATTGGTCTATGTCTATCTCTTAGGGATCATCATCATCATTAGCCTATAATGTTCCCACTGCTGGGACACAGGCCTCCTCTCTATGGGAGGGAATGGGCTGTAATCCACCACGCGGGCCCAGTGTGGGTTGGTAGATGTCACTTGTCTTCGAATTTTTACTTCTAGGACATGTCGGTTTCCTCACGATGTTTTCCTTCACCGTTTTTGAGGGCAGCGGTGATGAAATAAATTGCACAAAGTAATGCGCCTGCCTGGGTTCGAACCTACGGCTTACTGCTCGTAAGTCGGGGCTGCTACCACTGGGCCACCGCTGCTCGCGCTTAGGGATAACCCACAATAACCATTGTTTATCCTTTACTTTTTACGAGAAATAATAGCTTATTTACGAAGCGATTTTAAGCAATACAGCATTAAACTTTATCCAATTGAGTACCTTAAATACATTGTGCATTTAATATAGATCAATATGGCTCTTTACAGCATGTAATTTAAATGAATATTTTCGAAGATATTACAGATTTAAAATGCAGGAACATAGCGGGTGCGGCGGTGACAAAAAAGCTGTGAACGTTGTATATAAAGACATTCTGTAGCATACAGGGTGTAACGGAAAGGGTATATACATACTTATGGGTGTGCTACAGACCATCAAACTGGACATGTTTCTGCATCGGACAAACATCATAATAGCGAAAAAAATATTAGCGGCCCCATACATTTGGGTCGAATAGGTATTGAAATTTTGTTTGGGGAGCAGATAATTTTTTCGCTTTATGGTCTGTAGCACACCCTTAAGTATGTATATACCCTTTCTGTTACACCCTGTATTTAGTATCAGCATTGCACCCGTGCGAAGCCGGGGTGGATCGCTAGAATATAAGAGAAACTAACCAGGTCACAAGTTTCGTCCACCTTTTGTAGAAAAACTGAAGATAGCTCAGAGAACTCGGTACTTTTGAAGGAAACATTTTCGTAGAAACGATGTTTCTTTTACTATTGTACACTTGTTCAACATTTTAGTGTTAAAATGGTACTTTAATGTAGCTTTATAAGCGTCCAACGCTTTAATTTTCTTGCTTTTCTGGAACAATCTTATTTCTTGTTTGCAGTTTAGTTTAAAGGACTAATAACATTGCCATTATAATGAGTAGGGCTAATTTGAAATCGTATAACGTAGTCATAAATTGTTTCTAGGAACGAAACTGACTCATTCCTGATTTCACTAACACTAAGTGTTACCTAAATGAATGCCACAATATTATTGCGTTGTAGTCTCAACGTTGATCCAAAAATCCTATATTGCGATTTCCTTCTAAGCGTATAAAATCGATTCAGTCCAGAACTGGGATACGGGGGTATGGTGCCTTAAGAAGCCTCCATCAGTTTCTATAATCAAGAAACAACACACGCAGCCCGCGATATTAAAGAATGGTAGTTTTTAAATAGACTCCGGCCTCAGGTTGGTCGAAGCAAGGAAAACCTGCTCTGGTGGAGATTTCCTTCGTGATTCTGCCCTGGAGTGTAAATAGGGCGATGTTTCACAAATAATGGAGCATTCAATTAGATGGTCTCAGTGAAAACGGATATAAATCCATCGAGTCAAACAATTTGCTAAGTAGTAAGTGAACTTTGTGAATAACTAATATCATCATTATCATTTTCCGCCTTTTATCCCAATTTACCTATTTGGGGTTGGCGCTTCGTGTATTCTTCTTCTATACTTCTGTATTACTTGTCAACTCATCAGACACCTCTTTTCTTGCTATATCATTCTTCACACAATCCATCAACCGTTTCTAAAATTGTGAATAACGAATAATGTCTCATATTTCGGTCTCATAAGTCTGGTGGCTTTGTTACACGTGGATCTCATCCCAAGTGTACAGGGAAAATGTTTTAAGTGTAGGTTAAAATTATCAAACATTATTAATTTTAGATATTTACTAAAATTTACTACTTGAAGGTTATTTTTCTTTCCTTCACATTTTTCTAAACAACACCTTAGCAACAACAGCCTATAAACCCCTAAATTAAGGTTTTCTAGGCTTAGAAGGAGTAGGTAGGTATTAATAAATCTTAACCGTAACGGATAATGATGAAGATTATTATGTTTTCGACAAAATATCAATATATATATACATATACTCCCCAAAATCAAATGCAAAATTGAACTAAGAGATTGGCTCTGGGAGTTCAATTATGAAGAAACAGAAAAACTACTTGCTGTCACAAAATAGCCAAAATAACACATTCTGAACTCCTTGCCCAACACACACTGCCCCCACACACACATCCACATATTCACATTACTCACTCACAGACACACAACCATGCAAATACCTACCTACTAAAAATACACACCATGCGTAATTAATTGTTACTATTTTCTTTATCTTTTTTACTTTTATATCTAATTTGTGCTCTTTTGGTCATTCTTACCGCATTTATTAAAGTGTACTTAACATTAATTATAAGCATTACCAAAGGGGTTGAGTCCTGGTGTCCGGAAATACAGACCTCACAGTCTAGCTTAGGCACCAGTCTCCCACAGTATAATGATTGTGTAACGTATTTTGTATTGATACCTCTCTAATGTACCTATATTGTGGTGAGCAATAAACATTATTATTATTATATTATATATTTGTAAAATATAGTGCCTAATATATGTTTTCATACAAAACGACAGGTTCGAATATGTCTTGAAAGTTTTACGAAAATATGAGTAGGAAAAAATGTGTCTTAAAGCAGGAGGCATGATTTTTCTCGGATAACTTTAGTCGAGATTGTTAGCATAAAGAATAGAATAACTATGTAAATATTTTACAAAAAGCTATAAAAATGTATTTCATTTCATGTAACCACTTTATATAAACTGAAAAAAACAACTGCGAAAAAAAAACCAATACGAATTTACGACAGTACTCTCGAAACTTTCGGCAAAATACGATGTAAGTGTACACGTCCATATTCACAGTGTATTTTAAATCATAGACGAACAGCGTAATATTGGAAGCACACCTGCCGGCATCCGTTGGTACCCGTTCGATTTAATAACACGAGTCCATGTTCAATTCTACGATGACGTCGTAAAATTTAATATTTTACACCTATGTGAGCTTGAAGTTTCCTCTGATAGTGTGAGATTTATGTTTTGGGAGAAATGTTTTTGGGGCATTTCGTTTGTTGACAGCTGACCTTTTTACACAGCAAAGGTTAGTGTACAAAAGGAATTAAGGAAACACTTGCTGTTGAAAATTACATATATTTTCCTCACAACAGATTTTTTATATGAAGCTTAAACTGTCACTGGAAACAGTTGGGCAAAGAGGAAATGAGCTCACAGAACAGATTTTTTTTAATGCTGGCTGTTCATTTTTTTAAATTTCTTGTCCAATGATAAAAAAACTTCCTGTATAATATAGGATTATATGATATTAACGGATGAAATTGTCATTATAACCAGAAACTAACTCACTTTTAAGATTTCATATAACCAAACACATAATAATATAATATAATGGTGACTTTGACGTCACTTTTAAAACATACATAACATCACACCATGTCTGTAATCCCCGAAGGGTTAGGCAGAGGTGTACCTAAAAGTACAACCACATTTCGGCATCCATACTATAATATTATAAATGCGAAGGTCACTGTTTGTTTGTATGTTTGTTTGTTTGTTACCTTTTCACGACTAAACGGCTGATCAGATCTTAATGAAATTTGGCAAGAAGATAGATTTTAACCTGGGGAAGGACATAGGTTATATATCATCACGCTACGACCAATAGGAGCGGAGCAGCAATGAAAAATGTTGCGAAAACGGGGAAAATGTGACGTAGACGAAGTTGCGCGGGACAGCTAATTTTGTATGAGTCCGATATAATAGTAGGGGAGCCTACTGTATCAATGGTGCAGGAATCCAGACTCCATGGCTGCTACTGAGAAATTCCTGATGGAAAAACTCAGTACCACATTACCCGACTAGGGAATGGAATCCAGGACCTCATCAGCAGTTTCGCTTGTGACCATCAGACCAAAGAGGCAGGCCAGCGTCCGTACCATAACGTCTTAAAACATTTTTGTTCCATTCCTATTCCAGAGTGAAAAAGAGACGGAGCTATACAGGTCGTCTAGCTCCATCTCTTTCCCACTCTGGAAAAGGAATGGAACAAAAATGTTTTAAGCGTCATAGTAGCCCCCCAGGTCAATAACAGAAGACAACGGGAGGCAGGAATAACGGTAACGGTGAGGAGGTTCCTGCACCGAATCAATGCGTGGATCGGCCAGAGGACACGGTGGAGCACACCGCGGAGCTCTGCCCTGCTTGGGCTGAGCACCGCTGTGTCCTCGTAGCGACGATTGGCGGCGGCGACCTCTCGCGTCCGGGCCTGGTTCAATCCATGGTCCGGAGCGAGAGGGAATGGGAAGCTGTCGCCTCCTTCTGCGAAGCAGTCATGCTAGCAAAGGAGGTGGCGGAACGTGAGAGGGAGAGAACCTCACGTCCCAGCCGCCCCGGGCGTCGGGGGGCAATCAGTGCCCCCCGGCCACCGTAGGCGCGGGCCTGTGGACGGTGAGTAATGGGCTAGCTCACCGTCCGCCCGTCTAATGATGACAGGCCTTGCCGACAGCACGTTTGTGTTCTACGCGCGCCTCAAGGAGATGTCAGCAAATCGGAAGGGGTCCGAGAGGGCCGATGCCAGCCAGGGCTGTGGGTTGTTCGAAAGAGATACCGTGGCCCTGGAACACAAAGGGCTAAGAAGGAACATGGATGGGTTTTTGTCAGTCAAGTCTGACACTCCTTTCCGCTCCGCCCAGAGCGGGAGAAGTCATTTGCTGATTTTCCATCCCAAAAAAAAAATGCAGGAATGACTAATAATGCCTTATTTCGGTCTCATAAGTCTGGTGGTTTCGTTACACGTGGTTCATTCGCCAAGTGTAAAAGGAAAACTTTTTAAGTGAAGGTTATAAAATATCCATAATTATTAATTTTAGAGAGATACCTCAAATAATCTTCAGACTACCTAACAACGAGGCAGTCACTTGAGTTTTAAAAACTATGGTGAATTTCCCAAGTTGTCGTACAAACAAAAAAAAAAACATGCAAATTCACTGCAAAAGTGACTAAAGTTTTCTTTCCGAAACCACACAAAATGTAAAAATCACAATAGTACAATCGCAAACGAATACACAATCGCGTTTAGTGCTTACCCACTTGACTTCACATACGTTTGCAAATAAAATACGAGTATTCAATAAATAAGATCACAGTGTAATCCAATAGGATTTTATATATCGTGGGCAACATTACATATTCAAATCACATGCACAAATATCCGGGTACTACATCCCGAACTAAGCATTTCTAAGTTGTGTACACTTGTACCGCATATTTTCCGGATATAGGAATCGAAGTCGCCGCTTTAAAAAGAAATATGAACATTTTTCTGTTTTGTATACTAACTACTCTAAGAGAGTATTCGCTTTGTGCCGCGACAATAGAATCGGATAGATGTCCAAAGTGTCGTGGCTTGTATACATATTTAAATGGAGCTGTTCACGTTATACCACGCAGTATTAACTGCTGTTTGGGATATTTTCTAGTGAGATTGTATTTCTCTTTGTATTTTCTTTTATTTTTTTAAATTTGTTTTGAAACTTTTATTTTGTGAGTTACCTCATGTTTAAAACTCGTACCCAAGCTACTATTTGGAGCACGTAAAAACTATGAATATAAAACCGAATAGTTGATTCCCGAATCGTGTACCAAATAAAAAATTTGTAACAGAAAACTTTAACTTTAGGGTATAAATACTGAACGGATTTCGGCAGAAGTCAAATAAAAAGTTTTTGTCGGCTTTGCCTCGAGGTTGAAAACTTCCGGACTTATAGATCTAAAGGACGTTTTTCAAGTATTACATCATTACGGGAATCACTTTTTACAGGGTTTTTAGGGACTATGAATAAGGTTCTTATTATGCAATAAGGAAAAAGTCCACCTGTTGATAATTGGCTACTATGAAAGCATTGGACGTTTGCTTAAGATTTCTTCTTAAAAAAATCACTTAAGTGCCCTTCTTGTGGAAATACCGACGTTTTCCCATAAGTAAATAGTTCGCGTTTCATCTGAGAAACTTTTGTGTGACTTTTCTTATAAAATATTAGTTATGTACCTACTTAAGTTCTTATGACTATGCGTAGGTAAGTATTTTTAGGGTACCGTAAAGCCAAAATTAGTTTGAATTAGATTTGATATTAAGTTTTTGATATCAAACTGCAGCAGTAACTTTGTTGATCATTAACGTACTATGCACAAACTGGGTGTATGCCAAAGAGGAATGGAAAGAAGTATGTTGGGACTAAGATAAGAAGTGGAAAGCTACAACAAATAGGAGCATCACCAAAGTAGCAGATGTTAAAGTAAAAACACGAACCTTGAAATGGAAATACCAGACCAATCCGGTCACATGATAAGATCAACAACAGGAAAGTGGACCAAAAAAGTAACATAATGGTACCCGCGGCAAGCAAAACACGTAGAGGAACGCAGAAAAAAAGATGGGAAGACGATCTGCCCAAAGGTTGGAGAAGGACAGCATTAGACAGGCAAAGGTGGAGGGAATTTGAGGAGGCCTATGTCGCAAGACAGCCAGACCTGGTAACTAATATTAAATGTTAAGTTATAAACACACAGGAAAAACAAAGTAATAAGTATAGTTAGTATCTGTATAGTTAGTATAGTATAGTTAAGGTTAGTATAGTTAGTTAATTATAGTTAGTTTAGTTTCATGTTTTTTTTTCTTATATTACAAATTGTGCAAAGGTCAGAGTAAATAAAGGCTATTTTTATTTTTTTATTTATTTCCTTTATTTATCTATCATCTTATCTTTTATATTTTTACATATTTCTTCCAAAAAAAAAATTAACAAAAAACATTTAAAAATATAAAAAACAGGTTTCCGCCGGTAACGAGAGCAGGGTCCAAGCTACCGGTGGTTAGGGCTGCAGAGACAGGAACCTCCTCACAATACGGGCCGTATCGAGGAGTACTGCCTTCTGAATCTGGCTCTTGATCCAACTGCCAAGTGAGAGCTTCGACAGATGTTCGTCGAGGCTCTTGGCCATAAGGCCATTGGCCGTTACGACAATCGGCACAATGATAGCCGAGTCCACATTCCACATATCGACAACCTCGTGAGCCAAGTCGAGATATTTTATCTGTTTCTCTTTCTCAGCTTTCACGAGATTTTCGTCATGCGGGATGGTAACATCGACTATCATTGCGCGGCGCGCTGATCGGTCTATCACCACTATGTCAGGCTTATTGGCAACAATAGTCCTGTCAGTAATGATAGGCCGATCCCAGTACAGCGTGACATGGTCTTTCTCGAGAACTGGGTCGGGCACATACTTGTAGTACGGTACCTCAGATTCCACAAGTTTATATTTCAAGGCAAGTTGCTGGTCAATAATCCTGGCCACTTGGTTGTGCCTGTGTAAGTACTCGCCGTTAGCAAGACGAGAACAACCAGAAATAATATGTCTGATGGACTCACCCGGACGGTGGCATGCCCGACACACGTCCACCGTCCCGTCCTTCATAATATGTTTCCGGTAGTTGTTCGTCAGCATAACTTCGTCCATAATCGCACAGACAAAACCTTCAGTTTCCCCAAAGAGGTCGCCGAAACGTAACCAGGACACGGACGCTATAAAATCTACATCGGGCCCATGAAGCGCCTGGTAAAAGCATCCGTGAAGAACCTTGCTTTGCCATATTTCCTTGCGGTCATCGGTAGTTAGTATAACAGGTTTGCGCCAGTTCTCTTTAGCCATGGACAGCGGGGTGAGTACCTTATCCACTGCGACCACATCTCGGTGCATACCCACCTCGGCTTTCAAAAAATATTCTCTGAGGCTGCACACCTCGCGGTTGTGGAGGGTCTTCGCGTTTAAAAAGCCTCGACCTCCGCACTTCCGCGGGATGTACAGTCTCATCACCGATGATCGTGGGTGATGCATCCGGTTTGCGGTCAGCAGTGTACGAACTCTCCTATCCAGGGCGTCCAGTTCGGTCTGAGTCCATTTGAGTATGCCGAAAGAGTACATTAAAACCGGCATGACCCAACCGTTGAAGGCGCGCACCTTGTTCCCGCCCGAAAGAAGGCTATTTAGAACCTTCTTCAGGCGACCAAAGAAGCGCTCCCTCAACGATTGCTTCATGTCAGCTACGTTAATGCCTAACGCTTCCGACATACCCAAATACTTATAGTTTTCGGATGAGGAAAGGGATCTTAGGTGTATAGAATCAGAGAGCTGAAGTCCCTCGGATTCCATAATCTCCCCTCGCTTTACATACATGACTGCACATTTGTCCACACCAAATTCCATCCTGATGGCACTACTAAAATTTTCAGTTACTTTCAGTAGCTCCATCAGTTGCAATTTGCTGGGGGCAAAGAGTTTCAGATCATCCATGTAAAGAAGGTGAGATATGACCTGACCACCTCTCCTCAACCGGTAGCCTAGACCTGAATCCTCCAGCAGTGTGCTTAGAGGATTCAGGGCTAGACAGAACCAAAGAGGACTCAGACTGTCGCCCTGAAATATTCCCCGTTTAATCCATACAGGCTCATCGTTCCCCTGGATCTGTCGACATCCTGGGTATCGAAGGACCGTCTTCCATTGCCTCATACACGACTCAAGGAAGGCGCGTAGTGTTGCATCAATCTTGTACAACTCCAGCACCCTCATGAGCCATGTATGTGGCACAGAGTCGTAGGCCTTCTTGTAATCTATCCAACATGTTGACAGATCCTTGCGGGATCGACGAACCTGTTGGCTAATGGCCATATCGATGAGGAGTAGCTCCTTAGTACCGCGGGATCCGTTCCTACATCCATTTTGAGAGGCCGACATTATGGAATTACTATCGATGTGTTTGTTAATTTTCACTCTCAAAATGGATGTAAGAAGTTTATAAACCGTCGCTAAACACGTGATCGGTCTATAATTGCTGGGTTCCGCAGTACTACCTGACTTATGAAGCAGGTGGGTAACACCCGTTGTAAGAAACTCTGGTAGCGACCCAGACTCTAAACATGACTGGAATTGAGATGCCAGCCGAGTGTGTGAACTACTCAGCCATTTAAGCCAGAAGTTGTGCAGTCCGTCCGGTCCCGGAGATTTCCAGTTCGGTAACGGAAGGACTGCTCTGGCAACATCTAAGGGCGTTATTAGAACTTCTTCCATTTCTGGGATAGATTCACACACTCGCTCGACATCTCGCATCCAGTCAGCCTCAGTATGACAGACGGGCACCGACCAGATGCTGCGCCAGAATGAATTAGTGGCATCATCATCTGGACGGCATACGTCTGTCACATTTTGCTCGGGTCGCTCCCAATCTCTGTATACCCACCTCTCATCGCTCCGGAACATGCGATTCTGTGAGTATCGATCAACCCTGCGCTTATACCTCCGAATACGGTTCGCCCATGCATAAACTTTCTGCTTCAGGAAGTCGATGCGCTCTGTGACACGGGACATGTATTCTTTATTTTTTAATTTATTTTTATTTTTTTTTATTTTTTTATTATTTATTTTATTTTTAACGTACTATGAAAACCAAATATTTTTTTCTGTTGAGTGTTATATCTGAATGTGAAATGTATACTTGTGTGACTGTGTGTACAATTACTATTTAGGCTACGGAGCCCTGTAATTGCGACTCGCACTTGGGTGTTTTTTATATATTCTACACGTCCAATCTTAAAAAACTTTCTGTATAATATAGAAACCCTGCACTTAAAGTGATTAATGGATGAAATTGTCATTAAAACCTCATACTACCTCACTTTTAAGATTTAATATAACCAAACACCTAAATCGGTTCCTATATCGGGAAGCCAATACCGGTTTTTAGTGTTATTGTGTAAACTAGCACATAATATAATAAATGTCGAGAATTTTCAATGAAAATGAATAATGGTCGCATGAAAATCTAGTGTGCACTGCTGACAAAGAATATAAATCATGTTTTTATCTCGTAAGAGTTGTTACAGTCAATATTGAACCTAGACGTTTTGCTGTGCAAGTCCTTTTACAAGCACTTTTCAATAGCACTTTTTCTGAAAGTCCCTTCAATGCAATTGCAACTTATTCTACACTAGCAGCCCGCCCCGGCTTCGCACGGGTATTTATTTCACAATACACAAACATAAATAAACCCTTCTATTTGCGTCAGATAACTAAAAAATTCTCTGTGGTGTGAAATTCTGTATGGACACCATACAGAATTTCACACCACAGAGATTTTTTTTGGTTCTGTATGGTGTCGGACGTAAAGAATAGCACCATCCCATATCTTCCCGTGGGTGTCGTAAGAGGCGACTATGGGACTTGCCAGAGAATGTGCAGCAGCTTTCTGTGGGCTTTTGTAACAACTGTACTGCGATCGCCAACCCGCCTGCCAAGCGTGGCGATTATGTCAAAACCCCCCTTATGTCAATGGCGACACTTGGAGGAGGTCTATGTCCTGCAGTGGATGTCTTTTGGCTGAAATGATGAATGATGATGAACTAAAAAAAATAATTTTAAACAAAGTTTGAATATTCCCCTCCCGTACGGCCCGTACCCCAGTGACGCCTACATCGTATTAGGTGATGCCTAGCCAGCTGAGCAGGGTGAGCGGCGACCACGCAACTTTTTTCTAATACTTACATTTTTAAACTCCTGATATCTTTCGAATGGAATGTCCGAATTGAATAATTCAAAAAGTTATATAAAGGTATTGAAACAGTCTTGAATATGAAGTAATTTATTTTGATAAGGATTTATACCAAGATACAAATACAGAGCCTTTTCTAACGGCGGCATTAAAATATATTTTTTTAAATAAAAGAACACTTATTGTGGCATAAATATAATAGTTAGACATATGCTGTCGCGACACTTTTTGTAAATAATGATGTGTTCTGCAAAGTTGTAATACATTATTTTATTCTATCATCAATAGTTTTCGCAGCGCACGCGATGTAAAGAATATTTTAGGTAATTTTTATACACCTTGGGTTACATAATTGCAGTTTTAGTAAGGAACCCTAATTTTTTTGAAAATATAATATAGCCTATGTCACCCGCGGATAGTGTAGCTTCCCAACAGTGAAAGAATTTTTCAAATCAGTTCAGTAGTTTCGGAGCCTATTCAATGCAAACAAACAAACAAACAAACAAACAAACAAACAATCAAATCTTTCCTCTTTATAATATTTTATTCTACATTTCTTCGGAGATGACAAAAAAAGAAAATGGCGTTGTTAGGTTTGTGTACACAGAAATGGGTCTGGTACTTTAAAACATTACCAATTTTGAGGAGGCAAGAAAACGTCTTATCAATTTTTTATCTTTTTTTAAACTGTTATGGCTCTGGTCTATGGGGAAGAACTTTACCCGGCAATGGGTAATAATAATATGGAATAAAGAATTAACACTCCAGAGCAATAGCTTATACCCCATGAAGTTGCGGTCAGTGCTAGCTCGTAAAAAAGCCACAATAGATTTTTTTATTAGTTCTGCCAAATCAGGTTATTTATTTAATCCATTTGTCAACCCGACAAATTCAATTCATATTTTGTACTGGTAGGTATTACTATACACTAATAATACACTTTCAGTCGCTTTATCTAAAATACTGATACTCAGCTGCATCTGGTTAGACTGGAAACTGACCCCAACAACGTTTGGGAAAAAGGCTAGGCAGATGATGATGATGAGGTACTGAATATTAATAAGAACTATGTGCTTTTATTTGTATAACAAAATCCACTTTATGTACACTCAATGTATTGTTTCGGCGAATATATTCCATTTGATGGATTCAATTCCTAAAATCAATCAATCAAATCCGTTTACCTTAGTGCACTGGCGGAGATAGAGGGTTCTGGTCTTCCCACAATACCCGGTCCGTATATATAGGTCCATGTGCTTGTTGCAAACAGATCATATTTCCAATATGAATTGCTGTTAGAAGTAAATTCCTCAGACGTAACTGTTTCATTGATATCAGTTTACATTTCATTAATGGAGGAGCTCGTGGCTGAATAAAAACAGCCGCTCGGGTCGATCTTTAGGTTAAGCCGTCCTTGCTTACGTTCCTCCGTTGATGGATGACCGCCCATTGCATACGGAGTTTCCTCCGTGCATCGAAAAGTACGTTTAGCCGTTGGCTGTCAATTGCAGATCTTTGACAGTCGTTATAAGTAGTAAGTAGCCTGTAAGTCTGACAACCAGTCTTATCAACGGGTATCGTACTACCCAGTATTAACTGGGTTGTGGAGGTCAGATAATCAATCACTTCAAGTAAAATACTGATATTCGGCTGTAGTCGGTAAGACTGGAAACCGACCCGAACATAGTGGAGAAAAGGTTGGGCATCATTTTTAGTCAGGCTATTTATTACTTGATACTTCATCAGAATGTTGAAACGTGTCTGCAATTTGTTAACAAGCGCCCCCGGACACAAAAATGTAAGCTCGGAACAACAACGATTATTTTTATTGCTCAGTTGGAATTATGACGAAAATATACGCATTACTTTGTTCACAACTTGACGGCAAGGTGTCCGCAGGGGCTGAGCTATTGGCTGCTGCGCTGCGTTTTGCTAGTTCTATTCCCGCACGGAACAAATATTTGTATGAACGTTTTTCGCATGCATGCCTTGAATTTTATTTGAAAATGTTGTATCTTTATGTGATGTCGAATTTTGTTTTAATTTGTGAGATGGTTGGTAGGTTTGTAGTACATCTATCAAGATCCGTATTTGGACGGAGATAGTCTCTTAAGTGCACTTTGAACTTTTTGACGGCACGGTTGGTGCTATGGTTGAGCAATCGACTGCTGCGCTGCGTGTTGTGGGTTCGACCCCCGCACGGAACAAATATTTGTATGGCCTACAGGTAGTGGTTGCGGGTATATCTGTTTGTGTACCTACCTAAGTGAGTTTAAATGTTAGTAAAACGTATCCGCGATTCAAGAAAAAATCATAGTGTGGTGCAACGTTTTTTTAAGAAACATAAAGCGTAAACTGGATAAGACTTACTAATTGTTTACTTGAAAATTATTTTTAATATAACTTGTTACGGGAGTTTTTTTATACCTGCCGGAAAAGAAAGCCGCATAAAGAGAAAAGCCAAAAGACAAATGTATGGCGTACAAAATATGTTTATCCTAATATTTAGGACAGCCGTATATCACAGAAACAACTTGAACACTTTTTACATAAATTATAGAAAATCCTATTTTTCCTTTACACGTAACAGTTACAAAGGAATAAGAGAGTGAAGGCATTTTATGAAGCCGTGAAAATCTTTAATGTTGAAAAGAAAATAAAATAGGAACTTTTTTCATAAGATGCTTATGATAGAGGAATATGCAACTAAATAACATCACGCTTGTAATTCCCGAAGGGTTAAGCAGAGCTGTACCTCATAGTACGTACATTTCGCTAGTTATGTTGTAAGTCCCATGTAATAGGGGGCGAGCCTATTGCTATCAACCGGGTACAAATCCAAATTGCGTGGCTACTGCTGAGAAATTCCCGAGGAAAAACCCTATAACAATTTGCCCGACCTGGGAATCGAACCCAGGACCTCAGAAAACAGAGACTCAACAACTCAGTCACATTACATTTTTATTGGCAATTTCTTCCAAGAGCTAAGCGTCTACTATGATTAGTTTATTCCTCGCAAAAGTTGGCGTCAACATGACAGAATAATAAGGAAATATTTTCTCATCAACAAGGGTCAATGGATACATTAGAAACCTTGTAAACTTTAATTAATTAGTCCCCTAAAAATGTTTGTTTTGCAAGAACGAAAATGTTAAGGTACATATTGAATAAAAATTTGCATTTTAATAAAAAAGATCGGATGCCAGGTGCGGCGGACATTTATTAAAATGTAAGACATTGCAATTCCGCAAATCCGTTGTAAAATTAACAACAGATAGGAAATTGGAGCAATTTTCTTTGTTATCGCCGCTTTCTGTTTTTACGGGCTTTTTCTTTTTCGTGTGGCTTAACCCGGTGTCAGAATTTTATGCCGTCCCTGGACCTCTGACTTGGCTTTTACGGGGTTACGGCACGGCAGTGCAGTAATATGGCTCTGTATGGTGTCGGACGTAAAGAATTGCACCATCCCATATATTCCCGTGGGTATCGTACGTAGAGGCGACTAAGGGATTTTCCAGAGAATGGGCAGCAGTGTTCTTTGTGCTTTTGTAACAACCGTACTACGATCGCCAACCCGCCTGCCAAGTGTGGCGATTATGGCAAAACCCCCAAAAATGTCAAATGTCCATGTGGTGACACTTGGGGGAGGCCTCTGTCTAGCAGTGGACGGCTTTTGGGCTGAAATGATGATGAGTACAGTAATATGTTACACAATTTAAACCGTTTTGGGATACTTGGAAAAGTAAGAGGTGACAATAAATAGATTTTAAAAATTTCATTATAATCTACTTTTTTTTACGGATGGGAAATCATCAAATGACCGGAGCCCGCTCTGGGCGGAGCGGAAGGAAGTATCAGACTTGTACTGACTAAAACCCATCCATGTTCCTTCTTAGCCCTTTTATTCCAGAGCCACGGTATCTCTTTCGAACAGTCCCGCAGCCGTGGCAGGCATCGATCCTCTCGGACCCTTTCCGATTTGTTGACATCTCCTTGAGGTGCGCGTGGAACACTAACGCGCCGTCGACACGGCCTGTCGTCATGAGACGGAAGGACGGTGAGCCCATTACTCACCGTCCAGACCCGCACCTACGGTGGCCGGGGACCACTGGGTGGCCCCAGCCCGGGGCGTACCCCGCGGCGACTGGCACGCGAGGCTCTCTCCCTCTTACGTTCCACCACCTCCTTCGCTAGCATGACTGCTTCACAGAAAAAGGCGACGGCTTCCCATTGCCTCTCACTCCGGATCATGGTTTGAACCAGAGCCGGACGCGAGAGGTTGCCGCCCCAAACGAACAACACGAAAGACAAGAAACTATTTTTATTTTTGTTTTTGGTTATTTTGTGTCAAAACGAGGAAATTTTGGTTGAGACGAATTCCAAATACTCAGACATCGTTCTTCTAAATGTAAAACCAGAAACAAAAATAGTAACTTCTGCCATCATACCGTACGTTTTTGACTGCATTGTTTTGATTCTGAGCAAATAATCTTTTTCGCAAAGCCAAAGCAAGCAACGAATTTGTATAATAATATTTCCTCCATACCCGATACTCCATTGAAGCTAGCATCTATTCATTTTTTATTCAACTTTTATTTATCCCGGTGTAAATAAAAGTTCAGAATAAAATTTATTTGCTGCATTCGCCAACCGACGCATATTCTGTTTACCGATAATTTAGTTAGTTGACAAAATGGAGATTTTTTCTACCTCCTGTAGTTCGTTTTGTCCGCAGTTATAACTCATAATTTTACCAGCAGTGCCGTTTGTAGCGCGAATTTATATTCCGTATTTTATTGGTTCAGTTGCCTCCCCTATTGCCTTTATTTCAATTTTCAAAGTTACGATTGTGGCCCAGTTATATTGTTAAAGGAATGTTCCGGTATCGATACTAATTGTACTTAGAATCCAATATTATCTGTTACTCTCTTGTTACTCCGTAGATTACAGTTTCAATACTTTAGTTGACTATCTACAAGGTGAATTTAGTTCTGAAAGAAACATAGTTTGACAACGAGTAAATTGTGTTGGAGAAATCAGGAACAAACTTTATGTTGTTTACGTATTGATAAATCCATTTTCCCTATCCACTAGTTACTTGAAGTGGGAGAAATACTTACCGAACTAGATACTATTTTTTATTATTTACATATGTACATTATTAACAAACTACAAATAGATATAAAATAAAAATAAAATATGTACAAGTATGAAAATTACAGGGCATCAAAAAATTCGTCCACATCGCTGTCAACAGGAAAAGTGTCCAGAAGGCTGGCCGCATTGCCACGTTGGATGTCAATGCTGATTCTTTGGGCAAAAAAAAGGCCAGCCCTCTGGTCACTTAGATACTTGGATCTTCTATCTAAGTGTCTAAGGTTTTTATGAATGAAGCGAACCAAAAAGAACACTTACATGACGTTACGTTACGTTACGTTAAATAAAAACGAATCTTACTCCGATAGCCGCGTATTTTATTAGAGCAACGCCTATCTTTGTAATACTTTCGATAGTGTTTTCATTTTAACAGTGACCGTTGAGCACAGGTAATTAATTTCCTGGAAACCATTACTTGTAAATAAAACAACGGTTTAATTGAGTCCATCATTACATAAGCAGTCTGAGCATGAGAGAAAACATTATTGCACTTGCCTGCTATGTCATCTCTGTTGATATAGACTAGCCAACCGTACCTTTGGAAGACTGGTAGAGGTACAAGAGGATACCATCATCATCATCATCAGCTAATGTTCCCACTGCTGGGACACAGGCCTCCTATCAATAAGAGGGAGTGGGCTGTAATCCACCACGCGGGCCCAGTGTGTGTTGGTATATGTCACATGTCTTCGAATTTTCAGTTCTAGAATATGCCGGTTTCCTCACGATGTTTTCCTTCAGCGTTTTTGAGGGGAGCGGTGATGTAATAAATAAATAATAAATTACATAAAGTAATACGCCTGCCTGGATTCGAACCCACGGCTTACTGCTCGTAAGTCGGGGCTGCCACAACTGAGCCACCGCTGTTCTCCCAACAAGAGGATACTAACCTTAGAATAATAATGTCAAGGAGAATAAAATACTCTTTTAACTTCTGTGTCAGTAGCCGAGTAATAAGTATGTACAACTGGCGATAAATCAAGTAAAACAAACCAAAAATTTCAGCAGCTCAAAGTAAAATTGATTATGTTCATAAGTTTCTAAAAAGCAGTCGAAGTAATCCTACACTTCACAGCCATTCCATTCCGGGCCTTTAAAAAGGCCACTTAAAACAATTAAACAAATCTGCGAACGGGGTTGCCAACGTTATAAATCTTTGAAATATTGCGTTGGAAACTCTGGTTGTATGGCAAGAGTCAGAAAAAGGGCATTATACAGCCAGCGAAGCGGGCGCCACCTGGTGTCGCCGTTACGGGTTATTGCTTGAAAACGTACTTCTTGACGCATCGTGGTGCTTGATAGGTTTTGTTGGGTTATATTATAATGGTAGTGATTTTTATGAAGGTCGTTGACAAGTCTAAACTAATATTATAAAGAGGAAAGATTTGATTGTTTGTTTGTTTGTTTGTTTGCATTGAATAGGCTCCGTAACTACTGGTCCGATTTGAAAAATTCTTTCAGTGTTAGATAGCCCATTTATCGGGGAAGGCTATAGGCTATATATCATCACGCTACGACCAATAGGAGTGGAGCAGCAATAAAGAATGTTGCGAAAACGTAGAAAATGTGATGCAAACGAAGTTGCGCCGGACAGCTAGTTTTTAATATTTTAAAAAGAACACAATATATTATTGTATTGATTAAAAATAATGAAAGAAAGCTGGTAACAATGTGCTGAAAAAAATCAGCTAGTTCAGTAGGTAATTTCTTACAAAAAGATGAAGCAAAATGTTTTTTTTTGTGGGGTACCTACCTATATGCTGATAGAAATAACAAATTTCGAATTTAATATTTTCGTGAAAATTTTTTGGTGGCCCAAAGCACACCATTCTTCAACGAACCAATAACGCTTAGGTAATTTTTAAAGCAGCTCGATGCGTTCTGGAAATAGAGTTGCAATTTTCCTTGTAATAGGGACTGGAGAAAATAGCGCCTTTTTGATTTTAGAGGTGGTCTAAAATAAGTGACCTTTGGAAAGTAGTGGTCACTGTGTAAGATTAGGATACCACTGTGTGGCACTATCGTGTCTTTTGCTAATTGCATGAATTAGATGATTGTGAATTTTCACACACAACACCAATTTATCTTCGTATGCTCGACGTCCGTATGTCATTAAAGGGACCCAGCAGAATATCAGCGTCAGGTGCATGCCTGACACATGCTGAGCTGGACTCCCATTTGGTGCAACCTTGAGACGCACACCGCACCTTGTCTATTCGTTATTTTATTTGAAATAAGTCATGGTATTAATATAAATGTTTCGTAAATATGTTTTTTTTTTCTTTTCGTATTTTGGCATCTTCTTTTTATATAGGTATATTTATGTAATCTGTGTCATTTGATTGTGCTTCTGTGTGTTGTGCTAAGTCTTTTGTGTTCACTGAATAAATGAATTATCTATCTATCTAATTTACCTAAAACTAGTATTATAGATTAACATAACATAACATCATGCCTGTAATCCCAGAAAGGTTATGTAGAGGTGTACCTCATAGTACTCCCACCTGCCAGGCACCGCCTTAAAGGTTATAAAGTAAAGGTTCAACCGGGCACAAATCCAAACTCCGTGGCTGCTACTGAAAAGTTCCTGATGAATAAAACCCAATAACACTTCGCCCGACCTACACCTAAACCCAGAACGCATGTTTAGTCGAGTTTTGTGACCACTAGTCCATCGAGACAATACGTAACGAGGTATTACAATTTAAATTTTATTTTTTTATTTTTTTATTCAATATGTCCCGGATTCGCGCCCGAATGGTCGCCATGTCAACACCTCCTGACGATGCCCCGTGGAAGGGCGAAACACGTGTCGAGTATTGGTTTGGTTGTATAGCATGCTAATTATTATTGCTTTTCCTCCATGTAAATATTTTTGCGGGTGGGAGAGTGGTGCTGCATCCTGCATACCGGCCATGATCTTTTTCACGCAAACCATTTAATGTCATGAATTTCCGCCAAATAAAGCCTAATTCTATAACTTTTTACTATGGAATCAATTTCGAGGATTTATGTTAGGGGCTTCGATATGTTGCTTTTTAATGTTATAATAATGTTTGTATTTTTTTGGAGTTAACTTATCTAATTGAAGCGTCCTTGAAATACAAAATAAATTATATTGCCCTTTACATAAATAATAAGCCTTTTTCCAAGGAAAAACTGTCGCAAAAAAACATACATACCGACGACTTTCTAAAAACGAGTAAACAACGGCTTTTGTTTTAATTAAACAAAACCACGACAACGGTAATGTTTTACTTTTCATTTGCTTCATATTACATAACAATAATAACAGCTTCAGAAGAAAAATAATACCTAAGTCGAGTGGATGTTTATATTTCTAACCTACTTAGTTACCCGTGGGAAGTATGACGTAATAGACTGGAAATATCTACCTTTATTTTTATTTTCTTAAAAACGTTGCCCCACACTAGGAATTTCTCCTGTATCGTGGCCTGGGTGCGTTTACAAATATTAAAGTTCACATACACAAACAACCTGCTCTGTATGGTGTCGGACGTAAAGAATAGCACTATCCCATATCTTTCCGTGGGTGTCGTAAGAGGCGACTAAGGGACTTGCCAGAGAATGGGCAGCAGCGTTCTCTGTGCTTTTGTAACAACCGTACTGCGATCGCCAATCCGCCTGCCAAGCGTGGCGATTATGGCAAAACCCCCCAAAATGTCAATTTGGCGACACTTGGGGGAGGCCTGTGTCCAGCGGTGGACGTCTTTTGGGCTGAAATGATGACACAAACAACCAGAATCGGAACAATTATTTGTATTGCCTACAAATAGTTGTTCCGATTCTGGTTGTTTTTGGCAATACAAATAATTGTTCCGTGCGGGGATCAAACCAGCGACACGCAGCGCAACAGTCGATCGCTCAGCCACTGAGCCTAGCGTACCGTCAAACCCGTACCGTACCCTAATGAAAGCAAGAGTAAATTATACAGCCTGCGGCGCTTTCACCTTAAATGAAATGGGTTATATGCCCCGTAAAGCCTTTTTATTTCGTTTGAATTGTATATGATTACATAATAATTATTATATATATATCATAATTGTAATTTATTATATTATATTATCTAACATTCTTAAGCTCGTTTAGCGATAATAGTGTGACCTAAGATTTAATGTCTACTTTTTACACCTGTATTCTGTATTAAGTAAATAATACAGAGTATTCCTATTTATAGTAAACCCCATATATTAAAAAAAAATCAAGAAAGTAAATATATATAGAAAGAACTAAATGTATATTTAAAAAATAAGTGTATCTTAAAATGCTGACAGGGGTTTATTAGGTCCGTTGATCTTATACAGTGTTCCGTCAAACCTACATCAAATATATGTTAATTTGCTTAGAAAGTTTAAATAAAAAAAATATATAGAAAACCACAACGTAAAAATCTTTCTTTTTGTTTTTGTTAATGGCATCTCGTGGGTCAACCTAGGAGGTTGCCGCCTGCTTAACCGGACTATCCTGTGGGCGCCTTGAGTGTAAGGCCTCCAAACAACTCTGTCTGACAACCAGTCTTACCAAGGGGTATCGTATTACCAAGTACTGACTGGGTTGTAGAGGTCAGATAGGCAGTCGCTCCATGTAAAATACTGTTACTCAGCTGCATGCCGTAAGAGTGGAATCGACCCCAACACATTTGGGAAAAGGCTAGAGAGATAATGAGAGAAATATTATACCCCAGACATTTATAATTTCCATTCAAATATTATAAAATTGGCAGTTACTTTGCCTTTTCGTTACCTTTTCTTTTGGAAGAATGAATTTGGAAAAAAGTCAATCACAAACAAGTATAAATGGTGTAAATAGTCTTTGAAAATGTCTATTCATAGGCCAAAAGACACTTGTTTTTTCCCGTCATTGCGATTTTTTTTTGTTCTGGACCAAAGCTGGGACCTTTTAGTTACTGAGATATTGGAGACCAAGTTCCAACTTTTTCACAATTTTTTCTTTTTTTTACACAATTTCTTAATTTAATAACCTAACTTTCAATACCTCCATGGCCTGTTTACAACAATCAATGCATCAATCAGCACAATGTTTTGAGTGCGCTACATTGAGTTTTAAACGTATTACGTGATTTTTCAGGCCAAAAAAAAGTTGTTTACCAGCAATAATTTGCGTGTAGGGTTACATAGTTTGATTTACAGAATGCTTGATTAACGGATTCGTGAAGGGGCTGTTTACAAAATATAATATAGAAAAAAAAGTTTATTTCAATTACATGTTTCTTAAACATACATGATTTGGAGATCACCTTTTAAGCAAAAAGATGCTTGTGTCAGGTGTCTCCGCTCTTCCGCTTAGACAGTAAACAGGGTATGCAATTGAAAAACAATATAAAAAGAAAAGAAAATATAACAGAACGAAACATAAAGGCGTAAAGGAGCGCACATGTGGGGTGTATGCGAGTGGGTTTTTGAGTCTGTTTGTGCGTGTGTGTGTGTGTTGGCGGGTGTGGGTGTGAGTGTGTAATGTATAGAACCTAGGTTAGGACCTAAGATCCAGCTTACTGCATCTAATAAAATATCTTTAAATCTATAAAAGCTACATAGATCTTAACTTTCCTGAATGATTTCAGAGCTCCTTGCAGACAAAGCCTTATATAAAAGCAAGTATATCAATATTTTAAATCTCTTTTCATCCGAAAACTCCGTTCTTTGTTGCCAAGATTATGTGCACCTCTAAACTATGAACGATAAGTTAAGCGCAGCTCTACTGTTACATTGTTGTTACAAAACTGTGCTATTTATTAAAGTTCTGTGGTGTACCGATCGTGATACTGTTCAATTTATAGTTTAGTCTTTAGAAGCATTCAATATTTATCCAACAGTATATAATATTATAGGGGATGCAACTTTGTGGTATTTTGTGGGAGATAGCTTCTGGTGTTTGTCAGTTCAATGGACACAACAGATGGGTGAAATAGTTGGATCTTTGACCTCCTATATCTCCTTAACCAGAAGGTTCCCAGGTACGAATATCGTCATCATTATCATCATCAGCCTATAATGTTCCCACTGCTGAGACAGGCCTCCTGATTATGAGAGGGAGTGGGCTGTAAACCACCACGCGGGCCCAATGTGGGTTGGCAGATGTCACATGTCTCCGAATTTTTAGTTCTAGGACATGCCGGTTTCCTCATGATGTTTTCCTTCACCGTTTTTGAGGGCAGCGGTGATGAAATAAATTACACAAAGAAATGCGCCTGCCTGGGTTCGAACTCACGGCTTACTGTTCGTAGGTCGGGTCTGCCACCAAAAACAAATCTCCGCAATCATGAGGAGAACAAGTGCCTTTCGACTTCGTTAAAAGGTTCTATTGACACCTTTTTATAGCGTTTAAGTGTTTTTCTCGTGCATAAAAGTAATCCTATAAAGTTATAATGTCGGTAGTGTCGGTACCCTGCATAAATGCACAACGTACACACTCACTCGTGCGGCGTACTAACGTTACACACTTACAATGGCACCCAATATATATTTATATTATATACAAGGTGTTGTTTTGCAACCTCGTCAAATTCTAGGAGGTAACTATGCTAATGATTCTCGACCCGAATCAATAATAAAATGAGTAGGTAATTTTCTTTTTTTATTTATTTACTGAAATCGGTAACTGTGAACCACCTGTGTTTTGAACACGGGCCGTCTGATTCCCGCCTTATAACGTCGCTTACACACAAACAAAAAACCTCAAACGTTTTTTCGATAATTTTATAATCCCTAAACCACGTTAAGGGGGTTATTCTGAAATATTGACAAATTTAAACAACAAAAAAACGCAGTGTTTTTTAATAATTTACTAGGTACCGTAATTTATATTGATTATTTATGTCTTTTGTGACAACATCCTGAATTTTGACGAGGATGCAAAACAACACCTTGTATTGGTATATTTACCAAAATAAACAAAGGGTGTCCGTACTAAATAAAATACTGTTGCTAACCGCAAATGCGTCAAAGACGTCTCCAGCTAATACATTATGTTTTATGTATGGATTCCGTCGGTTTTAATTAATAAAAACCGGTCAAGTGCGTGTCGGGCCACGCGCAGTATAGGGTTCCGTACTTTATAGCTTGTTAAGTCACGAACGGTTTACTTAATCAAAAAAAGCCTTCCCAAACCCCTAATATTTTTGAAAGACCTATCCAACGATACCCCACACTATAAGAACTTTACATGTAGTGGAGGTACCCTAATTAATTGTTTTTTTCTAAATTTTATTTTACTACTTTGTCGGCGTCATTAACGTGTGTACTCATGCCAAATTACAACTTTCCAGTAACATTACTTTATGAGCTAAACCGCGGACAGACAGACATACGGACATGGCGAAACTATAAGGGTTCCTTGTTGACTACGGAACCTTAAAAACGACGATTTTATCGATACCGTAGACAGCTGCAGTCTGATCCGATTACACTAATGAAAGATCCAGGATCATGCCATCTTTATTAATTTAATTCAAGGAAATTTTTCTTCAGTCATTCCTTTAAGGCGTATCATGATATTTCCGTGGTAGAATACCGTTCCATTCGATGTTGTTAATGAAAATCGAGTCACCATTTTGATGCTTTTTATCTTGATTATTGCATTAGATGCTTTGGAATTTGTAAGATGACCTTTAATTATTATTAACACTGAAATAAAATTTTAATAATAGAATTGATTAGAAGTCGCTGACTTTTGTTTCATCGATTCAGTTTTTTTGCCACCGACTTCTGAAGCTAAAGTAATTTTTCACTTTGTCGTGTTTTTGAAGTCGGTTTAATTTTTTTCCAAAAATGGTTCTTTATTTTTCCATTTTTAGTTGTATAAAAATATTTATTATGCATTTATTTCACATTGTTAACAATACAACTCATGGTAAAAGGATTATCTCCAATAAAATGGAACTTAACATATCTAACTATCGGAATGTGGGTGTACTGTACCTACACATCTGCTTACCTCCTCAGAGCACACAGGCGTGATGTTATGTTATGATATTGTGTAAACAATAAACATCCCAGTGATTGCAGCAATCACGACAGATTTGCCGTCTATTATTAAAGACTTCCAATGTAGAAGATCAGCATCAGATCATCACGAAATTTAAACGGGACCGCCGCGCAACCTACCAGAAGACATTCAGACTAATTGTTGACCTTCCTCGTTTTGGAAGTCGGAAAAAACAACATTGCAAATGTCCATAAAATTTGAGGGTTGCCCTCGATTTTCCTGGGATCCCATGATCAGATTTTGACTTGGTGGCAATGGGACCACCTCGAGAATATAAGCTTTCGAATAAAAATTGGATTTAGATCCACGATTGGTGCAGATATCGGTGAACATACAAAAAAAAACAATCATCCGAATTGATAACCTCCTCCTTTGGAAGCCGGTTAAAAATAATTACTCATTAAATCAACAAAAATTTTGTGTACACCAAATTCGACAAAAAAAGCTTTATTTTACATAAAGACCGGTTTATAAAGTAAAAACGAAGTACTGAAAACAATGTTGGGTATTCGCAGAGAAAACCGACGGCTTTGGCTTTAATATTGGCAGGTAAAAACCCTTTTTACCTGCCAACATGTCCCAAAAAACCTGATCATTAAACATAATTTGTTTTGCTGTCAGTGTTATGTAACCAATAACATGTACTTACCCAAAATGAAGTAATCAGGAAAAGAAAAACATTGTATGTTTATTCATGTAGCATCTCATTAATCTGCCCTGAAAATTAAATGGAGGATTTTGTTTAAACCTCGTTTATTTTAATTTTCAGGACCATAATGAGGTATTTGTTATATTTTATAAAAGGAAAAACGTAAGTTCGATTAGACTTTGCTTTTCCCTTTATGCATTTCTACATTCAAATTTGTCACATTTTTAAGTATTCTTTATAAAAAAGCATTTGAAAATATTAAAAATTTGTAGCCCATCGATATCGGGAACAGGGTCCATGCTACCGGCGGTCAGGACTCCAGAAAAAGAAAACTTCTAACAATACGAGACCTTTCCAGGAGTACCACTTTTTGAATCGAGCCCTTGATCCAGCTGCATAACGTCGAGAGCCTCATCAGGTATTGGTCGAGGCTCTTGACAATTAAGCCATTGGCTGATACGACAATCGGCACTATGATCGCTGAGTGTACATTCTACATGTCGACAACCTCGCGAGCCAAGTCAAGATTCTTGACTTTCACGAGGTTCTCGTCATGCGGAAACGTTATGTCAACAATCATTGCGCGCCGCTCTGATCGATCCATCCATCCATCCCGTAGGTGTTGTAAGAAGCGACTAAAGACTCTCCAGAGAATGGGCAGTAGCGTTCTCTGTGCTTTTGTAAAAACCGTACTGCAATCGCCAACCCGCCTGCCAAGCGTGGCGATTATGGCAAAATCCCCCTTATGTACACTTGGGGGAGGCCTATGTCCAGCAGTGGACGTCTTTCGGCTGAAATGATGACGATGTTGAGTACATTTTCCTGTAGATTAGTTTAAGCAGTACCTAGAACTAATATTATTACCTAACTCTATATCTAATCCAATTACACGTTATTCAATTAATAATTCAATATTGTAACATGTGCCAATATCATAATCATTTGGAAAGCTGTTATCGGATCAAGGGGAGACCGGCTGACTGACTGACAACGGTTGTTTTACTTGTTATAATTATTCCGGAGACTAAAGGCCGACAGCCTCGTGGGTCGAATGGTCGCAAGCGGGTTTGATTTCCGAGTCGTGCAAAATGTTATTGGGTTTTTCCATCAGGAGTTTCTCACAGTAGCAGACACGGAGTCTAGATTTGTGCCCGTTTGATGGCAATAGGCTCACCCCTATTACATGGGATTTAAAACATAATTGGAGAAATTAGGGTGTATTCGAAATCAAAATATTTTTATTTCCAGTGGCTTACATGGGCACTTATAAAACGTCAACAAAAAGGTGCTCGTTTCGGGTTGGTCGTTACCTTTGGAGAAGAACCGGCAAGAATCTCCATGGTTACTGTTTAAAAATCATTTGGTTTTACAATATTTCTGTTACAGCGTTTGTACTTAAGTATGGGAGGACATCGTAGGCCCGACAATAAATCGTGCTTACTACAAAACTTATTATTAGGTACACCTCTGCCTAGCCCTTGAGGGATTACAGGCGTGATGTTCTGTATGGTGTCGGACGTAAAGAATAGCACCATCCCATATCTTCCCGTGGGGGTCGTTAGAGACGACTAAGGCACTTGCCAGAGAATGGGCAGCAGCGTTCTCTGTGCTTTTGTAACAACCGAACTGCGATCGCCAACCCGCCTGCCAAGCGTGGCGATTATGGCAAAACCCCGCCTTATGTCAATGTGGCGTTTGGGGAGGCCTATGTCCAGCAGTGGACGTCTTTCGGCTGAAATGATGATGATGATGATGATGCAAAAGCTAGTCCTTGATATCTATGCTGCTTGGTACCTATGATAGCCCATTAGTAAAGATATTCGTGATTTTATTAAAGATACGAACGTGGATGTTGGTACTATAAACGTTAGTTTATAAGTAAAAATTGATTTTCAGCACAGTCAAAAACTCATTAGAAGTGTTGCTACTGAGAAATGCAATCGAGCATATTACGCCTTGAGCCGTGAGGAAACCGGCATGTCCTAGAACTAAAAAATCGAAGACATGTGACATCTACCAACCCGCTCCGGGCCCGCGTGGTGGATTACAGCCCACTCCCTCTCATTGAGAGGAGGCCTGTGTCCCAGCAGTGGGAACATTATAGGCTGATGATGATAATGATGATATCACGCTTTGACATTACTTTATGTGTAAAACCTTACATAAATTTAAAATAATAAATCTCAAAAACAGTCTGTAATGATTAACCAAGTCACTATTTAAATGATTGTTTAATCATTCAAGAATTCTTGTATCTCAGTGGAATGCTGAAATAAATGAAAGAGAAACTGGCTTGAATAATTTAAATTCTGTTGACTACAATAATTCGAATAAAGCGTAGATGAAAGCTGATTAAATCCTTCATAATTAATTAATTTTCTGCTTTATTGCTAACTGGGATCTGTAGGTGGGTCGTCGTTGATTGTATTAATCTAATGTCGTCCTTCTCTCAATACATCAGCTAGCCTACCATGACCTCTTAAAGCTGTATTATTTTACTCTTATTACAGTGAGGGAAAAAGACGGAGCTATATAGGATGTCTATCGCCATCTCTTTCCCACACTGGAAAAGGAGTAAAAAATTAATGTTCTATGACGTCATGGTAAGCCACCTGATAAGCTTTCACTAGGAATAAGTTTTGGCGTAGTCACGGATTTCTATTTTTCTAATTGAGAGACAATAGTTTAACTTTCAAAGACATTTACAAACTTTTTTAAATTTAGACTCGGAATACCTAATCTTCCGTTTTCTGTAATATTTATTAAGGGAAAAAATCGTTTCGAAATTAAAGACATCACGAAAATACATGTTTAAATAAAAAGAATTACACACGCATTTTACATGGGATTACATTGGTAGATGTACCCCATGGGTGTAACTAGTAATCTACTACATAATATTATGTACTACATTTAGTTTTTTTTTAACAGTTTGGACAAGTTAATAATATCGTTCTCTGATGAGGAGGGACGGAACACATGTGAGTAAAAGAATGATGAATATAAATGTGGATGGAGAGGGAGAGCAAGAACAAAGAAAAGATGGTTGAACTGTGTGAAAAATGATATGAAGGAAAAAGGAGTAAATGATAGCATGAGGAATGACAGAGGAGAATGGAGGAAAAAGACGTGTTGCGCCGACCCCAAATAAAATGGGACAGTGGCAGGAAGATGATGATGATGATGACAAGTTTGTTCCAAAAACTACATTCCTATGCAACTAGATAGGTAACCCGGAAATGTTAGGTTTCAACCACTCTGTCTAACTTAGACCGTAGAATAGAAACAACTGAAGTTGCAGAATGTACTTAGACTTTACTTCAATAGGTACTGCGTAGTGCAAACCTTCTTAAGTATATGCTAAGCCAAATCCTGCATTCGGAATATTATGTAGGTTTTCCGGGTTTAATTTAACCATACCTCACGAAATTGAGTTATTCATTATAAAACGAGTCCATTGTAAAATTTAATTGATACTGTAGCCTTAAAAGTTATTTCAATTAATTGTTTCGGTAAACATAATCCATAATTATGAAGACAGTGAGCCGTTTCGGCTCAAAATTTTCGCTATACCAATATTTTGATTCAGATTTGTAACAAAATTCGAGCTTCAGTAATCCACTTAAATCAGATTAGTATTGACGTTTACGTTTCACCTTTTAAGGGTCGATACTGACTTAACGAATATGGACCTATAGGGCTGCCGACAGAAAAACTCAATTAGCGATATCGATGGTTCAGACACGCATCGACTTTTACGAAAAAAATAAATACGAATTGACAGCTAATAAAACTCCTAATAGTGTCGGGAACGACTCACGTTGCGTTGTGACGCGACCCGACTCAATCCGATACGATTGGCCTGACACTGACGTCGATATCGACTGAACAGGGGGCCTAAGGGAAAATAAATTTTGAGATTTATATATATATTTGACATCCATACAATGAAACACAATTTGTGCGAAAATAATAATTCGCTATTGACGTCAGAGCTTCGGCCATCATTTTCTGATCTTGAAATTAATTTGAAATTTAGGGATGGTGTCCCTGTGTCGAGGTACAATTCGTTCCCCGCGGATTTCGCGTGTGCCGGCGTCATAAATTGGCCGCCTTTGTAAAGCGGAATTGGTTTTTTTAGTACAATATACGTATATACCTACATCGTCAATAAGAGAATATCGTTCGAGGAAACAAATAGGTACCTAACATTGAAATCGCGAACATATAGGACGAAGCTCCCATATTTTTAAAACTATTTGAATAAAGAGAATTGTTATTATGGAAGCCACGCAGCTTTTGAATAGAAGATACCCAGGCAACGGATTGAAACGATAAAGTTCTTCAACAGGTTTCGATTGCAATCCATTTCAGTGATATGACGATAAGAGCGCTCCAAAACGCATCTGAACGTTATTGTCTGCGCGTCGTTAATGTTATTGGAACAGAAGTAAACGTTAGGAATCGAAGCATTAATGTGGGCGCAATGGGCGCCTTGCTCGTCGGATTACTCGTTGGCTACATGCATCAGCACGTCCCGACTGTAATGCTGTCGAATATCGTTCTGAAACGTAACGGGAGCGGCGCGCTCGGAATATCCAAGCGACGTAGTACTGACCGCGCGGCCGAATGCGATGCGATCCCTGCAATTTTGACATTCAATGCCGACTACGCGCGTTTAAAATAATGGAGATCCGAAAAGGTTCGCGATATCTGACCTTTTTTTATTGTGTATCTAATGGTCTCGCAGAAGGTAGGACACCATTAAGGTATGAGCTTGTGCTAAAAATATGTAGAAAACGGTCGGAAAATCTTTACTTTTATTCGGACCTTTAAGTAAAAGCGACGGTAAAACCATTTACTTGTACTGTTCAACGGTCAACCTTTAATTTAGAAAATACTTCAAGGGTTATTTGAACTGGCGAGTAAAAGCAAACTTAAATAATTATATTGAACGTCTACTATAGTGTATAAATATATTGTTGTAGTTTGTCTGAACATTTCAGTTTACTATAAGAGTCTTTTCACCAAACTAACCCAATATCTCGACAACCAACAGCACAACAAATTGGGCACAAACAACAGCCCAGCTATTCATATCACGAATGTACGAGACCTGCAATCCTTCAACTCAAAGCCAAACCGGAACCAATTGTAACTATTTTAATTAAGCAGGAGGCATCAAAGTCTGCACTCGAATTCACCGCATCGCTTCCCTGATTTCAGGAACGTTTGGCACATTTGCATCTAGTGGGACGTTCGTAGCTTTGACGTCTCCGTGATACAGTCTCTCTGGTAATGTTCTAGTCACAGATGAGATTAAATGGCGGATGGAGGCAAGTTGGTCGAAATTTCAATCTTTTTTGTGCTTTAGGTATGATGGAAGGACTATAATTCCGTAATGACATAGTTACTTTTAAGTAGTCCGCATGTTTGTGATCTAGTAATAGTTGTACATAATCTTTTCATCCTAATGAGTGGAAATTAAATCATATACAGGGTGTAACGGAAAGGGTATGTACATACTTAAGGGTGTGCTACAGACCATCAAACTGAACATGTTTCTCCATCGGGCCAACATCGTCATAGCGAAAAAAATATCAGCAGCTCCATACATTTGGTCGAATAGGTATTGACATTTTCTATGGGGCAGCAGATAATTTTTTCGTTATTACGATGTTTGTTTGTGGAGAAACATGTTCAGTTTGATGGTCTGTCACCCTTAAGTATGTATAAACCCTTTCCCTTACATCCTGTATAAATATGCCAAAGACATATGTTATTTTGCAAAGGAAGACATATTTAGAGGTTTTTTATATTATTTATTATGGGACAATAAACAACTACAATATACTATGTTTACAAATAACAATAATGTGGGTTCATATTCTGTAGTTTTAAAAATATTGCAGCCCATTATCCGTATGCTAACAACATTGAGATAAGGTAAAAAACTACTAGATTAGCATTAGGTACTCGGATATAGAAGAATATAGAATATAGAAAGATAGAGGTGGCAGCCCCGACTTGCCGTGGGTTCGAACCCAGGCAGGCGCATTATCTACTTTGTATAATTTATTTCATCACTCAAAAACCGGTGAAAACCGGCATGCCCTAGAACTAAAAATTCGAAGACATGTGACATCTACCAACCCGCACTGGGCTCGCGTGGTGGATTACAGCCCACTCCCTCTAGGGAGGAGGCCTGTGTTCCAGCAATGATCCAAAATTATAGGCTGATGATAATGATGAAGAAAAATGGTTATTAAATACAATGCAATGAAATAGTTATTTTAAAAAAAATTGAAAAAATAAAAAATGTGGGATTGTTCACTTCATTCAGTACCTTTAATTATGTTTTATTGCGTGGTGTAGTGAAGTGAATTGGAGCATTTACTTACCTATTGAAAAAAGTTCATAAACGTTTCGATAGATTTCGTTTTTGAAAATCAGTGTTTCTGTTCATTAATTTATTAATTTGAGTACATTTCAGAAAAAGTTCGCTCAGCCTACCTACACAAAGGTCATTACATGGTAATGCATAACCATTTTTATATGCATCCATCTAGCATACAAGGGCTAGATGTGAAACAGAACTAGAAAATTGTCTACACATGTTGTGTCCAAGTCTATGTTTGTAGTTGTCCAATATTAATATAGGTTATCATCTAATTTTGCGAGTGCTTACGTACTCGCCAACGATTTTATTGATATTTGATAAAAATAAGATTAGACTGTGTTTAATAACATTAAAATTTGATTCTTATCAATAGTTTCTAATGACTTCTGAGATTTGCGAGTAATTAAGGTTGAGATTAGAAAAACGACTTCAGATTTAATCTTTTGCAGATTGTTTGAGGAAAATTCTTGTTAGGTATATACCTATTCTTATGTCACATGACAGACGAGAGAACAAAAATTTTGAAATCATTCTTACTTCGGTATCGATATTAATTATAGGTGCAAAGGCTTCAAGCCACCACAGATCTGACTATCAATCAAATACTGATCCACCTTATAGAACCTACACCGTTACAGGACTAGCAAAAATCAAAATGACTAACAACAACAACAACAACAACAACAACAACATACATTTATTTTCAGGCAACTTTGGCCTTTAGATATATACCTTACAGTCTAACATACATATGATAAAATACAATTTGTGTTAGTAAATAAAACCTTAAAACTAAATATGTTAGTAACACTTCACTTGCACACTACGTCACTGTGCGTTCATGTGGCACTTGTCCGCGGTTCTAACGATGGGTACGAATACGGGGTACGCACAATTAAGCTATACAAAACCAGATTATGCGGATCTCTCATTGTACTGAAAATCTACACAAAGCGAGGCCAACTTATACTGGGAATATATAGCTGGATGTGCCACGAGCGTACATGGTGAACATGATGGAAAATTTATGGGTAAACGAGGTAAAAAGCTTGCGTAAGGGTCCATACTTACGCATACACTTCCATTTTGGGTGCCCAGACCCTCAAACCTGGAGACAGACCATGTAAAAGTGGACTTACAGTGAAGAAAAACCTTTAGTGCACGAAGTCCTGGGTTGGATTCCGATCCCAGGTCGGGGAAAGTTTTATTGGGTTTTTCCACCAAAAATTTCTCCGTACCAGCTACAGAGTCTGGATTTGTGCCCGGTTGGAGGGACATAGATCTTAAACATAATTGGCGACAAGCATGCTCTGTATGGTGTCGGACGTAAAAAATAGCACCATCCCATATCTTCCCGTGGCTGTCGTAAGAGGCGACTAATGGATTTGCCGGAGAATGGGCAGCAGCGTTCTCTGTGCTTTTGTAACAACAGTACTGCGATCGCCAACCCGACTGCCAAGTGTGGCGATTTTGGCAAAACCCCCCAAAATGTCAATGTGGTGACACTTGGGGGAGGTCTATGTCCAGCAGTGAACGTCATTTGGGCAGAAATGATAATGATGATGATGATGGGCATACTATTATTTAGTATATTTAGTATATATAATAATAATAATAATAAAAACTGGCAACTCTTGCTGTCAGGTGCACGCCTCTCAAAAATTCTCCATATAATTTTTATCTAATATCAGTTTTTATTTTGCTACCATTCTGCAGCCGTTTTCATAAGCATTTACCAGTTCCATTACTCATCAGAAAAATATTTAAAACCTTTATATTTATCGAAACATGGACCAAAAATCAAAACTAGACAAGCAGACAGATGACAGATGTCATAGACATTCTAAGAAATAAATTGGATATAAATGGATGAATGAATTAGAAAATGATAACAAGAGCTGCGTCACAACGAGCACGCCTTCTACCCCCGGAATCGTCGCTGAGCTCCGCCTCGCCGCCGCCGGACCCCGGATCACCTGTGTCACCGGCAGCGGCAGTAGCGTCGAGTTCCAGCGACGAATATTTCTCCCCGCCGACGTCGCCAACACCTGTACGTCGGCCGGGGCGAGGCCGGCCGCCGAGAAGCTTGGGACTTAGGGGCCAACCGGCCCCGAGCCGGGTCCTCGCTACCGGTGGTTGTGTGCAGCGCATGAGATGGACTCAGTCTATAAACGAGAACGTCATGCGCGCATATTACGGGTCTACAGAGGGGGGAACTAACCTCACTGCGTACCGTGTTAGGATGCTGTCTCTTTTTCAGGCTCTTGAACCAACCGTCAACGTGTCGGCCCAACGACTGTCGGATCAGGTGCGGGTCATCCAACGCAATCACATGTTGGACGACGCCGCACTTGATAGGCTGCGCTCAGAGGTACCGAGCAACCACATCGACTTGACTCCGGCGCAAACCGCGGTGCAAGCGTCAACTATTGACGCAATACCACCGCGGTCGAATCTTGGTGTTGTAGAGGAGGATGATAGGGTTGCCACGGTAAGTAGCCAGTGCAACGAACGTTTGAGGAGCGCTCTGGAAGATGCGCTTCACGAGTATCGATCCACTCCTGCCCAACTTAGGCCCCGATTACCACGGTTACCCATGCATAAGAAAAATAGGGCGCTGGTGTGTGCCTTGGACTCGCAACTCAAAAATATTTTTGAGAGTAGTGAGAACCTCGTTGATACGCACTCGATCTTGTATTGTGGGGCTGTAGCGGCTTGTCGTTTAGCTAACGTCAAATTCCCAAATTTTGACGTAGCTACTCGACCGAAACCAGCCGTACCAGCTTGGCAACGCAGGATCGAGGGCCGTATCGACGGGGCCAGGGTACTCATCGGCAAACTATACTGCTTCAGGGAGGGCAATACACGCCCACGTGTGATGCGCTTTGTGAGGCGGGCATTCTCGGGGACTGGAATCAGCCCTCAAGAATACATGTCCCGAGTGACAGAGCGCATCGACTTCCTGAAGCAGAAAGTTTATGCATGGGCGAACCGTATTCGGCGGTATAAGCGCAGGGTTGATCGGTACTCGCAGAATCGCATGTTCCGGAGCGATGAGAGGTGGGTATACAGACATTGGGAGCGACCCGAGCAAAATGTGATAGACGTATGCCGTCCAGATGATGCCGCCACTAGTTCATTCTGGCGCAGCATCTGGTCGGTGCCCGTCTGTCATACTGAGGGTGACTGGATGCGAGATGTCGAGCGAGTGTGTGAATCTATACCAGAAATGGATAAAATTGTAATAACGCCGTTAGATGTTGCCAGAGCAGTTCGTCCGTTGCCGAACTGGAAATCTCCGGGACCGGACGGACTGCACAACTTCTGGCTTAAATGGCTAAGTAGTTCACACACTCGCCTGGCATCTCAATTCCAATCATGCTTAGAGTCTGGGTCGCTACCAGAGTTTCTTACAACGGGTGTTACCCACCTGCTCCATAAGTCAGGTAGTGCTACGGAACCCAAAAATTATAGACCGATCACGTGTTTATCGACGGTCTATAAACTTCTTACATCCATTTTGAGAGAGAAAATTAATAAACACATCGATAGTAGTTCTATTATGTCGGCCTCTCAGAATGGATGTAGGAACGGGTCCCGTGGAACTAAGGAGCTACTCCTCATCGACATGGCCATTAGCCAACAGGTTCGTCGATCCCGCAAGGATCTGTCGACATGTTGGATAGATTACAAGAAGGCCTACGACTCTGTGCCACATACATGGCTCATGAGGGTGCTGGAGTTGTACAAGATTGATGCAACACTACGCGCCTTCCTTGAGTCATGTATGAGGCAGTGGAGGACGGTCCTTCGATATCCAGGATGTCGACAGATCCAGGGGAACGATGAGCCTGTATGGATTAAACGGGGAATATTTCAGGGCGACAGTTTGAGTCCTCTTTGGTTCTGTCTAGCCCTGAATCCTCTAAGCACATTGCTGGAGGATTCAGGTCTAGGCTACCGGTTGAGGAGAGGTGGTCAGGTCATATCTCACCTTCTTTACATGGATGATCTGAAACTCTTTGCCCCCAGCAAATTGCAACTGATGGAGCTACTGAAAGTAACAGAAAATTTTAGTAGCGCCATTAGGATGGAATTTGGTGTGGACAAATGTGCAGTCATGTATGTAAAGCGAGGGGAGATTATGGAATCCGAGGGACTTCAGCTCTCTGATTCCATACACCTAAGATCCCTTTCCTCATCTGAAAACTATAAGTATTTGGGTATGTCGGAAGCGTTAGGCATAAACGTATCTGATATGAAGCAATCGTTGAGGGAGCGCTTCTTTGGTCGCCTGAAGAAGGTACTGAATAGCCTTCTTTCGGGCGGGAACAAGGTGCGCGCCTTCAACGGTTGGGTCATGCCGGTTTTAATGTACTCTTTCGGCATACTCAAATGGACTCAGACCGAACTGGACGCCCTGGATAGGAGAGTTCGTACACTGCTGACCGCAAACCGGATGCATCACCCACGATCATCGGTGATGAGACTGTACATCCCGCGGAAGTGCGGGGGTCGTGGCTTTTTAAATGCGAAGACCCTCCACAACCGCGAGGTGTGCAGCCTCAGAGAATATTTTTTAAAAACAGAGGTGGGTATGCACCGAGATGTGGTCGCAGTGGACAAGGCACTCACCCCGCTGTCCATGGCTAAAGAGAACTGGCGCAAACCTGTAATACTGACTACCGATGACCGCAAGGAAATATGGCAAGGCAAGGTTCTTCACGGGCGCTTTTACCAGGCTCTACATGGGCCCGATGTAGATTTTCTAGCGTCCGTGTCCTGGCTACGTTTCGGCGACCTCTTTGGGGAAACTGAAGGTTTTGTCTGTGCGATTATGGACGAAGTTATGCTGACGAACAACTACCGGAAACATATTATGAAGGACGGGACAGTGGACGTGTGTCGGGCATGTCACCGTCCGGGTGAGTCCATCAGACATATTATTTCTGGTTGTTCTCGTCTGGCTAACGGCGAGTACTTGCACAGGCACAACCAAGTAGCCAGGATTATTCACCAGCAACTTGCCTTGAAATATGAACTTGTGGAATCTGAGGTACCGTACTACAAGTATGTGCCCGACCCAGTTCTAGAGAAAGACCATGTCACGCTGTACTGGGATCGGCCTATCATTACTGACAGGACTATTGTTGCCAATAAGCCTGACATAGTGGTGATAGACCGATCAGCGCGCCGCGTAATGATAGTCGATGTTACCATCCCGCATGACGAAAACCTCGTGAAAGCTGAGAAAGAGAAACAGATAAAATATCTCGACTTGGCTCACGAGGTTGTCGATATGTGGAATGTGGACTCGACTATCATTGTGCCGATTGTCGTAACGGCCAATGGCCTTATGGCCAAGAGCCTCGACGAACATCTGTCGAAGCTCTCACTTGGCGGTTGGATCAAGAGCCAGATTCAGAAGGCAGTACTCCTCGATACGGCTCGCATTGTGAGGAGGTTCCTGTCTCTGCAGCCCTAACCACCGGTAGCTTGGACCCTGCTCCCGACACCGGCGGAAACCTGTTTTTTATATTTTTAAATGTTTTTTTATTTTATTGATTTTGTATAGGAATATTTAAAAATGTAAAAAATATGTTGTTTAAAATGAATAAACGGAATAATAATAATAATAATAGTTTATTGTCACAAGAATAATACATTTGTGTACACTGGTTAAAAAGATGCTAACTACACTGCAGAAGTATGTATACAGATATTGTGAGCCCTGCCTCTTAAACTAGGATAACCTGTATCTTAAGAGACAGTGTTCAGCTGTAAGGTTACTTAAAAATAGGGATTTGACAACTGCGGACTGTGCCAACTTATTTTTGTAAACAGATTATATTTTGAGTAAAAAGAAAGAAAAAAAAAAAAATTTTATGAAATAACAATTTAATACCTATGTAATATGGAGCGGTGAATGTGTGTAGGGGTGTGTTTATGGTGTATGTATGTGTCGTGGATTTTTATGTGAGAGTGGTGAGTGTGAAGTGTTATATGTGAAGCGAAGCAATAAAAGCAAAAATAATGCCGTGTTAGGCAATGTATTCTAGTAGTGATTCAGTTTGTGTATAGTCCTGTTGAAGTAGCCATTCCATCACCTTAGCTTTTAATTTAAACTTGTTATAATCGAGTATATTTAGTGTTTTATTAATTTTCTTATAAATTAGTCTACTTAATGTGAAGTATTGGTGTTTGGCAAAAGCAGTTTTTATATATATATATATGATATGTATATACAGGTATATATGTGATATATTTGTTATATTTTCCCCTAACCTTCAGGGATTACAGGCATGATGTTAATTTCCTTTATTAAAGCATGGTTAAGGAATCTGGGACTTGTGTTATGTTCATCACGACATTGTTTCTTCGCTGCATGAGCAGAAGTCTATGACCCGCACTGCGACAAATATTATAACAGTGTTGATTGATTTATTTACGACTACTATCTTGTGAAAACTACTACAAGTAGCTTGTAGTGATTTACGATTATTGCTTACCGATAAACAACTATTGTCCGAAATAATCAATTGCGATTTTGATAACAATTACGACATAAATAGTAATCAAGATAATTATGTTTGCTTACTATCATTTGGTAATTTTCGGTTAGATTCGACTGCGTTAGTTTTTGTAGGGGGTGTTTTGAGCACAGGGAAGTAATACACATTATCTATTACTGTTACTTATATAAAATTGGAAATATATGTTTTCTTATCAGATTTTGATCACTATCGGGTGAGTTCCATTAATCACTAAATGCAGTTTATTGTTGATTAAGATTTATTTATTTCTAACCATATTGAGCTACATTTATTTGTTACGACAATATTTTCCTATTTATTATTGTAATTTCTGTTTTAGCCAGTCAGTTATTCAAAACTTCTGAGAATTGAATTATGGTAAATTACAACTTACTTTTTCCGAGAATCTTTTTCTGGGATATCGCATGTCTACAATACATATTAGACATAGAAAAAATACTGATCAATCGGGAATTAACTTGCATGCTGAATTAAAAGGCCACATACCTATATAGCCAGCTCCCAGCCCCCTCTGTCTCGCAGAAAGGAACTCTTAATTTCAGCAAAGGAAATGCTAGAATAACCATTTTTTTTAATAAAAATATTATATTTATGAATAAATCTTTTGCAGATTTTACTTCGACCTTATGCTTCCAAAATATTCATTGACATAATGATTGCCTACTGACATAAGGCCAAGACACATTGTACAAAAAAATGTCTAACACATGACACGAAGTTATTTGTAACGCGTCATGAGCTGTCCTCTATATAAGGCTTAGTCGTTAAATGCCCAATTCGTAAAATGCCTAGCACTCTACAAATGCCTAATTCGGGAAATGGCTGATTCGTAAAAGGACTAATTCTTAAAACGGCTAATTAGCAAAAGGACTAGTTCTTAAAATGACCAATTCGCAAAAGGACTAGTTCATAAAATGACCAATTCTCAAAAGGACTAGTTCTTAAAATGACCATGGGTGTACCACAAAGTTCAATATTGGGTCCTTTCCTCTTTTTAGTATATATTAACGACCTACCCCATTTGTTTAAAAACCAACCACAAATGGTGTTATTTGCTGACGACACTTCTTTAATATTTAGAATAAACAGACGTTCCACAAACCCCAACGACGTAAATAACGCTCTAATGCAGGTCCATAACTGGTTTACCGCTAATAATATAATATTAAATGGGAAAAAACCAAGTGCAGAAGATTTACTCTACCAAATGTCAAATGTAGTGATTGTGATATAGTATTGAATCAAGAGAAACTTGAATTTGTTGATGAAACTGTTTTCTTGGGGATCACGCTCAACTCAAGGCTACAATGGGGTTCTCATTTAACATCTCTTGCAGGACGGCTGAGTTCAGCAGCATATGCTGTCAGGAAAATCCGTCAATTTACTGATGTAGATACCGCGAGGCTAGTGTATTTTAGTTATTTTCATAGCATTATGTCATACGGTATTTTACTATGGTGACGGGCTGCAGACATAGAGTCTATATGTATTTATTCTTCAGAAAAGAGCTATCAGAGCCATATACAAGGTGTTGTTTTGCAACCTCGTCAAATTCTAGGAGGTAACTATGCTAATGATTCTCGACCCGAATCAATAATAAAATGAGTAGGTAATTTTCATTTATTTACTGAAATCGGTAACTGTGAACCACCCGTGTTTTAAACACGGGCCGTCTGATCCCCGCCTTATAACGTCGCTTACACACAAACAAAAAACCTCAAACGTTTTTTCGATAATTTTATAATCCCTAAACCACGTTAAGGGAGTTATTCTGAAATATTGACATATTTAAACAACAAAAAAACGCAGTGTTTTTTAATAATTTACTAGGTACCGTAATTTATATTGATTATTTATGTCTTTTGTGACAACATCCTGAATTTTGACGAGGATGCAAAACAACAGCTTGTATAATCTACGTAGGCGCAATTCTCTAAGAGAATTGTTTAACGAAATTAACATCATGACGATACCTTGTCAATACATCTATTTATTTATTTATTTAATTACAACGGTTTACCACCAATTACTGGAACTAAAATTTAAATGATAATTATTACAGAAATTAAAATATACAAAATGACAAATTAAAGCAAATTAAATTGAAACATATAAAGTTGGTATAAATATAAGGAGGAAAATCTATGAAAATATCATGTACTTTAGGTTGGTGCCGGTCACTTCTTTTACTAAATAAATGCAGATTTTCATTTATTTAGTAAAAGAAGTGACCAGCTCCACTATAATACTAGAAACAGGGACCAACTAGTTCAGTCAGGTTTCAGGTTAGCTAAAGTAGACTCATCTTTCATGGGGTACTGTTTAAAATGTTACAATGAACTGAATGAAACGAAATTTAAATCTTGCATAAAGCGCACACTATGTAGGCAAGCATATTATAAGTTGGAAGATTAAATTGATGATAAAAATGCTTGGCTCAATGCTGGTCCTGCTCCACAACCATAGGGGCTATCAAATTACCATGTGAAGTTACTGTGGAAGCTGCAGAAGATTGTATAAATATCTTTGCTTTGTATAGATTCAATCTATTATATAATTGCATAGCACATGTGTGAAAACTATGTACAGTAAAGCCACCATTTACTGAGTACCTACATCTTTCATTGACGCGAAATTACTCTGGCGGTTGAGAGAATGTCATGCTCACTTAAATGTCACGCTGAAGATGGCGGGTGTGTCGGGTCATTTAGTTCCCTTCAATATGGTTGAGTTGAATGATGGCTGATACATGCGTCATGTTCGTGAACGGGCGCTGTCAGTTGTGACTGGTCATCTCTTAGCTGCCACGGTTTATTTTAATTATTTTAAAACTTTATTTTCGAATTATTGATTTCGTCTTTTATTCTGGACGCTCTTAACTTGCCCTTATTTCTACATCGTTCTCACATACTAGTAATTATTCTCAACACGAATGATGTAACCAAGATTTTGTAACATATTTTGATTTAAAAGAGTGTCCATGGAGTTTCTTGCCCATTCTTCTCCATAGGGATCCACGATTTGGAAGGGGAAACAACAGTGCTTTCACAAGTTATTATGTCTCGTGAAAGGGACTGTAGCTTCGCGTTTTTTTTTTTTTTGGTTTTGGCTTTCAAAAGTGCCTGTAATGGTCTAATTGAAATAAATACTTTGAGTTTTAGAGAGAATTTATTATTCGAATTATCATTTAATTGGCAAAAAATGTCCTTTTTAAGAATTGGTCGTTTTAAGTATTTGTCTTTCTAAGAATTGGGATTTTTAAGAATTGGTCTTTTTGAGAATTGGGCATTTTAAGAATTAGGCATTTCCAGAAATAGGTATTTTCAGAACTAGGTATTTAGCGAATTAGCCCTTTTTCAAGCTGTTGGGCATTTTACGAATTGGGCATTTAACGACTAAGCCCTATATAACAAATGGATGTCATCGGTTTACACTTTGCCGCATCGCATCGTAGCGTATCACGTTGTCACGTTGGCTGTCATAGATAACAGAATTTAGTGAGCCTACTGTGTAAAGGGTTAACCAGACTATGTTGTGGGATTATTGTGGTGCAGTGACTTGCTTTTGAACTGAGAGGAATTTACGAAGCTACAATATGTTTTTAGTTTTTTCTACTTTTAGCTAGTGTTTGGTACCTTTAGTAGTGTACATCATCTACATCACGTGTGTGTATGGTAGTGTGTGTGTAGTTCTTGTAATGAGCAAACAATAGGACACGTAGGAATCATCTGTACGTCTCTATCTGAATAGATTTTCCTTGCTTCAGTTAACTTGAGTTCAGAGTTAGTTTAAGGACTGGAAGTTTTAAAACTAGCGTTACATAAGGGAACTCAGATCCAGGTGAAACTCACAGAAGTTACCTTATCAAGTTATCACCCATATAGAGCCAAACCAAATCCATTTTTGGATTTAGTCGAACTGTATTGCCATGACAACATTTGTAAGACGCACCAAATCCTATTCCTAGAATGATTGACCACAATTGGCGGATCTTCGAATAAGGTACCTCCTCCAGCTACCTATCTTTGTCAAACCCATAGTTGCATTCTGCTTCAATCAATGCTAAAGATGCCATTACATATGGCACTTTAATCAATGTTAAAGATAAATATAATTAATAGATTTCCGGTATTTAAAATTTGACAGACGAAAAATAGGCGTTGATATGTCAATCCGACTTAGGATTAGTTTATGACTAAGAATACCAATGCATGTCTCTTTAACAAAATGGATGTCATCGGTTTACACTTTGCCGTATCGTAGCTACAGTAACACTGAAAATAAAATTGTATAGGTTTTTAATATTCAAAATCTGACCTTATTTACACTGGAAATTTAATTTGATACCGTAACCCTCGCATCACATATTCACGATCCAATAACTTTTTTGTAAACGGGAATAAAAAATCCGCATTTTCGTGTTAGTAGCCTATACCTATTCATGATCAATTTGGATAGACTACAATATTATAATAACAAAGTCACTGTGCGATTTTAGAGCAATATGTGTATGAAATATATTGTACCAGCTTATGCCCTCGGCTTCGCCCTCGGTCTGTTCGGTAACTGTCCCACTTGCTATTCCAGAGTTTTATCTATCTCTGTGCCAAATTTTATTCTGATCCATTTAGTTTTTGAGTGAATGAGTATCATACATCCATACATCCCCACAAACCTTCGTGTTTATAATATTAGTTGGATATTCCTACTAGATGAAAATTAAATAAATACAATTAAACTTCAGATTCATCCAATTATAAATATGACAGCATAACTAACTGTCTATCCGATTTATACAACCGTTGTTGTTGTGAAGTTCAAGGTCCACACACGTTTTCATATAAATAGCTTTTGTTTATAGATGCGATGAAAATTAAATAATAGAAATTGATCTACAAAAGGATTACAGAAAGCTGCGATCACATATAAACTTTGCTAATACTGATACTGATAGCCTGCGTCATCCCACTGCTGGGCAAAGGCCTCTCCCCATGACTTCCAATTGTCTCGATCCAGGGCCAATGTGGACCACTGGTCGCTGGTCTTGTCTAGCTCGTCGTTATAAACTTTACATACAAAAAAAAAATCGGTTTGGCATTAGTATATTATGTAAAATAACATAACATCACGCCTCCATTGCCCTAAGGGTGGTGGCAGTAGAGTATGTACTATACAACAGTCGAATATACCTTATTATTTGTTGAAATTGATTCTGAAAAATTATTTAGTTTCAGATTTCGGCCCCGAGGGAATCTGAAACTAAATAAGATTCCTGATTGAGTTTCTCACCAAAACATCTCACTGTATTTTTCTCTACGACTACTAACCTACTATGAATCACCGTTGTATATTGCCATAATAAATTGTCACTCGTGACAGGCGGATTGGTGACGTCAGCATCCACTTCCCATTGACTTTGAAGGGATGTTATGTTTCTTCAGTTTATTTGCTTTCCGACAGCAAATACACTTTCTGAAACCAAAGGCAAGTGCGAACCGCAGCAGGAAAACTACCCATTTTCAGGCCGCAGCGACACAAGTTGACTTTACTCAACGATGCATAAGAGCAATGTATAATATTGGCGACTATTTTAATGATGTACTCTGTCTAAAGTTTCAGTAAACCCATATTTAGCCAGTTATGTTTAAGTCCCATGTAATAGGAGGCGAGCCTATTGCTTACAACTGGTCAAAAATTTGGACTCCGTGGCTGCTACTGAAAAATTCCTAGGACGCAGTCATAGTTAGCATAGAAACCAGTCATGTCACTACAGTCTGTAATTGCCGCTGTGGTTTGCAGTTGTGATCACAGTCGAAAATGTACCCTTATATTCTACCAGTTATTGACCTAAATTGCCTGGCTCATAAACTACATTACCACGTAAACAATTACAGTTTAGTGCTCGATATAAATCGCCGCTATGGCATAAAAGTTAGTCATTAACTGAATGCATATTAGAGAGATTTGCATAACATTTGCATACGCCGTTGCAACGCCGCTGTCAGCATATGACGTAATTAAAACATGCTTTTAGATGATTTATAGTGATAAAACACATCCTGGTGTTTGGCTTTACTGATTGCGTTAAATTCGGCTTTAGATTTATACCTATATTAAAGGTTTAGTTACTAAATACGGGTATTAAATTGGATTTTGCTGTGTTCCAAAATTGACAGTATTGTTTGGTTTATTAATGTCCTTGATAAAACAGTGTGGTTTAAGCTTTATTTGCGCTAGTTTCCGTGGATATTGTAATGGCTGGAAATCTTTAATAAAGGTTTTCAGCTTAAGAAAAAAAAATGCTATCAATGTATAGTTTAATATTGAGGTAGAAAAGTAACTTTCGTTGTATTTATTTAAACTTCACGTACATTGGTGGTACATAGCGGACTTAATGCCACAAGGCATTCTCTACCAGTCAACCATTGGGTCAAATAGGACATTGGGCATTGTGGTATAGTACAAAAAAACAATAAGAAAAATACCATGCTGTATTGCTGGCTTACAGAATACAAAATGACTCAACGACGTCGGTTCATTTTAAAACGTTGTGTAACGTTTGGCTTTTCCCACTCCTAACCATACACATTGAAGCTAATTAAGCATATTCTTGAAACTTCTCATAAGACAGAATGTCTGCATATTACAACTGAAGTACAATACCCCAAGTATCATTCAGGCATTCCTTGAAATACTCCTTCATAGCTCTATTAAGAAGATGCATCGTTAGTCGCAATATGCTTCTACACGCTCACGACATAGTACGGTGAATAACATCGTCCCAACATGTCGAGATGTAAAGTTACATTATTTATATGACGGTCTTTAGCTCAACTTACGTGTGACGTGTCTATGAAAACAGTAAGTCATGTAGCAAATTGAATGTTGGGAAAATTCCGATATACCACGGGCATTTTCTTACTTTGGTCTGACTTCAAAAATGAAGGCTTATGCATTCACCGGATTTCCTTATGAATGTCCATTGATAATTATCTTCGTTTTACTTGATCGATTTCCGTGATTATTTTTATCAGAATTAATCCTTAAGCTCATGACTTAGTGTACGTGTTTTTTTAGTTAATCATGAAGACTTAAAGATTTTTAAGCCCCGCAAGCAACACGAGACAAAGGCAGGAAGGCGAGAAGACGATCAAGACTTCGTGATCAAGCTTCTAGTAGGCTTGATAAGTATTTTCAAGTGCTACTATCTGGTTTAGTTTGCATTAATATATTAATATTGTTTTTTTTGTTTGTATCTGTCACTGACATGGTGAAGAAAAAAGAGCGTTAAGAAAATCCCGGATAAAGGTAAACAAAATGAATCTTTCTGTAGTAAAATATATTATATTTAGATTACATCTCCTCCTGATTATATGAGGATAAATAATAATTGGATCAAAAGACCCATGTAACGGACACACCCCTTATTACTTTTATTATTTACGTAATAATAATTAATTAGAAAGATGTTACGGTGTACTAATATTAAGCCCGAATATTTGTATTTTTCGATAAATAGGTACGACAACGAATCAAAAGGTAGGATGGGAGTTGTCCGGTATAATTACTGATAATTATAATGCGAAATACCTTTGATATACCGAGACATATAACGTAGTGACCTTTAAAGCTTTACTCCTTCTTAACAGTTCCTCTAAAGTTCTCTCTTGTTTATGAGATCTATAATGGCATTTAAGGTAATCCACTGGGTAATCCCGAAATGGGTATATTCTGAAAGTTAAAAAATCTACCAAATTTTTTTTATAACGCCCGTTGGTCTCTGACTTGGCTTTACATGCCGTAGAGAAATATCTCTTAGGCATACTGGTTGAGGAAACCATGCATAAGAGATATTTCTCTCGATGTTTACCTTGATTGAGGCAAGTGATAATTATACAATACGCACATGAGTCCCAAACAGTTAGAAATTAAGATGAATGCTGAGACTTCCAAGGAATTTCGCGATCGAACATTTTATAGGTGTTCGTCTGGCGTCTCCTCGTCGCGACAACCAGGCGCCGAACCTGTGACGTCACGGTGAAAGTCGCCGAGGTCACTGGAGCAAGGAACCAGGGATAGTTCGTTTATTCAAGGTCTGACAGTCGAGTACACCCGTGAGACACTTTGACAGTTTGATTTGCTGACTAACCTCACATTTTGACTTTTATTTATAAAGGTACAGTCAACAAAAGTGTCTAACTTTTGAGGTGCGTCCATCAATTGAAAGTTACAAGTTACCTTTCTGTAAGGAGATTTTATTGGGCAATAAAATTCTATCCTGCTGTCCTTACATATTTTTAGTTCCAAGTTGATTGCCCTATTCCCTCTTTTTTGTTATATATCTGTTGTATTTTCATGCGAGTGGATAATTCTGTAATTTGGACCGTATTATGTGATCACACATACTTCATCCTCATTATCTATATAATTAATCGCAATAAATTATTTGCGAACAGCGAATAAATCTAGTTACTCGTCGAAGTATTCCCTAGCGGTTATTTCGGTTCATGGTAATAATTTCTAGAATATCTTATATAAAATAACACTGGGTGCCTAAATTGTTGTTGAAAATTGAGGTTTACCTACTCTCACTAAACTAGTTGGCCTTTTTACATAGACATAGAAGATATCAAAGTTCTGAAGCTTGTTTATTCTAACTATGATCTTACTTCTTGAACCTGACGGCTTATTTAAAATGATATTCTATCAGAGACAACGACGATGGAAATTTAAAAAGAAAGGAAGTTATTAAATTGACATGTGTTACGGAAGGGACTTTCCCGAGAATGGGCAGCAGCGTTCTCTGTGCTTTTGTAACAACCGTACTGCGATCGCCAACCCGCCTGCCAAGCTTAGCGATTATGGCAAAACCCCCTTTAAGTCTTAAGTAGCGACACTTGCGGGAGGGCTATGTCCAGCAGTGGACGTCTTTCGGCTGAAATGACAATGATGATGATTTGTTACGGAAAAGTTCGTATCAATCCAGTTGAGATTCATCGTCATCTGCCTACACTTTTCCAAACTATGGTTGGTTCTCAGCCGATATTTTACAGCTGAGAACCAGTATTTTACATGGAGCGAGTAGTGAACTGACCTGCAAAATCCAGTTAGTACTGGGTCATACGATACCACTTGGTAAGACTGCTTGTCAGACTTTGTTCAGCTGTAAAAGATCTACAAATGACAGCTGATACCAACGGCTTACGTGCTTTTCAAGGCACGGAGAAAATTCACCCATCCAAGAACCGACCTTGGCATGCACTGTTTAACCTTGAAAATCGAGCCGTGCGGCTGTTACTAGATATTTAACCACGTGCTCGTTCGATCTTTCTCTTCTAGTTGAGAGTCTTTGAAAACATATGAAACGCTTTGAAAGCTATTGCTACTTGTCTATGCCCTCGCAAAGTATTACTCAATAATAGAGCCAAGATGATAAAAAACAACCAAATAAGTAAACATTTTTAAAACCACATAAAAATACGAACTACATTTTTTTTATGTGGTTATTACCTTTGCAAACAACAGCCTTCTGCCAACACGAATGTTCTGGATTGAGGTCGAAGGATTCATCCCCTATCTGGCGGGGTGCGTCGGCGACGTTGCGGCGCGACAAGGCGACGCCTGTGACGTCAGAACCAGGATCGATACGAACCCAGATGATCTGCCATACATCCCATGGTACATGTTTACGAATTTGGCAGCAGTTCTTATTTCTTCAAGTTCGTATAAAGCAGGTCAGAATATATTGTGATAGCAGTAGTGTTTTCTGCTGAGAAGTCTGGATTTTCTTCTTTCTTATTGATTCTTCGAAAAATCTTAGTCAATCTTATCGTTAGTTAATCTTTTATAAAACTTCATTTTGGTTACCGTTATCCATATCCCAGTACAAAAGATAAATCAGTTTGCACACGGCGATTTTTTTTCTTTTGTGTCTGTTTAAGGGTTAGTTTTCAATTGTTTTAACATTTCCGGAGAATTACTCACCGTTCATTTTATTTTGTTGAAAAATCGGTTGTGGTTCGCTTGCAACCGTCACAGATAAAATAATTGAGATCCCAAACCCCGGCAGAACTGCCGTTTGGGTAGCAAACTTCACTACAACAGATAACGTAATTTTATCCTCACGACATAAACTAAAGTTGCCGTTGGGAGAGAAAAATGCCATCCTTCATCATCTGCCTAGCAACTCAACTGTTTTGGGATCGGCTTTGAAGCCGATTAAAAAAAAACCACAAAAAAACAAAAAAAAAACAATAAAAATACTTGAGTATTATTTTCTTTTTAGTAAAATAATATCATCCTTACGTGAGAGTATCGATTCCGGAATTGAAACTGTGTAGGTTTTCTTGTTAATAATATATCCTGTACGGTCTCTATTGCTTTAATTCCTAGATCTCGTAAAGTTCTATGGTGGCTAATGTTAGCGTTAATGGCGCTCATGGGTGTGGAGCTTACAACCGCCATATTGTGTGCTCATGCATAACCCTACATTACGGTGTGCAGCGTGGCTCCACTGTATTATCTCTTAAGGTCTTAAGTCCGAATGGGTGTTTTTCAACTCCCTTTTTTCGCATCCTGGTGCCATAAAAGCGCACGTACGCTTTTATGGCGCCAGGATGCGGCGATTACGGGGCTATGCAGTGTTTGGAAAGAACAGTGTGAGTTAAAAATCACCTGCCTAGCCTTTTCCCAAACTATCTTGGGTCGGCTGCCAGTCTAACCGTATGAAGCTGAGAACCAGTATTTTACATGAAGCGACTGCCTATCTGACCTCCACAACCCAGTAACTGGGTAATACTATACCCCTTGGTAAAACTGGATGTCAGACTTTTGACTTCTTACTACTCGTAACGACTGTCAAAGATCAACAAATAACAGCCGGGACCAACGGCTTAACGTGTTTTACGAGGCATGAAAGCGGCAGGAAGACGGAGGAAACTCGGGATGTAATTATGGTCACCCATCCACGCACCCACCTCAGCAAGCATGGCTTAACATTAAAGATCGCCCCGTGCGGCTGTTATTACTTAGCCAAGAGCGTTGGTACGTACGAGGATGAATTTTTTTTATTAACCTTAGTTTTTGCTTTGTTGGGTTCAGTACCCATCTTAAAGAGATTGTTTATCGGATTTGCCGGTTAATGCGACGATAGAGCAAAAAACTACACAAACTAAATTATTGCATTATTCTTCGTAAAAGCATCTCGATCCATTACAGGTATTACTGCAAAAGGTATATGAATACGAGGTGCCTGTCTACTGACATTTGGTCCAATTAAGGCACGAATTAGTCCCAATCAGTATACCAATCTATAAAACCCAGGAGCACGCTAATTGGTGACTACCACACTCAAAACCACATTACCAAGTCGTATTTTCCTTTTTTCATTTATTGATGCAATGATGTTAGCAATATCAGTACATATACCCCAAATAAAGCGACAAAAAATAAAAAAATAGACATCATAGTTCTGTTCTTAGTAAAAAATTAGAAAACGAGAATTTAGATACATGGTGAAGTTTTTTCCAACATCCGGAACTGACAACTAAAAGTCGTATTTCATTTGGAGCCGAGTTCTTTGTTAGGAACTTCTTGGTACTTGAAAGCTTCGTGGACGTAGTCCCTCTCACGATTAATTACGTAATTTGTGAGAGACCTACTCATCTGCATGTACTTTTGAGTCACGGGATATTTTTTTAGGACGGAACGTGCTCTACTTTGTTATCGCACATGGTTTTCTTTTTATCAGGATATGTACGTTTTTTGAAGCATTGAATTTTCTGGTTTTAGCTTGTTTTAATTAACAAATGAAAGACCTACAACTGAGTGGCTATGCAATCTAGTAGCTAAGCTTATCTCAGTCCGCTGCTGATCCTAGGGTTTTACAAAAGCCGCTGGGCATGCATGCGTTACTTACTTACCAACGTTTAGGTACCGATAAAATATATGTAAAATAAGTGTTTTTTGAGCACTAGGGGTAGGTACTCAAAATATACTTAATATTTATTTCCAGGCAGTTCACATTGAGGTCTTCACCATTAATCATACATTTAAAACACCGCACAAAAATGGCGTTGACTATGGTCGAGAGCGCGAACGTAATAAATTACATCCGATTTTAAAACATTTACGTCGGCTGGTATTAAATTTTTCATTTAGTTTACGCTCGATTTGGCTTTAGTTTTTATTAAAGTGGAACTCCGTACTTTATTTTAAAAGTGGAAATATAATACAGAATATAACAAAACAAAGTAAATATATTTTATTGGCAATAAAGTCGGAGTGGTCTGCTTTCATACCATATCTACTAAACTGAACGACTAGACTTTCCCATCTCTAGAAACGTTACTAAAACCTAATAAAAATTTCACATAAAAATTGATGGTTTCTATTGGATGGCCGATGGTCCTAAAATAGCTTAACCGTCGATTTTCTAACCATTTCTTAAATAAAACTAGGAAAGTATAAGGCGAGGGTAGCAAGTTGTAGGGTCTTATTGGATAAGTTTTGAAACCTTTATACAGGTCGGGAAGGTTAAGTTGTAATATAAACTTTCGAGTTTTAAGAGCGCTCTCTTCTCGCCACAGCTGAAGTTTACATTTAGTCAAAGCTTTTCTATTTGATAAAAGTGGGCTCAGTGGCTTTGAGGGCAATAAAAATTAGATTTCTTTAGTTTTTACGTGTGTTTTACTTTATCATTATTGTGCGGTTCCCTGTAAAACATGAGAGTAAGTTTGTTAATCTTCCAAGAACAGTGACACTTTAAAACCATCCCACGTCTGATGTCACAGCCATCGTCCAGTTTCGGCCTACCTTTGCTAATAATATTTTTTATAATGTCGTGAGCCGTTTTCGTAATTCGTACTGATTTGACTGCGTAAGTAAAATTGTGACCGTATAACATGCAAACTTGCGGATAGGACTAAGCAGACGCACCAAAAACAGACTCCGCTTAAAGCAGTAACCAATAATTTACCCTGAACCCAGACCATAAACGACTTTTCAATCAGTTTCATGTTTGGATAGTAAAGGCATAATCCCAATATCTTCATGAGCCTATAATGTTCCCACTGCTGGGACACAGGCCTTCTCTCAATCAGAGGCAGTGGGCTTTACTTCACCACTAGGCCCAGTGCGGTTTAGTAGATGTCACATTTGTCATGTTTTTTGTTCACGGACATGCCGGTTTCCACACGATGTTTTCCTTCACCGTTTAGAGAGCAGCGGTGATGAAATAAATTACACAAAGTAATGCGCTTGCCTGGGTTCGAACCTACGACTTACTACTCGTAAGTCGGGGCTGCCACCACTGGGCCAACGCTGCTCTGCTTAATCTCATAATAGGACTGCGCAATGCCAAAGCGTCACCGCATTTCATTTCGTATGCAGACCGTACCGAATGCATCCCTCTGTCATCAGTACAATTCCACGGGGTTCAGCATGCATACGCATGATACGTCCATTTCAAGAGCTTCTTTGAATCCTAATCCAGGGGAAAATTGCCTTTGAACATTACGTGTGTAAAGCTATACTAGTAACTTTCAGCAAACCAAAACCAAAATCTAAATTATGGAGGTTTATTTATCCAGTTATTTCTAATGAAAGATATGAAAACATCATCATCATCTGCCTGGCCTTTTCCCAAATACACGGTTTAAACGAACCCCTTTCGAAGGGGTCGAATCTAATTGATGGTTCATCTAATAGATGGTCACCCATCCACTGATTGACTTCGGTAAAAACTGATTGCCCTTGAAAATCGGGCTTTGCCGCTGTTATTATTTATCCACGAGCAAAAGTGAAATTTAGAGAGGCGCAAAAAGTGAAATACATACTTATACAGTTTAAAAATAGATTGGAGAATACAATAAAACACAAAATTATTTCACATCTAAAACGGACAAAGATGACTTTATTCAACTTAACAGTTTTTTTTTCGGATTTGAAATCATCGAATGACTTCTCCCGCTCTGGGCGGAGCGGAAGGGAGTGTCAGACTTGACTGACTAAAACCCATCCATGTTCCTTCTTAGCCCTTTCTGTTCCAGGGCCACGGTATCTCTTTCGAACAGCCCGCAGCCCTGGCAGGCATCGGCCCTCTCGGACCCCTTCCGATTTGCTGACATCTCCTTGAGGAGCGCGTGGAACACGAATGCGCCGTCGGCACGGCCTGTCGTCATTAGACAGACGGACGGTGAGCTAGCTGATGACTTTACTGTTACTCAACGTAACAGCTCCAACATTCCAGAATCAAAATACAAACGAAATAATAGAAACGTGACGAGCTGTTCCCGTGCAAAGCAATCAGATTAATTAAATTAATTGTTGTAAGTCCCGGTTATTATGCTGCACTAAATGTGGCTTGGTATGCAAAGCGCTCTAACGTACGTACTCGGGTCTTGAAGAGCCTTGCATTGCATCAGAAGCGGGAAGGCAAGGGTTGATTGGAGCTTGAAAATTGTATTCTGATGTTTGTCGAGGAAACTGGTATCCTGTCTAATGAATTAATTTGGCTTTTAGGTAAGTGTGCTCTCCTCTAGACGAACGATTCCAAATACATTTACTTTAATTAAATAATAAACGATCTCATCTTTCATCTCTCTTTACGTGACTATTGGGGCTGGGCTTTTTTTCGGCCAAAGAATAGCCATTGCCATATTATCCAACATGGCAATGCAGCCAGCCTTCTGGGCACTTTTCCTATTGACAGCGATGTGGACAAATTTTTAGACGCCCTGTAATTCTTTTCCCATTTTGATACTTTTACATATTAATTTATTATTTTAGCTCTATATGTAGTTTGTAAATAGGAAATTTAAATAGCTCGTGGCTAATAATAACAGCCGCACGGGACGATCTTTAAGGTTAAGCCGTGCTTGCTGAGGTTGGTCCGTGGATGGGTGACCATAATTCCATACCGAGTTTCTTCCGTGCCTCGGAAAGCACGTTAAGCCGTTGGTCGCGGCTGTCATTTGTAGATCTTTGACAGTCGTTACGAGTAGTAAGAAGTCAAAAGTCTGACATCCAGTCTTACCAAGGGATATCGTATTACCCAGTTACTGGGTTGTGGAGGTCAGATAGGCAGTCACTTTATGTAAAATACTGGTACTCAGCTTCATCCGGTTAGACTGGAAGCCGACCCTAAGATATTTTGGGATGAGGCTAAGCAGATGATGATGAATTTTGTAAATAATGTACATATTAAATTCGAATAAAATCATTGGATATCATAGTATACAGAACGATCTTCTTAATAGATATGACTTCGGATTTGTAAAAATACTGGTTCTTTCGGTTTTTTTGGGCTTCTATGATCAATGTTAAAGGATTGTCAGTTTTAGTAAGAGTCGGTAAGGTTAGGATCAAATCTTATCTGAGACGAAATTACTGGTATCCTACTTCCAGAAGCTCGATTTCAAGTTGCAGCTCCATGTACTTCTGATTGAAAACTAAGCTATCGAGGAACTTTATATTGGATCCTCTTAAAGTGTTTGTATTTGGAAAAAACATCAAATCAATGCTTCGTCGAAAATTATTTCATCACGCGAAAATGAATGTCAAAATAGACATAACGGCTGTACTTAGTTGCAAAAAAATCTTAAAGTGTTACGTAGTCCCTTAGAGCTGGTATAATAAATGTGACCCGTTCACAAATAAACCACCAAGACGTTCTGGTAAACAAACATATAAATTACTTATAACATGTTTTTCTATTTTCGACTCCATCTTATTGTTATACCCAAGTTCCAGAAAGCTCCTTGAAAGTTTCATTACCTCTACTTTCTTCTGAAAATACTTTTGCTGAATATACACTTGAGTGGAGGCGTGTTTTGAAAAGATACTAGTTATTTGTTTTTTTTTTTAAACACTTACTAGACAGCAGAACAAATGTTGCAAAAAAAAATTGTAACGTATTATACATATTTACCAAAATACGTAAAAAAATCTGGAAAAGTTTCTATGTTTATGTTTAAATCCCACGTAATCGGGGGGCGTATTGCCAAACTGTATACTGACCCGGACCGGGGTTGCTCTGAGTTTGATCGCAGTTTGCCTTTGTAGTTGAAGAGCAAACTGTATACCTATTCAGAGAGTGTCTGAATCAATATACATTTTGCTTTAAAATACTAGAGCAAAATACATACGAGTCCAGACGTCCATACTTTCCAGTGTCTGGTGTAGTATGTAATATGGCATTGCTAATTTAGAGCAAAATGCATGCGAGTGCAACAATGTTTTATCTCTTTTATTCCCGCACGGCGCGCTATCATGCCTGCCTTGTCTTCTTAATTTTGCGCCGCTTGCGTCCTTGACTCCTTTTTTTCGCCAGTGGCCGTGACTTCATTTGCAATTACGCACGTGTCCAGGTTATTCTTTCACAAATAAAACAATTATTTGCCAATCGAATTTAAACCGAAATTACAAATGGGTACAATTTACTGTGTGTCAGTACATCTTTCTTATAAAAAATTTATAAAAACTGGAATTGGAAACACTTATAGTTTTTTTTAAAACACCCTGTGTGGTTTTTACAGTTCAAATTAATTTTTAGTCATACTTACAACGGGGTTTTTTTTAGTTAAAACTTAAATTAATTCACAATAGGTATGTTTTTAAGAAAAATTGTTCAGCTTCACTAATAGGCATAACAGCGTAACAAAAAAATACGGGAAATTATGAAACACGTTTTAAAGTTAGTTACAGAAATTCGCGTGTCACAGTTTGCTTTACATACAAGCGAGCAAAATGCATACATTCTCAGATTGCTCTGAGCTCGTATGTACTTTGCCCCAATTTGTTGCAAGCAAAATGCATACCTTCTCAGATTGCTCTGAGCTCGTATGCACTTTGCTCCAATTTATTTGTGATTTTAATGAGCACGACGTAGTTCAGTACAGACTACGGGTGTCTGGGTCAGTATACAGTTTGGCAATACGCAATCGGGGGCAAGGCTATTGCAATCAACGGGGCACAAACCCAGACTTCGTGGTTGCTACTGAAAACCCAATAAGTATTTTCCCGACCCAGGAATGGAAGCCAGGGCCTCAGGACCAGCAGTCGAGATTGCGACCTCTAGACCATCGATGCAGTCGAGGTAATGGACACAAATTACGCGTCAATTATGTAATAGATTGTAAATCTATAATAATACGAGTAGGCACATCATCATAAACTAAGAGGTTTTCAAAAAAGTTATTTTGACATTCTACTGAGTGTGCCTTTGCGTACAACCGGAAAACAAGAAAATGTGTTTCTCACTTGATTTATGGCCGAATTGCGTACATTTCCGCCAATCTGTTTACTCGACACGAATTCTTATATTGATGTTCGATTGTTTCAGTACCTAAATGAAATTATTTGGATAAGTTTTTCATGTGTTTTCCATAAGAAACCTCCCACACAAAAAACACTACAACAAAACAAAGAAAAACCTGGGTCCTATTTAACAAAATTAACCGTTGGGCGATACTCCGAGACTTCGTCAGTTTAACAAGAATTTTTTAAACATTTTCTGCTATAATTATACAGTACGTCATATTTTGACATATTTAATAGGGTCCAGATTTTAGCCAAAACCGACCCTTTTTTGTAGATTCATAATATATCCCCTTTCTCGCAGTACGTTATTATCATGTTATAAGAGCTTGTGTCAATAAGTTTATTACTCCTAAAATAAATGCCAAGCCATCATTTCCCCACAGAGAGCCGCAAGAGGTGGCAAGGGGATGATATTGGCGACATCAATTTGTTTATTGAAAATGATGTGTTAGGAATATATCGAACATAAAAATGTATGTATACATAACTGAGGCCATTATTTTATTAAGTAGTGTACCTATCAGACAGCTCAGTACAATTGTGTTTTTAAATTTTCTACAAGTCATTATTCTGGATGGTTCTGTATGGTGTCGGACGTAAAGAATAGCACTATCCCATATCTCCCCGAGGGTGTCGTAAGAGGCGACTAAGGGACTTGCTAGAGAATGGGCAGCAGCATTCTCTGTGCTTTTGTAACAACCATACTGCGATCGCCAACCCGCCTGCCAAGCGTGGCGATTATAGCAAAACCCCCCTTATGTCAATTTGGCGTTGGGGAGGCCTATGTCCAGCAGTGGACGTCTTTCGTCTGAAATGATGATGATGATGACAAGTCATTATTACGCGCGATATTTTTAATTATCATTATGAATAACTTGAATGCGTTGTAAAATAAAATATTTTATCGAAAATTTTCTCGTAGTTAATGTATCAGAGATGATTATTAAAATGTGTGTATGGGTTATGGTAGGTACTAACTAATATTATCATGACACGTAACTTATGTACAGTCAGCTCCGAAGTAAACTCACCCCCTAGAAATGTTGACTGGTATGTGAGCGTGTTGAGTTTACTTTGGAGCTGACTGTACGAAGGTAAATACTTAGCCATAAAACAAGCTGAAACTAATATAGGAAGTAAACACATGCTGCCATGACACTTTTGCTTAGCAACTATATTGCGTGAGTTATAATGAGACCCGGGAAACATCGAATAGGGGAAATAGGGGAACATTCATTTTGAAATGGATGGATGACTAGTACCTATGATAGATTTTTTACGAGCAGTAATAGTTGATAATGGATTATCCTAATAGGTCATAATATTTTTTTATGGTCATGAAGGTGTGTTCGTGTATTGTCGTTTACTTGCTAATGGGCCTACCTACCCGGTATTTATAAAAAAATGTGTGGGTTCTACATGAATCTACATGATTTGACTTTTAAAATAATCATTTATTTTAAAAGTCAAATCATGTAGATTTTGTCTGGTAACTACTTTGAATGGAAAATATCAGACGCACCGATTCAAATGTTCATTAATACTACGTGTGCACAACCTAACAATAGGTTGTTTGTTACCTTTTTGTTAACCATAAACGTACAATAAAATCTATTGGATTTTCAACTCTAGGCATTAAGCTCAAGCAAAACATGACATAAGTTTAAGGGAACTAAAAATTAAACAGAGTAAGCAATGTAACTGTGATCTCTTAGACAACGTTCCATTGTTCTAGTAATGCGTAACATTTATTTTTGTACTGACAATACGTAATTATTGTTTGGGAACTCAATGGGCCATATTAGTTATACTCCGAAGTTCAATGACCATTTTGACCAAGATGACCCATGGCTTGTGAATAGCCATTAAGAGTGGTCACGCCTTACGGCATTTCATACTATTAAGTCCTTATTTTCCGAAATGACTGAACCGATTTTAATGAAACTTCATTCGCTTAAGCAGGATACATAGTTCTAAATAGGGAAACAGCCTTGAATTTATGTATATATGTGAGCCGACTGTTTTCCGAAACATAATTGACAAATATAAAAAAATCTAAAAACAAGATTGTAATACAAGTGCTTGGTTACCAAATTCAATTTATCGTTCAACAATTTTAAATACAATTAATAACACAGAAAGGTCCAATGAAATTTAAGCATCAAGATACTCGTGAAAGGCAATATTATTTTTTAATCTTATCGTTGAATTTAATAACAGAAAACTCAATGAAGTGAGAATAATATCACGTTCTGAAGATAATCGAAACAGTGTCATCATAGATGAAATAACTGTTCTATATTAGTACATTGTGTATTAAGGGGCGGTAAGTAAGGAATTACGATCGAGGCTCTAATAGAAGCCCGAAGTCGAAGACTGAGGGCTTTCTGAGTCGAGGTTCGTGATTCCCGTACCGCCCGTGAAACATACAATGTTTTTCATCACATTTGCGAGTAAATAATTATGAAACTCAGCACAACTATTATTACGATTTACGAAATACGTGAACTTTTTTAAGCGGATGGCGGGCTTCTTGCCCACACCACAGATAATACAAATGTTTCGTTCAGAAACGTTAAGGGCAAATACTTACGTAGGCCGTAGCCATGACGGAGTGTAAAAAAATAAAATAATTTCAACGTTTTGATACAAAATACTATCGATTATTAAAAACATTAGTTGAGTATTTAAGTAACATGTAGCGAGATTGCAATAAAATTCCTGTGTAGATAAAATTTTAATAAATCAATTTTTCAATTGCGTGTAAACTCCTTGCTTGAACTTGCATGAACTGTGTGCTGTGCTAAAAATTAAAAAAAAAATACCGACCTTGGGTTTTATATGGGGCATTACGTTAACCTGTATGTTTAGATACTGTTTACGTGCAAGTGTGATGAGAATATTTTTCTTTTAGAAAATTCAAATACATTAAAGATAACATGTCGACTGCAATCTCTGAAGGTTTAGGCAGAGGTGTGTGGAGAGAATGTTTCTCCCTAACACAATTGAAAAAAAATTGACGATTACAAAAATCTGTTTTTGATCAATCAAATGACTAGAACACTTTGCTCAGTACATTTCGGTTGTTATGTAGCCATATCGTTATATAGGTATCTACATTTGGCTGGCTGGCTGCATAACCATGTGGCGCAACTCTTTAACTATGATTGACTGACTGATACGCAATGCACAACATCCGTCATCAACATCTAGTGTAGCCGCAGTGCTGTAATAATAATTTTGTTCTAAAATTTTTGCCTGAAATATTTTTTTATAAAACTTACCATTTTGCAAAAAAATGCAAAAAAACCGGTTTTATGATCTTTGACTTTGAATAATTATTTTTCCAGGTTTTTTTCAAGGGATCGAAGGGGACTTTCAGATTTCATATATAATGGTGTTCTGAAAATTCCTACCAATTTTTAGGTCTATGTGAATTTTTGTACCTTTGCATCTCTAAATTGACCGGATTAATATGTAAACGAGATGTTTGTTAAACGTAGCGTCACTCGTCTGATCCCCGAAGAGTAAGGTCCCGTAGATGTTAAGTAGCAAAATGTAGGTATAGGTACTAATGGGTAATAATGGATATCAAATGTACATCTACATTTTGCTACTTGCATGGATGTATTTTTAAATCCCATGTAGTAGGGGGCGACCCTTGCCACCAACCGGGCACAAATCCAGGCTTCGAGGCTGCTACTTAGAAGTTCTTGATAAAAAAACTGATAACACTTTTCTCCACCCAGGAACCCAGGACATTATGCTTAGCAGTCGCGTTTGTGACCACTCGACCTTCTTCTGAGTAGTTTGTTAAACACGTAAAACTATCATCTTCGTATCTATGTAAAAATCATTCTAATAGCCGATCTTTCTGATTTCTTTAACCATTAAGAAACTCAGATTAAAACAGGTTCGTACCTTAGCTCCTAATTTTTTTACATTTCTAACGTAGATCTGCAATCATACTATCTATCGATGTTCAGAAATGTGTGGACATGGTATACGTATGAACGCATCATGTTTCCCTTCAGGCAAGACAAAGCGTGTGTACGCTACCAAGGCTTTGAATTAAGTCTTGGCTTGCATATGTTGGTGGCCAAAGCCAACATCTTGGGTATTACACCTGTCGTGAAAGTGGATGCTTGTACCAAAAGTGATTTCGGTGTCCTAAGATGTGGCTAAGCAAATAAGCGATGCCTTTTACCTATTGATTAGTTACATTATATATGCGCTATGTTTCGTCTATGTTAATGGTAGATTTTTGACAGTCGTTATATAGGAGCTTGTGGCTAAATAATAAGAACCGCTCAGATCAATTTTCAAATTTATCCGGATTTGTATAGGGTGGTCTGTAGATGGGTGACCACCCATTACATACCGAGGTACTTGTAACTAACTCAGTAAATCAGTGGGCCGAAAGTCTGTCAACCAGTCTTACCAAGGAGACCAACCAAAGGTTACCAAGGAGTTGGTACTCCTTCCTTCCTTCGGTTGGTTGGTGGTTGGTGGAGTTGGTTGGTAACTGGGTTGTGGAGGTCCGATAGGCATTCGTTCCATATTAAATACTGGTATTCATCTGTATCCGTTTAGACTGGATCTTAACATTGTTGGGAAAAGGCTAGGCCAAAAATGAGTTACATCAAATTTTCTGAACCCTGAAATTAAAGTTTAACTCCAGATCCAATTGAACGCCAGAGCATAAACGCACGCGCGTGCCTTCCACGCCAAGCCACAAATAGTTACAAAAAAAAAGGAATTTCAAAAGTATTGTTAATTTATTAATTATTTAAGATACATAGATCACATTTTGAAGATATGTAAATAAACATGTTAATATAACTCAATGCAACACCTTTTTTAGGTTGGCAATACTTGCCCTTATAATTTAAGAAGTAGAAAGAAAAGGTAGTAACTGTCATGGCGATTTAAGTACTGCGTTGTGTTTGTTGATTTGGTGCATAATATAAAACTGTTATTGAACAAAAGCTCGTGTTTACTTACAAATCCAATAGGTTATGGGCCCAGGCACATAATTCTGCATGGTTTTAAATAAACTGAGTTCGAAGAAACGCCGGTCGAAACGGCAATTCGGCATCCGTGTGACCGCGTGGTGCAAGAAAAAAAAAAAAATTTGCCAGCCGGCGGGAAGAAAAACACTTGATAAGTGGATACTACTTACAAGGGCGGGACCAGCAGGAAGGAAATAGAACAACATGGAAGAAAACAAAGTACCAGTTTCTCATATACGACTTGAAGGAGCATCCAATTGGAATGTATGGAAATTCCAGTCCATAATTCTGTTGCGGAGTCAAGACCTACTAGATGTGGTTCAAGGGACGAAGGTGAAGCCGGAGGTGGCGATAGACAGGGAAAAATGGGAAAAACTGGACGCAAAAGCTCAAACATGGCTGGTGACAAGAATGTCAGAAACCGTGATGACACACATTTTGACCTGTACTACATCTGCAGAAATGTGGAAGAAACTTGCTAGCGTTTACGAGCAAAAATCAGAAACTAGCATACATATCATCCAGCAACGTTTCTTCCAATTTAAGTATGTGGAGGAGACAGATATGTCCACATTTTTATCTAAAATCGAAGAATTAAACAACCAGTTAAAGCAGATGGGAGAACAAATCTCGGAAAAATTAATTATAACTAAAGTGCTGATGTCACTTCCAGAGAGGTACAAACATTTTGTGTCTGCGTGGGAATCGGCACCGGACAACAAACAAACATATGATAACCTCGTAGCAAGATTACTAATTGAAGAGGAACGATTAAAAGATAAAGAAGAAGTGTCTCAGCAATCATCAGCGTTCGTTGTAAAGAAGATAGAAAAGAAGAACGTAAAATGTTATAAGTGTAATAAAATGGGACATTTCCAGAGTGAGTGCGGTAATCGTAACATGGAACAGAGAAATCGTAATTACAATAACAGTGCGAACAATAGTAATAAACCGGTCAAAAAGTGTTATTATTGCAAGAAAACGGGACATTTGAAAACTGAGTGTTGGTTCAGGAAAAATAAAGAAGATAATAAAGTGGGCAATGCTTTCGTAATCGCAAACCAAACTCTAAGTGGACATTTCCATAAATCGCAATGGCTAGTGGACTCTGGTGCAAGCCAGCGTATGTGTCGAGACCGCCATCTTTTTGCGACTTATCGTGTTTTGGCTCATAAAAATGTGATTATTGGAAACGGAAATGCAATTAAAGCGCATGGCTGTGGACAGGTGGCGCTACAGGTCTATGACGGAAAGCAGTGGATAGACACTACCATAGACAATGTTTTGTACGTACCGGAATTAAAAACAAATCTACTATCCATGAACTGCGTCGCAGATAGAGGTTATGTTGTGGTAACGAAAAATAAAATGTGCAAATTTTATAAACAAGACAAACTATGTGCAGTAGCTAAACGTAAAGGTGATATGTACTTTATGGACGTACGTTACGAGTGGGAAGTGGCAAATGTATCTCAAGTGCAATCAAGTCTCAAAGAATGGCACGAAAGACTAGCTCACCAAAATATACAACATGTGAAAAGTGTGCTTAAAAACAATAACATCTCAGTGACAAATGATACCGACTTTAAATGTGAAAGCTGCTTGAAGGGCAAAATACATCGATTGCCTTTCAGTGCTAGTGAAACAAAAACGACTAGGCCGTGTGAAGTCATACATGCGGACACATGCGGGCCTATGGAGGTGCCATCGGTAGGAGGTTCTAGATATTTCATCATTATGAAAGACGACTACTCCAACTTTCGATCTGTGTATTTTGTTAAAGGGAAGGATGAAGTAAAGGCATGTGTTGAGAACTTCATAACTAAATCAGAAAATATTACCAACAACAAGATACAATACTTTAGAAGTGACAACGGGCTCGAGTTTGTAAACAAAGGAGTGCGAAACCTGTTTACTACACATGGAATTATACATCAAACCACAGTGACGTATACCCCGGAACAAAACGGCAAAGCAGAACGAGAGAATCGAACCCTGGTTGAAGCGGCAAGAACAATGTTGTGTGCAAGAGGATTACCCAAGAAGTTATGGGCAGAAGCTGTTCAAACTGCAGCGTATGTATTAAATAGGACCAGTAAAAGTAATGAGCCTGGAAAAACTCCATTTGAAACATGGACAAATAAACGTTTTGATATAAATAGTTTAAAAACATTTGGTACTCCTGTTGTTGTTCATATCCCAAAAGAAAAGAGATTGAAGTGGGACTCTAAAGGAGAGAAAGGAGTCATGGTAGGGTATGGAGAAGAGGTTAAAGGTTATAGAATATTTTTTCCAAAGAAAAATAGTGTACACATAAAGAGGGATATTGTTTTCCTTGATCAAGGCAAAGAGAAGACAGAGCAATTGGTACTATTGGAATATGATACAGATAATAAAGAAGAAAATAAAACAACTATTGAAGAGACAGTCAAAAATACAGATAAGCGGTCCAATGAAGGTGTTCAGCAGGCAGAATCAAATGAAGGTGAACAGTACTCATTTGCAGAAAGCTTAGATGAATCTACAGAGAATGACTCAAGTATGTATGTACCATGCTCCAGTGAAGAGAGCTCTAGTACTGAAGAAAATGGAAACATACAACCACCACGTCAGAAAAGTTCTCGCGTTAGAAAGCAGACTTCTTTCTATAATTGCCATCATGTTTCTTTTGAGGAGGATGAACCTAAATCTTATAAAGAAGCCATACAGAGGCAAGATGCTGAAAAGTGGAAAGAAGCCATAGAAAGAGAACTGAAAACTCTAAATGAAAACAATACCTGGGAAGTTTGTAAACAGCCAATTGATGTAAAAACCGTAAGTAGCAAGTGGGTATTCAAAATTAAAAATGACACTCAATATAAGGCTAGGTTAGTGGCCAGGGGATTTGAACAAAATGACATATTAGATTCATATGAAACTTATGCTCCAGTAGCAAACTTATCCACCTTTAGATTATTTGTGTCAGTTGCTACAAAGTGGAATTTGCCTATTTACCAGATGGATGTGACTGGTGCTTTTCTGTATGGAGATATTGATGAAGTAGTATATTTAAAATTACCTGAAGGTGCCTACAAGGGTGATAGTAACATTGTTAAATTAAATAAATCATTGTATGGTTTGAAGAAATCTCCAAAATATTGGAACAATAAATTTAATTCTGTAATAACGGCACATGGTTTTGTAAAATCTCATAGTGATAATTGCTTGTATATCAAACTAAATGGTGATGCTAAAACATATGTATTGTTGTATGTTGACGACTTATTAATTTTTGGAAATAATAGTAATGAAATACCAGGCCCCTCAGAAAGTATTGCGAAAAAAAGTTTTTATATATGGGAGACTGGCCAGTTATTATGTTTTTCGAAAATATGATTATTTATAAGTAAAAATAAGTAAGTTCCAATTTCAAAATTTCCCTCCACATTTTTTGCGAGTTAATTCAAAGTATTGTGTCTCACTGAAATATGGATCTGCGCCGGGAACATTTTAGAGCTATGATTTTATACGATTTCAAGTGTCGCCTGAAACCGGATGAATCGTACGATAGACTTCAAATGGCATTCATGGATGAAGGCCCTTCCAAGGCAACCGTGTATCGTTGGTATAACGAATTCAAGCGCGGTCGACCAACTTTGGGGGATGACGAAAGAAGCGGTCGCCCTTTGACGGCTGTTACCGAAGAAAACGTGCTAGCAGTGAAAAATTTAATCCAAGACAATAGGCGAATTACATATCAGGAGATTCAACACATATTGAAGATTGGATCGGGAAGCGTTCACGAGATTCTACACAGCCATCTTCGCGTGAGGAGGATAGTATCACGCTGGGTGCCGCACAACCTCACCGATGCTCAGAAGCAGGCCCGGGTGGAATGGTGCCGTGATATGCTTAACAAATTTGAAGCAGGCTCGTCTCGGCGTGTTTACGACATCGTTACAGGTGATGAGTCCTGGATTTATCAATACGACCCAGAAACCAAGCGCCAGTCGACTGTTTGGGTGTTTCAAAATGAGCCAACGCCTACCAAAGTGAAGCGATCTAGAAGCGGGGGTAAGATTTTGATCGCTAGCTTTTTTAATTTGACTGGCCACTTGGTATCAATTCCCTTACGGGATCAAAGAAGCATTAATGCCGAATGGTATACTTCCAAATGTTTGCCAGAAGTTTTCTCTGTTATAAGCAACAAGCGACCAAACACAGGGCTCCGCGGGCTACTGCTCCACCACGACAATGCACCTGCGCACACCGCACTCAAAACGAGGGACTTCCTGGACAGCACGCCAGTCAAACTCCTGGGTCACCCTCCTTACAGCCCTGATCTAGCACCGTGTGACTTCTTTTTATTCCCAAAAATAAAAAATCAGCTCAAAGGGATACAATTTTCGTCGCCGGAAGATGCGCTGGCTGGGTTCGAGCAGGCTGTAAACGAGGTGTCTGCGGCGGACTGGAAAAAGTGTTTTGAAAACTGGTTTAGGCGCATGAATCTTTGTATAGAGGCTGGTGGAAAGTACTTTGAAAAGATTTAATAAAAATATATGTACGTATAGAACAATTTTTTTTAGTTTCGCAAAACTTTCTGAGTGTCCCACGTATGTAACCTCAAATTACTACTAAATAGTAAATTTAAGATGAAGGATTTAGGGCCGGTATCAAACTTCTTAGGCATACAGGTCAGACAGGATTTACAGAATGGAATCACTAGCTTATGTCAAAAAGAATATCTCAAAAATGTTTTGATAAAATTTGATATGCAAAATTGTAAAGGAATGTCCACTCCTATGGACCTCAACTTTAATATCAAAAGTTTAGAAGAAAATATAGATAGTACTGTAATTGATAAAAATATTGAAAACAAATGCAGAAAGATAATAGGTAGCCTATCATATGCAGCATTAGGCACAAGGCCAGATATATGTATAGCTGTGTCAATTTTAAGCAGATATCAGAACAAAGCAAACAAATTGTTATTAACAGCGCTAAAAAGAGTCTTGAGATATATTAAATGTACTATCAATTATAGTCTAATATATAAGTGCAATAGTGATATGTTAATTGGGTATTGTGATGCTAACTGGGGAGGAGATTTGAAAGATAGAAAATCAACAAGTGGTTATTGTTTTATGTTTGCTAATTGTCTAATTTCTTGGTGTTCTAAAAAACAGGCCAGTGTTAGTCTGTCATCAACTGAGTCTGAGTATGTAGCAATCAGTATGGGCGCAGCTGATGTTTGTTGGCTAATAAATTTATTAAGTGATTTTAATATTAAGAATGTTTGTCCAGTAGTGATGTTTTGTGACAACCAGAGTGCAATAATGGTTGCCAATACTGATTGTGTTAAGCGATTAAAACACATAGATATTAGATTTCATTATATTAAAGAATTGATTAAAAAGGGTAGAATAATATTGAATTATATAAAAACAGAAGATCAGATTGCAGATATGTTTACGAAAGCACTAAATAAAAATTTGTTAAGTAAGTTCACAGAAAGATGTGGTGTGTATGAATACTAAGTTATAAGTTTAAGTTAGAGTTTAGTTTAAGTTAGTTAACATATTTTTTTTCTTCCTTTGTTTATGTAGGTAAAGGTATTGCCTTGAGGGGGGGTGTTAATATAACTCAATGCAACACCTTTTTTAGGTTGGCAATACTTGCCCTTATAATTTAAGAAGTAGAAAGAAAAGGTAGTAACTGTCATGGCGATTTAAGTACTGCGTTGTGTTTGTTGATTTGGTGCATAATATAAAACTGTTATTGAACAAAAGCTCGTGTTTACTTACAAATCCAATAAAACACACACAAAAGTAAAAGTAATGACTTAAATTGCTGATTTCGGCTTATAGTGCACCACATTTTTTATCACATATTTGTGTCGTTGGAGTACAGGGCACGGTCTTGCTTGTCACGTACATGTGACAGTGGCGTTCAAAAGAGAAGGATGATGACGATAACGAGTATCTCCAAAGAATGTATCTCAGTGACGTAGAAATAAAACAAAATATTCTAAGCAGATATTTGTCTGCAAAACCTAGGTCCTCAATAAATATGTATTAGAATTTTCTAAGAAATAGGTGCCATAATGGTATTCGAAATGGAGTTTGAAAAACAATTCGGCGTTTGTTATGTCTATACGATATCTATGAATTAAATATTTATGAAGGGAAAGTAAAATATAAGGGGGTGGATACCCATCTATATTTACCTCATCATTTCAGCCGAAAGACGTCCACTGCTGGACATAGGCCTCCCCTAAGTGTACATATTGCCATAATCGCCACGCTTGGCAGGCGGGTTGGCGACCGCAGTATGGTTGTTACAAAAGCACAGAGAACGCTGCTGCCCATTCTCTGGAAAGTCCCTTAATCGCCTCTTACGACACCCACGTGAAGATATGGGATGTTGCTATTCTTTACGTCCGACACCATACAGAACATATTTACCTACTCAATACAAATTTTAAATTTACGGACGGACAACGCCCAGTCCAAAATTTGCAAATTACAAAGGTGAGCACTAAAGAAGAATTATTGAGCATGTATCGGAGATTAACGTACAATCAAATAATACTTTTACAGTGATATTTTCAATGAATGATTACATTGTATTAGAAATATTGCCTGAGAGATATTTCTCAACGGCATGTAAAGCCAAGTCGAAGGCCCATGGGTGGCATGCCGCGGGTATAATATATGCAGTGTATAATTTAATGATAACTGTATACTTTTTTCAAATCACTTGATAGGCCATTAGACTGCCTCGTTGATGGAATGGTTGCAAGCGCAACTGCTGAGCTCATGAGGTCCTGGGTTCGATTCCCAGGCCGACTGTTATTGGGTTTTTCCATCAGTAATTTCTCAGTAGCAGCTACGTAGTCTAGATTTGTATGTCTATTCTGTATGGTGTCGGACGTAAAGAATAGCACCATCCCATTCCTTTCCGTGGGTGTCGTATGAGGCGACTAAGGGACTTTCCAGAGAATGGGCAGCAGCGTTCTCTGTGCTTTTGTAACAACCGTACTGCGATTGCCATGCTTGCAATAGAGACAACGAAGATGGAAATTTAAAAAAAATAAGTTATTGTATTGACATGTGTTACGAAAGGGATTTTCCCGAGAATGGGCAGCAGCGTTCTCTAGGCTTTAGTAACAACCGTGCTGCGATTGCCAACCCGCCTGCCAAGCGTAGCGATTATAGCAAAACCCCCATTACGTCAATGTAGCGTCACTTGGGGGAGGCCTATGTCCAGCAGTGGACGTCTTTCGGCTGAAATGATGATGATGATGATGAGTCTAGATTTGTGCCCGGTTGATGGCAAGAGGCTCGCCCCCTATAACATTGGACTGAAACATAACTGCCAAAATGTGGGTGTGCTATTAGGTACACCTCTGCCTAACCCTACGGGTATTGCAGGCGTGATGTTACGTAAATAGACCGTTTCCATAATGTTTATCACTTGAGGGATAGGACACTAGCGCGACTTAAAGGCTTCATGGACCCGTGTCATTTTCGTGGTTTTCGGGGTAGTTGATAACGAAAATGAGGTCAAAATAAAAATCCAAGATGGCGACGGGGAAAATTTTCGGTTTTTCCTTCATGGGTGTCGTATGTTTGCATGAAGTGTGGTCATGTGATTTCCTGGAATTGGTTAGCATTGTTTAGTGCTTGATTTCTGATAATTTCAATTGAATGCTTTTCAAACATCGATATGAAATAGATTTTTCCGTTGAAACTTATTTTAGCTTTAAATGTGTTCAGCTCTATCAAGCATTATGATGATACAGCGGTGTTAATAATTTTCCCTTCAAAATTAAGTGCAGGGTTCAAAGTTTTTCATCATCATCATCATCATTTCAGCCCAAAAGACGTCCACTGCTGGACATAGGCCTCCCCCAAGTGTCGCCAAATTGACATTTTGGAAGGGTTTTGCCATAATCGCCACGCTTGGCAAGCGGGTTGGCGATCGCAGTACGGTTGTTACAAAAGCACAGAGAACGCTGCTGCCCATTCTCTGGCAAGTGTTTACGCCATTATTTTATTTTGTTATATCAATAATCCACTCCCAAAAATCACGCCCAGCCTTCAGTGTTTTATAATTCTATATTGCAAAAATTCGGAACAAATCCATTTCACAAAGCCATTTATTTATTGATCAAAACAGAATACCAGATAACCGTCTACATTCTGAATTGACTATACAAAAAACTCACTGCTGACCTATTTTCAATAACAGGCTTGTTGATGGATGTATTCTCTGGAAGGCTGCAGGTTGGTATTTATCAAGCTATGAACGAAATTTGATTTGAACAAAATTTTGATGAACTGTTATCAGTTTTTGATGAAGTTATTACAAGTTTGCTGGTGTCGTCAAGCGCGTTCTTGATTATCTTTTCGATACTATAAAAAATATATATATTATAATAATATTAAGCTTTAGATGTTAATGTCTACAGGGTTATTAATAATTCGGTGCATTCCTTGAAGTAGGTGATACTATAATTTGCTCGGAGTCCAAACTCGGTTGGTTTGAAAAATCTCACTCTCAATTTTTTTTTGGAAATTTTACATCTCTCCACCATCAACTGCTGATTGTGATAAACCTACGCCTTTCAAGTTGTTAAACTGATAATATGTGATGGATGTTATCTGTATGAATAGCACCCGGTTTCTGGAACAAAAATCACTGACGTTTCGACAAGCAAAGTGATGCGATCGACTGTTGATAATTCAGTCTATTTATTTATAGTAGTATTACACGTGCTTTCAGTGCGGAAACAGGCCAAAAGAAGAAAAAAAACGGCGCACGAAGGATTCCGTGCCATTATTTTTTTAAACGTTTTTAGTATTTGTTGTTATAGCGGCAACAGAAATACATATTATGTAGAAATTTCAACTGGCTAACTATCACGGTTCATGAGATACAGCCTGGTGACAGACGGTTGGACGGATGGACGAACAGCGAAGTCTCAGTAATAGGGTCCCGTTAGACCCTTTGGGTACGGAACCCTAAAAACTCTTACTGTTTTACTAAAATGCCATAAATAAAGCCTAAGACCGTTTTAAACAACCCAATTACAAATACCCAACTTAACTCAAAAAGTCAACATGCAAAAAAGTCGTACCTAATAGAGTTACCTACACATATTACGCACGTTACGGATGAAAGTTAAATTGTAAATAATCGTGGAACAGTGTTTTTATTATTATCGATGGCAGTGACATCTGGGATCACGGACCACGCAACAGCTGTTGGAGACGCGCAACTCCTCGTAATACTCCCCCCCCCCCTCCTGAGCTGAACAAAATGCCTGTTTACTGATTCAGAGGCCTTTTTCACATAAAAACTGTATAAGCGATCGGAATAGATGGGTTATCCTATTACTTTATTGAACAAAGTTTTAGCGAAGCGTGTGTTGGCTCAAAACTGATGCGGTATTCGGTAAATAAGTTGTTGTTTCTAGCAAACTGGAATTATACGGAACATCATCATCTGCCTAGTCTTTTCCCAACTGTGTTGGTGTAGATTTCCAGTCTAACCAGATGCAGCTGATTACCAGTATTTTACAGGGAGCGACTGCTCATCTGACGTTTACAGAGAGACCTAGATAATACGATACTCCTTGGTACCTGTAACGGCTGTCAAATATCTACAAATGACAGCCGGGACCAACGAACATTATGTTTTAAATTGTGCCTAAGGAGATGACAGTTAATTTAATTGGGTTAGACAAAAGAGTATTTCTGTACCATCAATTCAATGGTAGTCTGGTACTTGTGGTTTGCACCTCCTCATAAAAAATGGAAACCTAATTAAGAAGACTGCCGAAAATTACAAAAATCATTAGCTAGATCAACAGCTGTTTTGTCAAAACATAAAACCAGTTGTTAAAACGCAAGAACCTAATTTTATTTGCAGATTTTTCCAAATATTTGTTACTTTAAAAAAAAAAACAATTAGGTAGTAGACGGAATTGATTATACAGGGTGTAACGGAAAGGGTATATACATACTTAAAGATGTGCTACAGACCATCAAACTGAATATGTTTCTCCATAGAGAAAAATCGTAATAGCGAAAAAAATATCAGCTGCCCCATACAAATTTTAATACCTATTCGCCCCAAATGTATGGGGCAGCTGATAATTTTTTCACTATTACGATTTTTTCCGATGGAGAAACATGTTCAGTTTGATGGTCTGTAGCACACCCTTAAGTATGTATATACCCTTTCCGTTACACCCTGTATTTTCCTGTATACTGTTGACATAATTAAAATGATTTAATAAAAAGCATTTTGTCTTGACCAAATAGAGTTACCTGGGCTGTCCCAGGTTGCTCGGTGTATAAACTTCAACCAAATAAAAAAGTACCAAATTGTGAGTACTTTACTCACAACTTGGAACTTTTTTTAATTTGGTTGAAGTTACATATCGATGCAAATTTTCTTGAAAAGCAACGCCAACTCGAACTGCACATTTATAGTGGTCACACTATATAATAGCCTACTTTTCAATGTACATAAATCTGACTGGTATCAAACAACGGTTCCTAGAGTGAATTTACAAACTGACGATACAAAAATTATATGATGTCTTGCTGATATTCTACTATTATAATGTACTAGCTGTCCCCGGCATGCGTTGCAATGCACTTTTTACCTACCATATCTACCTACCTACCATACCCTACCCTACTCTACCCTACATACTTACCTACCCTACCCTACCTACCTACCTACCATACCCTACCTACCTACCTACCTACCATACCCTACCTACCTACCTAGTTACCATACCCTACCTACCTACCCACCATACCCTACCTACCTACCCTACCCTACCTACCTACCTACCCTACCCTACCCTACCCTACCTACCTACCCTACCCTACCTACCTACCTACCATACCCTACCTACCTACCCTACCCTACCTAACTACCTACCCTACCTACCTACCTACCCTACCTACCTACCTACCTACCCTACCTACCCTACCTACCCTACCTACCCTACCTACCCTACCTACCCTACCCTACCTTTCCTGAATTTTCTATGCTATAAACCTCACGGAGCCCGAGACTTTTCCAACGAATGCAAAACCGTGGAAATCGGTTCGTGCATTCTGGATTTATAGCGTCAGGAAGGAAAACCCGACTTATTTTTATATAGTAGATTTAATTAAGTAACCACGTTTCCGAACAAACAATGCTCTTTCAATATAGTCTATGGCTGTGAATGACATTGACATTCGTTACGCGCGTTTTTTTAAATATGCAAAATTAAATGTATATTTTTCAATATTTCTGAGTGATATTCTTAATATTTTTTTCCGTAAGAACCTTCTCCTAATAATAACAAATACAACAAAAAAACAATTACTGAAATCGGTCCAGCCATTCACGCGTGATGCCGTGACCAAGGAAAACGGGTTTCATTTTTATATATATAGATATATGTGATGAAACAATAACATTAAAAAGTGTGTTAAAAATAACGATTTCTCTATGTTTTGAATAAATATTGAGCTTTCTTGGAATTATTCAGCTACAGTAGTTAAAACGATCATATGGGACGCATAATTTAATTATACTTAATCCATGTATTCAAGAAAAGTCAACACTTGATTGCTTTCACCTTGTTAACCCTTAATAGCATGAGTCAATTACTTAGTACGTACAGTCTGCAAAGGCGATAAGTAACCAGTTACTCATACTAGTATTATGAGTAACTATAGTTATTTATCTCCTTTGCAGACTGTACTTGCAACTGTCGGACACTATGTTTGTCGGGACTTTCTTGCACTCCACAGAATAACCGATTGTCATTTTTCTGGTCGTCTTTGCGCAATGGTATAAATAACCTCAACATCATCATTTCAGCCGAAAGACGTCCACTGCTGGACTAAGCCTCCCCCAAGTGTCGCTCATTGACCGGTCCCGTGCGACTCGCATCCAGCGAATCCCCGCAAGCTTCACCAGGTCATCGGTCCACTAAGTGGGAGGCCTTCCAACGCATCGTCTACCGGTTCGCGGTCGCCATTTCAGAACTTTTCGGACCCATCGGCTATCCGTTCTGCGAGCAATGTGCTCTGCCCACTTTGGTTTGGCAATTCTTCGGGCTACGTCGGTTACCTTGGTTCTCTTGTGGATGTCCTCAAATAACCACATACTTTACACCAACTTTAAAAAAAATCGCTCAATCGGTTTAACGGATGTCTTAGGGGAGTATGGTATCGTATTACCCAGTTACTGGGTTGTGGAAGTCAGATAGGCAGTCCCTTCATGTAAAATAATGGTATCTACTCAGCTGCATCCGGTTAGACTGGAAGCTGACCCCAAGATAGTTTGAGAAAAGACTAGGTAGATGATTAGGGCAGGATGTAGAAAAATGGAACAATACGCTTTCTGGCAACATACAGATTCATAATCGGTAAGCTTTTCCGAAAACAATTTATAAAATGCAGTCCTCACATTTTAAGGCAGGAGCACACCAATACACATCAAATGTTATGTTTGAAGCTCCATGGAAGCCAATATCAGACGTTTTAGCGGCTGTGGTGTGTACTACCGGTCAACCGGTCTGACATCCTACTAATATTATAAATGCTAAAGTTTGTGAGGATGTATTTATGGATCTTTGTTACTCTTTCATGCAAACATTACTGAATGGAAATGCATGAAATTAGGCACGGGGATAGATAATAGTCTGGAATAGCACATAAGATATTTTCATACAAGTAGTACAATCACAATTACTGAACCAAATGCGAGCGGAGCCGTGAGCATAAGCTAGTCTTCCATACATTTCAACCTTTGCGTGCACGCACACGCATTTGGTATACCCCGGCGTATAAACTTTGCCGTACTTACTTATGTATTAATATAATCCACGGTGACTTGTAATTTGCAATGAACTACCAAGTTAAATTGTCGTGGGATTACCTAACTAACTTTGTATAAAGGAATTAAAAAGTTCAAAGCGCAACTTTTCTTCAGTGACGGAGTAAAAATGTTCTTCAAGGCAATTGGTGTAAGTCTTGATACTTTCATTTACCTCGGCTTAGATAGCCGCTAGCATCGGAATCGTTTTTAGGGTTCCGTACCCAAAGGGTCAAACGGGACCCTATTACTGAGACTTCGCTGTCCGTCTGTCCGTCCGTCCGTCTGTCACCAGGCTGTATCTCATGAACCGTGATAGTTAGCCAGTTGAAATTTTCACAGATTATGTATTTCTGTTGATGCTATAACAACAAATACTAAAAACAGAATAAAATAAATATTTAAGGTGGGCTCCCATACAAAAAAAACCGGCCAAGTGCGAATCGGACTCGCGGACCGAGGGTTCCGAGGGTTCCGAGGGTTAAAAACGAGCAAAAAAAATCACTTTTTTTGTATGGGAGCCCCCATCCAAAGAAAGTGATTTTTTTGCTCGTTTTTTATTATTTATTATTTTTTATGGTACGGAACCCTTTGTGCGCGAGTCTGACTCGCAGTTGGCCGGTTTTTATTAATAACTGTGTAACTTAATTGATTGCATTCAAAATTCAGTCGAATTGAGTTTTGTCGCAGGAATGGTTGGGCTGGGTGGTGGAAATCCACTAAGGTTGCGAAAACTAAAAAGATGGGAGCGAAATACTTATAAAAGTATTCTTTTACTAGAATGATCAAACAACGAAAATATATACTTAGAAATAAATTGGAGGTAGTTTCGGCAGAATTTGACGCCTCTCGTTAAATATGAGCTCTCAATTAAAATAGTTTTCAGCGTTTCCAGTTTTACATTGAATTCTTCGAAGCGATCCAGAAATGTTTGAAATTCATCAAAACGGAATCACTTGGAAATTGCGTTGAAATTTTGAACAGCTTATTTAAATCACTGAAAATACGCAAGTTCAATCATATTAATATTTAAGTTCAAATTATTTTAAAGCAGTATAAATATTTAATCAACAAAGGTTTTTTTTTGGAAAACACGATCCAAGATTATTTATTATGCCCAAATATACTTAACATGACTTTTCCAATGAAATAAACCAATAAACAGTACCTACATTTACCCACACTACAGAAACATAACCATATTTTTGATAGCAAAATTAATATTTCATCCCAAAAATTGTCATCAACACACAACACATACCCGGGTATTTATTAAGGGAGGGTCTCTATAACATAACTTTGTTTCTACCCAACCTTTTTCGCCACCATTTAAAAAGATCAAAAAACAGGCTCTAAAAGCAATAATTAAAAAGAATATAGAGCAGCGAGAGTATCCTGGCTGGCATAGCTCGAAGATCGGCCATTTAACCTCCTGACCCATTGTAATAAAGTTAGTAAGACGGAATTTCATTAGTAAGCTGCGAAGGCGGACTCGCGATGACTTAACTTATTAAAGTATCGTTAGGGACACGTGACTTGTTAATAGCTTTGAAACGCACAGGTTGTCCAATCGCTGGTTGAGGAACAGTCTTGGGTGAAACGACGGTGATTTATTCGGTAGTATTAAAATTATTTGATGGCTCACAAAAGGGTAGCTAGGTATCTTTGGAGATGGGTCTTTGGATTATCTAATGGAGAAGTTCTGAGGTGAAAGGGTGTGTGAATTTGGGGTTTTGGAATTTTAAATGACCTAATACTTGATTTTTTTTTGATGACCGAAAGGAGGGTAGGTACAAAGTCTGGTATAAACGGCAACAAATCAAGCTTTACATATCCAGTATAACATGGCCTCGCTTTGCATAGATTTCCCGAACAATGAGAGAAACTTGTTTTTGGTAGCTTGATTGGTGGCCGTAGCCAGACAGACAGGTCAAGTGACTTGATTGATCCAAACCTCTAATGATTTTGTGGATGTGAGAACATGGATGATGTAAACAAGATTTTGTAATTTATTTTCATTTAAAAGAGTGTCCATGGAGTTTCTTCCCTGTACTGTAGTTGCCCATTCTTGTCCATGGAGACGAATGGGCAACTACAGTACCTTCACAAGCTATTATGCTTTGTGACTGGGATTGTAACTTTGCGTTTTGTTTAAAAAAAAACTATCTTACTACAATCATTGGTTATTATTGTAATGATGATAAAATATTATTTATTATTTTATCATCATTATAAACAGTAACGTTGATTACGAAATGACCTCTCTATCTGTAACGATTACGGCCTTCCTCAAGAAAATAATTCTTCCCTGTTATGTCTCACAGTCAATACCTAAGTATATTTATTCAGCCATAAAATTCCATAGATAAACAAAACATAGGGAGCTATAACTCTTCACGGATAATTCTCTCCGTGAAAAAGGTCGGTTATCTGTTCAAAGACTCCCGGATTTACTCTTAGATACAATTGGGTTTATATTTACTGTTTATTTACGTCTTTAGGAACGGAGAGACTAACGAGTTGAAGAAGTTTCCGAAAAAGTACTTAAAGTAAGTTTTCTTTCGAATAAAATATTGGACTTTAAAATTGAAGCAGGAAATTATTTTAAATGTACCGTGTCTCTTCTGGTGTTATTTTGAAAAGATAATTCAGTGCACCTTAGGAAGTGAAAGCCTCTATTCATCATCATCCTCAGCCTATAATGTTCCCACTGCTGGGACACAGGCCTCCTTTCTATGAGAGGGAGTGGGTTGTAATCCACCACGCAGGCCCAGTGCAGGTTGGTAGATGTCACAAGTCTTCGAATTTTTAGTTCTAGGACATGCGGGTTTCCTCACGATGTTCTCCTTCACCGTTATTGAGCGCAACGGTGATGAAATAAATTACACAAAGTAATGCGCCTGCCTGGGTTCGAATCCACGGCTTACTGCTTTTAAGTCGGGGCTGCCACCACTGGGCTACCGCCGCTGCTCCCCTTTATTAACTCATAAGTATTTCTAACTCATTACTGTTTGTTCTGATCATCATCGTTCTGTTGCCCTTATCTTGTTAAGCAACTGAATGAGATCTTTTGAAATTTCATTCAGATATACAAGGTGTAAACGGACCCTCCACGAAGCCGTCAATTAAGCATTCTCTACATCAAACTAAGTAACCCTACGCAAAAATTATTGCTGGGAAACGACTTTTTTTGTGACAAAAAATCACGTTTTACGTTAAAATTCAATATAACGCACTGAAAACATTACGGTATGCTGATTGAATAGTAAACGGGTCATGAAGGTATTTAAAGTACTAAATAAATATATTTTTTTAAATGTGGAAAATTTTTACTTTGACGTCCAATATCCAGAACAAAAAAATACTGCAATGACGGGGAGAACAAGTGTTTACGCCCTTTATACCAAACTAAATTCGATAGGATTGCATGAATTAATTCACATAAATAACCAATTAAAATTACAATTTATAGGCTTATGTAAACACTGTTTGGTGATAAACAATAAGTATGCTGATTATTCCTGTATTTGAAGTAAGTATATAAAATATCAGTTCCGGTTCATAAAACTACGCAAATAAACGCGTGTTATTATTTACAGTTTATCAGTATTGATACACAAAGTTCACATAGACATAAAATATTATAATTATGTAGGTACTAATTCGAGTACGCACGATGACACATTAGTTATCCCTTCTTTTTCGTTTTTTTTTTTAGTTTCACTGTAATTATCCCTTTTTTGTCTTTTGTTTAGATGTTGGTATTTTTTTCGTAATTTTTGTTTTATGTTGTGTGTACTTGTGGCATGTGCCAAATAAATTTATTTTCTTTGTCTTTTCTCTTTTTTTCTTTTCTTCTCTACAAACCCAGTTTATGCGGATATCTCATTGTACGGCAAATTTATACAAAGCGAGACTATGTTATACTGGAAATGGGTTGCTTGATGTGTCCCCGTGTGTACATAACAAGAGTTGATGTAAAGCAGTGTTCTCACCAGGGAACCTAGTTTCACGTCCGTGTCGTGTGGCTTCTGGGCACAAGCATTGGTGTAAATCATGTACCATGTGCTGTACTATAATGTACCGTATCGTATCGTGATAGGTAGACAGAAAGATGGACAAATTGAAATTGTTCCTGAGAAAACCATGATCCTATCCTTTTCCCAATCTGACCTCCAAACTGCCAATCTGACGTCACGTCCATAACCCAGTTAGTACTGGGTAATACGATACCCCTTGGTAAGACTGGTTACTGGTACTGAGTACTTGTAACGACTGTCAAAGATCTACGAATGTTAGCCGGGATCAAAGGCTTAACGTGATTTCCGAGGCACGGAAAAAACTCGGTATAAAATGGGTCACCCATCAACGGACCAACCTAGCCAAACGTGGCTTAGCCTGAATATTGATGCAAGCGGCTGTTAGTCTGTTTACACATACTAAATACTGAATCAATGAAGATGAAAAAAGCTTTTGTTAATTAGGGTGCAAAAAAAGGATTTTTCGATACTCAACCCCTGAACGTAGCATACTTTTGATACAATAACCATGAGCGTATGTAAAACCGACAAAGAAAACAGCACAGCGTATAGAATATTAAAATAAATCGAGAATCTTTTTCTTCAAGAAAAGAATGTCACCAAAATAAACTAAACCGTCTAGCATATAGAACGCATATTTATTATCTGAGCCGTTCTTTTATCCCGAATATTATAAAACAGATAAAAAATTATAACCATCGTCCAGGAAAGTAAGGCTAGGTTAAAACCTAGGTTTTATAGTGCGGGTCTATTTTTACGATATGCAATAAGAAATAAGCACCTAATATTTTTTATATTCCTAGATTGCTTATACGAATTCCGTATGCTCCCGTTTCGGGCGATATGTTATGTTAGTTTTTTGAATTTGTCTAGAAAATACTGATTTAGCTTCTTTTCCTAGATTAAATCTTTTACACATACACTTAGTAAATAATATGTCTTAAAAAGTTAGACGCAAGTTGTTTTGTTTTTTTTTTTTTATGAACCCATAATGGTTGGTCATCTTTAAATAGACCGAAAAAAGACCAATGGTACCCGCAGTTTTATGATGAATACATGTCCCAGTTCTTTTGATCGAAACGGAATCAATAGGCTTGAAAAACTAGGGACATAAAAGAAAATACTCCACAGAAGCCCGAATTCAATGCGTAAATTAAAATTATTTTTAAAATCCACAATGGCTATAGGCAGAACGCGAAGTTATGGTGAGAATTGTCAAATGCATACCCGCCATTAATTTTGGCGTCGTGAAACAGGGGAACGCTGCCAAAAACTGTAAAATTATCCCTTAACTCCGAAACAATAGTCGTAAAACCAACCCCTAATACATTATTTGACTTACGAACTTTTATTTCAGTTGAAGAAACTCGAGTGTTTGACTGAGCTAAGTAATCACTACATAGAAGGATAGTACGAAGTGTTACAACTTCTTTTTGTCCGTACTAACGCTAATCTTGTAACTTTGTGTCGATTTGTTGTAAGTTTCTCCTTTTAGACGAGGAGTGAAAGAAAAACAGAACATTCTTGCTGACTTCCTCATGTTCCTTCCTAGTTTTTTTTCTAAGTATCTTTGTTCGTACTATGTACGTCTAGTTTTCCTGTCTTGAAAGCTGTTGGTGCTAAAGATTTTTTTAACTTTTCTGTCGCAAAATTGCAATTATGGTTAATGTTATATATATTTATGTTAAGCGTTCTGTCTCATTGTTTTTTGTCATTTTGTATGCACGTCATGTCCCTGCGACAAATAAATATTTTTTCTTTCTTCTTCTTCATATTGAAACTAACTTTGTTTCCTTTTGCTACTGGGTAGGAGCTGTCAGAAGTGATTAACTGTTAGAAACTTGCTATTAAAAGGTAGTTATATATATATAGTTGGTTAAGGCGGAGGTTAACGAAAAGCGGTGGTACCTTACTATACTGGCACCATTAAATGAAAGTTATTTTGAAATTAGATATCGTGATCCTGAATGTTTTACAAGTAAAAAAGGGTAGATTACTTTTTTGGCAGTAGTATAGATTTTATGTTGCGGGAAATGATAGTGTTTTATAAGGTGAATAAGGGATTCATTAAGTAGTATAGAGATCTTGGGTGGATTTGCCAGCCGAACTCTACGAATGTTATATAGATAAACAAACATTAATTATTTAATGAAAGGGAAAAAAGTGAAAATGGTCACTGATTACCTGGACGTAAAAGTATGTTAAAGGTTTTAAACTACGATAAACTTTCTTAATATTTAATAATAAAGTTAAAGATTTAGCACTCTCAAGAAACATATACATTTCGCTAAAAGTCTTAAATATTAAATATTCAGTGAAAGTACTACTACTTTATTATGAGGTACATAATAAAGTAGTAGTACTTTTTATTAAAACAGCACATTTACGGCAGATTTTCAGTATAATAATGAATTTAGTTCCAGGGATGTTGTTGAGCGAGCAAGCTTTCAATTTTCCTTTAAATTATAGTATCGTGGCGTCAGGTAAACGAAGGAAGTTCATAGAAGATTATGTACCTACTCTCGTTATAGACTAAGTGCACTCCTACCAGGAAAGAGCACTCCTGAATCAGATTTAAATATCTAATAAGGATATAGAGAGCAGTGGTGGCCTAGTGTTAACCTCCGTGACTTACAATTTGTAGGTGATAGGTTCGAGACCAAGCTGGTACTAAACTTTGTGAAAATTTGTCATCCACCATTGCTTTCAAAACGATGTTTGTATGTATTTGATTTAAAACTACTAGCTTCCTTTTATTTGCCCAAGGCTTCGCTCGCGTTAATTTAGAATTTGACAATATTGTCCGGCTCAGACACGTGGCGCCATCTATTAGCTTTAGAACGTTATTGTTGTTTAACTCGCGAACAGTACTTTTTTTCGGGATGAAAGGTACCCTATGTACGGATTTGATACCTGACAACGTATATGCAAAATTTCAGGATGATCGCTTCCATGGTATAGGCATGGAAAGGTAACAAACTTACTTTCGCATTTATAATACACTCGCGAGCAATGAAAAAGTTTCAGTGACCTAGCACCAAATTACTCCTAAACGGGAAAGGCTAGCTTAATGACGCCGTCTGCAATATTGAAGTACATTTAACAACGCATCAGAATATTACCAAATAAAACGTAAATATTGTGTTCAAATTTTAAATTAAATGTTTAAAAAAATTGGGGCCATTTGGCAAATAAAACCAAATCTCTAAATAGGGGTTTTATTAGGTGTAAACGTAGGTTTTGATAACTCAGTACTTGGTGTTTCCTCCATGTGCTCTCAATACAGCTTGTACGCGATTGGGCATGCTGAATACCAGATTCCTCAGCATATGCTAAGGAATGTTCTCCCATTCTTCGATGAGCACGTAATTCAAGTCACGAGGAGTAATTGGAGATGGAACTTGTTTTCTCACACGTCTGTCAAGCTTGTCCACTCCATTTTGTGAATTCCTACGTCCTGAAGATACTCATTTACAACTTGAGCAGTGTGGGCCCGTGCATTATCGTGCATGAACACTGCATTGTCGCCCATATTGGCTAAAAACGGACCAACATGTTCGTTGAGAATCTCATTGATGTATCTCACAGCAGTTAGGTTCCCGTTCTCGATTGGAACTAACGGTGTTCGACCCTCTGCAGAGATACCAGCCCACACGTGAACGGTACCTCCGCCGTGTGACACTTTTTCTTCAAAACATGCTTGTGCAAAACGTTCTCCTGGTCGTTGGTATACTTTTTTCCTCCCATCATGATAATACAGCATAAATCTTGACTCATCAGAGAAAATCACTGCCCAATTCGTCCTCACCACATTCTGTATGCTCGCGGGCGTATCGCAATCGGGCAACTTTATGATGCCGGTCCAGTTTTGGGCCATTTGCTGATCTGTAAGGCTTCAATTCTCTTTCGGCAAGACGTGTCCTGACTGTCCACTCGCTTATTGGCTCCCTTCGAACTTACAGAATTTGTTGTTGAACCGCAACTCCCGTCTGATGTCGATTTCTTAATATGGCCGCAATGAAACGATCTTCTCGGACTGTTGTGCACCTTAGCTTGCCAGTACCTGGTCTTCTCAGGTTTAATCTAGTCTCCCTAAACCTTTGAATCACTCGTCTGACAGTAGTATGTGTCACGCCCATTATTCTGGTCGTATTTCTTTGGCTGGTCCCCAATTCCACCATAGTGATGATTCCCGTTCAATCCTCGGGTGATAGAGGCATGATTTATAGGTACGAGAGTCGTAAGCCTTTACAATTTAATAATTCTTTCACAACTGCGAAAACAAGGATGAAATCAAAAGCAAAACAAAAAACGAAACAAATGTATTCCGAAATTTTGAAACCCCAAAATTTTGTTTTCTACTTTTTTATCCATGGCTTCAAAAAGACCAGTACTTAGGAGTTTAAGTTTGCATAATAAAATAGATTTCATTATACTTTTTAATTTATGAAGCTAGGTTCTATGTCTTAGGAGATATTAAGGTGTTTGTTGGCATTTTGTGGTTGGAACTTTTTCATTGCTCGGCAATGTATTATTAATTAAACGGCAAGAATACCCTTTGAAAATCTGTGTTCACGTAAAGATGTCAATATATTATATCAGGTCAATTTTTTTAATGGATAAAGCCATTTTTTTTTTTTGTAAAAAATATTGTTCCACTTAACTACTAAGATAGAAAATATTCACGGCAGCCAACTTTATTTGAATATGCACGATACTAAAGCTTGCCATAAACAATGCAATGTCCCCAATTTCTGTCCGTTTGTTTACACACTACGCTACTGTGAGGTTCCTTAGCCATTCCCGAATAATATACATAATAGCCACTTAGCGATCGAATCCTCTTGAGTCGATTAAGTCAGCTCATTGAATTATCTAGAGATATGCGATGGCTGTATCTTACAGGGTAATTAATTGTGATGTCCCTGTATGGAAAAGTCAGAAAGTCGATTCAGTTTTTATTTACGTAGCTATGTCTTATTCGATGAATATAAAGGCTCTTACCCGCAACATCGGAATTACTTATGATATGTGGCACCAGATTTAATTAGATTAAGCAAACAGACGTCGGCGATCCGTCAACGTCTTGTTACGGCACCTTCCTTGACAACTACCTAAGTCAATATGGCTACCCGCAACGACTTGACGTTCCGCCAGAGAGAATTGTAGACCGCTTCTCTCTCGTCTGTGGTCACAGTTTAGTTTGCAACGTGTATCATATGAAACCTTTTTGCAAAGGCGCCGACACGGCCAGACTGACATACAACTGTCCTCGGGCGTTATTGTATTCCTGGAACAAATAATGTCTTACCACCAATACATCCGCTCTTCCATCCTGACAAACTATGACAAACATTACTCTCATCTTAGCTAACTGTTTCAGAACAAAAGATACCGTGCGTTCTTTCGATCACTCACGGACCAGACGGCACCTTTCCCCCAGCAAGAAAGCGTGTGTCCTTTCGACCACTCATGTACAGGACGGCACCTTTCCCGCAGCAAGAAAGCGTGTGTCCTTTCGACCACTCATGGACCGGACGTCACCTTTCCCATAGCAAGAAAGCGTGTGTCCTTTCGACCACTCATGGCCCGGAAGGTATCTTTCCCTAAACAGTTAACACCTAGACCGGACGAGTGCATCCCTTCAACCAATCCATAATGGATCTGGCCCGGACGACACTCTCCTTTCGGCCATACAAACGTTTGAACCGGACAACTGCGTCTCATGACCATACCAGTGTACGGACCGGACAACAGCATCCCCTCGACCAACGTCATCACAAAAACATCATAAACCGGGCACCTGCGGTCCTTCGATCATCGTAAAGCATGAACCGGACAACAGTGACATTTCGACTAAACACACTTTCTTTTCGACTGAAACATGTGGACAAGACAAGCGCGTAACTTCAGATGTCAAATAACTTTTACAAATTACACCAGCATCTAATAATTCCTGACCTTATTGGCCGACAACCTATTTTATCAAAATATCGCCTATTTTAATGGTACAATCTCCATCGTGCATTTTAAATCATAACCTCCGATGCCAGTAAGGTTTACTGATTATGATGTCACCCATAAATCAATTAAACTAGCCATGTTTAAGCAAAGAGCCAGATGACCTACTTATCGAAAAGAAAAGAAACGGTCTCACCCGATGATGTTGTGAGGGTACCCTCTTGATGATTTGTGCTAGCAGGTTTGGACGCTTTCCTTGTTGCTTGAAAAGTTCATTGGCTATGTTCCTCACTTGGCTTTACTTTCGTGGAGGGCGCGATTCTTTATCCCACTTCTGATAAAGGCTCTTACCCGCAACATCATAATTACTAATGATATGTGGCACCAGATTTAATTAGATTAAGCAAACAGACGTCGGCGATCCGTCAACGTCTTGCTACGACACCTTCCTTGACAACTACCCAAGTGAATTAGCTACCCGCAACGACTTGACGTTCCGCCAGAGAGGATTATAGACCGCTTCTCTCTCGTCTGTGGTCACAGTTTAGTTTGTAACGTGAATCATATGAAGCCTTTTTGCAAAGGCGCCGACAAATATATATCGATTTTTTTCCTCTAAGCCTCAAATAGTTTTGGATTTTTGGCAATGGTGACCCCATTGATAAAATCTGTACTATTTTAACATCTTTAAACATCCAATCTAACAAAAGCAGAATCTATGGCTTAAAGCCTTATATGGCAGTGGCTTTTATACCTACTTAGGTATCTGCTCAATAGCCCAGTCTTATCCATTTTTAGAGTTGCTCCGTTCACAATGCAGAATTTCAGAATTTCACACGCAGCTACTGCCAATAAGTTAATCCCCAAACCCAATTACGAGGGGCAACCGATGACCTGTAAGGACGTATTGTCAGCATTTCGGCTTTTGAATTTCCGTGACCATTGATAAAAAGTCTAAAGTCAAATATAGTAGATATATGTATCATCATCATCATCATCATTTCAGCCCAAAAGACGTCCACTGCTGGACATAGGCCTCCCCCAAGTCACATTGACATTTTGGGGGGTTTTGCCATAATCGCCGCGCTTGGCAGGCGGGTTGGCGATCGCAGTACGGTTGTTGCTAAAGCACAGAGAACGCTGCTGCCCATTCTCTGGCAAGTCCCTTAGTCGCCTCTTACGACACCCACGGGAAGATATGGGATGGTGCTATTCTTTACGTCCGACACCATACAGAGCATATATGTATCACTGCCCCCTAATTACACAACACACTATCAGAGTCGGATTGTGAAAGAAATTCCTAATCCATTGCTTTATATGTTTGAAAAATCATTATCTCGATGGCATAAACAACGCAATGAATATTTTTGTAGTGTCAAAGAGAAGGTATTGCCAATTGATGCATGTGTATAACGCAGTGACCCGGTTTTTGATTAAAATCAAGATAACATAAAATCAATATCACCATCGAATCGTCACGTTCTGGGTAAAAATATGTAAATTGTGCATAAGACTATTGTTTAGGTCGATTTTTCCGTGGCAGGTCACGATAAACACGACAATTACCGCAAATATATCTACTTTAAACTTTCATTATTTTACAAAGTTTAACTCCAAGACCGCAGTATAACACGTAATGAATGAATCACACCGTGATAGATGAATCATACTAACAAGCAAAAGAAAGAAAGAAAGTGAAAGATATATTTGATTGTTGACTTCATCCTTTCTCACGGGATCCCAACGGGCACCTAACCAAAAGATAAATGACTGTGTCTGAGCGAGTCTCATCCACAAAAGTTGTATACTCAATCATAAACCGTACCTTCATAGTTAGAACTAACTATAATTAGATAGAATTTCCCTCAGAGAAGCAATCATATTATAGGATGATATAGTAAATTTGGTAAGTGTAAAAATGTATAACCAAAATAAAAAACTGATGAGTTCTTTCGTTAGTAATTTTTTATAGTAATTCTCGCTGGTAATGAAACAAAGAGACAGTGGACACATGTCCCGATACACGTCACCAATTAGAAGTGTGGTTATTGAAATGAATTAAATTTGTTCGTAGCTCGCCACAAGCGCACTACAACCCGTTCCATAGATTACCGTGCATCGAATGTAGGAAAAGTGTAAAAATATTGAAACAGTCGTCGTAAAATTTAACAGTTTTTAGCCTTTAAAGAAACGGGAGAGAGTCAAGATAATGGGACGTAAATTCGACGTTTATATTTAAGTATTGAAAGTTTAGTGTTATGATATTTCAGAGGAACGAGTAGGAACAAGATTGGAATGAATTCTGTTTATGTTTAAGGTAGTATATTTCATTTTAATGTCGTGAAAATGTAAATAAGGGATTATGAAAGCTTCAATTACATCAGGAATGTTGGTAGGAAAGTTACGTTGACCCGGCGCGCAATAATGGCAGATTATCTTTAGGGCTCGGCCAACACCACTCCCATTTTACGAGTGATGGGGAAATATCATGTTCAAGTTAATTCCCCTGAAGCCGGTAAAAATGTGATAAAATAATTTGATAAATATCCTTATATTCCTTACTGCGATCTGAAAGCGCTTTATGCCCTTTATGTTGACCTGATTACAAATTTTGTTACTCTATAGGTGTTTATCACTGGTGGTAGATGTGTCATCAGAATGTGTTATAAAAAAAAACAGACGAATTGATTACCTCCTACTTTTGGAAGACGGTTAAAAATTTAATTTTTCTACCTCATAAGGCTTTACAAAATGTTTACGGATTTTTAATTTTATTTATTTGACAAATGAGTTCGGGGAGATCAAAGAATCGCTCGATGGACTGTGTGAAATATGATATACCACCCCAAATAAATTAGGGTAAAATTACATGAGTCTGGAAATTTGTCTTTAAACCTAGTACAATTAATTGTAAGGATATTTATCGAAACGAATTTTGTAAATTCCATTCTAATTTCTGAAAAGCAACAACCTGACTTTGACAGGACTGTTCAAAATTTTATTTTCAATAATTTTCCTATTATTAGATCTAAGATAATTCGGACATTCGACGACTATTCGGGCGATCAAGACTCCAAATACCCTCAATATCTATTCTACATACTAAACTGTTCGTATTGTTTAACTAGTTCCTAAAAGAAACGTTCAAAAACAAAATGTAAATTTTTCATAAATATCATAATCATTTCATCATCATTTCAGCCCAAAAGACGTCCACTGCTGGACATAGGCCTCCTCCAAGTGTCGCCACATTGACATTTTGGGGGGTTTTGCCATAATCGCCACGCTTGGCAGGCGGGTTGGCGATCGCAGTACGGTTGTTACAAAAGCACCCATTAGCTGCCCATTCTCTGGCAAATCCCTTAGCCGCTTCTTACGACACCCACGGGAAGATGCTATTCTATAGGATGGTGCTATTCTTTACGTCCAACACTACAGAGACTATCATAATAATTATCCGCATGTATTTTTACAGACAATGTCATGGGATGTTGCGGGCGACTGTATAATAACTAGTCGTCAATTGCTGCTGGATCCACAGTCGCGTGGTTAACCTTACGGGTCTTTGTCTATACCACTAATTGCATAACTTCAGGGCGTGACTGTACTGTTTCTAACTTCTGAAGCCTCTATTATAATGGGAACCCGACGACTGCAGGTTTCATAAACGCACTTATAAAATGTTTCGGGCTACTCATTTTCCCTCGACTTAATTTGACTAGAAGACTCATCATCATCCTCTTGCTCTTAACCCAATTTATTTGGGGTTGGGGCAGCATGTCTTCTCCTTCCATATTAATTTGACTAAGAGACTAGGACAGAAGAATTCAGATGGAAAGAATAAACGTATTACGTTTATAGCTAAAGTCAATCCCATTTCAGCAGATATTAAAGTTAATTCCAGTACAGAACGACTATAAACAGGCTTAGTTCCAACTCCAGTTTATGCTCAAAGAAATTCTAAACAGAAAATCCCATTTTGTCGGACTTTATTGAGGGCAATCCAAACTGATAGCGGGGTTACGGATTTACCCAACGCCCACTAATAAGCACAGATAAAAATTATGGTATTTACGTAGGTCGTAGGGTAGGCGTAAAAACACAAACATAACATCACGCTTGAAGTAGGGAAGGCAGCGGTGTATACAACACCTACATTTCGCCAACATAACTATGAAAATATGGTAAGAAGAACCTAATAACACTTTGCCGGATCTGGATGCCGTCACTCGAAACTTATTCCAGAGTGGGAAAGAGATGGAGCTAGACGACCTGTATAGGTCCGTCTATTTCCAACTCTAGAATAAGAATAAAACAATAATGTTTTAAGACGTCATGGTGGGCCACTAGGTCCAGCACGAATTATTAAACCATTAATGATGGTAATTTTATTTGTAACGATGACAAAGATTAAAAAAAAAACCATGTATCGTATTTATAGAGTCATCTCGTCATTCACCATGAATTTTATTGGTGCGTAACCTCATTAGTTGAACGAACTATAATTGACACACCGGCTGACCTGTCAATTAAACGCGCTCATGGGTTTCATTCGTTCTTTCTCTGAAATGTTCGGTCACCATTGTGATAGTGTTAAATTTGTAAAAAATAAATCACTGTTTGTTTCAACTTACGCCAATGTACCACGAGTTTGTTATCACAGGTTCACGAGTTTCACGAGTTTGTTGCCTTTTTAATGATTTTAATTCGAACGCAATTTCGCACATGAATATTTTATGTCATTTACTGTACAAGTGTCACCCATCACGTTTGTCATCTTAATTATAGTGGTCAAACACGATGCTTAGTTAATTCTAAAATATTATACATAGGCTCGACTCTAATTAGAACATCCGATATGATTCTGTGTTGTCATGTCATGTAGCGAGGTCTCGATCTAAACATCCAAACGACTTGTTATAATATTAGTTTCATTTCAATCTATTAAAGCTGAAATAGACATGCCATTAAAAGCATGCTTGTCTAGTTAGTAATTATCTAATTTGTGGTTATAATGTGCTAAATAATCTTTGCATATAGGAATGCAACTACACATAGGTATTTTATATATTAATTGTTAAAAAAAGAAATTACCATGCTTTAAAGCATGTAAACACCAGCCTTTAAAGCAGTCTTTCCTTTGCACGAAGTCAGTAAAAAATAAAACAGCAAAGATACCGAATAGATAAAATTGAAGGTTCATCAAAATATGATATGATTTTCTTTCAGAATCTCTGATGTGATGGATGCATTGGAAGGTTTCCTTTACAAATATACGTGACTCGAATGATTCTGGTAATTGAACAACGAGCTTCCTCTATATTGATTCCTTTTGTAGATACGTGTTTGTTCGGGTAGAGTAGCACGTCTGGATAAACAGAAGGATTTAATAAACGGAAAACCCACTTACATAAGGGGTATTATGTAAGTGGCTATATACATAGTTTATCTATGTAATTCTATGTTGGTAGGTTCCACTTTGTCTCTGTTATTAATTTAATCAATGCGATTCGATAGTACGTATATTTATCGAACAATTTAGCGAATGCCTACATTATTTCAAGGCGTAAATCATTAGAATGAATTTAAAAAATCAGTCTCAAGGTTTTTTATTCTGTTTATAAGTCAATCGTCTTCGTTGTCAAAACAACTAATAATGTACTATACGGTACGCACCTAAACCGATATGTTATCAATTTTAATATATTAGTACCTATGTGAGTAAAAAATATTTTTGATCTACTTTAAAAAAAAAGCTTGACAGATAACTTAAATCCAACTTCCTTATCAACGTTCTAAAAAGTTTACATACCTGAACAAAACAAGCCGACGAACAAAACTGCAGTCAAACACCACCGCATGTTGACGATTTTCAACGCAACTTACACAATACACGTCATAGAGAACATAAGCAACGTTCCTTTTACGAAACTTGTAGATATTGTACACGAGAAGAAACTTTTACGCGGAGAAGTGTACAGAGGTACTGGAAGCGGCAGTCTGCGACGGTACCAAACGATGAACTACCGACGAACCGCGATCATCCGCCAGGAACGAACTCGCAACCTTTTGACACGCATGCGCCAACTAATGACCTCCCTCCTATTAAAAATGGTAATAAAACTGTTCTGAAGTGTATTTAATCATTGGTAGCGGCGCGGCGTGACATAACCTACACTAGGTATTTGAGTAAAAAAAATTAAACAAAATGATATCGGTGTTTTGAAGTTGAACTTAGTTTGTTATCAGTAACCCGAAAATGACAATCATAATCCCAGTATTGTGACATAATGATTTTTATTGTGTAACAGATATAGAAGGTGAACCCATCCACCTACCCATCATTCTAAACCTCTTGGTAAATTTTAATCTCAAAGAATATTTTTTTAATTTAATAAAAACAGGTGTTCCATACATTTTGACCGTGTAGATACCGTGTGGACAGTTTTGTAAGAAACAGCTGTTTCTTTTTCTTAATAACTGACAAAGTTCTTGGGTAATTTTTCATCAGTGATGTACTAAATACGTGGTAACCGTTTTAGCGTCGGTATCCCTTCCACCCTATTTAAAAACGTGTTGTTGTAGAAACTCTTTGTTAAGGAGCTGCATAGCTGTCGCGGGGAAGGAGTACCACCGTGCCTTGTTTCAATCACTGTTATTGTCTTCCAGTTTAAAAGGTGCTGGTTAGTTACAGGCACAAAAGACTTTTAGTTTTGTTTATAGTATCTATTACAGATGTCTATGATGTGTAATCGATCATCGCCTATGGACAAAAGCTGTTTCCTACAAAACTGCATATATCTACACGGTCAAAATGTATAGAACAGCTGTTTTTTTTTTTAAATTACCAGTGAAAAATTTCTATGTGGGGGTTTACAACTATGGTTAGGTCGAAAGGACCACCTTCTATATCTGTACAGAATAAAAAACATTATGTCACAATACTGGGATTATGAAAGTCATTTTCGGGTTACTGATAACAAAGTTCAACTTCATAACACCGTAATCATTTTGTTTACAATTTTTTTACTCTAATATCTAGTCGAGATAGATAGATCACATTTCGGTAGGTTGGGATGTCAGCTTGTTTGACATCTTATAGAGTAAAAAATGCAGAATGTCCAACAAATCATCCATCAATATTTTAGAAATAAAGACTATGGTACCAAGGTAAGGTAAAAAAAAAAACTAAAGTCTGTTTATGGCGTTACAAAAGTTCCATTTTCATTTTATTTATTCTCAACAATAAACATTGTGCTGAACATTGGATACATAATAATATTACAATAAAATTGTCACATACAAAAGAATTTTTACAATTTAAGGCTAACGTAAAATATCGACTCAACCAAGAAAAACGATGTCTATAAATAAATTAATTTCAAAAAGAATGTCAGATTTAATGTCAAATTTCAGTTATGTCAGATGATTAGTCAAAGCGTAGTTCAAAATCAAATAATAGACGTGAGGTACTGAAGCTGACACAACCTTTATTTTAATGGAAGACAATGATTTAAGATTACTCTCTTGTCTCTACTTTACAAACGTGGTTTTGGGTAGATTGTTATGAAAGTTGGTGTATAAACTTGCAATATGGGACGGAAAAAATACTATTGTACGGTAAGGCACAATAATGTCAGTGGTAACGACATCAGTATAAGATTTCCTCTTATTTCACTATAACTCTTTACTAAGGTAGACCAGACCATTTTGTTGTTGTAATCTAACTGCAGTTCTGTCTAGATAGTACCTGCATAATAAAATATAGTACATCAATAATTTTAAGTTTTAGAAAAACAGACAGAGCAGTATTTAAATTATATTTCTTACTAGCTGAACCGCGCAACGTCGAAGCCATCACAATTTCCTCGTTCTTGTAAAATTTTTCATCATTGATGCCCCGCTCCTATTGTAGCGTGATGTTATATATCCTATTATATAGCCTTCCTCGATGAATGGTCTATCCAGCACTTAAATAATTTTTCAATTCGAACCAGTAGTTCATTTGATTAACCCGTACAACCAAACAGACAATCAAACGGCTCTCAGGTATCATCAGCTTTATAATGTTAGTATGGATACAAGTATCTATTTACGTAGTATAAAACCGTGTGCTACAAGCCAAAACTACACAGAAAACTTTACTGAAGTTAGTCTTCAGAACCACACAGGCTTCTTTGAAATCTGTTCGTAATATGAACCCTCACTGTCTCGTAACTTTTAACAATTTAAAGACTATTATACTTAAATATTAAACTTAACTTTTCGTCTTAGTACGGAATTAATTTAACATCCGTTCGTATCAGTTTGGTAGCAGGGTCCTGAAATGCCCTGGTATATGTAGGTTATATAATGAATTTTATTGTGGAAACGATAGCGGGCAATACCAGCGAAGTAAAAGCGTAGTATTTCTTAACATAGCATAATTTACTGCCGGGTTCTCTGTTTCCTGATCATTGTAATCTAGATCTCTTTAGAGTTCGAGTGAAACGTTTTCTTCTAGACAAGCGTGCTCCATCCTCGGCCGTGTAATCGCTTCATTTCAGTCGAGTTGGCCGCAACTCGACTGAAGATAAGGAATAAAAATAAAAAAAAATTACGTGTGGTAGTCGGGGACTGCCGCGGTAAAGCTATTGCATAGCATTTTTAACAACTTATGCAATTATAATATTTATGCAATTTTTTTTTTCTTTGATATTTTTATTCAAGTTACACTTTTTGAGCATGGTGACCGATAAGAAAACAATTTTTTGCCATGAATTTTTTTTCACTTTTTTTTCAAATTCGGGAAGGGAAAGGACTGTAATCCACCAAACGGGCCCAGTGCGGGTTGGTAGATTTTAGGGGTGCTAAGTTCTGGTTCTAAGCAATGCAGGTTTTTCCACGATGTTTTCATTCGCCGTTTTGAGAGCAGTGGTGACGGTCTTTTGTTTTAAATAAGCAATTGTCTTTCCTTCCGTGTATTGTCTGCAAAGGCCAAATTACAGAAGTTTAGCGTTAGAGGTTGGTCATTATTACTGAGGTAGGTGTCCTTACTCAGGTATTGTAGATAAAAAAATATGCTTTCTCGAAAGAGTAAAGGCCACAAAATCAGAAGCCCTAGAAGACGCGCGCAAGATTTTTTTTATAGAAAATACAATTATCGTATGGCATTTTAGTTGAATTGTTTTCAACAAGCACAATCAGTATCATCCATAGATATGAATGAGTAAATTCTAAAAATTATGAAAATATTAAATGTCCGCGTTCACATCGCGCACTCGTGCTAGGGCCTCTGGGGACCGCACTTAGAGATCGCGTAAATACATAGTTCTTGGTTTAATTATGTTTTTATAAGGTTATATAAACATAATTATTTTTTTATATTGGATTTGGCTAGATAGCCACTTATTCTTATTTTTTCAGTACATTTCAGAAATGTTTACAAACAGCGCTCTTCTGAAAAAAAGATATTACATGGAAAAAAGCCCCATTATTGCTTCATACATTGAAAAGCGCTGCTGTAATTATGAGGGCAGCGTTATGCCAATCATCTATTATCATGTTTGTTGTTGAATAATATCTGATTATAATATTATTTTGTTTATAAATAAATATAACATTGGCATGAGATTATATCTACGTCTATTAGACATGACTTAACTGATTTTTAAATAGTTACTTTTTAGTTAGTCACCTCATGCCTATCTATAGAACACATCGTGAAATTATCTTTCATAGACAAAAATAGAATGGTGAATGAAAGGTAAGGCTTAGTATCTTTGAAAAAGATTAACAGCTGAAATGGAGAAATTGAGATGATTCTGAAGATCACGCCGGTCAAACTTGTAAAGAGTCTGCAATACGGGTGACAAACTGCGATATACTCGCTAAAGCTAATGCTAATGCTAGCGTTAAAGTTATGGAAACCCTAACTCCACAATTTTGAACTTACCAAATAGCCAATCAAATTATTCCCGGTTTTTATTTCATCACTCGAAACTCGAAGCAAATTAATCCAGAGAGCCTAGAAAATTGTCAATCAGTATATCAATGACTAGCTGTCCGGCGCAACTTCGTTTGCGTCACATTTTTCTCGTTTTCGCAACATTTTTCATTGCTGCTTCACTCCTATTGGTAGTAGCGTGATGATATATAGCCTATAGCCTTTCTCGATAAATGGGCAAATACCACTGAAAGAATTTTTCAAATCGGACCAGTAGTGTCGGAGCCTATTCAATGCAAACAAACAATCAAATCTTTCCTCTTTATAATATTAATTTAGATTTCAAACCTCCATTTTTTTAATTCTTCTGATAGGCGTTGTTGAAAAACGAAACACTTTGAAAGCAATTGCCATTGGTCTACGCTCTCGGTAGCCTAAACAGTTCACCGAATTCGTTCGTATACTTATGTATTATATTTCTGTGTGTGTTATATTTTTTTTTATTCAAAAGAGTCATAGAGTGGACATATTCCATTCCAGAGAATATTCTCATACAAAAATTTTCATCCAGAACATTTTCGATTTTGACACACGAATGCTAGCTGACAAGCGTTCTGACTCTATCATAGCGACTAGTTACAAAGAAGTAACAAGTATTAGATTACGATTTTCTTCGTCTTGTCTCGTCTATCGCTCGTAAATATTTAAACGTTTTTGATTTCTAACGACCGTGAAGTTTTCGATAAAAATGGTATCGATTGATTGATTTCTTAGATAACGCGTATACTCAACCGAAGGTTTTATTTTAACTATAAAATAATCTAATTTTTAGTCAGATATTAATCTTAGTACTTAGTAGCGTATAACAGTGTGTAGATATTTATTATCTTTAGTTTCCTTGACTAAATGTAGTTCCTGATTATTAGAGAAAAGTTATAACACATATGATTCTTTTACTCCGGTAGTTCGATCCCGGTGGGACGCGCGCAAAGACTCGGCCTAAACCGTTTGATACATACACTTATTAATCCTTATTCACAGAGCCGTCTGCAAGCAGCCTTACTGTCTGCCAAGTAATTTTGGGTCAGCAAGTGAGTGGCCCTCATAACTTATACCACTTGGAAGAGCTACACGAAGAGGCTGCCAAGTTTCTTGCTGTATGCGTCAATCTGAACTGACCTACAACGGTAGGATATCCAAAATAGTGCCTCACTCTAACGGCATATTATGTGTCTATATGGAATAGTGGACATGACCTATATATTTATTATTAAGTACAGGCAATCGATTTGGAAAACTGAAAGTTTTGGCGTTACAAATTGTTAGTTGAAGCTAACTAAACGGTTAATTTTTGTGTTGTCGTGGTTAATATACTTACTGGGTATTACAGGCATTTACAAAAGCAATTTAAGAGAACAAGGCTCGCTTACAGCTCAAGTTACTTAATGCGTTTAGTTCATAAAATTCATTTTACTAATTAATATTATCCTTTCTGACCCATGGAACACCAAAGTGGTTCACCTAGGTGTTCCACGGTTAACTTTCCGTACCCTTGGTTCACCTGGGACTTAGGTGAATCACGGTTAACTTTCTGTACCCGGAATAGCACAAAGATTTTTTTTTTCAAACACATTTCAAAATTTCCACGCCAACGAAGTCGCGGGCAACAGGCATTACTTAATAAAAGTAATCATTAAATATACGATTGTAATAAAATGTATATAATAGATTTTTGTTTGTGGTCCACATGAGCTTTAAAAACTTAAATCTACGAGTTGTTTTGTATATGAATAATGTACCCAAAACTTTGCCGTTTATGATTCGTACCTAAATTATTAAAACAGCCAAATGGCAAAACTTTATAATATTTTTTTAGGTAGACCTACCGAAAAAATATAAAAAGTTTTGCAATGACTTAACAAAAAATGGGGCCGTCAATTACCCCTCGAAAATCGCTAAACACATTCTGAAACAATAAGGAACCAGGAATGCTACTGTTAATTTGACTATGTACAATTACCGTTGGGTCGACTTACACCCTTTCTGGTGTCATGAGGTTAAATTGCTTGAGGGTCGCGACCCTTTCACAGGGCTTCAACCACAGCCGGCTTCTACAGGTAACTCATTAGATGGCCCATGGTGGCATAAGTAATGGCTTTGGTGGTTATATACCAGACGTGAGCTAGGGATCGGTGCTCTTTTGAATTGATGTTTGGCACGCTTTTGTTGCAATATCTTACCGTCTTAAAATATTGTTAGAAACGTAATTAGCCACTGCAACTGCCAAAGGCCTTCCTTCCATTCTTCCACTCTTATTTCTGGAGCTATTTCAGCCAAAATTAGCAATAGCCTTTAAATAGCAGTCCAGCTCATCACGCTATCTCCATCTGGGTCTGTTACGTCACCGATCACTTGGCTTGCGAATTAAAAATAATCAAGTGATATTCAAAACTAACCGTTGTTTGTTAGGAGTTACTTATATCTGATTTTGTCAAAATAAAAACCGGCCAAGTGCGAGTCGGACTCGCTCATCGAGGGTTCCGTAAAAAAATATTAAAAATATTCTTATTATATGATGTAACTAAAAATTTACGATTTTCGCAATTTTTCTTATATCTGTGCTATAAGACGTTGCTTCGTACCAAATTTCAAGATTCTGAGTTCACGGGAAGTACCCTGTAGGTTTTGATTCCATTACGAGTATCAACAATTTGCAGTTGGCGGCATAAACAGCTGTATCTTTTAATTGCGTTGGCTTAGAAGTTTGATTTTTACACAGCTCTAAGGGATAGTAGATTTGAGTATTTGATATAAATTCCAGCTTGATAACTCCACGCGTTCCTGAGAAAAAGGGTCTTGACAGACAGACGGACAACAAAGTGATCCTATAAGGGTTCCGTTTTTACCTTTCGAGGTACGGAACCCTAAAAATAGGTTAATGATATCCATATTGTTTAAGATTAAAAAATGTTTAAATGTAAATTATTTTTTGTTGCTTGCTAAATAATGCTTGGAAATGCAGTAAAGTTTTGGAAGCTTCATCATGAATTTGTGTGCAATAAACACCCTTTGACACTTTATTAATATCAAAACAAAATAACATCACTACGATCCTTGAAAAACTACCAAATATTCAATAACATACCGATAACCATCTTATCATTGCATCCATTTTATTACGATCAGGTATCGATATCTTTGAGCAAAAATTAAAGAACCTTTGATGATAAAATTAAGGTTTGACCATGCAAAAGGTTAGCATATCATTTCGTGTCATCTGATGACCTAATTTTACAATCGTGGTCTGGTTATTATAAAAACAAACGAATTCACAAATACTGCACAGTAAGGCGACGATAGATCAAGCAAAATGTTGAAGTTCGTCATTCTTTTGGCTGCTGTGGCAGGTAAGTTGATTTATTTAATTCACTTTATTATTTTCTTTCCAAGGAAACCTATTCATAACACATATCTTATGGCATAAGCCTTAATAAACATCTAAAGAAACATCAGTAACTGTTGGAAAATAATATCAAAACAAACCTACTATAGACTCCTCAATTTTTTTTGGAACCAACTGACATCTTTCCTGTCTCATAATAATTTTAGTATTGATCTACAAAATTTAAAATCGTCTATTTCTTAAATAAATGGGGTTTATTTAGAACAATATTTCAGTTAAAAGAGAATGAGCCTTGAAGTATAATAGGCCTTTGCCCCATGGTCCAATAGCCATAAGATTCCATTGCAAAGAGCTTTTTAAAGAGATTCTTTGTTACTTACACGACTTTTGGTAATTCGCAGTCCGTTTGAAGTTATTGACTGAAATAGGTGACTAGTTAGACACCGAAGTTAAGATTTTCTAGGCAACCAATTAAGGTTTTCTGGGTAACCACTAGTAATAAGGTATAAACCATTGAATAGAGCTTATCAACGATACGTTTGCCTGAAACACAACTTTCACCAAATGTTATCCGTTCGGAGTTATTAGCTTAAATAGGTTACTAATTTAGCATTTTCATTTAGCGACGTTAAGATTTTTCTGGCTACTTATAGCCATAAGATATTCACTATTGGATTTAGCCTTTAAATGCAAACTTTTGCTACAAGTATTGCTTATTCACAGTCCGTTCGGAGATATTAACCTAAATAACTTACTAGTTGAACACCGCAGGTAAAATTTTATTTGCAATCAATTAAGGTCTACTGGCAACCAATTGATAAGAAATATTTCATAAGTAGATCTTTTTAATGAGAATCTTAGCTACTTACACGAATTTCGCTAACTCGTATTCCATTCGGAGTTATTTACCAAAATATATTAATTACTATTTGAGCACCGAAGTTAAGATTTTCTGGGTAACCAATAGCAATAAAATATACACCATTAGAGAGAGCTTTTTAATGAGAACTTTTGCTCCTAACAATACATAGGCTAACTCGCAGACGGTTTGGAGTAATTGACTAGATGACCGAAGTTTAGATTTTATTTGCAACTAACTAAGATTTTTCTGGCTACTAATATCCATAAGATATACACTATTGGACAGATTGAGAAGCTCGTGGCTAAATAATAACAGCCACCCAGGTCGATCTTTAAGGTTAAGCCATGCTTGCCGAGGTTGGTCTGTGGATGGGTGACCATAATTACATATCGAGTTTCCTCCGTGCCTCGGAAAGCACGTTAAGCCGTTGGTCCCGGCTGTTATTTGTAGATCTTTACAGTCGTTACGAGTAGTCAGAAGCTAAAAGTCTGACATCCAGTCTTACCAAGGGGTATCGTATTACCCAGTTACTGGGTTGTGGAGGTCAGATAGGCAGTCGCTTCATGTAAAATACTGGTACTCAGCTGCATCCGGTTAGACTGGAAACCGACCCCAAGATAATTTGGGAAAAAGGCTAGGCAGATGATGATACACTATTGGACAGAGCTTTGCAATGAGAACTTTTGCTTCTAGCACCAATTTTGCTAATTCGTAGTCTGTTCAGAATTCCTAAATGTCTGTCTAATTGGGCACCGAAGTTAAGATTTTCTGGGTAACCAACAGCAATAAGATATACATTCCCTTCGAAAGAACTTTCCAATGAGAACATTTGCTACTACTATACAATTTTTGCTATCTCGTAGCATGTTCGTTTTTATTGATCTAGCTAAGTAGTTGATTGGGCATCGAAGTATAGCTCCTCTCTGAATCTGAATCGAAAGAGATCCATCTATTGGTATATGTATATCTTAACGCTATTGGATGCCAGGGCAATTTTTCCCATTCTCCTTTATCAAACAAAAATATAGAAACAGTTTACAATATCATGCCTGTTCACTTCCTGCACGGAGGGGTGGGCATAGCTGGTACACCTCTGACATTGGTAGCTATATGCAGATACGCACTGCATTGTGTTTTTCGTCAGAATCAAAGAGATCGAACACAATAATAAATACAATGGGCGTAAAATACCTCTAACGATGCCGAAAGGCCAGACCTCCCAGTCATTGCGATTATGTATTTGTTCAGACCATTTCTGTAAACATTTTAGTTTTTTAGTTACGGAGATATTCGGGATCCAAGGACCAAGTTTTTAAAAAAAAAAATAGCGTTACAATTTAACTTTAAAGACCTTCTTGACCCTCGTACTATTCAATTCACACAATGTGATATCTACACACAATGTTTCACAAAATAAAACGTGATTTTTACCCCGGCTTTTTGTGCCTTAGTTTGATGAGTAGGGACATTTCCGTTAACACCTTTTTTAATGAAAAACTTAGTAACATTTTGCTTGAGCTGGTAGTCGAACCCTGGATTGCGTTCACCAGACCATGGAGACATAGTTAGTACACAGTATGGTAGGTATTATCAACCATCAAAGTCACTTTTATTTGTCATCGATACATTCAAAAACTCTATTAACAAAAACATCAGGAAGGTATTATATAGAGATTTTTCATCGCTCTCATTTTTACGTATTTTTTTTTGCAGTGTGCTTTGGACAAGAAAATTTATATCGCCTATACACAAGGTATATACTTATTTATATTTACTTAAATATTCAGACAAGTTGCATGTTTCTGCATGTCCTACATAACCTAATAAACTTAATTTTGTTTTATAAGGCCTAACCGGGAAACATTTGTGAATATGAGTCAAGCCGACAGCTACTTGCCCGATGAGTTCAATTTAGAAGACAAAACAATCATATTGATACATGGACACAATGGAGGTTCGACCCACAGCTTCAATACAGATATCAGGAGAGGTAAGTACAAAACATCAGGATTTTACTTAACTATTATGAATTCGTAGTTTAAACAATATCCGCGAAGATTTTATACGTGGACGTCAATGGTAAATACAGAAACAAAATTCATTAGGTACGTCATGAGAAGCAAAAAAAGGTGCGAGGTCCGCAATTAATTGCACTAAAACTCGACTTGGCGCTGACTGCGGTTTAAATCACGAAATATAAAATAACAATGAAACGAAATGTACTCTTTTTTATACATAGGTCATTATCATCATCACTTCAGCCCAAAAGACGTCCATTGTTGGACATAGGCCTCTCCCAAGTCACATTGACATTTTGGGGGGTTTTGTCATAATCGCCACGCTTGGCAGGCGGGTTGGCGATCGCAGTACGGTTGTTACAAAGGCACAGAGAACGCTGCTGCCCATTCTCTGGCAAGTACCTTAGTCGCCTCTTACGACACCCACGGGAATATGGGATGGTACTATTCTTTACATCCGACACCATACAGAGCACTATACATAGGTACTCTATTTTAATTTTCATTTAATAATACGTACTATAACTTACTTACCTAGATATTATGACACTAATAGGAACAGTAAGGCGTTACAACAATTGTCTATTCTTATAACTAAGATATTCCTGGGTCGTTTAGGTTAGGTTAGAAACATTTATTGACTAACCAGGCGTTCAATTTTCTTCGTAATAAGTTAATGGTAGATCTTTCAGTTTACTAGGTAGGTAATTTGATAAATAATTTAACTGACATGGGGTATTCAGATCAGTTTTTAGGGCCGTACCCAAATTGACAAACGGGACCCTATTACTGAGACTTCGCAGTCCGTCCGTCCGTCCATCCGTCCGTCTGTCCGTCCGTCTGTCTGTCACTAGGCTGTATCTCATGGACAGTGAATGTTAGCCAGTGGAAATTTCGACAGGTTATGTAATTCTGTTGCCGCTATAGCAACTAATACTAAAAACAGAATGGCTCCACAAAAAAGAGTTTTTTTCCGAAGAAAAATAAACATGGTAAATATCCCGTTACAAGTTTTATTGATAGTATTTTTTTTTCGTTTTTGAATGGCTTGTATTTCGCCGAATTTATTTTGTGGCGTAATAGTGTGACCAGGCTTGTGTTGTTTGTGCTTGTGCACTTTTGTGATAGGTAAAAAATCTTAAACTCGTGTCCTGACACAAGTTTAATATTTTTCCTGATCGAAAATTCGTAAGACGGATTGACATTAGATTACGAAGGAATTTAAACTTCTGTCACTTTGAACATCTGTCTTTGAGTTTGGGTTTCCAAAACTGGATAATTATCTAATGCACAAACAAAACTTTCGGTTTCTCATCAAATATTTTTCAAGTTGTTAAACCTCATTCAGTAATAGCTATTAAAATAAGGACTTGGACAATAACTTGCACATTGAGTCCCAAAAAAATTGCGAAAAAATGCCTTTACTAACTTAGATGATTTTTTGAAATTTGCAAAAATTTTTAGTTATTATACTCATGAATGTGGTTTTCTTGAACATTATCTTGGCCATTCATCTGTGAACCAGTTACGAATTCCAAAATAAATCTTAGTTTTAAAATTAGGTAATTTAGAATTAATTGAATAAAATAAACGCTAACAATGACCAAATTGGCGTTTAATGGATACACACAAGTTATTACTACTGTACAAATTCGGCGAATTCCAAGTAATTCACAAACGAAAAAAAAACACAGGGTATTAAAAAAAATCGGCGAGCCAGTCGAAAATTCAACCACTATAAACTTCGTTCTATCTTATGAGTATTTTTTGTCTAATTATTGCACTCGGCTGATAATTGTTTTTTTTTTAATTGTTTTATTGTAAGTGGCCAGATACAGAAACGTTCAGTATGCCCCACGTATACATACTTCTAGCAGCGATAACCACTTACATGTGGTTGGTTCAAACATGGTTCTATAAGATTACTAAAATGAAATATTTGTTTTTTATTTCAGAAATATTAGCGCGAGGAGCATACAACGTCATAGTAGTTGACTGGGAAAGAAGAGCTAGCGGCAGTTACTCGACAGCTCGTTCAAATGTAGAACGTGTAGCTGGGGAACTAAGAGAATTCTTAAGATGGTTATCTAGCTCTACAACAGAAGAAGTTACATCTCCTACAACAGAAGAAGTTACTTCTCCTACTACAGAAGTAGTTACTTCTACTACAGAAGAAGTTACTTCTACTACAGAAGAAGTTACTTCTACTACAGAAGTTACTTCTCCTACTACAGTAGAAGTTACTTCTACTACAGAAGAAGTTACTTCTCCTACTACAGAAGAAGTTACTTCTCCTACTACAGAAGAAGTTACTTCTCCTACTACAGAAGAAGTTACTTCTTCTACTACAGAAGAAGTTACTTCTCCTACTACAGAAGAAGTTACTTCTCCTACTACTGAAGATGCAGGAGCAGGAGCCATTGCACGCCAAAGTATTGGGATCGATGTGGCTAGAATCCACTTGGTCGGGTTTGGCCTCGGAGCTCACGTTGCTGGCATTGCTAGCAGACAGCTGAGTTCTTCACTTGGAATTGTTGGTAGAATTACTGGTAGGTGGCGTTTTTTGAATCTTTTTTGGCGTAAAGGTATCCTTATTTATCGCAATAGATCGGCTGGTGCATAAAAACTTTCTTGAAATATTATTCTTTCTTACATTTTTAGGGTTGGACCCTTCCGGAAGTGGATGGGACAGCAGATCCCAACGATTGCGAAAAAGTGACGCTGAGTACGTCGAAATTATCCACACAGATGGTTCAGGACTATTTGCCAATGGTGTTGGATCGGCAATTGGAGATAAAGACTTTTATGCTAATGGTGGAAGCAACCAACCAGGCTGTTTCAGCCACTCCTGTAGTCATAACCGGGCGTATGAGCTGTTTGCAGCATCTATGCGAGGCCATCTATTTGGAAACTCATGCGGCTCAAAGACGCAGATGAACCTCAACTTGTGTAGAGGAACTCGAGTGTTAATGGGTGGCACGGATGTAGTAAAAGATAGGTAAGTACATAATTGCAATTTTCGTCGTTTCTAGAAACTACATCAATAGTAGGTAGCAAGTATTAGCAAATGCAACATAGAAAATAGAGTACCTAAAGTATTGAATTACAAACCATTACTCGTAAGGCGAATCTCTCATCACCGCTAGTCCGCGCGGTCGGGAGCAGGCGGCAAAGATTTGTATGGACGTGCGCCGCTTGGAGAGGTGATGAGCACGCAGACACGAGATGGGCGGTGTTCGTGTGTTAGGCATCAACGGATTTCATACAAGCTAATGCGACGTGAGATTCGCTCCACCGCCCGACCCCGCGTACGAGCCTTGTCATGTGAGAATCGCCTTATTGTTTGACATAGTTATAGCATGGTATGTTTCACAAACTTACAATTTACGTGTTGAACTGATATTCTGAACTGATTTTTTTTTTCAGATCTAACCAAATCCTCAGAATAAACACCGGCAGAATATACCCGTTCTAAGATATAGTTTTGTGAAAAAGAAATAAACGTTTTACTGGCCAAAATATTGTTTTTATTCCACATTACACTTATCTTTTTAAAAATTATTTAGGTAACCAATTTGACTTTTTTGTGTCCTTCTTCAAATCTGTCTTGTTAATCCTTTTTTCTTTCAAACACATAACCTTTATCTTCGTCGCTCATATATTAATCGTTCTCTTAAATTTTATTTATTTATTTATTTATTTAGTTAAACACTGCATTCATTACAGTTACCATGTCTTGCAACTGTTTCGCGTACAATGCAAGAAAAAATTGATCATGTGCGTAGAGAAGGCATTTGACTTTATACTCAGATGAACAAGTTCTCAGGAACTTATTAATTTTTAATATACACTCACTCTCAAATCGGACACACAACTCCAATATCCATAATTAGGTGGACAACCAAGGGACGCAACACAGCCCTGTCTACAAAAACAGTAAATGTGCGGCCTATTTATCCTAACGCAGTCGCAGAAAATTAATACGCACAATGACCAAAACTGCACTATGTGTGCCTCTCACAATGGATTTAGGAACGGGTCCCGCGTTACTAAGGAGCTACTCCTCATCGACATGGCGATTAGCTAACAGGTTTGTCGATCCCGCTAGTATCTGTCGACATGTTGGATAAATAATAAGAAAGCTCACGACTCGGTGCCATATATATGGCTCATGAGGGTGCTGGAGTTGTACAAGATAGATGCAACTCTACGCGCCTTCCTTGAGTCTTGTTGGCCGATCCAGGGGAACGTAGGCCTGTGTGGATTGGGAATATATCAGGGTCGCCCTGATCTGAGTCTGAGTCCACTTTGGTTCGGTCTAGCCCTGAATTCTCTAAGCACATTGCTGGAGGATTAAGGTCTGGGCAACAAATGCGCAGTCATGTATGTAAAGCGAGGAGAGATTATGGAATCCGAGGAATTCAACTCTGGAATTCCATACACCTAAGATATCTCTCCTCACCCGAAAGCTATAAGTATTCGGGTATATTGGAAGCGTTAGGCATTAAGGTAGCTGACATGAAGCAATAGTTGAAAGAGCGCTTCTTCGGGCGCCTGAAGAAAGTTTTAAATAGCCTTCTTTCAGGTGGAATCAAGGTGAGCCTTCAATGGTTGAGTCATGCCGGTTTTAATTTACTCTGTCGGCATTATCAAATGGACTCAGACCAAACTTGACGCCCTGGATAGGAGAGTCCGTACATTGCTGACTATAAACCGGATGCATCACACACGATTATCAATGATAATACATTCCACGAAATTAAAGAAGGAAGTCGAGGCTTTTAATCGCGAAGATCCTCCAAAGCCGCGAGGTGTGCAGACTCGTAGAATATTTTTTTAAGAGTCGATGAGGACATGCACCGAGATGTGGGCGCAGCGGACAAGGGAATCACCCGCTATCCATGGCTGAAGAGAACTGGCGCAAACCTGTAGTACTTACTACTGGTGACCGCAAGGAAGTTTCGCAAGGCAAAGAGCTTCATGGGCGCTCCTACCGGGCTCTCCATGGGCCCGATGTAGATTTTATAACGTCCGTGTCCTGGCTACGTTTCGGCGACCTCTTTGGGAAAACTGAAGTTTTTGTCTGAAGTTATGTTGACCAACAACTGACGGAAACATATTATGAAGGACGGAACGGTTGACGTATGTCGGGGCATGCCATTGTCCGAAAGAGTCCATCAGACATTTTTTTTTCTGGTTGTTCTCGTCTGGCTAACGGCTAGTACTTGCACAGGCACAACCAAGTCATACTTATCATCAGCCTATAATGTTCCCACTCCTGCGACATAGACTTCCTTTCGATGAGAGGGAGTGGACTGTTATCCCACCACGGGGGCCCAGTTCGGGTTGGTGCTCGTATTATGAAAATTACTTCAATTAAGTAATTATTAGTGTCTCCGCAATATAAAACAGTAAAATAAAACGAAATCTTATCGAATTTTTTACGTAAACACGACAAATCAGTAGGTATCGAATAGAATGCGAGGAGGGTTGATTGTTTTGGGTGATTGTGCTACTAAGAAAGTGCCAAAGTAAGGATATATGGGTATTAAAACGAAGCTTATATAGTCTAGTTTAATTATAAATAGGTTTTATTGATACCAATTACAATTCTAATTGGTAAAACTTTTATTCTTATTGGAGAAACTGACATTCAACATATATTCTCAAGTTCACATTTTTTTCGAAATACTTATATCTAGTTGTCGTAATTAGTTTTTACGTAGTTAGATTCTGTATAGTTTCAGCTATACACACGTATTTGTTTTGGTGTAGCTGCAATAGTTTACGAGAAAATAAGCTTTAAATGGGAAGTGGCGCGGGGGGCTTGCGCGGCAAAAACTTTCCAAGCGCGCGCGGCGTGCGCGCGGGGTAGCCATGGCTACCGCCGACATTTCACCGGCTAGGATATGCCGTTTTCCTCACGATGTTTTCCTTCACCGTTTTTGAGGGCAGCGGTCATAAAATAAGCTACTGCTCGTGAGTCGGGATAGGCCACCGCTGCTCTCACACAACCAAGTGTTCAGGATTATTCACCAGCAATTTAAGTGGCATACGACGGCGACGGCTAGAATTGTTTTTGTTTCATGCTTTTTAGGGCGTGATTTTTCAGTAGTCGGGTTTTAGTTTTTGAACTTTTTTGTTTTTATATTATGTGACCTACTAAATAATTTTGTTTTTTTTATTATTGTTCTATTAAAGAATTCAAATTAAAATCAAATAAGTAACTACATTTTTGTTTTTATTTTGTATTTTTGGTTCCTTTTACTATAAAGGGTGTAAATAGATACTTAACTAAGCCGAAAAGTACTTATTCTCTCCATCATTGCGTCCACCTCGGCCAAGGTAAACGTTCCAATTTTTTTTACAGTTTTTTTTTTAAGTTTTAACTTCCTCCATGATCTGTTTGCTATTCAATGAATCCATCAGCACAATGTTTTCCGTGCGTTACATTGAGTTTTACCGTAAAACCTGATTTTTAATCCCAAAAAAAAGTCGGCTACCAGCAAACATTTTTGCTTAGGGTTACTTAGTTTGATTTACAGAACGCTTGGTTACCGGGTTCGTGAAAGGTCCGTTACACCTTGTATTTAACTTGAAATCTTATCAATAGTTTTGTCGAAATTTGACAAGATTTATGAATGACTGAACTTTTGAATTTCTAAAATTAATTTGGTTAAAAAAAAAATAGTATTTTGTATGCTTTTTTGGGGGACACAGCTCGGATCCTATTAATTATAACATCTACTGTATGTACCCTTTGTTCACGAAATAAATGAATACGAAGTTGAATTTTAAGAAAATGTTTTAAACTATGGTTTTATAAATTTACTTTTATTCTTTCAAATTGATTGGCGATACAGTTAAAATCTAGAAGGTACGGTTTGAATGTGTGTGCAATAACACCCTTTGACGCATTACTAGATATATCAAACCAAGATAATATCTCTACGATCCTTGAAAAACTACCAAAATATTCAATAACATAGAGATAATCATCTTATCATTGCACCCATTTTATAACGATCAGCTATCAACATTTTTCGGCAAAAAATTAAGTGACCTTTGATGATAAAATTAAGGTTTGATCATGCAAAAGGTTAGCTTATCATAATGTGTTATCTGATGATCAGTTTTGACAATAGTCAGACTCTTATAAAAACAATCGAATTTGCAAATACTGCACAGTAAGGCGACGATAGATCACGCAAAATGTTGAGGTTCGTCATTCTTTTGGCTGCTGTGGCAGGTAAGTTGATATATTTAATTTCTTTATTACTTCCTTTACAAAGGCACTCACTACCTACACAAAAGTGTTTTTTAATTATGAAACGGCAGCAACTGCTGGAAAATAATTGCAATAGATCTATGGGCAATGACCCACTAGACCCCGTCATCCCCAGTATTTTTTCGATCCACTGAATTCTTTCCCATCTCGCATAATTTTATTTAGTATTGAGCTACAAAATATTTATCCGTCTGCTTCTTAAATAAATGAAGTTTTTTAAAATAAATCTTTCATACCTGGGAAACCTGTCTGTATGGTGTCGGACGTAAAGAATAGCACCATCCCATATCTTCCCGTAGGTGTCGTAAGAGGCGACTAAGGGACTTGCCAGAGAATGGGCAGCAGCGTTCTCTGTGCTTTTTGTAACAACCGTACTGCGATCGCCAATCCGCCTGCCAAGCATGGTGATTATGGCAAACCCCCCCTTATGTCAATGTGGCGTTGGGGGAGGCCTGTGTCCGGCAGTGGACGTCTTTCGGCTGAAATGATGAATGATGACCTGGGAACCTTGTAATTACAGAGATGATGGGGTCAAAGTTCACAAGTTAATTTTCACAAGTTTTTTTTTTAATACCAGTTTTTAATGTTATAATTTTATTTTAAATACCTACCTTCATGACCACCGTACTATTCAATGCATCGACACACAATGTTTTGAGTGTGTTACATTAAGTCTTACTGTAAAACGTTTCCCAGCAATCTTTTTAGCGTAGAGAGACTTAGTTATGCTTTGTGTACTGCTCCGTGAAGTTTAAGGGAAGAGTTTTTCATTATACAAGGTGTAAACACACCTGTTTAATGAAATCCTTTATTTTGCCGAACCCGGGATTGCATTCACTAGACCAAGGAAACATCATCATCATCATTTCAGCCCAAAAGACGTCCACTGCTGAACATAGACCTCCCCCAAGTGTCGCCACATTGACATTCTGGGGGGTTTTGCCATAATCGCCACGCTTGGCAGGCAGGTTGGCCATCGCAGTACGGTTGTTACGAAAGCACAGAGAACGCTGCTGCCTATTCTCTGGCAAGGAGACATAGGCAGTACAAATTATTGTTGGGTAGATATTATCAACCATCTCTCTCTACACTCAACTCAACTCAACTCTAACTCACTCACTTCGATTAGTCATCAACCCTTTCCAAAATTCTATCAACAACATCAGGAGGATTGTAGATTTTTCAACGCTCTCATTTTTACGCACTTTTTTTGCAGTGTGCTTTGGACAAGAAAATCAATATCGCCTATACACAAGGTACATACTTATTCGTATTTACATAAATATTTAGACACTGCATGATTCTGCATGCCAAACCTAACCTAATTAACTTATTTTCGTTTTATAAGGCTTAACCGGGAAACACCTGTGAATATAAGTCAAGCCGACAGCGACGTGCCCGCTGAGTTCAATTCAGATGATAAAACAATCATATTGATCCATGGACACAATGGAGGTTTGACCCATGACTTCAATAGAGATACCAGGAGGGGTAAGTACAAAAAACTGAATTTAAGTAACCAACTATGTTTAGCTACTTTAATTTAATGGAAATGCAATAAATTACGTAGGACATTTTTTGCCTAGATTTGAAGTACAGAATTGACTAACTTCTTGTTTTTTGACTTTTTGTAATTGACTAGAACAGCAATCGTTCACTCTTTCTAGTATATGTTGCAGTCAAAACTAACAAAACCACTTTTGACCAGGTTCAGTCAAAACCCTGATGAAATTACAACCTTATTATGTGCGTTTTCTCCATTAAACATATTTTGTTTGAGAACACCTCAGTTATGATGACCTAGAATGACTACAACACAAAGGGTCAATTTTAAAGGGTCACAAAAAAAACCTAACAAGCTAATGAGTTTCTAAGTAAATGTTAGTTAATGTTAAAATAATTAACCCGGTCAAAAGTAGTTTTAACTGAGTAATTAACATTACTGCAGCGATAACCGCTTTTCATGTGGTCGGTTTACACATTGTTCTATAAGTATTTTTTTTCTTAGCCTATATTGTCCCACTGCTGGGCAAAGGTGTCCCTCATAGCCTTCCACTCTTCTCTCCGTGCGGTTTTCTCCGGCCTATCTCTCGTAAATGCCTCCAAGTCGTCACGTCAGCGTTTTCCAGGCCTCCCTCGGCGATGACGCCCGTCTTCTGGCACCGACTGCGTGACGACTCTGGCCCATCGGTCTTGCTGCATTCAACAAACATGGCCTGCCCAATCCCACTTTAACTCAGCAGTCTTATGGCCCATATCAGCGATTCCAGTTTTTGAGCGTATTGTGGTATTTCGAATTCTGTCGCTGAGCTTAATACCCAATTAATACGCTACTAATTACTTAAATGAAATAATTCTATTTTAATTTTTATTAATTCTATTTCTATTCTTTGTGTTTTAGAAGTCTTAGATCGAGGAACTTACAACGTCATAGTGGTTGACTGGGAAAGAAGAGCTAGCGGCAGTTACTCGACAGCTCGTTCAAATGTAGAACGTGTAGCTGGGGAACTAAGAGAATTCTTAAGATGGTTATCGGACACTACGGAATCAGTGCCATTGTCTGAAGTGCACTTGGTTGGATTTGGCCTCGGAGCTCACGTAGCGGGCATTGCTAGTAGACAGCTGAATCCTTCACTTGGAATTGTTGGTAGAATAACTGGTAGGTGGCTTTTTGTAACCTTTTTGACGAATAACCTTATTTGCCGCAATATATCGCCTGATTCACACAATAATTTTCTTAAAATATTATTCTTTTTTACTTTTCTAGGGTTGGACCCATCTGGAAGTGGATGGGACAGCAGGTCCCAACGATTAAGAAAAGGTGATGCTGAGTACGTTGAAGTTATCCACACAGATGGTACAGGTCTACTTGCCAACGGTATTGGATCGGCAATTGGAGATAAAGATTTCTATGCTAATGGTGGAAACAACCAACCAGGCTGTTTCAGCCACTCCTGTTGTCATAACCGGGCGTTTGAGCTGTTTGCAGCATCTATGCGGGGCCACCTATTTGCAAACTCATGCAGCTCAATGACGCAGATGAACCTCAACTTGTGTAGAGGAACTCGAGTGTTAATGGGTGGCACAGATGTAGTAAAAGATAGGTAAGTACTACATAATTGCAATTTTCGTGGGTTCTGGAAAATTTACGTCAATAGTAGCTAGCAATTATAGCATAGAAAATAGAGTAACTAAAGTATTGAACTACAAACCATCACTCGTAAAGCTAATCTCACACGTCACTGCTAGTCCGCGCGGTCGGGCACAGGCGGCGAAGATTTGTATGCAGGTGCGCCGCACTGAGAGGTGATAAGCGCCTCTCGCCCACCTCGTGGACCGGCGGTGCACGTGTCATAAGCATCAACGGATTTTAAACAAGACATGACGTGAGATCCGCTTCACCACCCGACCGCGCGGACAAACGATGTCATGTGAGAATCACCTGAATGTTTGATGATTTAGACATAGTCATAGCATGTTCTGCCTGCTCCACAAATTTACGATTTACGTGTTGAACTGATATTTATTTATTCGAAAAATTTTGTTTTCAGATCCAACCAAATCCTTAGGATCAACACCGGCAGAATATTCCCGTTCTAAAAAAATGTTTTGTTTAAAATAAATAAATGTTTTACTTTCCTAAAATATTTTTTTTCAATCTACAATACCTTAATAAAACAAAAAAAAAGAGGACCGGTTAGACTTTTTTTATGTCCTTCTAGGGCGTTCCAGCGTTCCCATTTACGTCTGCCTTACATTTACCCTTTATTAGTCTAATCATACTTTCAAACACCATAACCTTAGTCTTGTTCGGTACATTCACCTCTTTTCTTTTAAATGCGATCTTTTGCGACTGTTCTGCTTACAATGCAAGAAGAACTTAATCATCTGCGTAGAGAAGGCATTTGACTCTCTACCCAGATTTTCAAGTTCTCAGCAACTCATTCATCTTTAATGTACATACACTCACTCACAAATCTATCACACAACTTCAATATTGCTGCACAGGTCGAAAACCAAAGGGCCCAACAGCCCTCTCTACAAAATCAGTCAGTGGACGCCCGATTTATCCTAACACATGTACTGCAATCCTTGTATAGAGGTTGCAGCGATCGTACCAACTACTTTTCCACAACAAACATGAGCTGACCGCTCTCAGCTCTTTCCTCCATACACTTTCGTATGCCTTCTCCAAGTCTACGAAAGCAAAGTGGACTTTCTTTAACTTAGTCATCATCCGCCTAGCCTTTTCCCAAAAATGTTGGGGTCGGCTGCAAGTCTAGGCTGCTGTTAGACTTGAAACCGACCCTCACCCTTTCGTAAGTCCGGTTGTCAGACTTTCGGGCCACTGACTACCTGTAACGACTGTCAAAGATCTACAAATGACAGCCGGGACCAACGGCTTAACGGAAAAATGTTTGATGGTCTATACCGCACTGATTCATAATAATGACCACACTTTTGTGTTCCATGATTTGGAAAAACTAAGAAATCATTTCTTACGAAAAAATATTAAAGTGCAGGAATTGTGTAGAAAACCATTAATGTCCGATGGATTTAATTGAAACTAACGAAATTAGTATGAAAAGTGTAAATATTTGTTACTTTTAGTTTTCCGATATTGACGTCGTCACCAAACTACACCGTACCGTTACGGCGCCGCACCGTGATGATGTGTCCACACCCCGTTTGGCTAGATGACCTGAAGTTTGTGTAAGGGATCAAAATATATTCAACAGAGGAACCAACCAAAAACCTTAGATGCACCTGTAATAAAGAAATTAATGTGTATTTGCTCGCATCTTATAGCACAATTACTTTCCCAAACTATGAAGAGGCGAATGTGATAATACAATCCAATTCTTAATAAGGACACACTGACAGACTAAGCGTACACGTAAAAAAAAAAGAACCTCTACCTCGTATGTCGTTGCGTCTGGAGCACAAACTCGTGAAACAGTAGTAGTTTTACAGTTGTTTTTATCAATTCATTTTTGAAATGAAAACTACTTTTGCCGCGTTGAGCGATTTTTGGTAAGGGAAAACTTCTGACTTCGCGCCACCGATGACCTCGACATAGTCGTGACGTATTGCGCCAGACTATAGTGACGCGTAGTATATTTTGCGAAAGCGACATTTTGCGCATGAGCCGTATAGGGCTGTATAGCGGCTATAATTGATTTAAACATTAAAAAAAGAACACAGTCACACACTCTAAACAATGGAATTGTTTAGAGTTTTCTCTTCTGTTGGTAGTCTTTAAGACTGCCTCTGATTGTTATTCAGTCGACAAGGGCGGTATGGCTTTGTTAAGCTTTTCAATTCTAAGACAAAAACCATTTAAAATTATAAATGAATATATGGTGCTCTACGAGACTGCCTCGTTAGTCAAGTGGTCGCAATCGGGTTCAATTCCCGGGTCCACGAAATTTCTCAGTAGCAGCCGCGGAGTCTGGATTTGTGCCTGGTTGATGACAATAGGCTCGCCCCCATGTGGAACTTAAACATAACTGGCGAGATGTGGGTTTACTATTAGGTACGCCTCTGCTTACCCTTTGGGGGTGGCAGGCGTGATGTCATAACATCACGAAACGCTGAATACTTAAGGATCATAGTATATTAAGTATGTTATGTTTGCTGTGCTTATCGAGGAACTGCAAATCTTTGACCATGAATATGCATTGCCTGATCGTGTGTTTACCGAAGCTTACTGGTTTAGTAACTTAAGGTAGGCCAGGAAGTTATGGACAGAACTTTTTCTCTTATATCTTCTGGAATACTTGTTTGTAGAAATTAATCCTCCGACATCACCATGTTGCTACAATACTTGTATCTGAAAATTGCTGCAAAATTGGAAAAAAAAATATTGCTATCGATATAGGCGCAATTAAAAGATAATAAATTACTTGAGATTTCATTACAACTGCACAAAAAAGTTTACTATGCCAAAAACACCTCAGTTCAGCATGATTGTCCACTTCCAAAAATACCATAAGATACCATATCCAACTACTGGCCTATTGCGATTCTCTCCACCTTTGCCAAGATATTAGAGTCGATAGTATGCCCTCACATTCAACGTCATTTCAGACTTTAGCTCAGTGATCACCAGCACGGATTTGTTGTGTCTAGGTCGATCGCCATTTTGTTGTCCTTATCCGAGTCCTTCATAGAATCTGTTGATTCAATTAAAAAATTTGAAGTGTAGTACACCGGTTTCAGCAAGGTTTATTTAGGCGATTTTTTTTTTTTTACTCCATACTAATTCATAAACTAGCAACGTATTGTATTACAGGGCCTTGCTGGAATTGCTGAAGTCTTATTTTTTTTTTTTACTTTAATAATTGTGTGTGTTAGTACGTAAGGAATTGTGTGTTAATAATATGTAATTGTGTTATTTAATTTAAAATTCTGTGTCTATTGTTTTGACATACCTAACTCTATTATGATTTGTATGCTCTCGGGTAAAATGTAGCGAACTAACTATTTCTGTATAACATCTTATTGTAATGAAACCTACATTTACGAATAAATTTGATTTGATTTGATTTGATTTGACTTACCTATTAGATCGGGAGTTCTATATTATGGTGAACCGTTTTCGATCAGCCAGCAATTATCGTATGACTTCTCCGAAAGGTTCACATCTTGCTCTCATATTATTTATTATATTTTCAATGACCTTCCCAGCTGCTTTTTACTTCTTTGAGTGCCTTTTGTACGCCGATGACCTAAAGTTTGTCAAAGCATCTAATGATATCGCGCCCTTGCAAGATGATTTGTATAGGGTTATTGAATAGTATAAATATAACAAAACGGAACTAATTTTTTTTAAAAATATGTTACCACTTACCATTTTAAGGCAGGCTCATCCAATACACTTAGAGTACATAATAGACAACTCTAAAATACAACAAGTCGATAACATCACGGATCGGAGTGGTTTTTGATAAAAAATAACTTTTATCCCACACTTCGAGAACATATTATAAAAAATCCTCCAAAGTGTTAGGTTTTGTACAAAGAAACACAAAAAGTTTTAAACTGGTTAGCACTAAATTAATGCTATACAATAGTCTTGTACGGAGCGTCTTGGAGTATTGTAGTGTTGTATGGAGACCACACTATGCTACGCAAAAAAATACTCTTAGAAGAGCATTTCTCTTTTTTTTTGCCATTACACATTTGTGGAATGTCCCATGATAATGTAAATGAATAACTTTGGTGTAATCTATATATGATACTGTTTTGCCTAGCAGCATAATTGTTACTTAAATTTACAAAAGATAATTTACTAAATCATAAATACATAGTATTTAAATAAAAAATCAACAAAATATAAGCTGTCGAAAATTGTAATGTATGAAAATTCGTATGTCCCAGTCTACCACTCGCAATTTCAAACTCAATTATTTTGATAATGTTCAAAGAAACAATACTGAGATTTTGATTGAAATAGTATAACAAGGTAAAAAGGTCCACGTTGTAATGCCTTTTTGCTAATTTGGTTAAATTTGTACGATTATTTAATGAATTTTAAACTTGTCCCAGAGAAAGTTCCAAAAATGGATTTCAGTTTTTGCTACCCATTTTAAAAACTTCCATTCGGCAATGTTTTTTTTTGAAATTTCAACACCTGTTATACCATTAAATGTCGCCATATTGATGTATTGTGTCAATTGCCGTTCCGAAATTTGTAGTGTGCGCATGTACCCGTTTTTGAGTAAATCTCATTCCGGTTTTTTTTATTGCTGTTTCAAGGAAATTTGATAATATTTACTCACTCTTTTTATCTTATTACAATAGTTAATAACTTCCGGTAAAATTTAGTGCATACTAATAGACATAACTGCAATATTAAATAACACAATTACTTCCTTTTTTGTTACTGTCCCAAAAATCGCCCGTCTTTAAACTAACTTTTATGTATTTATTTATTTAATAAAAAAAATATTTTTTGTACAGAAAATCAATTTTGCCTAACGTTTATATAAGCAATAAGCAAAATCTTTAAATTTTGTTTATCTTTTATATAATCAAAACTTTAAATTGAATCTAAGTTAAAAGTAACAAAAAAATATTGAAGCACCTAAACTGGAAGTATTTTTTTAGCTTTCTTATACTCCTTTGCAACATTTTTTAAAATTTATCATGTAGTTTAAGAAACATAACATTTTAGCCACATAATTTGCGACATTACGTTTTTTTTTCCAAATAAGGAGTAACAAAATAGGAACGTTTACCCTACCTTCATTTAGATTTTAATAAAAATTTTACAAAAATCTTAAATTAAATAGAATTCCGTTTGAAAAATTAAAATATTCATGAAATAAACTATCTGATTTGAAGACAAAAAAAGCGATTTACTGATATTTTTATATTTGGCGACTTTTTGAAAAGATGGCAAAAAAAAGAGAAATGCTCAGAAAGGGTACAAGAGCGGTTTCTTTGGCATATTGCTTTTTCCAAAGAGAAAACCAAACTGCTGCCCTCCTAGAATACTCGTTTTCAAATACTTCAAGATGAACTCATTGTCAACTCGAAGATAAATGTCATTGATGCCTCGTTTCTCTATAAACTGCTTAGAAATAGAATCAACTGCCCTAAATTATGTCTTTCAACATTTTGCACCCCATTCCGATATCCACGAAACCCCATCACTGCGTTACACCCACGTTACGCAGAACGGTTCTGGGTACAAAATCTTTTGATTCTACGCTTGTGTAAAAAGCTTAACAGTTGTAGTAATCAGTCTAATAGATAGTAGGTACTTTCCCTACAAAGCCCGATTACTGTATACCTACTGACATCGTGATTGGAAATGTAATTATCAGCTTTACGTCATTAATTAGCGTGTAATAATACCCTTTGAAGTGCGACGCTTTCAAAGTGCCTACAATAATAACCAAATAAAATACTATCAGTAGTTGACATTCTTGACAAATCTATTTATTATTCGTTAGTCCTGAAGTTTGGTCCCACAAAAATTTTCCAAATATTTTAGTCCCGCATCGTCCTATTTTATAATCCTTCGATAATAATTGTTCTCACATTATCTTGTTTGATTAGGGGAATTTTAATAATCAACAATCATAATCTATTGTCTTGTCTTTAAAAGAAATTGTTACCTCTGAGTATGTCGCGGATATTTTTTTTTCAGAGTAGGTATTCGGATAGGAAACACCGATTCAATCTCTTTAAAAACGGAACTCTTAAAGATTCGACCTGTTCATTTGTCCGTATGTCCGTCTGTATGCCACAGATTGTGTACTTCGAGACTATTGGCACCACACATTTGAGGAGAGTAGGTGTAGATAGCTCATATCTCGGAAAAGTGACGCTTTAGAAGATTATGTCTCATGTATGACTAGTTCGTATTAAAACTATCTATTAATATAGGTCAACTTGCATGGCCCCAGAAAAAAAATAAACAAGGGGAATATAGATTTAATTCCAACCCCTTTACATATGGTTGGAAATTGTACGGTACTACAATTTCCACCTTTGTACTGTATGCTGTCGGACGTAAAGAATAGCACCATCCCATATCTTCCTGTGGGTGTCGTAGGAGGCGACTAAGGGTCTTGCCAGATGGGCAGCAGCGTTATCTGTGCTTTTGTAACAACCGTACTGCGATCGCCAACCCGCCTGCCAAGCGTGGCGATTATGGCAAAACCCCCCTTATGTAAATGAGGCGGTGGAGGAGGCCTATGTCCAGCAGTGGACGTCTTTCGGCTGAAATGATGATGATGATGATGACCATTAAAATTATTGTTATTATATTGTTTGTGGCTGCAGAACCCTGTATGTGCGAGTACGCCTCGCACTTCACCGGTCTTTTTTTTTGTATGCACATAAACAAAAATTTTATCAAAATTGGATTTGATAGATCTTCAGATAATCATGTGTTATCTAGTTATATGATTAAACAATAACAGTCCTCGGTTTATAAAAGAAACCAATTTGCAAATGTGCATTAGTACCTACGGAATCGGTGGACCAAGCAATAACATGTTGAAGTTTGCACTTATTTTGGCGGTTGCAGCGGGTAAGCCACAATATATTTTATTTATCTCTACAGCTTATGTCAGAAAAGTGTACTTGCCTAGGTTGGTCCGTGGATGGGTGACCACTTATTACACACCGCGTAAATATCCTTAGCTAATGTTATGTTGTTGGCTTGCTGCACACTTTGGTGCAAATTGTAAGTGCAGCAAGCATTTGTATAAATAAATAAATGATTACAGAGTTTCCTCAGTTCCGGAAATGGAGAATCGAGGTGAACCCAGACAAGAGCCAGGCAGTTCTTTTCTCTAAACCGCGTAAAAACAAGCCACCCGCGCTCAGCCCGATCACTATGTACGGTAAGCCTATCCCTTGGGAGAAGCAAGCCAAGTACTTAGGAGTCTTACTTGACAACCACCTGTCTTTCGCGGCGCACATCAAAGCAGCTCGCGACTGAGCTGCCTTTGCTATGGGTAGGCTTCATTTCATGATCTCGGCAAAAAGCAAATTGTCACTCAAGTGCAAGTTGCGCCTTTATACCGCGGTGATCCGCCCCATTATGACGTACGCTTGCGTCGTGTACGCTCACACCAAGCCTAAATACATCCATAGGATGCAAACCTTGCAGAACCGGTTCTTACGTAGAGTCACGGGAGCCCCTTTTTATGTCCGTAACGACCGTCTACACGTAGACCTTAGAATGCCCACCGTCCTTCAGTTTATGAAACGTCTTTCGAAGCGTTTCTTCGATAACGCCAGTAAACACCGTAATCCCCTGATCGCAGCGGCCGCCCGTTACGAACCCTCGCGCATTAGTACAGTACGCCGTCCTCGGCATACCCTCGTCACTCCCGATGATGCTATCACCCTCCTCCAGGAGAGTAGCAAAGAGACTAGCACTCTTAAAAAATTCAGACACAAACCGCCGTCTTTCCGACCTCGCCGTCGAGGTCCGTCGCGACGTCCCGGTCCATGTCCTCCCCGACCCTCGCTCGAGCCAGCCCGCGATGCTGTGCCAGTAGTTTTAAATCAGCCCCTAAATAATGATATCATTCAGATCCAGCCTGTCCCCATGCAGTCCTCCCCCAGCGACGCCCTGAGCCAAGGCTCGTACCCCACAGGGGGTGCCCTCAGCGTATAGTCGCTTAGTTTGTAAGTTTTTATGCCCTGGCTGGAGGCCTTACTCTTAAGGCACCCACAGGATAGTCCGGTTAAGCAGACGACAACCTCCTAGGTTGAACTGCGAGATGACATTCATAAAAAAAAAAAAAAAAAAGAGTTTCCTCAATGCCTAGGAATGCATGTTGAGCCGTTGGTCCCGGCTGACATTTGTAGATCTTTGACAGCCGACTGGTTATCAGACCTTTTTAGCAAGGGTCTTACAACTTTCTCCATGGAACCATCCTGGTAATCGCGAAAAAAAATCAACTGTCCCATTCATTTCGGTCGAGATTGTTTTGATATTTTGTATTGGACAGCTGCACATTTTCGCGATTACGATATTGGTCCTATGGATAAACTTGTTTACATTTAGAAAAGCTGGGTTCTAGAACCCAGTTTTTTTAAAATTTTCATTCAGTATCAATTTTATTTTTCAGTGAGCTGTGTACAAGCGCAGAATAAGTATTTCCTGTACACAAGGTAAGTAATCTCAGAATAAAAAAACCGATTTAGAGCGTATCGAGACACGCACAGTGAAGGGTTCCGTAGTCGGGATGAATAATTAAATATTTTTTCATAAGAATGAATATCTATACTAATATTATAAAGCTGAAGAGTTTGTTTGTTTGTTTGCTTGAACGCGCTTAGCTCAGGAACTACTGATCCGATTTGAAAAAATCTTTCAGTGTTAGATAGCCCATATATCGAGGAAGGCTATAGGCTATACGCTACGACAAATAGGTGTGGAGCAGGAATTAATAATGTTTCAAAATCGAGGAAAATGTGACGCATACGAAGTTGTGCGAGACAGCTAGTATCCCATATATTCCAACTGCAAATGTATAAGTATTTTAGGCATTAAGTTATTACCAACAAATGGATATCTCTCATCAAGAAGAATAATTCTTATTACACCGACTGCTCTCGATTCAGAGTTAGATACGAGCTGCATGTCTCTAAATCCGAAAGATTTACCATGATTTTCCGGTTGTTTAGTAAAGAACTATTCCCTACATTTTTGGGAATGTTTAATTAACTAAAAAACTATCCAAAGTGTTGTTTTTCTTCCTGGTCAAAATTCAGGATGTTTATTTATATTTATTTATTTTATTTATTCATAACCAACTTACACTAACAGTTACACCACGCGTACAAGTTATTGGTTAAACATTAGAGACTAGAAAAACTACACGAAATTGATCAGAATTAGAATAGATTAAAAATAACATTATTAAAAAGTAAAAGTTGTCCTAAAAGACTTACATAATCAATTTAAATTACGGTAGGTACCTTGTTAATTATAAATAAAATCCTGATTTTTGTTGTTGTTTAAATTGGTCTGTATTTCATAATCGCCCCTTTAACGTGGTTTAGGGAATAATAAATTATAGATTAAACGTTTGAGTTTGTTTGTATGTGTGAAACCGCGGTTATAGGGCGAGGATCAGACGGGTCGCGTTTAAAACACGGGTGGTTCACACTTACCGATTTCCGTAAATAAGACAAAAAAATATACCTTAGTACCCATTGTATTATTGATTCGGGTTTAGAATCATTAGCATAGTTAACTCCTTGAATTTGTCGAGGATGCAAAACAACACCTTGTATTTATGTTAAAAGCATTTATTTCAAGCGGACCACGAAAAGAATAATTAAAGTTTGTAAGTAGAATTGATTCCAGTTGCCCATTCACTTTTGCATGTTTAGGCCGCTAAAGAATTAGCCGACAGTATAAAAAACCGGCCAAGTGCTTGTCGGACTCGCGCACGAAGGGTTCCGTACCATTATTTATAAAAACGAAAAAAAAAAACTTTTTTGTACGGGAGCCCCCGTTTTTTTTTTCTGTTTTTGTATTTGTTGCTATAGCGTCAACAGAAATACATAATCTGTAGAAATTTCAACTGGCTAACTATCACGGTTCATGAGATACACCCGGTGACAGACGGACGGACGGACAGCGAAGTCTCAGTAATAGGGTCCCGTTTGACCCTTTGGGTACGGAACCCTAAAAAGGGTGAAAAGGAAATTGAAGCTAAAACGGTTACCACGTATTCAAAACATCATTCTGCACACATAGAAATCACATGAAATTTTTTCGTCAGTCATTAAAAAGAATAGGTTTTTTATAAAATGAATACGTGGGAACAATTTTAGCGCCGGTGTCCCTTCCTTGTGTAGTTTTTTCGAAAATCTTGTCGATACAGCAAGCTTATAGTTCAGTATAGGTTGACGACTAAAGGATTTTAGGTAAGGTTTCTCTACGTCTTTGTCTTTTCTTTATTTATGTCGATAGTGTGACCACTATCAACATAAAACTAACTAAGGTTTAAAGTCAGTTAGAGATAACTTGTACAAATACTAATAATATACTAATACAAATTATTTATTTAAGGAATAACCCGATTGTACCAGAGGTACTACCAGGTACAGCCAGTCCTAACTTCAATGGAAACGACACTACAATCATATTGATTCACGGGCACGGTGAAAGCGCTGGATCACGATTCAATACTTTAATCAGGCATGGTAAGTGCTTCTTAAAAGAAGTGATAAATCTCTAGCATTAGTGCCTGTGCTGGCCAATGCTAGTAAACACTACACGAACTTCAAAAACATAACTACGATTTAAATAATGCTGAATAACTGATGATTTTCAATATTTAAGTATAACTCAGAGGAGGAGCTCGTGGCTAAATAATAACAGCCGCACGGGTCGATCTTTAAGGTTAAGCGGTGATTGCAGAGGTTGGTCCGTGGATGGATGACCATAAATAATTAACCGTTTCTAATTAAAATTTACATTATAGAGTTAATAGTAACATTCATACTTAGTTATTAATTCAATTACACAATAACAGTCACATTTTTAACCCCCGACCAAAAAAGAGGGGTGTTATATATAACGTATATCTACTTACGAACGAGTATATAACTCTTATTAATGAAGCTTTTTCTTATAGAAATATTGATGTTACAAGAGGCACATAATGTGATTGTCGTTGATTGGGAAATATACGCTGGCTTCAGTTACTCGGTAGCATCCAGAAATGTACCAGGTGTGGGGCATGATTTGGCATATTTCATAACATGGATTAAAGAAATTGGAGTGGATGTGAGTAGACTACACCTGGTTGGGTTTGGCCTTGGAGCTCATGTCGCCGGAATTGCTAGCAGATGGTTGTACAACAGAACCACTGACAGCGTTGGTAGAATAACAGGTGAGTGATGGTAGTTTTTTAATAATTATATTGAATTTTCAACCATTGTCCTTTCCTTAATATTACTCTGATGAGAGAGATATCATCTATTTCTGTAAAAACCCGAAGGAATAAGCCCTCGTATTTATTATTGTTTAAAGCGCACGATGCGAAAATTTGGACGTTAGAATTAATAAGGCTAGTATAGTACTCTTCTCTGCCTTAGTAGCTCACCTGATTCATAGTAAATTTCTTAAAACCATTTTCTCATGTTGTCTCACTAGGATTGGATCCATCTGGAAGTGGATGGGGCACCAACTCCCTACGCTTGAGAGCTGATGACGCACAGTACGTTGAAGTTATCCACACAGATGGTTCAGGTCTACTTGCCAACGGTATTGGAACTGCAATTGGACAGATAAACTTCTATGCTAACGGTGGAAGCAACCAACCAGGCTGTTTCAGTCACTCCTGTAGCCATAACCGGGCCTACGAGCTGTTTGCAGCTTCAATATACAGAAGTCACTTAGAAGGATACCCATGTAGTTCTACGACGCAGATGAATCTAAATTTGTGTAGAGGCAGTCCATTGAAAATGGGTGGCACTAAAATAAGTAAAAGAGGGTATGTTTTTTTTTTCCTTTGTCTTTTCTTACAGCTTGCAACTGAAGATAATGGCAGCATTAGCTGTCATTTGGAATTATTTATTAATTTATTTAATACTTCAACCACCAAGTATAGGGGCGGACTTAATACCATAAGCATTTTCTACGAGTCAACTTTTGGGTGATGCAGAGACAAACAGTGCGGCGTGTTTCCTTAGGGCTTGAATGAAATTGTGCGAAGAGCGCTGTTAGTAACTAATATAGCCTAAGATCCCGGTATACAACGACCTTTACCGAGCTGGTTAATGGATGAAACTTATTTTATATTAAATTTAATATGTCAATAAATATATTGCATAAGGGTTTTCTATAAAAATTCGTTCCGTTAGTGTTCAACTAGTTACAAATATTAAAGAATAAAATATGACTGTTAAAGCAGTAGTCCTGCAAAGTTCTTTTGGCGCGTGGCTATAATCGAAACTATCGCCATCATCTTATTTTGTCAAAACAATCATCATCATCGTTGTTACAAAAGCACAGAGAACGCTTCTGCCCATTCTCTGGCAAGTCCTTTTTCTTACTAATTATAGTTTTTTACGAAAATTTCGTTTGTTTCAGTCAAACTCGTATCTACAGAATCAACACTAGAAGAGACTTCCCGTTCTAAAATAGGATTGTTTTTTTTTAAATAAATAATAAACTTTTTACTTGCATACTTAGTTACTACTTATTTTAATTTCCCGTTTAATTCCTGAATTTGAGTAAAGACGAGTATACAAATTAATCTCACTGAACATTAATGGACAAAATATGCTCGTATGTGTCATTAAAAAGATCATTCAATGATAATATTGATCGATGACTGCTATTATATCAATTATATCAGACACGAATAGAGCTTGATAATGCTTCACTGCTTGCTTTGGGGCCTCCTCTATCATGGAATCGTCCTTTATCATGGTACTCAAAATACCTATGTGATAGATACATTACATAAGAAACTTCATAAAACGAAACAATGCATAACACTTGTAATCCCTAAAGCGTTAGGCATAGGTTTACGTAATAGTACAGCCATATTTCGCCAGTTATATTTTAGTTCCATGAAATAAGGGACGAGTCTGTTTCAATAAGCACGTCACAAATCCAAACTTCGTACCTGCTACCGATAAATTTCTAAAACCCAAAACCCAATATAATTGACCCGACCCGGGTATCGAACCCAGGAGCTCATACTCAACAGCCGCGACTGCGACCACCAGACCAAAAAGGCAGATAACTTGTAAGATTAGGCAAGTAAGGTATAAAAAGGTTACAAAATACATAAAATTTGGGGAATAATGGAACAAAATGGTCACACCACACACCAAAGCTCTCGGAGCCAATGGAGTAACTTATGAAAAATTCAAAGTAACCAAAGGAAGGCAGTAACTGGAAATTAACGATACGACGATTCTACAATAGATTGTTTACCAACATTATTCTGTAAGTTTCATTAAGTAACACCACTTTAAGTGCCAAACAGGGAATCATGAAGGCAAAAGTCAGGATTTCTAACACAAATGACAAATATTTATAGCAGAAAACAAAGTAAGTAGTTTAAGCAAAATTATCGATACAGCTACAATATTCCGTAAAAAGTTCGCGAGTGGACACAGTGAGTTTCGTGAGTCGGGAACAGAATCGAGTTGTGAGTGTCAGTGGTAGTGGTACGGCGCGCAAAAAACGAACAAGAAAGAGGGTAGACCGTTTTGTCTGCTCATAAACCTCCACCCGCAATAACTTCAGTTTATCCGTGATCATGGCCGTTACTAGTGTTATTGATAGTGTTAGTGACCATGTCAGTTTAAAAACTTATATTCTTTACCATTATCAACGCCAACAGTCTTACAACATATCAACGTAACAAATGTACTAAATTCCTTACCCTGTTCATCCTATCAGTCCTATCAAAGCCAATCATTTCGTTTGTTGCATTAACCAAGATCATTTTAGTCCAAAAGTAATTTCAAAGACCGAACACGACTACTTAAAACCGTAGTGAGGTAAAAAGAAAAATGATAAAGAAATCAACAACAAGACAACACACAACGATATAACAAGATGTTATCTGAAGGTCTCTTTTAAGCCTCATTTCGCATTAATTCAAACTATTTGTTCATCAACCTCCCTATCAAGCTGGATTTCGTCCCCACTCCTCTACAACCAATCACCTACTTACTATTAACCGAGTTATAGATTTTCTGAGAATTTAACAAAACACACTACCCGTCTAAGTGGACTATGCTAAGGCTTTCGGCAGTATACAGCCATCGACCAGTTATTCAGAATGCCTAACAGTCCTAAAACGTATCACACACCAAACGATGACATCATTGCCACCATCCGTCAATATATACATACATTAGATACTTTATTCGCCTAATTCGTGGTTCTCTTTTCAATTCTTGGTTATTGCAATTCATCTCCTTTAGCGTCCCACTACCCATCAGACACGCTCTTCGCCCACGCCGACGGCCTCTGTTTTCGATTCGTCATACCAGCACCGTAGCCCTGAAGACCAGCCCACTATTTCTAGCCCTTAACCATATGAATAACATCATAATATATGATGAATCCATGGATATCTTTGCCGATACTGAACTGAGACTCCTCAACACTGCTTCTCGATACCTGGAGTCCATTGACACTCCCAGTACTATCTCCATGAAGTAGGAATTTTATGTGAATATGAGTCTTGTTATTATTTATTGTAATTTGTATTTTCATTTATTTTCATTTTAATACTGGGAAAAATGTTTTGTTTTTTATTCTAATGTCTACCATATTGTTTACTTTATAATATTCTTATTTTTAATCTATTCTAATTCTGACCAATTTCGTGTAGTTTTTTATAGTTTCTAATGTTTAACCAATAACTTGTACGTGTGGTGTAACTGTTAGTGTAAGTTGGTTATGAATAAATAAATAAATAAATAAATATACATACCTCTGCGAACATTATATGTATTACATAATACTGGTCCAAAACACAACTTTAAAAAAGGTGTCAAACAAGGTGATTCACTCTCACTTAAGCTGTTCATAAGTGCACTGCTACAGATTTTAAACAATCTGTGTGATGAGTAAATATATGAACAGCCATCAACAAAAAAAGTTCCGCTTTGCTGATGTCATTGTGTTATTCGTCACAACAGCTTCAGAAATTAAAGAAATATTTCGAGTTCAGAGTCACAGAGTCACACAGATAGCGTTGTAGCAAAAAGATTTTAGTCATAATCTCCAACAAATACCCAGCCAAGCCAACTGCCATGCGCCGCACAGATGCGTAAAGTGTCTAGACGACCATGGCACGGCAGACTGCCCCCGTCCCAAAAGCAAATCGCTATGCACGGAGCCACCGAGCTGTGTGCTTTGCGGCCAGTCGGGCCACACGGCCAACTACCGCGGCTGCTCGAAAGCCCCCAAAGGCTTCTCCTCTAAACTGGTGAAGCGTGCAAGCGGCCGTCAGCAAAGAGAAACCCCATCGTTGAGGCTACCCTCTGCCCAGATGCCGGAGAGACTCAGCCCTCAGAGGCCCTCTCCCTGGACCACGCTGAATCACCAGAGAGCCTTCCCGGCACTCAGCAAAGCAAAGTCCAGCCCCATCCCCGGGCTATTAGATGCCCCTGTCCCTACTCCCGCGGCCCAAGCGAGCGCACCGGCGCCCGCTCGTTCCATGCCACCCGGCCCCGCGGCCGTGGACCTCTCTCACAACGTAATTTTAGAAACGTTAGCAGAGTTAGTCACCCCCGAAGCAGACCGCATGGCGGCTGATCTCAGGGAGGCTAACACTGGTGGCGATAAACTAAAAATTATCCTCAAGTCCCTACTAAAGTTAGGCGACCTCCTCCGCAACCTAAATATCGACTAACTCCAATGGATAATACGAGATTAAAGTGCACCAAACCCCGATCCCTAAAATTAGGGTACTTTAATGCCCATGGCATTAGAGGCCAGCGTGATGAGATCGCCACCTTCCTCCGCGACCATCAAATTGATATCCTCCTCGTACAGGAGACCTTCCTCAAGCCCAGTCACCGCGATCCGAGAATTGCTAACTATCGCATAGTTCGCAACGATCAGTCACGCTGCCACAAGGGCGGTACTCTAATCTATTATAGAAAAGAACTGCACTGCATCCCCTTAGATCCCCCTCCCATGGAGTCTCTACTCGAGACCTCAGTGTGTCGACTTGGCATGACCAGCCATCAACCGATCACTATCGCCTCTGCGTACATCCCTCCCGGCGGCACGTCCGAGGAGCACACTCTGTTCACCAAAGACCTTGCCGTCCTCTTCGGCTTGAACGACTCCGTTATCATAGCGGGCGACCTCAACGCCAAACACCCCGCCTGGAACAGCACGACGACCTCTGTATAACCTGGGCGAGTCCCTCAACTTCGATCCCATCGCTCCTATGGAGCACACCCACTCCCCACGACCCCGACCAACGTCCGGACGTTCTCGACATAGCGCTACTCAAGAATGTCAACCTTAAGTTGCATTCCATCGAGACTTTACATGAGCTTAACTCAGACCATCGACCAGTGCTCATGCACTTAGTTCCCCGCTCGGGTCCTTCTGACCCCAGCCAGCCCCCGCCGACTCAAGTGATAACCGACTGGAGGAAAGTCAGCGAAAAGCTGAAATCCACCACGTCCGACCTGGAGGTCATCCCCGACCACATAGTCTCAGTCGCAGGCACGACGGCCGCCATCAACTCGTTTACAGAACACGTGCAATCCGTACTGAAGGATTGCTCACGGGAAGTCCCAGCAATGAGCGATCAACGCTGGATACTACCCGCTGACGTACGTGAACTGATAACCAAAAAGAACGCGGCCATCCGTGCCTACAGCAGCTTTCCCTGCGACGCGAACAAAGCTCACATGCGTTATTTACAGCGTGCTGTAAAGAAGCGCACTAGTGAGCATCGTTCAGCTCAATGGGACAAGACGCTTAGCGAACTCGAGCCTACCCACCTAGTCTTCTGGTAGCTGCAACGCAAGTTGCGCTCCACCGAAGAGGCTTCGATGCCTCCCCTTACCCGACCCGATAAGAGCGTCGCATTCGACGACTCTGAGAAGGCCGAATGCCTAGCCGACAGCCTGGAGTCCCAGTGCTCCCCCAGCTCTCAACCAGTAGACAAGCGACATCTCGATGAGGTGAACGCATTCGTCGAACGTAGAACCGCCCTGCCCCCCGAAGAAGACCCTGATGATCCTCTGCCTCCAGTCACAGCTGACGAAGTGCAAGACATCATTAACAAACTTCAAGCGTGGAAAGCACCCGGCTCCGATGGAATCACCAATAGGGTGTTCAAACTCCTCCCCGCTCAGCTCGTCGTGTTAATGGCGGCCATCTTCAATGGCGCCCTGAGCAACAACCCATTTCCCCAAATATGGAAAGAGGCCACTATCATAGGTTTCGCCAAGCCAGGCAAACCCAAGTCTGAGCCCTCGAGCTACAGACCTATCAGTCTCCTGAATGCACTTGGTAAAATCTACGAGAGACTTATTTATAAGCGACTCAAAGACTTCGCCGAGGCTAAGAGTCTCATGCCCAACGAACAGTTCGGCTTTAGGACCGGACACTCTTGCATTCAACAGGCCCACCGCATCGTAGAACACTTGAGCGCTGGCTTCCAGCGTGGAGCGATGACGGGTGTGTTGTTTTTCGACATGGCAAAGGCTTTCGACAAAGTCTGGCACAACGGCTTATTATATAAGCTGTACAAACTGGTAGTGCCAGACCGTCTCGTGCTCATCTTACGACACTTTTTGTCGGATCGCACCTTCCGCTATCGCATCTGGAAGGCTCTGTCTTCCCCCCACCCCATTATAGCCGGAGTCCCTCAGGGCTCCGTCGTCTCTCCCCTTATCTTAACTCTGTTCACCAGTGACATCCCCAAGAGCAAGAAGGCTCAGTTAGCCCTGTTCGCGGACAAAACGGCCATCTATTACACTGGCCGCAGTCACGACGCTATTTACAGCACCCTCCAAACCTCAGCCAACGTCTTAGGCACTTGGTTCCGGAAATGGAGAATCGAGGTGAACCCCGACAGCGGGCCTGGTCGTCCTAAATCGGGGTTCTGTCCCCACGTGTGTGCGGATGCGGGGCGAGTCGGTGGTGGACATCTCGTTCGCTAGCCCCGCTCTGTCACCGCGTGTCGTTGACTGGCGCGTCATGGAGGGGGTGGAGACCTATTTCGACCTGTGTACCGGTACATCCGTTCGATGTCTCCGCCCAGGACTCAAGCGCGCCGGTCCTACAGGCCCCGAGTGGTCCGCGTTGGGCGCCGAAGCAGCTGGACCGGGAGCTCCTCCTGGAAGCCTCGATAGTGCAGGCCTGGGTGACATCACCGAACAGGCCTGCCGACATCAACAACGAGGCAGGGTGGTTCCAGGAGGCCATGTCCGATATTTGCGACGTGGCAATGCCCCGAGTTCGGCCAGGATGCGCCCGGCGTGAGGTGTACTGGTGGTCGCGAGAGCTGACGTCTCTGCGCGAGGCGTGCGTCGCCGCGCGGCACCCGTACGCCAGGCATCGCAGGCTCCACATCCGCCCTCCGTATGCGGCAGCCATTGAGGCGGAGCTGTACGAGGGATACAGAGCAGCGAAGACCGCCCTCCAGGAGGCTGTCCAGCGGGCCAGAGACATGGGCCGCGAGGAGATGCTGGAGACTCTCGACAGAGATCCGTGGGGGCGCCCTTACAAGATGGTGCGGGACAAACTCCGCACCTGGGCCCCCCCGCTGACGCAGTGTCTCCGCCCTCAGCTCGTGGAGGACGTGGTGAGCGCTCTGTTCCCTCTGCGAGGGGAACATCCTCCCCCGCCCAGCGGCTCCACCGCTTGCGGTGCCGGAAGCGGACCACATCGAGGACGATGACGACATACCGGAAGTGACTGGGGTAGACCTGAGAGCGGCGGTAGGCAGGCTTAAAGCCAAAAATACCGCCCCGGGACCCGATGGCTTGCCTGGCAAAGCCTGGGTCCCGTCCTCGGAGACTCTCGGGCCCCGACTGGAAGGGCTCTTAAGCGCATGCTTGGAGAGAGGCCAGTTCCCGCTTCGTTGGAAGACGGGGAAGCTGGTCCTCATCCGGAAGCCGGGGCGCCCTGCGGACTCTCCGTCCGCATACCGGCCCATTGTGTTGCTCGACGAGGTGGGCAAGCTCTTCGAAAGAGTCATTGCCAACCGCCTCGCCGGGCACCTTGTGGGGATGGGGCCGGATCTGGCGGAACACCAGTTTGGTTTCCGCAGAGGGCGCTCGACGGTGGACGCCATCATGCGCGTGAGGGCTCTCATGACGAGGGATACGGTGTCCAGGGGTGGGGTTATCTTGGCGGGGTCTCTTGACATCGCCAACGACTTCAACACCATGTCCTGGAGCTGCATTAGGGAGGCACTCCAGTATCACCGGGTGCCGACCTACCTTCGTCGTGTGGTCGGGGACTACTTGACGGATAGGGCCGTCATCTACCCCAGTCGCACCGGAGAATGGAACCGGCGAGAGGTGTCGTGCGGTGTTCCGCAGGGATCGGTTCTGGGGCCGCCCTTGTGGAACATCGGCTACGACTGGGTGCTGCGCGCCGACCTCCCTAGCGGTGTCAGCGTAGTTTGCTACGCTGACGACACGCTGGTGCTTGCACAAGGGAGGTCGCACGAGGCGGCGGCCGAACGTATGACACGCGGGGTTGCGATAGTTGTGGAGAGAATCCGGCAACTGGGTCTCGAGGTGGCATTGCACAAATCCGAGGCCATGTGCTTTCATGGGCCTCGGAATGCGCCACCGTCGGGATCCATACTGGCGGTAGGAGGGGTTCCCATCGGCGTCTAGTCGACGCTGAAGTACCTAGGGCTTGTCCTCGACAGCCGGTGGAACTACGTGGAGCATTTCCGACGTTTGGCCCCCAAATTAGAACGGGCAGGGGCTGCGTTCAAGCGGCTCTTGCCCAACCTGGGGGGTCCAAACGCCTCCTGCCGGAGGCTCTACGCGGGGGTCGTGCGGTCCATGGCCCTTTACGGGGCCCCGGTGTGGTCGCGTTCTTTGAGGCGGCGAGCCGCCCATTACCTGAACGCGCCCCAGAAGATGGTAGCCGTAAGGCTGATCCGGGGTACCGCACGATCTCCGGCGAGGCTGCGAGCCTCTTGGCCGGATTGCCGCCATGGGATCTGGAGGCGATAGTCCTCGCGTGCCTTCACGAATGGCGCGCGGAGGCACTACGTCGGGGTGAAACTCCGCTGCTGCGGCAAATTGTCGCTCAGCGGTTAGACCTCCGGCGCGATCTCATGGCGACATGGAGGGAGCGACTGTCGCAACCCCGTGCAGGGCACGCCACAATAGTGGCGATAAGTCCCCTCTTTGAGGAGTGGCTGGAGAGGCGCCACGGCGCCCTCACCTTCCGCCTGACGCAGGTCCTCACCGGACACGGCTGTTTCGGCAGGTTCCTGCACCGAATCGGGCGGGAGGAAACGCCCGGGTGTTACTACTGCGAGGATCGGCCGGAGGACACGGTGGAGCACACTGTTGAGCTCTGCCCCGCTTGGGCTGAGCACCGCCGTGTCCTCATAGCGGCGATTGGCGGCGGTGACCTCTCGCGTCCGGCCCTGGTTCAATCCATGGTCTGGAGCGAAAGGGAATGGGAAGCCGTCGCCTCCTGCGAAGCAGTCATTCTAGCCAAGGCGGTGGCGGAACGTGAGAGGGAGAGAACCTCACGTCCCGGACGCCCCGGGCGTTCGGGGGGCAACCAGTGGCCCCCAGCCACCGTAGGCGCGGGCCTGTGGACGGTGAGTAATGGGCTAGCTCACCGTCCGTCCGTCTAATGACGACAGGCCGTGCCGACGTCGCGTTTGTGTTCCACGCGCGCCTCAAGGAGATGTCAGCAAATCCGAAGGGGTCCGAGAGGGCCGATGCCTGCCAGGGCTGCGGGTTGTTCGAAAGAGATACCGTGGCCCTGGAACACAAAGGGCTAAGAAGGAACATGGATGGGTTTTAGTCAGTCAAGTCTGTCACTCCCTTCCGCTCCGCCCAGAGCGGGAGAAGTCATTCGACGATTTCCCATCCCAAAAAAAAAAAAAAACATGTGAACCCCGACAAGAGCCAGGCAGTTCTTTTCTCTAAACCGCGTAAAAATAAGCCACTCGCGCTCAGCCCGATCACTATGTACGGTAAGCCTATCCCTTGGGAGAAGCAAGCCAAGTACTTAGGAGTCTTACTTGACAACCACCTGTCTTTCGCGGCGCACATCAAAGCAGCTCGCGACCGAGCTATCTTTGCTATGGGTAGGCTTCATTTCATGATTTCGGCAAAAAGCAAGTTGTCACTCAAGTGCAAGTTGCGCCTTTACACCGCGGTGATCCGCCCCATTAGGACGTACGCTTGCGTCGTGTACGCTCACACCAAGCCTAAGTACATCCATAGGATGCAAACCTTGCAGAACCGGTTCTTACGTAGAGTCACGGGAGCCCCTTTTTATGTCCGTAATTGCCGTCTATACGTAGACCTTAGAATGCCCACCGTCCTTCAGTTTATGAAACGTCTTTCGAAGCGTTTCTTCGATAACGCCAGTAAACACCGTAATCCCCTGATCGCAGCGGCCGCCCGTTACAAACCCTCGCGCATTAGTACAGTACGCCGTCCTCGGCTTGCCCTCGTCACTCCCGATGATGCTATCACCCTCCTCCAGGAGAGTAGCAAAGAGACTCGCACTCTTAAAAAGTTTAGACACAAACCGCCATCTTTCCGACCTCGCCGACGAGGTCCGTCGCGACGTCCCAGTCCATGCCCTCCCCGACCCTCGCTCCAGCCAGCCCGCGATGCTGTGCCAGTAGTTTTAGATCAGCCCCTAAATAATGTTATCATTCAGATCCAGCCTGTCTCCATGCAGTCCTCCCCCAGCGACGCCCTAAGCCGAGGCTCGTACCCCAAAGGGGGTGCCCTTAGCGTGTAGTCGCTTAGTTTGTAAGTTTTTATGCCCTGGCTGGAGGCCTTACTCTTAAGGCACCCACAGGATAATCCGGTTAAGCAGACGAAAACCTCCTAGGTTGAACTGCGAGATGCCATTCCCAAAAAAAAAAAGACTTTCACTTCCGGTCATTATCGTCAACCTCTTCTTCAGGACGCGAGACAGGAATAAAACCTTCCACCACCGTTTTCAATAGTATACAAACTTGATACGAATAGTGTCTTTTAAAACAGATAATACAAAGGGGTCGAAAGAAATGAGTTCATCTGAAAGTGGTGGCGGTGACTGAACAGTTGTGTGGTAATCTGCTGGCTTGGTATAATGTGATGCGGAGGAATGAGGAAAATGTCGTGAGAAAAGTTTTGCATATGAATGTGAATGGATAAAGGGGAGGAGGCCAGAGACCAGAAAAATGATGGATGGACTGTGTGACGGGTCTTATGGCAAGAAAGGAGGCATTTGATGAGATGTCGAGGAATCGAGAAGTGTGGAAGAATAACCGACCCCAAATAAATTGGGATCACGGTAGGAGAATAATGATGAAGTCGAAAAAACATGCAATTATGCTTGAAAGATCTTCTTAAAGGATCGTAGATTATAAATAACGAAGTTTTCCTCAAAGCTTATTTTACGAATTACAAAGTGATATGGTCCTGGTTAGACGAAAACAATTAATACTGATAATGATTACATAATCAGTTTATGAAGATGAAAAACTATTAATTGGTTTCTACAGTGAAAAGTGTAATTGCGATAAAACAAATCATTTACAATTCTCATGAAAAGGGTAGTTTATCATACTGTGTTATCTCGTAATCTGTTGTGACGATAAAGTCAACTGAATATAAAAACAATCGAATTTGTAAATTTTGAACAGTAAGGAAACAGTCAATCAAGGAAAATGTTGAAGTTTGGCATTATTTTGGCTGCTCTGGCAGGTAAGCTAGTTTATTTAATAATCCTTACCATCTCCATTATCTTGGCGTTGTTGTCATTAAACCTATGTATCACGGAGTTAGTCCATTATTATTTTTATGTAACATTGTGAAATTATTGCAAGAACAAGATTTTATCCCAACGGTATCGGAAACGGGGCCCAAGCAATTATGGCCCACGGTACCTCCTCCATTCTTACCAGAAAGCACGGAACGCTGTGTTGCCGTTGCTATTGCACTGGTACTATAGAACCACACTAAATAAACCAACCGTATCAGTGTACGTCCCCGTTTACTTATAAAAACTGAGAGAACCCGAAACCCAGTTCTCTCCTTTTTTAAACAGTTGCGGGTGCTATAATTATTATTCTGCTAATGTGTAAGATGTTTCATTAAAATCGGTTCATTCATTTCGGAAAATAAGGACTTGAAAGTTTGTGTGAAAGTCATAACGAAAACACGCCATCAAAGATTTTATCAACACCAACATCATACAGATTACTTCCTGGATTGATCATCAATATTTTTTTTCTCGTTTTGCAGTGTGTCATGTACAAGGCGAAAGACAATACCGCCTATTCACATTGTAAGTATATGATTATTTTTACTTTAACAGGCGATGGAAAAGACTCAGTCATAATCTGTGGCTCGCAATTTTGTAAACAATGCATTTTTCTGTTAATTCAACCTCAATTGACTCTTAATTTTTATCTTATAAGGGCTAACCGGTACGCACCTGTAAACATGAGTCGGGCCGACAGCTTCTTGCCGAATGAGTTCAAACGAGAAAACAAAACCGTCATTTTGATCCATGGGCACGCTGGAGGAGTGGGCCACGAATTCAATACACTAATCACAAGGGGTAAGTAAGTTGAAGTACTAGACATACACAAGGACAACATTTTCCCGACAAGAGCCAGGCAATTCTTTTCTCTAAACCGCGTAAAAATAAGCCACTCGCGCTCAGCCCGATCAGTATGTACGATAAGCCTATCCCTTGGGAGAAGCAAGCCAAGTACTTAGGAGTCTTTCTTGACAACCACCTGTCTTTCGCGGCGCACATCAAAGCAGCTCGCGACCGAGCTGCCTTTGCTATGGGTAGGCTTCATTTCATGATTTCGGCAAAAAGCAAGTTGTCACTCAAATGCAAGTTGCGCCTTTACACCGCGGTGATCCGCCCCATTATGACGTACGCTTGCGTCGTGTACGCTCACACCAAGCCTAAGTACATCCATAGGATGCAAACCTTGCAGAACCGGTTCTTACGTAGAGTCACGGGAGCCCCTTTTTATGTCCGTAATGGCCGTCTACACGTAGACCTTAGAATGCCCACCGTCCTTCAGTTTATGAAACGCCTTTCGAAGCGTTTCTTCGATAACGCCATTAAACACCGTAATCCCCTGATCGCAGCGGCTGCCCGTTACTAACCCTCGCGCATTAGTACAGTACGCCGTCCTCGGCATACCCTCGTCACTCCCGATGATGCTATCACCCTCCTCCAGGAGAGTAGCACAGATACTAGCACTCTTAAAAAGTTCAGACACAAACCGCCGTCTTTCCGACCTCGCCGTTGAGGTCCGTCGCGACGTCCCGGTCCATGCCCTCCCCGACCCTCGCTCGAGCCAGCCCGCGATTCTGTGCCCGTAGTTTTAAATCAGCCCCTAAATAATGATATAATTCAGATCCAGCCTGCCCCCATGCAGTCCTCCTTCAGCGACGCTCTAAGCCGAGGCTCGTAGCCCACAGGGAGATGCCATTCCAAAAAAAAAGGACTACATTTTCTTTTTTTCCATGACCTTACTTTACAGAAATTTCTAATGACACTTTTGGTAGTAAAGCTAATAAAATCCCTTCAGTATTTCTTCTAGCTAAATTTTAAACAGCTATAGTCACTTTTCATAACATGGTTTCGAACCCTGTTTTTGTTATTGACTTCTTTAATAAAATAATTTTTATTATTAATTTTAGAAATATTCGCGATTCAAGGAGCGTTTAACGTCATAGTGGTTGACTGGGAATATGAAGCTCGCCATAGTTACTCTACGTCAGTTTCATATGTGCCAACTATAGCTAATGAACTAAGCGAATTCATAAGATGGTTAGTTGGACATGGAAACACTGATGGCTCCGGCGGTATTAGAGGATCAGAAGAGGATACTTCGAGTATCCCTCCCACTCTCCCTGTCCCTGAAAATGATCTAGAAAGAGCTACCAGGACGACTGCTAGCCCAGGGACGGATGTGAACCAACTGCACTTGGTTGGGTTTGGCCTCGGAGCTCACATTGCTGGCATTGCTAGTAGACAGCTCAGACTTTCGCTTGGAGTGGTTGGTAGAATAAGTGGTAAGTGAATTGTTACCTTTCTCTTTTGCTGCAATAGATCGCTTGATTCGCAATAACTTTCTTGAAACCTCATTTTTCATTTTACTTTTCTAGGGCTGGACCCATCTGGCAGTAGTTGGGGCAGCAACTCCCTACGCTTAAGGAATACTGATGCTTCTTACGTCGAAGTTCTGCACACGGATGGTATAGGTCCAAGTGCCTACGGTATTGGAGTCCTACTTGGACATAAAGACTTCTTTGCTAACGGTGGACACAACCAACCAGGCTGTTTCGGCCACTCCTGTAGTCATAACCGTGCCTACGAGCTGTTTGCTGCCTCTATGAGGAGTCACCTGATTGGACGCGCTTGCAGATCACTTACTCAGATGAACTTTGGAAGATGTAGAGGAGCTGAAATGGATCTGGGTGGACTAGATTTATCCAAACCAAGGTAAGAAAAAAGGTTCAAAGGGTTCTAGATAGCATATTAGCATAAGCAAATGTGTCCCACTGCTGGGACACAGGCCTCCTCTTTGTGTGATAGAATTTGATGCATCTGAGTGCGGGTTAGCAGATGCCACATGGTTCTTGGACATATTGGTTTCCTTGCGAAGTTTTCCTTCACCGTTTTAAGAGCGGTGCTGATGATATAGATTACACAAAGTAATGAATCCACAACCAGCCACTCCTAAGTCGAGAGCGTTACCAGCAGGCCGGCACTGCTTAACAAACATAAGCATGACAATATGTGTATAACAAACAGTTTATTAGTGCAACGCTTGAGGCCTTCGCTCGTCGCCTAGCGTGTGTCAAAGTAGCGTACACTGCGCCCGGAAGCGAACATTTTAGGGTTAGGTGTTTGCCCTGTAAAACCATGTACGTTCGTTTAGGTAAAAAAAAAACTTACGTAATGTTTTTTTTTTTATTTTCAGTTACGAAACTATCTACGATGTCGGTACCGGAAGAAGTTTCCCGTTCTAGGATTACACGTAAAAAATAAACTCTACTTACCTGACTGGTAAATTGATTTTCAATTCTTCGACTTTCCTGTATCAAAGTTTTAGGTGTCTTCGTTTTTTATGAATGTCTATCCATACAAATAAATAAAATTAAAGCTTCTGTTTGTAATTTCAAAATGAAAGCATGAGTACACGGTAAAAATAAGTTTTATTTTCATTTTGTTTTTCTCTATGTCTGTTTGTTTTGGATAATCTCCGAAACATCTGAACTTCTCTGGCTTGGAATGGGCATGTGGTGCGGAGGAATGATGGAAATGTCGTGAGAAAAGTTTTGCAAATGAATGTGAATGGGTAAAGGGGAGGAACAACAACAGAGAAACGATGGATGGACTGTGTGACGGGTCTAATGGCAAAAAGGAGGCGTTTGATGAGATGACGAGGAATAGAGAAGCTTGGAAGAAGAACCGACACCAAATAAATTGGGATCAGATTAGGAGATTTATGATAAAGGAAGTCGAAAAAACAGTCAATTATGCATGAAAGATCTTCCTTAAAGAACGTAGAACATAAATAAGGAAGTTTTCCTCAAAGCTTAGGTACTTTACGAATTATAAAGTGATATTGTTCTGTATAGACGAAAACAATTAATACTGATAATGATTACGTAATCAGTTTATGAAGATGAATAGTACATCGTGTATTAAGGGCGGTAAGTACGGAATTACGATCGAGGCTCTAGTAGAAGCCCGAAGTCGAAGACTGAGGGCTTTCTGAGTCGAGGTTCGTATTCCCGTACCGCCCGTGAAACATACAATGTTTTTCATCACGTTTGCGAGTAAATAATCATGAATTATAGCTTTAATACACACGTCAGCACAACTATTATTACGAAATACGTGAACTTTTTTAAGTGGATGGCGGGCTCCACCTACACCACAGATTATACAAATGTTTCGTTCAGAAACGTTAAGGGCAACTTACGTAAGTATTTTTACACTCCGTCATGGCTGTATACCTACGTAGGTATACAAACATGACGGAGTGTAAGAAAAATTAAATCATTTCGACGTTTTGATACAAAAAACTATCGATTAAAACATTAATTTAGTAATTAAGTAACATGTAGCAAGATTGCAATGAAATTCCTGTTTAGAAAACATTTTAAGACAATTTTTCAATTGCATGTAAACTCCTTGCTTGAACTTGCATGACCTATGTGCTGTGCTACAGTGGCGAAGGGTCAAATTTGTGCAAGGGGAAGCCGAAGATAACAAAATGAGAAATTTAATTTTGTTATTCGGCTTCGCATTTTTCAATTTTCATTTTGATTATCAGCGAACACCAGCAAAAAGGGGCGTCCTTTGATATGACGAAAAAAACAGAAATATACGTCGGCGCAATCATATTTTTGGCCCCAGCGACCTCGAAAACCACGAAATCAGTGTATCTTTATAAAAGATTGTTTTAAAAAGATTTTTTAACTTATAATTTTATTTTAATATTTTTAGTTTTCTTGTAATCTTTCTGACATCACTATCTCAACACTTTTTTCATATCGGTGCTATTCGGTTAATAGCACCGATATGAAAAAAGTATAGAGTTTTCTCGTGAGAAGACAATCCTGGCTGCAGGATGAGATCATTATAGAATTCATTCATGTGTATCTATCAAAAATTAACTCCTATAAAAAGTTTCATGTCCACACTATTAACCGTTGAAGAGTTCCTTCGTGAGAAGACAATCCTGGCTGCAGGATGACATCATGATTTTTGTGTTTATTAATCAAATATGAACGTATATACAAATTTTTGTGTCCGCGCTATTAACCATTGAGGAGTTCCCTCGTGAGAAGACGATCCTAGCTGTAAGGTGAGGTCATGATACAAATCGTGACTATCCGTCAAATAGGAACTCGTATGCAAAGTTTCGTGTCCACGCTATTAACCGTTGAGGAGTTCTCTCGTGGGAAGACGATCCTAGCCGCTTGCTGTTCATTAAATTAGATCAGATCTAAACCAAATGTTCAAGGTCAACATGCTAGCTGCAGGATGAGTTCATGATACAAAGCATGATTATCAATTAAATAAGAACTCGTATGCAAAAGTTTCATGCCCACGCTATTAACCGTTGAAGAGTTCCCTTGTAAGGAGACGATCCTGGCGGTAGGATGAGTTCATGATACAAATCGTGACTATCCACCAAATATGAACTCGTATGCAAAGTTTCATTTCCACGCTATTGATCGTTGAGGAGTTCCCTTGTGAGTAGACGATCCTGGCTGCAGAACGAGATCATGATAGAATTCATGTTTATCCATCATATATGAACTTTTACACAAATTTTTGTGTCTGTGCTATTAAACGTTGAGGAGTTCCCTCGTGAGGAGACGATTTTGGCAGCCGGATTAAGTTATGTCTGTCATAAGAATGTATTGTTCTTAGAACCAAAGGAGTGTGCTAAATCTCAGCTCAATCGGACATCGGGAAGAGGTTCCAATTTAGATTTCTATACATAGAAACATTGAAAGTTCCCATCCCTGTCGTAACTCGAAAATCTTCGACTTACCTAGTTCCTACAAAACAGTGCTGCGAGCCGCAAAGTCACGTGTCCGCGTCCATACAAGTTTAGTTCTGAATTCTGACACCCGAGCACCGGCTTATTGGCGCTACCGGTATGTTTCTTGGTTCACATGAAAAATGTTGGCATTTTTGTAATGTTTTCAATCCTATGATGTATGTATTAAATGTCTGTACCGTGATGTGATACCTACAGATGTGCTTACAATTTACTATTTGCCTACCAGTAGGCACTACGTAGTGCCTTGTTTCCGAAGGGAAGCAGGCAGGAATCGGCTTGTTAGGTGCCTTCGGGCCTGCTGTGCTATTAATTAAAAACTACTCGAGGGCTTTATATGGGGCATTACGGCCAAGTAAACTTGTATGTTTAGATACTGTTTACCTGCAAGTGTGATGAAAAAACTATTAATTGGTTTCTACAGTGAAAAATGTAATTGTGATAAAACAAATTATTTTCAATTAACATGAAAAGGGTAGTTTATCACACTGTGTTATCTGGTAATCTGTTGTGACGATAAAGTCAACTGATTATAAAAACAAACGAATTTGTAAATTATGAACAGTAAGGTATTAGCCAATCAAGGAAAATGTTGAAGTTTGGCATTATTTTGGCTGCTCTGGCAGGTAAGCTAGTTTATCTAATAATCCTTATCATCTCCATTATCTAAGTGTTGTTGTCATTAAACCTATCAACACAGAGCTGGTTCATTAACATTTATATGTTATATAGTGAAATTATTGCAAGTATAACATATAAAGTAGATAATCAAAAAATAAAACAACATTTTTTTTTACTAACTGTATCGGAAACGGGGCCCAAGCAATAAGGGCCCACGAGTACCTCCTCCATTCTTACCAGAAAGCACGGAATGCCTGTGTTGCCGTTGCTATTGCCATTGATATGTAAAACTATCCTATAGCACAGAGTGTGAATAACAATAATTAGATATGTTTTCGTTTAAATAAAGGGTGTCTCAGTAAGAGTGCACTTTTTAATTTTAAAATAAAAAGAAGTATTTTATGACATAGTTGTGATATTTTTATTGTATTGTAAAAAAGACATGTTCCGATTAAGTAAGGAATAAAAAATCCAGCAAATGACCCCCACGGCTCCGATGACAGGCCATTACTCTTTTCATGAAATTTTCCATGACTTTTGCACAGAGTTGTGGCTGTATCTCACCGATGACGCGTTGGATTTCCGATTTGATCAGGAATTGTTTCGGGTGTATTCGCATAAACCCGAGATTTAAACCTCAAAGAAAAAAACCGCACGGCGTTAAATCGCACGATCTTGGTGGCCAGTTGACATCAGAATTTCGTGAAATAATGTGTTCTGGAAATCGTTGCTGCAATAAGTCGATTGTTTCATGCGCGGTGTGACAGGTTGCGCCGTCCTGCTGAAACCACATGTTGTCTAGATTTATGCCGTTCAGTTGAGGCCACAAGAAGTCTGTTATCATATTCCTGTAAAGAATGTCGTTCACAGTCACTGCAATTTGGGCCTCATTTTCACAATTATAACGCGTTGTTTTTTCGAAAAACGCTCCATTTTGAATAATCAGAATAAACAGAGGTGACAGCTGTCAAATTTTAGACTTGCCACTTGCATGAAAAAAAAAATATTCCAATTTTAAAAAGTGCACTCTTACTGAGACACCTTATACATTAAAAGTCACCTTGTATTTACTCATCGACGTATTTTTGATAATTAACGCTACCAGAGTAAGTCATAACGATAACACGCCATCAAGGATTGTATCAACACCAACATCATAGAAATTACGTCCTGGATTTACCAACACTATTTAATTTTTCTTTTTTTGCAGTGTGTCATGTACAAGGCGAAAGACAATACCGCCTATTCACATTGTAAGTATATGATTATTTTTACTTTAACAGGCGATGGAAAAGACTCAGTCATAATCTGTGGCTCGCAATTTTGTAAACAATGCATTTTTCTGTTTAACTCAACCTAATTGACTTTTAATTTTATCTTATAAGGGCTAACCGGCACGCACCTGTGAATATGAGTCGGGCCGACAGCTTCTTGCCGAATGAGTTCAAACGACAAAACAAAACTGTTTTTTTGATCCATGGGCACGGTGGAGGAGTGGGCCACGAATTCAATACACTAATCACAAGGGGTAAGTAATCTAAGTACTAGACATATACCAGGTCACATTGCTTTTTTCCATGAACATATTTACAGAAATCTCTAATAACACTTACGGTAACGCAACTGCAATCCCTTCAGTATTTCTTTTATCTCAACTTGAAACAGCTACAATCACTTTGCATCACGGGGTTTCGTCCCCTGTTGTTGCTATTGATTTCTCCAATAAAATCATTTTTATTCTTTTTATTTTAGAAATATTCGAGATTCAAGGAGCATTTAACGTCATAGTGGTTGACTGGGAAAATGAAGCTCGCCATAGTTACTCAACCTCAGTTTCATATGTACCAACTATAGCTAATGAACTAAGCGAATTTATAAGATGGTTAGCCGGACATGGAAACACTGATAGCTCCGGCGGTATTAGAGGATCTGATGAAACTAGAGGATCAGAAGAAGATACTTCCAGTATCCCTCCCACTCTCCCGGGCCCTGAAAATGATCTAGAAAGAGCAACAAGGACGACTGCTAGCCCAGGGACGGACGTGAGCAAACTGCACTTGGTTGGGTTTGGCCTCGGAGCTCACATTGCTGGCATTGCTAGTAGACAACTCAGGCTTTCACTTGGAGTAGTTGGTAGAATAAGTGGTAAGTGAATAAGTGAGTGTTTTCTCTCTATCTTGCTGCAATTAATCGTTTGATTCGCAATCACCTTTTGTGAAACCTCAATTTTTTTTTCTAGGGTTGGACCCATCTGGCAGTAGTTGGGGCAGCAACTCCCAACGCTTAAGGAATACTGACGCTTATTACGTCGAAGTTTTGCACACGGATGGTGTAGGTCCAACTGCCAACGGTATTGGAGTCCTACTTGGACATAAAGACTTCTTTG